>OZ010579.1:86049736-86209736 GCA_963932145.1 Acanthosepion lycidas
ACAAACCTTTCGGCTTGAACGTTAGATTGTGGATGGTATGGTGCTATTTTAATATGTTTGACTTGATAAGTCGTACAGAATTCTTGAAAGTTGCTCGAGGTGAATTGTGTATCATTATCCGTTACCAGGCAATCTACAAAGCCGAATCTTGCAAATAACTCGTGTAGACAATTAATGGTGTTTTCCGTCGTAGGGTTTTTGTATCTGAAAACTTCAGACCACTTGCTAAAACTATCTAGCGTTATGAAGAGTAATATCCATCTATGGGCCCTGCATAGTCCGCATGGATTCTAGACCAAGGTCTGTCCACCTTACGCCATGGTTTTTGTATAATAGGTGGTACCTTTGCTGCCACAGCACAGCCTCTACATTTTTCCACCATTTGCGTAATATCGTTATCCATATTAGGCCAATATACGAAACTTCTTATTAACGCTTTCATACGATTTTTCCCTGGGTTTCCTAGATGAAAGTCCTTCAGAATTTGTCTTTGTAAACATTTGGGTATGACCACTCTTTCATTATAAAGTAATACGTGATCAAAAATTGAAAAACTCTCCGCTAGTCTTTTTTTTCTTTTTCTTTTCTTTTTCTCTTTGTACTTTGTGTAAATTCATCCATTTCAGCTTCTCTTCTTATTTCTAACAAGCTCACTGGTAATTCCCTTACTTTATTGTTTAGAACTTTACTAATTTCGTCTTCGGCTCACAAAGCCGCTATTACAGAGTCTTCCAGAGGTTCGCATTTCGCTGGTACCAATCTAGATAATCCATCCGCATGCCCAATTTTCTTCGACAGTAGGAACTCTAGTTTGAAATTATAATTCAATAATATAGTTCCCCGTCTCAGAAGTCTGTTGGCTGTATAAATTGGTAGTCCTTTTTTCGATCCGAATATAGTGAGAAGAGGTTTATGGTCAGTTTGAAGAGTAAACTCTCTTCCATATATGTATCTGTGGAAGCGAATCATGGCGAATATTATTCCCAACACTTCTTTTTCAATTTGTGAATAATTCCTCTCTGCTGGTAACAACGATATCGACGTGTGAGCTATCGGTTTCCTTGTGCCATCCTGCATCTTGTGTAATATACAAGCTCCCACTCCGTGTGAGCTTGCGTCACTAGCAATAATTTCCAGTTTGTGATAAAAATGCGTCAGTGCTAGATCAGACGTTAATTTCTTTATGATCTCCTTAAACGCTTTCTGACAGTCTTCTGTCCAGTTCCATTTGTTATCTTTTTTCAATGATTCATTGAGGGGAGCCCTCAATTTGTGCATGTTTTCAATGAATTCACCGTAATAGTTCGCTAGACCAAGTAAGCTTTGCAACTCTGCGACATTTTTCAGCTCAGGCATATTTTTTATTGCAGATGCCCTATCTGGATCTGGTTTTCTGCCACTTTCATTGATTATATGGCCTAGATATTTGATTTCTTTTAGAAAAAAAATCACATTTTTTCTCCTTCACTTTAAACCCAAAATCCTGAATTCTTTTAAATACATCTTTAATGTGCGTTGTCTGTTCTACATTATCGCTTTTGATTAAAATGTCGTCTAAGTACGCACTAGCAATGTTCTGTCCCATGAGCATGGTATCCATCGTCTCTTGGAAGATTGACGGTGCTACTTTTATCCCAAATGCAATCTGTTAAATTTGTAAAGTCCTTTGTGAGTATTGATACATAGAATTTTTGTACTTTCTTCTTCTACTGGAATCTGAAGATAAGCTTCGTTAAATCAATCTTAGAAAATACCTTGCCACCTTTAAGCTTGGTAAATATTTCCTTCCGTCTTGGCAATGGGTAGAGATAATCCTTGATAGCTTTGTTTAACCCAGTCGATAAATCTGCGGAAACACGTGTTTCTCCGGATTTTTTATATACGTAGACTACTGGTGCCGCCCATTCACTGAATTCGATTTTTGAAAGGATTCCAGTTTGTACCAATCTACCTAAGTCCTTGTCAATTTTTTCTATGGTTGCGAAAGACACGTTTCGCTTTTTCTTGAATACTGGCTGAACATTTTCCTTTATTTCAATTTTAGCAGCAAACTTATGACATCGTCCTAAACCGCTCGAAAATACTTCGGGAAATTGACTGTGTAGTTCGTCTTTTAATTTTGTCGCTGCTGACTGATCGCACTCTATTTTCTTACGAAATGAGGTAATCCGTAAATCCCATACGTCAAATTTCTGCATCCAGTCTGTGCCGACCAAATTTTCTGTGTCTTTCATTACGAATTTGTTCAATTTTTTCGTTTTCCATCGAATTTTAAGTTTAGAATTACTTCTCCTTCAAATTTGATACGCTTCCCTGTAACAGACTTAGCGATTTTCTGTGTATGCATCATGGTTGGTCTATTTAGTGTCCTCCATGTTTGTAAATTAATTATAGTTAGATCTGAACCTGAGTCTACCTGTAATTTTACATTCTTATTTAAAATCTCGACTCCCACGTATTTTGCTGTGATTAGTTTGTCTTCGTTGTCCATTCTAGTAGTTCTTACCCTACTAGTGTGCTTTTTGTTCCTGCATTGAGATGCCTTATGTCCCAATTTTCCACAAACTAAATGGTTCTTCTATTTAAATCGACAATCTTTATCCCAGTGGAATCCACCACATGTGTAACATGCATATGGGGGTTTTTATATAATATCTTTGATCTTTGTCATTAATCGCCTCATACCTTGTAATCTTTTCTTGATCATAAAATTTTAGTTTCCTTTCCTTTTTTGAAAATCGTAAATTTTTGTTCAAATTACGTATGTGTGCTACTCCTGATTCCTCGATATCCTTAGAGCCTTTTTTTATACTCAAGCATTTTTGGCAGTCTTCTGACGATTTTTGTAGCGTTAATCCAGCCTCGTTTTGAAGTTTCGAGAGCATTCTTTTGCTCATTTCACTGTCCTTGGCTGAGACTAATCCGTGTACGAAAATAAGACACTTAAAATCTCTCTTTCTGGACTCTCGTATAGCTCTGGGTGAACACCCTGTTTCGACGTTTTTTCTCACTCTATCTCTCCGTAGTATAAGTATACTTTGGACGAGTTCATCTTGTGTACAATATTAAGTAATGCCCATAAATATGGGATAAAATGTTCAAGTTTTCTGAGATGGCAGGTTTTATACGGGATTGTCCTATATATTGTGGAACTGGAGAAATATGATACTTGGCTTGGATCATCCAGAATCTGCTGTGGTAATTTTGGCAGAACTCCTGCTAAATAAAGGAAGACTTTCGGTAACTGACAACTTGAACAGTAGTATCCCTTCGGCTAATTCCTTAAGCAAAAAAATACTGAATATTGTTGGACGATCAGATCCAACAGGAGGAGTCTACTTATTACAGTAAAAGATGCTAAGCTAAAAAAAATATTGATTAAAAGCGGCACTGAATAAAGAGATCAGAATTATAAGCTATAAGGATAAAAAAATATGATTATGATTTCAACTTTCCATGGACCTGATTACCATGATAGTTGGTGGATACATACCACGAGGGTAATAACATGATAAAACCATAAGTTATATTAGACAACAATAAAGCAAAGTGAGAAATTGATCTTTCCGATCAAATGATTTCTTATTACAGCCCAGCACAGAAAAATGTCATATAGTATTGAAAAGTTATATTTCAATCTATAAGTATTGCAGTACTGAACGGCTTTGTTTAATATAATAAATCTTATGCCTTACAGAAAACAATCCAGCAAGAATCTTTCAGAAAATGTATTGCAATCTCGTTACTTCAAGTTCAGCAAATTTCTATTGATAAGCCTATATGAAAAGATCAGGAAATAACTAAAATTGCTAGAAAATCTGATGATAAAATATTTAGAAAAATATGCAATGGCTGTTATGAGGGAATTGTTAGCTGTTCTGGACGTAAAAAGGCTATTATTGAACACACAATATAAAATAGTATTTTGTTTATCATGCACTAAAAAAATTCAAATTGAGTATTTTTCCTTCTCATTTATTAGTGTTCGTCATTTTATAATGTTGATTTTTTGTGTTCAACAAAAATAAGGTAGTCGTGTTTGAACGATTATTTGAGTAATAATAATTTTATTTTCTTTCCATTCAGTTTTCAAGTTTTCTCTTGCCTATTTCAGAATGTATATTTTAGTGTTCATTTTTTGGTTATTCAATGAAAATAAAGTCCGTTTGTCAATTTTATAAACAGCAATTCTTTTAGGTGTTAAAAATTTTCTTTTTCAAAGCGAAACGTTATAATCATTTCAACAAAGTGAAAAATTAAATGTATTTCATTTGAGACTTTACGTTATCATTCACGCGTCCTTTGGTCATATACGATGCACAAAATATGAGATTAGGCTTTTTCTAAGACGTCCTACTCAATAGTAGACTCTTTTCTTAAGCGTCCTTAGTTTTACCACTCTTTTTAAAGTCATGGCTCGTGTGCATCACAGATGCACGGTCAGGCAAAGGGTTAAGATTTAATTCAAAATACTATTTACACTGTTATATTCAAACACTATTTACAATGTTATATGTTATTAGAAGCACTGATTTTGCTAGAGGAATGCATTGAAATCGGGAAGAAAGCGTTTGTCAGTGGTTGACTATAAAAATATTGTTGATTAAATGATGGTGATTTAGGTATAATATAAATGCATTTCTAATAATTTTATTATAAAATACAGAGAAATCCAAAAGTATTGTGTTATGTGAGAAGTCAGGTGCAAAGACAAGTGTTACGGACAAAATTAAGATATTGCATGTGATTGTCGAAACATTATTGAAAGTGGATACACTATCAAAATTCCGACAAATTGACCAAATATTTTTAGTAATCCTTTCTAGGTCAATCTGCAAATTTTTGAAACGCCGTCATATAATATTTTGTTCTTACTCTAGCTACCTTACTTCGGTTTTATGTCAACAGTTATCTCTTTTACCAGGTGTTTTATGAGAATATTACATAGCGTTTTATTTTGTACGAGTAAGGGGTTATCCAGATCGCCATTGATTGATGTTCAATAGACTTCTTAAAGTTTTCACTTATCCTATACACATTTACACTAACTCAAGATTAAACTCAACTGGGAATGAGTCTAATGCGCATGGATAGTATGTCATGTCTCACAGGACTCAGTGACGGTTCAGTTTCAGACTTGAAATACTCCCACGAGGAAACTCTGTGTTCCGTTTAACATTCCTCGAATGTTAACACATGCGACAGGTATGTTATAAAATCCCAAAGGTAGAAAGACTAACACTTTGTGAGGGAAACTATGAAGATGAGGAAACTGAACCGAAAATTTAATTTTAATATACAATCATCTGTAAATGCAGATTTTATTGCATAATAATACGAAGGGTGTCTAAAATATGATAAATGTTTTATCAAGCCAACATATATATACATAGAATTAAAATATTGTGTGTATTTCAAAAGCAATATTGGCCTATTTTTGTCAGTTGCGGTCGGATTTGACTCTTTTTTTTTTTAAATTTCAACCCGAGCAAAGTAATAAATCTACTAAGAGGCAAGTTGTTATTGAGTCTAAAAGATTAAGTATTGTGAGACCGTAATATACCTACAACATGGACTCGTCCAGGACTATATATAGTATGTGAAATAACACTCTAGGAGAGAAGAAGAAGAAGAAGAGAGACTATTCTAATACCGTAGTATCAGCCACGTACGACTACCAATATTGGATGCTCCGCTTACACTTACACTTACACTATCTTTGTAACCTTTTTGTTTAATATATCTTTCTTACCTCTATCCGTGTTTCGTGTTTTCCTTCCGTGGTCCCGACTTTGGGCCCACATCACTAAGAAAAAGCAAAATCATCATTAATGAGTGATAAAAATCAAAGAACAGGGATTAAAAAGAGAGAAGAAAACGATTGACATTGCATTTTAATTTTTGAAGGTCAAAGGTGATAGAAAAAATACGAAACCGGAAGAGAGTTACACAAGCGAGTAGTCCGAGAAAGGAAAGCATAGACTTTATGGCTATATCATGCTATTTCAATTGTGTATGGATGAGAATTGGCGGCTAATTTAGTACATGCAAGACAACATGCATGCTCTCTCGAAGTATATGATGTCAGTTGGCTTGAGCCCCCTTTGCACCTCTGAAAAAGCCGTGACATATGCGTCGTTTGAAGAAAACACGCAGATGAAAATCTGAAAGAACCGAGTTTGGATGATGTGATGGATCGGGTAAAATATTCTAATTAGAGAATTCCTGGGCTAGCTACCCGATATGCAGATCAACCTTTTGTTACAGACACACAAAATAAGAAACACCCCCAAGGGATCCCGATTGGAGGAGGGAGAATGAGATCCCTATTAGGACGGATCAACGGGAGACGAACCAAGTCTCACACCTACGGACAATCATTACGACTTTCTCATGCGGGAAAAAAATCCTAATTATTCACATTCTCTATCTATGGTATTCTAACTATGCTTCTGGATAACCTTATCTTTGATCCCTCAAGTCTCTTCTTCATCTGTGATGAAAATGACCAGCATTCACTGCTATATTGTAGGATTGATAAAATGCAGCAGTTCAGGAAACGTTTCTAATGAATGAAGTTTTACGATGTCTTAATACCATATACCATACCATTGGTCAAATACTTATCTTGTCAGCAGCTTTCACACATTAACTTCATGGATATTTCTCTACGATCAACTTTAATCTCAAATCATCCGGTGAAAGAAACACAATGGAAACCAAAAATCAAGATAATAAACCTAATTCTAATAGTGTCATTAAAAACAACAATTATGGTGTGCATTGATTGAATAAATACGAAGATTGAGTATAAATGTTTAAACAATACTTTCTGATCACCGCAAAGCTGTAGGTTAAATCGTAGCTCAACCTTTAGGAAAACATGATTTTCTTGGGACCAAAAGTGATATTAGTTCGAGCTGTTTGCCACGTTGCATACTGTGGAGTTACGATGAAAAGCAAAATGACATTAAAGGAAATACTGACCAAAATGTTGATATTAGTGTTGGAGACTTATTTGTCTTAAACCTGTACTTTCTTACTAGTCTTCAGACGTTGTAAATCTCTAATTCGGCTGACATAGTTCGGCTAGTTTTGAATAACACGGGATTCATTTGTTCATGTGCCTATAAAGTTGGTCGATTCGCTATTTGAAATGAAACTAAATGCTTTATAAACCAACTCGTTGAAATAGAACCGAAGAAAATTAAATTTCTTTACTTGACAGTAAAACATGCATTTATCAATCATATTTCAGAATGTTATAATTAATAATTAATTTTAACAGATTTTTTTGTGACCGGATTTTACCCCAAGCAAGGCAGTAAAGCCGCTAAGACACAAAGATGGGAGGTAATATCAGAGAGTATTGCAATAAATACAGTGTGTGAAAGAATTAGAAAGCAGAAAAATTACTATAGAGTTAATAAAAACATAATGTAGACTTTATAATATATCAAAATTTGTAGGGTTGTTTAATGTCGACGTCAGTATTATTATTATGCTTGACTCAAAAATGTAAATTATTCGCCGTTTATGCTTGAGACCAGAGGTAAATATTGTACCCAGATGTATAGGTAGATATAAATTTATTCTGTTTCTTAATGATCTGCACGATACTATTGGTTAACTACTAATTTTTCGACCAGCCATTTATTTCATGGGGAAGCACATACATTCAACTTAATCTCAAACCAACAATCCCAGGAACCAACATGGAAACTCAAAATGAAGATAATAGATATACAATAATAGATAAATAATGGTGGTATCTTTCGGGTGTATGGATAAGTATTAGTCGTTGATATTTTTATTATATAGGTAAGTAACGGTCATTTTTATTGTCTATAGATATATATTGGTCATTTAAATTGGGCTCCTATGTGAATATTACCCGTGGTATATGCATTTATAGATAACTATTGCTTTATAATAACTATTGCTTTATAATATATGAGTGTAGAGGTAAAAATTCTCATTTTATATTCGAATATATGAGTAAATATTGCTCGTTTATACTTGCCTAGATAAATATATATTCGGAGTTAATAGAGACTATATATTAATACTGGTCGCATATAATTTATCCTGTTACATTTACAGTTTAGTTTGGTTCATTTTTTGCGGGAACTATAAACCCTCTTCAGGAGATGCAATTTAGGGTTTCTGGTTCCCGCCGATAGAAAAACAGAAGTATATACAGCTATCAATCATTTCACCCCAAGCAAAAAATAAAGCCAATATGACGCAATGGGATAAAGAATTTTATAAAATATGAGAGAAACACTAGTAAGGAGAGTGAATAATATAGGAAGAAGTATTAAGAAGACGGATTATCACGATTGATATTGGATTTAAACTTTTGAAGATCTAGGTTGACTGGGAAGCAAGAAGATGGAAGAGAGTTCCACAAGCGAGAAGTGTGATAGAAGAAACTGTTCTAAATTAGATTAAAATTATAATGTCTTATTTGTTCACATTATTAGTTGTCATTCATTTGTTTTAATTACATTATTAATTAAGGTTGTCTTATTAAAGAATTACCTCTGTTTAATTTGTTTTCATCAGAGCCAAATTGCTTTCTAACTGTTATTGCCTGTCGAAATAAAGACACCGATATTGAAAATCAAAATCTATCATTTTTGTTTACGTATCTTTATAAATGTTTATAAATCAAGGTACTTTTAATTAAAAGTCTTAAGTACAGTGTTCAGCCGTTTTTTTTATTGGTATACATATATTAATATCTTGTAGACTCGTTTACTGTTGGGTTTCCTCTGGCAAAAAGATTTTTACAGGATAGAGTTTCTATTTTACACTTAATCGATTTAATATTCAGTGATCTTCTTCTGAACTATTTGCTAACCAAGTTGTCTCTCCGGTTATTAACCTTCAACTGGGAAAGCAGGTATGGATTCGTCCCTTCGCAATGATCATTGTGTGAGGAAGTATGAAGCAGCTGTAATTTGAATTCGACACGTGTTCCCACTTTCTATGCTGATACCATTTACTCAACAAGCTAATCCGATAGTTATAAATTTTAACCTGTTCTGGAACAAAGCTATCATGAACATTAGAATCACTACATTAATAATAGTCTATTAAGTTAATTTGATTTAAAAAATGCGACTGCTAAGATTTTCCTCTTGTGAATTTTTGTCGCGTCATATCAAAATCTATGGCTTATTTAATGCTTACATTTTGAACAATTTTATTACTTCAACTGAATATATTTTGTACATAATTTCATACTTTTAGAGTAAAGGTATGCTTTAGATATATAGCTTGTAGATCTTAAAATGTATTGTTGGTAATTTTAATATACAAATTTATTCTTGAATTATTTTAATGTTGCGGTGATTGTCATTTTAACATAAATTTAATATAAAATATTTATTATATAAATTTAATATAAATATTTATTATAAAGATATACCGATTTTTGTTTGGTAGTTCATTATTATTAAGTTAATACCCTGGCTCAGGTCGGACCAGGGAACGACAGCAACTAAGAGGTGATTTCACGCTATGTAAAATCTCCAATCTCCGGATCAGAGGCCTTACTGCCAGATGTAGTTTATCGTCATGCCCAGGATGATCACAAGAGATTATATTGTTATTCATACATCTTTCGAAGAAAAAATGATCATCTTCTGTTTTAGCTTCTACCGATGCTGATATTTTTACAGGTTGCTACAAATGCGAATGTGAACCTATATTCCATATTTAGCTCCTAGTTACAGCTTTGTATAATGATCCTAAACAAACGCCTTCCTTAGGAAGAAAAAAAAGTTTTTCGAACAGTTTAGAATATTTATTTTCGGAGTTTGCATGTCGCATAATAGCTGCAACATTTCTCCAGTAGAGACTGCTGGAAGAGCGTCATTATCAATAAGAATAACGAATCCTGGAAGTATGTCAAGTGTCCTGCCAGTGAAATATTGAAAGAAAAGCAAGCGGTCAATAGACAGACAGCGTCAGAACAGGTGAAATATGCTGCGGGCATTTTTGATCGAGTCAAATTATGATCTCTCTGGAGACAGACTGGTCCGAATCGACAGCAGCGGCAAACATCGGGCAGTTTCAAATGTCTGAACTTGTCAAATGCGTCTGCGTTTAGCGCCTTGAGTTTGCTTTGAAGGGGAGGAAACAATCCCATATCGGTTGCGAGAAGTTTCAAAGTGTGGATCAGTGTGACAGATAAGCGTGTCATGTGCTGCAGCCAGCTGGTCTCAGTGGTGCCAAGAGGAAACAGTAGATCATATCAATGAACCTTGGCGTTTTATTGAACAGTCAAGGATTGTAAGGGGGTCAAGTCGGTAATCTGACGAGAAAACAGATGTGTCGTTTCCAAAATTCTTTGCATTTAAATAGTTGACGCTCATTGTGAATTAGAGTCTTACTGGTTGATTTGACAGATAATCAATGAATGATTCAAGTGCATCACTTTTTCTAAATCGAAACGCCTTCTATATGCCGTAGCTCTTCATGATGTAGGTGATCATGGTTCTCCATAAGCTCCTATCTCTTGTAACTCTTAGCAACCTCTTTCCCTTTGCCAATAATTCTACATCCTTTCTATCATCCATTCACATAAGTTCGTTAGAAAGGTGACCAGGCTGTTTTCCCCTGCACTTCTTGCTTCCTATATGTCGTATGCGAGTGGCAAAATACTTCAAGACCTATGGACTCTAGAAATGTCAACTATCTCTTAAAAATTCTAAGTAAAAGTATCCTTTACGTTTTCATTCCCCTTTAAACTTTTTAGTGAATAATTTCAGTCTATGGTATTCTCAGCATTTCTCTATAGGACTACATTTATGCTGTCTCATGTATTTTCTTCAGTTGTGATAAGATTGTCTAGCATCCACTGCCATAAAATTGGATGGTTATTACATAGAGTTCACCATACATTCCCTTGTTTCTAACCTTTTTTTTCTTAATATTTTGCTAGGTTTTGGAATACATCTATTGTGCGTTAGAATTTCGATGTTGCATATTGTATCCTCTGTTAAAACAGTAACCATGTATTAGGTTGGTGCAAAAATAATGACGTAATAATGTCGTGTTGACGTATTTTTTAACGTCAAAAAACGACATTATTACGTCATTATTTTTGCACCAACTTAATAGTTAAATTGTTCTCGTTTACTTTTGATATATCTACTTTTTAGTTCGTATGACACCCAAATATTAATTATCTTTATTACCAAGTATTACTGGAAAATATTATAAGCCGTTTCATGTTGCCTTCTTGAGGACTAGTGATTAAGAATTTCATTCTCTCACGTCGATAGATCCCAGTCTACGCTGCTATTTAGCACTTAGCTCGTAGCAGCAGGGATGGATTCATATTTTTTCCAAACACCTCATTACGAAATTGAACGCAACTAACAACGCATAATTTTGAACCAGGCTCTATTATTCCACTCTCCTCGTGGATATACGTTACAGTACCTTCCCAACCGGACATGGTAAGGTAAAATATTTATTTTAATTTACTTGCTATATAGTCTTCGTTTTAATTCTACTTTTACAAAGCATACAGATCATTTAGGTGTGGTGGATATAAAACTTGACTACCCCTCAACATGTAGTAATTCAAAAGTATTTGCGACCTTCCATTTACATTGGTCAGGCGAAAGAGAACGTGAACCAGGATTTGATCTACCGAGAAAGCGTCATATACTCTGACGTCTGACCGAACAGAAAAATAGAGAACATGCTAGACAAGGCAAACCAATTAACGTAACTACACAAACATATCAGAAGCAACAGAAACTTGCTGAAAGAGGAATATCCTTCTAAAAAAGCCATCGTACGACCCACAATTGTCCATGGCACCGAATCTTGGGTCATATAGCAAACGTTAGAAGCCCACATTATTCCGTTATTTAACCCATAACTGGGAACAGAAGCGGAAGATGCATTCCTTTCTCAAAGATATCTGTGCGAAAATGAACGCAATAAATTAAACTTGATTTTGAACTGGGCTCGCTGATTCCACATTTTCGTAACCTTGAAGTTTGGGCATGATACCAGGTTATATTATTTAAATTTATATTTAGTGCAGGCTTCGTTTTACGGATGTATTTTTGTTTATATATAAAAGTCCATATAAACATATGTCCGCAAAATTCTCCGTATTTTGAGTTAAGATTAAAGAAGATTTTCAGTAGATGGCTTGTGTTGCTATGTAGACTAGGTTTCGTTTGTCATTAATGTACATTTGTAGCCAGGCTCTGTTCAAAGTTTAATGTGTGTAGTAGTGAGTTAACTGAGAAGTGTTACGTTTAACAATGGCAAGATATTCATATCGTGAGCTGGTATTAGGTTGGTGTAAAAATAATGATGTAATAATGTCGTTTTTTGACGTTAAAAATACGTCAAAAAACGACATTATTACGTCATTATTTTTGCACCAACCTAGTATATATAATTTTTACAAGCGACCGCGAGAATGGTAATGGACGAGAGGATTCGTGGTTGTACCAGATTGCGTTTCCAGACTGGAGGAAGTCGAGTCATCCAGTCTGTGTTGCTGTTTATCGTTGCGTTGCTGATACAGGATCCGTGGCACCAAAAATTATGGATTGTGGAAGATCCAGATCCGCTCGCACAACTGAGCAAGAAGAAAACATTCTACATTTTGTCGGAGATGATTCATTTTTTCAAGTGGCCCTAGCATGTCGCAAATCTCAAATAACCGCATCATGAACGGCACCTGCATCTGGTGTCATTTCCAATGTGTGCTGGCGTCTTTCCTCCGCTGATCACTCACCACGGGATAACGTTTACCGATGGTTTATTGCCCAAACTGTTGATCATTTTCTTGCTTCTTCGGTCTTGATTATGTATCAGGTAACATTTGGAAGAGAGGATAACAATTTTACGCAACCAACATTTGTGGGCGAGACGGAATTCCCCCATGGTACTATTCAGGTTAGGCACCAGCATCAGTTTACGGTTAATATATGGGCAGTAATTGTAGATGACTGTCTGGTAGGTCCATATGTTCTCCCAGCACGTCTTACAGGAGCTGTCTACAGGGATCTTATTTCGAACAAGCTTCCAAGCTTGCAAGAGGATATACCCCTTGCTATTAAAAAGACGCATATAATTTATACATGATGGGGTTTCAGTACATTTTAGGCACATTGTTCGTGATGCACTGACTGATATCTACCAGAAATACAGCAGAGGTAAGGGATGACCGGTTCCATGGCCTGCAAGTTCCCACGACTTCAGGTGTTTTTATCTGCGGGTCCAACTAAAACAATTGGCTTAAGAAGCAGGCATTAATAATTCAGAGATGCTTAGTCAACGTGTCATAAAATCTGCGAAGCCATTCGACACAGTGTCGAAATATTTGAAAGGGCTCGTCAGTCAATGATCCAACTGCTGCATGCGTGTGTAGAAAATTTGTTGATACACTATATTTATATATATATATATATATATATATATATATATATATATATATATATATATATATATATATATATATATATAATTATTATTTAAAAATATGTATTCATCGTGATACAGAAATTACCATGTTTCGAAACCAAAATCTAAATCTTGAATTAAACTTAAAATTTAAAGTTTTTGTACCATTTTCAAGCGATGTTGAATAACTTTCGAAAAAATGATTTAATCTTTTTTATAAGCTAAATAGTATTATATAGTTTATGTTGGGGGAGGAATGAGATTACAAAATATTTAAGGGGCTGTTGGTTCATTTGACGAATCAGGATAGATGTATATTTTAAGTTCGAAAAGTGAATATTGGTTAAGGGTTAGGTGTAGGTATGTCATTTCCGTTTGTTGATACTGTCTTCCTTGTATGAGAACGTTTCATCATCGTCTGTTTTTTTTAAAGATATACTACAATACAATTGGCATTTTTATTTAGTTTTTTTATTAATTTTCTCATGTTATAAGACACATTGAGATTTTCCTAATGGGGCTTTCAAATAACATTAAGTCATATGATATATATTTTTATTTATAAAGATCTACAATACTATATCTATTATATTATTAATATACTATATACGGTAGTGTAAAATTAAAATATTACAATTTGATTATGCATTTTCTTACCTTCTTATTTTTGATCAAATAATAGATTTATATATAATTATGCAAATTTTTAAAAATATATTATTAAGTTTCTGAAAAATAAAGATTCATTAAATCAAAGAAATGAAAAAACAGTTTTTTGTAGATATCGTATTATTGTTTTCTTTAAAAAATAATTAATTATAAATTAATTCTCTGTGTACAAATTTCAAAAGGGCAATGAATAAAAGCAAAATGTAAACATTTCGTAGCCGATCTGTTTCGTTCTCTGACGGACTTTATCAAAGCAACTCATAAATGTTCATCAGATTAGCATAAAAATTCAAAAACATCACTTACTCACTTTCGTTTTTTAGAAATTGAATTATATCACTTCGTTTCCTTCATAGTGTGTCTGATATTTCAGCTAACTTAATCAATATTGATGAGCGTTGCTGAACTTTTAAAAAAAAGCAATAACATTTTTGCTCTCGGATATAAATAATTGTTACAAAATAAAATCCTTACAATTGACTTGATGAAGCCCCTCGGAGGACGTAATGTGTTGGCTAAGAGTAGTTTATCTTTTGTTTTTATTCACATAGCGATAGATTGGTATCTATGTGTGTAAGAAAGAGAGACAGAGAGAGTATAACAAATCCAGATCTAAATTAAAAAATATATCTGCAAAGAGCAATAAAGACAATTGGTGGAAAGGTGTATTTTATTAAACATTACGACAGAAATCGAAACGCATTGTTAAAGTAATATTTTCCTTCTTTCATATATATATATATATATATATATATATATATATATATATATATATATATATATATATATATGTGTGTGTGTGTGTGTGTGTGTGAGGTGAAAATCTTCAATATATATTGGTGTGCTTGGGGTGACAATCTTATATAAATATATATATATATATATATATATATATATATATATATATATATATATATGTATATATATATATATATATGTATGTATATATATATATATATATATATATATATATGTATATATATATATATATATATGTATATATATATATATATATATATATATATATATATATATATATATATATATACTCTGTGTATTTAGTCAGCATTTTTTTATTCATACATGTTTCATTAAATAATATAGACAAGTGATGTCTATTTATTTTTTGTAAATTCTTTTCATAACGTCTGCTAAGTTTAATAACAGTATCATTAAACGAAGAAAGAAAACCACAATATTGATCCATATTTTTTAATCCAATCTAAGCTTTCGGCTTACGTAAGCAATTATCAAAGACGTCAATGACTGTACAGCATATTAAGCAATATACGGACAAGACAGTGATGATAGTCTGTGATTGTTTACATGCATGTTTTCCTATCAACGATAAACACGTGGATATAAGATGCTAGAAGCGAAAATCGCACCGCATCTCATGACGTCACACATGACCACACGAGAGTGAATTGTAGAAGTATGAATCGAAAGCTGTTGGTATAAACCAATGGCTTCTGTTAACAATTATAGACATTTAAGAATATTTGTAGAGATGCCATAATTGATTTTGTTTAGGTTGGGTTTAAACTGTTTGATGTATAATCCTTCAAGGATTTTTAGTTTTTGTCTATTGTTTTCATGTCGAAGTATAATTGTGTTTTCGACAAGTATTTTACGGAATTGTGTATGCGTTCAGGCATGTTGTTTTAAATGCCTAAAAATGTTAGAGTTTTCATTCAAATATATATATATATGTGTGTGTGCGTGTGTGTGTGTGAGAGAGAGAGGGCACATCGAGGTTGTGTAATGGTTAGCAAGCTTATCTTGCCATAACAATTGCGGCTGAGTAGTGAGTTCGATCTTCACTGGGCGGCCCATGCTTTCGACCTTGTGCGACATCTAAGCTGCCCTTGGAAATTCTTTCTATATTTATGTGTGTATGTTACCAAGTGGAAACATCTTTTCTGAGTAATGTTTTGTTTTCTAAATATGTTTTCGGTATATAATCTAGCCAATTTCATTTAGTTACTTTTGTTTTGTTGTTACCGTCAATTTTGTTCTTAAATATCTCATATTGTGATAATGAATGACCTGAGAAGAAAGGTGAAACGTGGTAGCAAACTGGACGCAAATTATTTACTGTCGAATAGCTAGCGATTAAAACACTTTCGAAACATTTTCATCTTAATGACATATTTTCTCTTTTAATTACAGAAGCTGTTTTTTTGTTTTATATCGAAATTTTCATCAATCTAGTTACGGTGTAAAACTAATGCGTTTTGTGTGTTTGTTTTTTTAAAGTCTTTTTGTGTTTTGTTTTTTAAAATGTCTTTTGTGTTCGTATAATATTTTATTTAAACTTCTTGAGCTTTCTCTATTTTTCCAGTAATCCTTGCAGACGGTACATATATATATATATATATATATAGATAAATAGATAGATAGTGCCACGCAAAGGTTTACAACGCATTACAAAAAATGTTTCTTTAGGTATATCTAACGCAGTTAGATTAATAAAACCTTTACTGCTAATAATACATATGCTTAAGCTGTTAATCAAATAGATTTTAGAAATATGATCAATATAAATATCCCAGCAATATTTAAAAACGCAAATGTTTACAACACATTTATTAAATCATCTATTTTGCAGCGTAACCGTAATTGCTAATTACTGCCTATATTTGTTTGGAGTCGTCCCCTACAAATTTCTAGCATGTTTCTCGGCTAATATTGTTTTCCATTTTTAACGACAAAGTCCTATAGTTCATCCAGGTTTTGCAGGTTCCTTCTTTGAATTCTTAGTTTCAGCCCTCTCCAAAAGTTATCAATAGGATTGATATCTGGATATTTACTTGGCCATTTTGGAACGTCTATTCTATTTGAACTTAACCATGATTTTGTAAGTTTTACAGTATATTTAGGATTGTTGTCTTTTTGAAATGTCCAACCTTGTTTTAAGAATAGCGTATGTGCACTGACGTACATTTCTCTCCAAAATCTTCCTATAATATACTCCATTCATCCTCCCTTCTGTTTTATCAATATTCCCTACACTTTGGGCACTAAAACAATCCCGGATTACAATTGATCCGCCTCCAAATTTTACCATTGGCATAGTATTCGAATATTCTGTACACTTCTTTCTCCAGAACATCGCCAGAGCATTTCTGCCTAAAAAGTCTGTTTTCATTTCGTCTGACCATAGTACATTTTCCTAAAATGCTGCAGGTTTGATACAATGCTCGTTTGCAAAATCCAGTCCATCAAGAACGTGTTTTCACTTAAGAAATGTTATTTTTTTTCCTTTGAGTCCTCGAAAAGATGTCATATCGACGAAGTAAACGGCTAATTCTATCCGTACTCTCTTTTACTCCATATACTTCTAGTCCTCACTGAAGTTCTATAAGCGTAACTCGGGGCTCGTTGTCAATTTTTCCGCCAATAATCTTGCCGTACATTCCGTTACCTTTATGGGACGTCCAGAGCTTTTTTTGCGGGGGGAGACGAATCGAATGACATGTCTTCGAGTGACGAACTATGGTACCAACTGAACTCAATGACATATAACTGACTAGATATCTTCCTATAAACAAGTCCACACACACACATATATATATATATATATATATATATATATGAAGGTCGACAATACTAAAAGTCTTAATCAATTATTTTGCTTCTCCACGTTTTGTCAATGATTAAAAGTCTGTTGACAAAAGAAGAATGACGCAATATTTTTAATCATTTTTAAAAGTAATCATAACATTAATCTAAACCTTCTAAAAAAACCCATACTATTTTGGAACATTCTAATAATATTTGAACATTTTTATAAAAAGAAATGTAGCTGTGAATAAATAAAAAAATTTGTTGTAAACGTTTGAGTTAGTAAATATCGTTTTTTCTTTCGTGGGATACTTTTCGATGTTTTTTTTTTTTTTAATCTGATAGATTGACTGAATACATATATGCCCTGTGAGTAGTAAAGGTTTGATTAATATAACTGCATTAGAAATACCTAAAAAAAAATTGTAATATGTTGGAAACTTTTGCGTGGGACTATATATATATACATACATACATACATACATACATATATATATATATATATATATATATATATATATATATATATATATATATATATATATATATATATATATATATATATATATATATATATATCGGATAACAATATATAAATAGACAAAAGTCCTCCTTTAAGTTTTGACTTGTTATATTATTGCTTTTTATTGAATAAATGATTTATTGTTTTAGATGAAGTTGAGTAATCCTGATGAAATCCTGACAGACGAAACATGTCACACCAAAAGTATTCTCCACTTTCTCATACATATTTCTTCCAAAACTATCCTTGATATATAAGAATTCTTATATATATATATATATATATATATATATATATATATATATATATATATATATATATATATATGCCCGCATTTTTCTATCTCTTTTCAAGGGTGAGTTCAGATACTGATATTGCTGATTTTTAATTGTAATCTGGGGATTATGTCCTATTTTTACACGATTTCTTGTTGAATTTATCAGTTTAATCGCGTTTTCTCTTGTTTCACAACACTGATTATTTTGATTGCTTCTGAATCCTATTTGCCATTCTTTATTATTATTATTATTTGTAAATCATATCCTAAGCGATAAAATGTGATTAATATTCATTTTCTTTATGTGTGAATTAGATTTTTATTTTTATTTTATATATATATATATTTTTTTTTTTTGCATTGACTCCATCATAAATATCATCAAATCACCAGCCAATCGAATCCTAAAGAAGAGAAAAAAAAGTAAAACAAAAAACTTATAAATAATTTAATATAGATAAAAATCCATAGGGAAAAAAATAATAGATATATCTATTATTTTCTATCGACAGAATATAACACAATTTATTATAATTAATTCATTTGTGTCAATGTGTTCGAAAATATTGCAAGAGATTATGACAGATTGTTTTAATTCAGACGAACAAATATTTCGATAATTATTCGTACGGCGTTAATCATTATATAGAAACGGATTATCAATAATTAAATAAATTGTAATAAATTTAATATATGTGATAAAGAAAATTGAACATATGAGAGGTTGCCCAAGGGATATATTTTCCAAACTCCACAAGATGCTGCAAAAATAATATATTAACCTAAGTGCTCCAGCCGTGTTGTTAAATGACCTCGTCAAATCTAGTCTTTCATAAGGATTACGTTCACAGTGTCTAGCTTGTTCTAAAGTGCTTAAACTCTCAGATACATACCGTTTTATCAGATCAATGACTAAAGATAGGTTCAAGTGAATAAAGCAACTAGGTCTGAAAGACAATCATTTATCAAATCCTATATCTGGCGCTATATAACAACAAAGTAATTTACCAAATAAAAAAAAATCATCACTTTTCCAACTGCAAGATATGATGATGTGTATTATGTTTGAAATTGTGGATAAACTATACCAAGTTCAAATAAATTTATATTTTTCTTCATGCACATTCGACTTTCCAGTTATGTGGTCTCTGTGAGGTATCTTGAGTGCAAATAAATTAATAATTGATAAAATAAAATGAAATGAATTAATCGCATTCTTTTTGTATAACCTGTTTTCCCAATAGCATGACGTCAATTTAGACAATTTCAAGTGTCCGAACGAAAATCAAGATACAGACAAAGGAGCGAAAACTAACTACCAAACAAGTCCTTGAGGAAAAATTACAATATATGAACTTCGGATAGTTTATCTACAAATTGGAGTGCAATACTGAACAACATATCCGAAAATTGGAAAAATCCAATGAAAATTAAACAGAGAACTTTCGATTCTTTTTAATCAAATTTGCTTAGATATATACATTTTGTTCTACACGAGGCAATTATAATCATATAGCATAATACTTAACATCCTATTTGGAAGTTGGAAAAGTCTTATAAAATCTAGCAGTATGGCTCGGTGTTGCTCGTGCTTAATTCAAAAATCGTAAGACTCATACAGCAATCGCTATCACTTGACTTAAAATATTTTTGCCCTAAAGGAGTGTCCCTTGCCGTGCTGATGTTGCTACCTACCTTACTTCTTGCCTATCTCCCACTGCAAAATTCTTCTAAGCTCTATACTAAACATTAAATCTGTTACGAAAAAAGAACTAAGCAAAATGAACACAAAACGATCAGCTTTTAAAAAGGACTCGTAACTGCAAAAACTAAATGATAAAATAATGTTAACAAAAAATATTTTTTACACCCAACCCAGTTCTGCAGAATCAGAATCAAAGTTGATTTTAAGCAAGCGAATGAGCCAATTGGAGTAAAGTGCCATGCAGATTTAATTTTTTCCCACTTGTGACGAATGCAGCTATCGATTATTTTTGCATGCTAGCATGCTAGTTAACATTCGTATCAGTCAGCTGTTGGCTCTCACGCTGGGCAATAGAATCTTCCTGCCTATTCGTGGCAGCCAGCTATTGGCTCTCACTCTGGCCAGTACAAAATGGCCGCAACCTACATGAAAACTGCTCTAGAAGCATAAAAAATCGATTATTTCTACTATCGATGGGAGTTGCGAAATGCAAAGTCAGTCTTTGCCTTCCCACTAACTTGGAGCATGTGCATGTAAATTTTGGTGCAAATCGTCGAAAATGCCGCCGTACATTCGTTAAACACACACACATCCTGCCTTTTATAGAGATTATACAGACAGACGCTGTTACTTCTATTAAATCACACTTGTTTAGCTGCACACTTGGTCCCAATTATACCTTATATATATATATATATATATATATATATATATATATATATATATATATATATATATATATATATATATGCATCATTTCAAAAGTTTCAAAAAACCTATGGTAGTTTTTTTTTAAATTGGCCCCATAATGATTATAGATGTTTAAAAATGAGATAAGATTTTTATTAGAAATGTTAGTATCACAAAAAAATTATGATTACACGTTGCTCTCGACAAAATATTCTCCTTTAGTCTTAATTAATGCAGCACAAATTTTGGTTGGACATTCGTTGAAAAAGTTTCTCAAAATATAAGTTTGATCATTACATCCATTCATTTTTCAATGACTCTTTTTAATATGGGCTCTTTTCCATATTTGTTCACTCTTCTGCTAAGTTCATTCCAAGATAATTCTGGGGGTGTCTTCAAACATTTGAACTCTTATATATTTGACATTTAATCAATTTTCTCCAGCCACCAAGACATTAATTCGTGAACGTGAAAGAATTAAAACTAAAATACATGTACTTAATACGTCCAAAGTATATAAACAGACATGTTTGAATGAAAATATTCTACCTATATATATATATATATATATATATATATATGATAATATAAAGAAGAATATATATATATATACATATATACATATATGATAATATATAGAAGAATATATATATATATATATATATATATATATATATATATACACACACACACATATATATTCCATACATGCATTCGTTTATTTAGCCATCAGCGTCATCAATGCCGATGATATATATATATATATATATATATATATATATATATATATATATATATATATGTATATATATATATATATATATATATATATATATATATATATATATATGTGTGTGTGTGTGTGTGTGTGTGTGTGTGTATGTGTTGATTCTATTATAGATGGAGTACTTATATATGATATGATATAATAAGAATAATAATAAGATATATTTTTCCGGGTTCAAGGCACATCTCTAGTTTCAAAGGAATTTGGTTTCTTTTATTTTAAAATAAAAGAAACCAAATTTCTTTGCAACTAGAGATGTTACCTGATGAACCATGAAAACATATGTTTTATGGGGAAATAAATTGTACTCATGGAAACTAAAGGTTGTCTCTTTCTTAATTATTTAATTAATATTTTCTCTGTTGTTAAATTGAGCTCTCTGGATTACATCGTCTTTAGAATTATCCGCACGGATTACCAAACTCAGCATGACCTTAATATATATATATATATATATATATATATATATATATATATATATATATATATATATATATATATATATGTGTGTGTGTGTGTGTGTGTGTTGATATATATTATGTATTATTATACGATATTATGTTGTAGTAAATATTTAATAAATCATGAATTAACTTGCCATATGATTTATCGAAACTGATAAATCATTTTTCGAAACTGCATTTTAAAATAATGAGCCATATGGCATTTGTTCTTTTACACTATGCTGCTTCATTATTTATTTAAATCAATGATAAGGATCGCTTCTTGTAAAAACATATATAAAACTTTGACACCGGCTATGAATTTAACCGACGAAATATTTCGTTACAACACTGTATTCGATAATCCCAGTCTAATAAATTCCTATAGCCTTATTCTCGAATCTTCGATAAATTAGCTGATCATTATATTAGGTAAACAATCACTCAGACTGAGATACTTTTCCCGTGTTAATTTTATGAGCCTAATCGTCCATGATGGCTCAAGTGATGTTGCAAAATAGCATTTGAAGATTTTCCTGTAGTAGGTTGACGATTCTTTCTATTGTAGACAAGTTGTAAATCTAGGCTATATTCAATCCAAAGCTAGAGTGAGAAGAGATCAATTCATTTATTTCCCAAGGGTATTCGTGTATATAAGTGAATATAATGAACTTGATTCCGAACTCGGCTCTCCGATTCCCATTATACCACAACGCATATCCACAAGCTGATAATAACTGATTGAGAATATGTCTCCACTGTACGTTTTGTACATGTCTCCACGTAAGCCAAGATCAAATTCTGATTCTCCAAATCATTCCAACTTTAATGCTGAGTGTAATAATTTTTTTCAAATGCTTATTTCGTTGTGTGCGGGACCACCGCTTCTTCCAAACTAGCGAAGAAACTCACCTTTCGGAACGGCTTCTGGCATTTTACCTTCAGTGTCCTATGTACGTAAAAGTTTTAAGTAATTGGAAATAATAAAATTATTTTATCTTTATGCGACTTCTTATTTCGGCATAATCTTTCTTCGTATACGCAACTGATCTCCGTTGTTAGTTTACATTTATTTTACGCGCAATTTTTCTTTTCTTTTAAAATCACCATTCTTTATGATCCCTTCACATAAAGTCGCTATTAAAAGACATTAGGGAACCCGAACTATTTTATATTTCTAATACGTCACAGTACGCGTGCTAGAAAAAGAAGACAAAAACATATGAGCAACGTACTGTGCCGCGCCAAAGTTTTAATTACGGTTTGATTAAGTGATATCAATTGCAGTTGCGACGAATAGCGACATTAAACTTAAACCTTTAATAAAAAAATTTGTCTTTTAGATCTTTCACTGTGTTCACGTGTCATAGTAGTTACTATCTGTTTCATCTGGTTGTTTACGATTCAAACGATATCGAAGAAACGGAGAGAAGGAAGGACACGCGTATATTGCGCTTTATTATTATAGAAAAGAATTAAAATTGCAGAAAAGTCCTTATATAATAGATTATTAGTTGTATTAGAATTTTGTTTCATTGGAAGTATAATATGTTAAGGAGAGATAAAAAAAAATCTGTTGTTAACAATGGGGTTGTTCAGCGACAATAATTTTATATGATTTCGTAGTAACTCTCTTCAATCGGTATCTGACTTTTTTCTATCTCTCAAGCAGATCTTGGAAATATCTAAGAGTTATCATAGCACCCCCATTGTATATTTAGTTTTATATCGTACTAATCATCAAAGCACGTGTAACTTATTGGAATATATTGTTCACAGAACCGTGGCGGTGATCTGTTATATATAGCCACTCTTCAGCACGTGGGTAATCCTTGCTTTCCACAAGTTCTTTTTTTTTTTTTTTTTTGTAGCTCTAAGCAGCATTTGTCTCTTTACTATCCTTGTCAATCTCTGTTCTGTCATCTATTTGTAAAAGCGCTTTTTTCTAGGTAAACTCCTGTTTCACACTTATCTCCAATATTCCCTATTGTTGTCAAATTTTTCAAGTTGTCTATCCTCGCTTTGCGCACCAGAAATTGAATGTCTCCTTCTGATTCCAATTATAAGAGTCCTTTCTGTTTCCATTTTCCTTAAAACTTCTTCCTTTTTAATATGTCTCGTCTATATCATTCCCAGCATCTATCTGTAGAGCCACATATATGTTGTCTTAAGTTTTTTATTCATCTGTGAGATAATTATCCAGTATTTATTTCTATACAGCTGTATAAAGTTTTTTTTCGATACATTCCTTTATTCTTCATACCTGGAAAATTCTATTCAAATTGAATGAAGGACTATCGGATTTGGTTTACATACATTAAAACTGTTATTGATTTACAAACTGATAATTATGCGTTGGTATACACTACTTATAGCTTAATATGACACAAGACTAAAATCTGTGGACACCTACTGAGAACAGAACTCATTACAGAGTAATGTTGTTTGCATTACTGCATCAGCGAATCCTGACTAAATAATTATGTTATTTCATACAATATTACTCCCCAATTATGTCACATATTTTTTTTGAATTTGTGTTGTTATGCTGGAATTAAGTTCCAAGTCTACTTGAAAACCAATGATCGAAGTTTAAATCGGATGAAATATAGTTGGTAGCAAAGTAGAGCGGCCATAAATACTTAATTACAATTTATTCGTGATTTTTTGTGAAATATATTATATTGATTTACCTAATTTAATGAATGCATCAGTGACTGATTTGATTGTTAGGTAACTGAGCTCTGTTTACACAGATGATTAAAGTATACTTGAGGGTGTTGTACTTTTTTTGGTGGGGTACGTATTTCAGCTTTGTGGTGGTTATGTCCATATTACACGAAATATTGAATTACGGGGTCCATTAATTTTGTACCATTCAAAATAAACTATTTGCGTTCTTTGTGTCATTTTTTTTATTTTCGTTTCAATCATCTCAAGATTTTTTTCAGCATTTACAAGGATAATTTGTGAGAAGGGATTTCTTGTACGCGGATAGAAAAGCGATGTATTTTAGATTATTTCCTTGCTTTTTTGTACTTAAATATGTTTATTTTTCATAGTTTTTAATCTGTTTAGCATGACAATCAACATTTAGATTCATTTGTCAAATTCATTTAATCGTCAATCAGTTTGGAATGGTAATGTTAAAACTAGGCTTTACCTTATAAGGAAATATTCGGTATTCATTGAACTAGAAACCAGGGCCACTGTCGGTTGAAACTTATAAAATCTTTCTCTTAAAATAAAGTTTCCCACCAAAAAATAGTTTTCTCAAGACTATCAATAGTTATCTCTCTTTGCAGTATTGATGTGGGCTTTACTTTGAAGTAATGTAGAATGTCAACGTCTTCTAGTTGCATATGCTATCTATTTTAATTGTTACTGATGTTAAATGCCATCAGGTGATGTCTTTTCTGATATTTGCTAGAGTTAGTCGTGATCCCGTAGCCCAGAGTCCATAATGTTTGAAAAATGGTCCTCGCTGAAAAGGAACAGGTCTCATTCCGTCACAGTTATTTTTAACAATTCATCTGAGAAAGCGGTCGTATACGGCTAAATTGTACGACATTGTTTAATTAATTTTTATTATACCACGTTATTGCTTACAAAATCATAATTGGACTGGGTAGATTGTGCACCCATTTATGAGACTGAAGTTGATATTGCAAATAAAATATCCCTCTAGGTTTCTCATTCCCACAATGGTAGAAATTGGTTGATTTTTTTTTTAATTTGGGACTCTTCAAGTTTTTTCTTTCTTTTTTAGACTCTTGTGTTAATTCAACTAATATAGCTAACCCCATAATATTTTATAATCCGCCAACTATTTCCACATTCCCTTGAAATAGTACTAGTTAAAAAACAAAATAAAATATACAATTAAACAATCTTCTATGATCAATAACCGATAAAGTTCAATTATAGCTATCTAATTATGATTCTATCATTATATTCATTTTTATGACTTAATCTTTCTCTCGTGTGTAACCGCGTCATTCAGTGTTTATCACAAACAAAAACGATCGCAATAAACAATAATATTTCTTTCTTGCCTTCTTAACAGTTGCTTTCAATTCGTTGCATTTCCTTTACTAGGGTAGCACCAAAGAATTTGACATTTCTTTCGTTGCTAACAACATTCCGCTTTTCCGCGCCGGTTTTTATGAGCACTATTCACTTTCCGACTAGAGAGAATTTTGCAGCTTATACAGCGTGTAATTTATTGAATATTCCGCTCCTTAACCTCTCCGGTTTGTTCGTCACGTGACGGCGATTTTGAGATGATTTCTAAATCCTTCGGCCATTTCACATCGGACGCAAGACTGCTTCATCTACTCAAAGAAAACTTCCCTTCATTCCGTCAGCAAGCTTCCCTTTCTCTAGATTCCCAATTTCCAATTCGTCAACGTTGAATGCGGTAATTTCGCTCAATAATGTGCCTTGTTCCTCTGTGAATAAATGGGAGAGGTTCTATGCCGAAGGATTTCTGGCTAAACTTTGCACTCTGCGAATTGTAAATATTCCACTTATCCAATGAATCCTGGCACTCGAATAAGATAAACTGAAAAACGAAATATTCGTCTCCCTAATATAATTCAATATTGAAACACCGTAGAACCTGACATATTTGTAATTCTGACCTCTGTAACATCATAATATTTCAGCATATGTTATGATTAAAATGCCTGCTAAAGTCTAAATAATGGAATATGCCTGAAAGTTGTTGATAGTTAGAGCTAATGTTACTGAGAGAAACGGTGGTCACCTCAAAAGAATTAATGTTGCATAGACAACAACTTATTCTAGGAGCGAAGTGTCGTTTGAACAAATGATTTGTATTAGTTTTTCTGTATCTCAGAAAGGAATAAGTTTAGCATGATACAGAAAAAAAAGTTCTCATTCTTTCTGAAATTTAATTATTATAATTATCTCGCACAATTTTGACCGATCTTCTCTGAAGAATTTTTCCACCCCCAAAATAAAAACCTGCTATCTTTTAATCATCATAGAGAATCTTTTTTGCCTTCCATCAGCATGGCTGATGCTAAAATCTAGAAGAGCAAATCTTTGCGCCTTTTTTTGTCTCACTGCCAGGAAGTGAAGTGATTATGTTGCAGCAAAAACTAGGTTTGCTTCTTAAAAATTTAGTTACATCTGTCGTGTCAGAAAATCTTCCCTTTAGAATCTGTATTTCACATTTAGAAATCTACCATTCGTTCGTGAATTGAGTTGTCTTGCCATATCTCGTCTTGTGTTCCGGCTCTATATCTCGAGATTCGTGATAAGATACAAAGAATGATCCGTAATATAATCGTTTCTTACCTGGCATTTCGTCATCTTTCACTTTTCCATCGCAGTGTCGTGGTTTCGCTCTTTCTCTTCTACAAATATATTCATGGCAATTATTCTCATAACGAGGTTTCTTCCTTGGTACCTTACCATGCATTTAAGTATATTATCTGTTTGGAAACTACGTTTCATCATTTTACTGTTGAAGATTTGTTTTAATAATTTCTTTTCTCTTGTGTGTTTCCCCTGTGGGCCTCTCTTCCAGTTTGTTGTTTTCTGTGTCAGCTACAATCTGAAAAAAATAAATGTATCTTTTATCGAAATCATCAGACTTTTTGAGACCTGTTCTCTTGTTTTCTCTCTCTTCACTAGAGTCTTCTCATACTTATCCAATTCATTCATTCAGTGTCATTAATGCCGTGACTGGAAGGAAATAATTTAAAAAAAAAAGTGTTTTATTAGTCATTACGGTAAAGCTATTATATGTACATTTTTTCTGTAATATAATAATGGCGAAAATAATTACCTGCTGAAGAGAAATACTTTTATTTTCAAAAATCAGATTACACCTGATAAGCTGTAGATTGCCTTAATCTAAACAGCGTTTCAGAACAAAAATACCTTTAAAACTCATTACTTCTAAAAAGTCTTTAAAATTGGTCTCCGTATTCAAATTGAGATAATAATTTCATATTGTTCACCTTGAAACCTACAGATTCTAATAGAACTGATATAAAATTTCAAAGAAAGCTATCAAACTGTCACTTAACAGGCAATAATTATCTACTCAAAGATTAAACGTTCGACTAAATTTTATATCGCTCACGGAAGATGCTGCAAGTCCTGAGGGTAGTAAACCATTTCTGTATCTTGATTAAATCTTAATAATCTTTTTGGATAATTAAATGAAGATTATTTGTCTAAATAATGAAAATTGCTTGTTAGTTACATGCCTTCTACCAAGTTATCTCCTGCCACTACTTTACCAGCCTTGATTGTAAACTAAAAATTGATTTGTTTGTTTAACGACATATTAATATCTGCTTATGGGACATTTAATACCGAACTTTATTTTGTTTTGTTTTTTTAAGTAATAAAAATATGATATATGTTATTCTGCTTTAAAATTTGAATACATGATAGTTGAGCTGCCGGTTTGTTCACATGGTTTTACGGCATATCAACCTCTGTCGATTATTTAATACTAAAGTGTAAGTATTTTAACAATTTCCCGGCTTTAACTTTATATTTTGAATACAATTGTATGCCTTCATCTACAGGTAAAATCTATTGTTGGTGATTTTGCTATAACATTTAATGTTCCTAATTCTACTATAAGTATGTGCTGTTGGTATTTTTTATATAAAATATATTTCTTTTATTTTTAGTATATTAATTACTCAGTTGATATACATTCATAATGTTTTATATTTGTTTGAGTGCTCACTATTTGCTCATAACTACGACCTTAAAAGATTCTGGCACACTGAGTCAGGATGGACCTACAAAGAACAACAAAAAACCTTCAATCTTGATGCCCGATGTAGTTTGCTGTGTAAAACTAATGCAAGTGCATATGATTAAACTGGAATACTATTTCAAGGTTTCTTTAATACGCAGTGCAACCAGATGTATTGCAAGAGTAGATTTGTAAGGATTCAGGCGATACATAACAAAGAAAGCAGTACTTTGTTAGAAAAACGAAGAGAATACTGAACTGCTATATAAAATCAATCCTCCAATATTACAATAAAAAATGGGCAATATCTGTACATATTAAGAGTGGAATTGAAGCAAAAGATGTGCTTCTACAGAAGGATACTTAAAATACGATGGACGATGTATGTGGAAAACGGGAAAAAAGAGGCATGTTCATAGAATAAAAGGAGACAGATGATATTTTAGAGACGCATAAGGAAGAAATAGGGCTTGGAAAATTTAACACTCGTATGGCATAATAATGGCTAGCATGACAGAAGGAATCGGCAAATATTCTACATAATAATATTTAAATACAAAGCCAAAAAGATACTAAGAATTATGGCGAGGAAAAAATTGTTTAGAGCTATTACGATAGGAAATTGTGGAGCGCGAAGTGTGCCCCCGTCTTTAAGGGGAACATTCAGATGAAAGAAGTTACGACGACGCTTTACTTATTGCAAAGAAACAGTTGTTCTGAATTCTGAATGAAAAGTTCATCTTATTTTTTTCTATTTTAGAGGTCTTGACATTAGATCTATATTCCTATAGATGGTACGTCCAAACAGGATATAAGCGATCATGGATTTTTACAAATCCCTATCCTTTACTGATATAGGCAATATTTAATACTATCTCATCTCATTTTGTCTTAATTCGGTCATACATTCACACAAATTCGTTTATCCCGCTTGTATACTAAATACAAGTGAAGCAGGATCAACTATCGAATCTCATAGAAATATATATATATATCCTTCCCATTTGAGGAACTACCTTAAAACATAAACTTCTGTTAATCTTTTTAGTTTATTGGTTGATTCCGGGAAGAATTTTTGAATCTATTCATTATTTTGAAACCACCAGGTCTGACTAATTTTGCGAAGTTAAATATTACCATGGCTTTCTGAAGTCTCTGATTTGTTAAGTATAATATATATATATATATATATATATATATATATATATATATATATATATATATATATATATATATATATATATATATATTATAATATAATTAAAAAATCTATATATATATTTATATGTATGGTAGAATGATAAAAAATAGTTGCTTCAGTATTTTTATTCTTTTGTAGCCAGGATCAAAATGGGTCAACAGATATTTTCCTTTCAAGAAACATCACGAGCTTAAATTTTTCTTCCTAGCGAAATTTATAATAGCTGCTTAATATGATTGATTTTTTTTATTTTGAAAGAGAGCCTGTAATATTGATTCTTAATATTATTGTTTTCTTTTATTCTTTATATATAGTTAGAATGTACCATAATAATTTTACATACAACAACAGATACTTTGTGATATTTAATCGTTGTTTGAAAGGTTATTCTGTTGATCTGATGTAGATATTTCCTCGGAGGTTTTCAAATCTAATAGTGGCCTAATAAAAAAACATCATGTACTATACATTTTCTATTGAAGTGATACAAAACTGGCTTATACAAATGTACTTTGTACATTTATTTTTCTGTTAACAATTATTGATTTTATTATTATGCCATTTCAGTAGACATAACAACCTAGGCATACAACAAAAATTGAATATTACTATATCTTATTTGCCAAAAAGACGTATACAAAATTACATTGCTTCTCTTATTGTATTTTATTGTTTTAGGTTTCTTCACCTAAAATTGAAATTACATTAGTGTCCCGCTGCTAAATATTGGCTTTTCATATTTTGGATAGTGTGTCTGGAAGGAATGATATATATATATATATATATATATATATATATATATATATATATATATATATATAGCAGCGGGACACTAATATATATATATATATATATATATATATATATATATATATATATATATATATATATATATATATAAGAGAGAGAGATAGATAAATATTTGTGCGTGTATGTATGTGTGCGTGCGTGTGTGTGTATATGCCTGAAAAGAGAGAGAAAACGTGAGGAAAATAGAGAATGTTTAGGCAAGGGACATTTAGTATCAATGTAACTCATTTATATCTATCAGTCTTTTTCATACATATACATATACATTTATGTATATATATGTGTGTGTTTGTGTGTGTGTGGTGTAGACTCATACTATCTACCAAACTATTGTAATCCTTTTATATCTGTCTTTTCTAGCTTGGTTATAAGTATTTAATTTTGCCGATATCTGTGTTCATTTCATCCATCTCGTGCATATATATATATATATATATATATATATATATATATATATATATATATATATATATATATATATATATTGCTATCTATCAACTGACCTAGCAATTATGTAATACTCATCTCTAGGCCTCTTCAAATGTTTCTAATGTATTCGAATTCTACTCCTCTAATCGTGCTGATGTCAAACAATAAAATCCGTATCTTAGCGCTGATCTAGTTTCCAAGAATCTGAACAAATTTATTTTGGAATAGCTTCGTCCAGTCGATAACTTATGCAAGACATAAGACTATAAATATATTTCCCAAGCATTCGTTGATCAAAATCAAAGAAATAGATAAATTTCCTTATTTGGGAAGTTTTTTTAACCGACAAATGAAAATGTCACACAGAAATCTTCTGGTACACTGGAATAGCGAAAGATGCTTTCCAAAAAGAAAAAAAAAAAACGATAGTATAAAGAAAGAGTTAAATTTCCCTTAATACAAAAATAGTGCTGGATATATTTTATATTCAACACTACTATATTGCAGTGAAGGTTCAACAATTCCCTCTCACGCAAAGAGAAATATGGAGGCAAAAAGGATGTGTTTCTTGAGAACGATGTTGAAAATAAAACTGGCGAAACATTAGATCAACGTGGAAGTTTCAATGACAATAGCAACAAAAAGCAGTCTTGTAATTAGAATGAAAAAGAGAATATTTAGCTTCCTGGGACATATAAATAAGAAAGACAGCTTGAAGAATTTAATACTAAACCGACATAATGACGCCGAGAAATGTATAGTTTTACAGCGAGTAAATTACATAACGAGATGTGAAAATAGATAGCAGAATATGAACTGGAAGTGATAGTAAGAATACATATAAAAGCACATTAGAGCTAAAACGGATAGGAAGATTTGAAGATACATGATCTCCAACATCCCGAGAGGAGATGGTAGATGAAAGAAAGTGATTATTTCACTAGACGTATTAGTCAACTTCGAGAAGATTGTAATTTTTTTTTTTACTTTCGCTATTTAACATGGTTTCTCATAAGGAGAAACAACGGCCATGTATTCCCCACCAATGCCAGCCACTAATTTTGAGATCGGCTTGGTCTAACCAGGAGAGGGATGGGCCCCGCCAGCTTGACATATCTAAGAACCACCACATGATGAGTTTGCACATAATACTATTTGCTGTTTCCTAATAAGGCAAGTTTCGGCATTCATTAACCGAGCAGCGTCTATTATTTTCGGTGATTTTTTCAAAGAAAATAGACTTGTTCAGTTCAATACCCCTTATTGATAATTCATAATTTGCTGGAATTATTCCTTTCCAAAATGAAATTTGTTTAAAGGAAGATTGAGTAACGTTGATTTTTAAATTACATATGGTCTATTATCTTGCTTTAAAAGTCAGTATTTATAGATCAAGTTCTTTTATTTGGCTGAAAATTATTTGAAATTGAACACTGTTGATCTCAAAGGTTATTGAAGGTTAACATCATCCGTTCTCTTAAGAGTTTTCTTAAAATTCCCCATACATAGCAATTCGACTCAAGAATCTAATTGCCTGCAATATAGATCATGAAGGTTACAAAGTATTTCTACGTCCCCTGACCTTAGCTGACCTTGTCTAACCTTCCATTTGTGAACTTAAAACCGTTTTATAATTGACAGGAAACTATTTTACTAGATATATCTTGGCCATCTATGCTTTTGGTGATATCTGACGACAATAATTATGCGAGGGTCAACATCATATCTGTCAGTGAAACAATTGAGTGTTAATGATATAATGAAAAATAACAGGACAATCTTCTAACATCTGAAGAAGAGACTTGAAGCAATAGAAATCTGTTTATACAGAAGGATGCTGAGTATATCATGAAGCAAACGCAAGAAACGTCGAAGTTTTAGAAAAAATGGCAACAACAAGAACACTTGTAATTAAGTATCAGGAAGTTACAGGAGAAATTTCCTGGCACATTATGAGGTAAGATGGCTTGGAAAATTTGAATCTCACATGACAAATTGGAAGCAATAGACAGAGAAGAAAAAAGCGTCTAATCTAAAGAGTGGGCTTTAGTAAATGGATGGTTGGACGTGTTTTAGGAGAGATAGCAAAATAACAAAATTTATCAATAGTTTCAAAGGACTTGAAATTGTGAAGATCCATGATCCGAAAAGTTCTGAAGTGACATGACAAAAGAAGAAAAATGTAAATGATACATGTAATCGTAATCTGATTGTGACACAGCCAAGCAAACACACCCGTATCTAAACACTTTAATATGACAATGACACACAGAGACACACACACACAGAAACACACAGAAACACACACATATATATATATATATATATATATATATATATATATACACCAATTTTGAAAATCACACATACACGTATACATTCATATATACTCATATTCGCCTGATATCTCACCCACTGATTATCACTTATTTTGAACATGAAGAAGTAATTGAAGCATTTGAACTGTTTATGGTATCAAAGGATGAGAAGATTAAGAATTTAGAGGCCCATTGGAGAACGGTCATTCATCAACATGGTACATATTTCAACTAAATAAATTTGTTATTTAATATTTCAGAGGCGTTTTATTAATTTCCTTTAAAGTGTGTCATTTCATGTGTGACAAACTAATATTTCATTTTCAACTAAATCTACAATATCCCGACAAAATGTGATTTACGCTAATCAGATATACACTTGATGCTTTTCCAAATTTTATCGTTTTCAAATATTTTTAATTTAAACTCAAGGAATAATAAATGCCCATGACGCTGTTGCATGCTGTTTTCTTATTCGTTGCTTAAAATAATAATAATAATAATAATAATAATAATAATAATAATAATAATAATAATAATAATAATAGCAATAAATTTCAAAAATACTAACCTAATGTCTGTAGAAGTTCGATGACCCTAAGATCTGAATGTAGTAGAGATTTTAACAATAGCTTCGTTTTAGCAAAAATAAAAGTCCTGATTTAAACTCAATTTAAAATATGGGGTTCAAGTTAAAGAAGATAGTACATGCAGGAAACCTAGGTAATATCGATTAATTTTGGGAGTTTTGTCAAGAAGAATGGTAAAAACAAAAACTGATTCTCACTATTGGCAGAATCTTAAAATTAAAGAAAAAGACAAGTCGACGCCGTGACCTCAAAAGAAGTGGTCACCAAATAATAAATACAAGGGTTCATTTACTTTTGCAAATAGCGATTTTAAAATTTAATTTATATATTTTTTTATTCCAGCTTGATAAATATTTTAAAGTGGTTGTAGTTCGTTTAATAAATACTTTTCTCCTAACGAATATGTTGTTCAATCGAGATTTGTTGACAGTCAGGAAAAAGAAAGAATTTATTTTAATATTATCTTAGGGGTTTAGGTACTTTTGCGCAGTAATATATATATATATATATATATATATATATATAACATTTATAACATAAATATGTTATAAAATCACTACAAAAATAGCCTTTTTGTTTCAACACCCTTGGTGTCTTATTAAGTGATGATGTTGAATGTAAAATAAATGGTTTTAAAAGTTTCAAATTAATTAGCAATCCTTCGCAAGGAGAAAGGGTTGTTACAAAAGCTAGATTGACCAATCAAAATACAGGTATAGGAAAATTCAAAAAGCTTGACAACAAAGTCATGTTATAATAGCTATTCAGCTGTTTAAAATATGGGTAATATTAAAAAAGAATTTATTCTAAACAATAATTACTAAATTATATGATAAAATTTAATATTAAAATTAAAAACTGCTAATTTCAAAATCAAAATTTAATCGCTATTAAGTTTAAAACTATAAAATTACTGAGGAGAAAAGAAGAAATATATATGTTATTTAATTTATTTCTTCGTTGAAGTTACTTTAGAAGCTAATTTTATATCCGGTCCTTTGACAATATGTATACATTTTAATCCAAAGTGTGTTGAATGGGGTCCTAAACTCACGCGTAAAACAAACAAAATCAGATTACAATATATAAGCACCCAGACATATTTATATATATATATATATATATATACACACACTAAAAGTGACGAGACAGAGAACATCTCCACGGTCCTTTATGAAAAAAAGGCGGGGAACGGGGAACGGGAAACCAACACACACGTATATACATACACAATTAAAACTGAATGCACTTTCCATACACATAGACACCGATAAATACATGCACACACATCCACAGACATTGACCCAGACAATCGGATACCACAACCAATAAATATTTAAGACTGAAACTGTCATTAAACAAATGCTAACCACTTATTGAAATATAACGTAAGCGAGCAAATATACAAAGATAAAAATGATTTAAAATAATATTATTTAATATATTAAAAAAAGAAAATTCCAAGCCCACAAATATCAATAAAAACATATTTTAATCAGATAAGTTGATAATAATTTTATTATATATTAGGTGAAGGAAAATAAGATAAAAAGAGAAAATAAGTTATTTCTACAGAAATAAGTGTACATCCATACGTATATATATATATATATATATATATATATATATATATATATATATAATTTAAATTATATATATATATATATATATATATATATATATATATATATATATATATATATATATAATTTAAATTATTTGCTCTGGATTTACATTTTGCTCTCTGGATTTTTTTCTCCTTAGGTTTACCCATACGGATTACCTAGTTTTTCATATATATATATATATATATATATATATATATATATATATATATATAAAGAAATATAGTCTTAAGGTGTGCTATATTTATGGAATAAAGTGCTCAATATCAGAGATAGAGCGTGTGTAAATATAAAAGTGAACATAGAAGTCAACACTTATATATATATATATATATTATAATGTTTTTATTTATTTGTATACACCCCCATTTAACCAAACGGTTAGCAGTAAATTATGGCAAAAGTTTCTAGCTATGACTGAAAAACATTTTACAAGTAATAATCCTCTTAGTAAGATTTTCAATAAAAATACGCTAAAATTAAGTTATAGTTGTACTGATAATCTAGAAAAAAATTATAAAAAACATAATAATAAAATTTTAAATAAACACCTAGACCTAAATGAAAACAATAGAAATTACAAAACAAAAACAAAAAACAATAATATTGATAATAAATTATATAACTGTAGAAATCTCATAAATTGTCCATTGGAAAATAAATCTTACTGAATCTATCGTTTACCAGTTCACCATTTCAGATACTAAAAACACAGATGTTAAGAAATTTTATATCGGAAGCACAAAAAATACATTTCAATTGATATGGTTCCATCATATTTCTTCTTTTAACAATAATGGATACCGAAACCGAACATCCCCGTCAGAATATTTCTGGTATTTAAATGAAATAAAATACGGGAAAATGAAAAATACTAACAAAAGTAGAATTTGCAAGTCATTAAATGACACATGTCCCTTTTGTCTACATGAAAATCTACATATTATTAAGTTTCCTAAAAATAATGAGCTATTAAATCAATGAAATGAACTAACTGCAATGTGTAGGTAGTGTACAATGATAACGTTAAAATATAGTTAATAGTATTTTTTAAAAAACTATATATTACAATTATAGATCCATTTTTTTATTACATATCTAATAGTACATATAATATTTATTTAATTCCTTGATTTTATTTTTAATATTGTCATATCCCATGGCCCATTAAATGAATAAGTATAGTATTTTAGTATGAAAATAATATAATATATAAAATTGATTTAATCATAATAGAAGCCCCTCTAAGATAGTTCTATAATATAAGTAATAATAATTGCAAAATAAAACCTTAAATTAACCTTTTGCTGGATACACATCCATCCGATTATTTCATTTTAACTAAAAATCATATTCTTAACTGGATGTAATTGGTGACACGTCTAAAAATGGCGGCTTATCTGAACTTTGACCTGTCTTATGATTGGCCAAAGAAGACATAACCATAGATATTTTGAAATCTTGTGCCTCACTCCTGCTTAACTCTTAAATAATATAACTATTCTGTTTTCAAAAAGTAAATAATTTCATCAACAGTTACGTAGCAATGCTTGATAATGGAACAGATTTAAGTTCCGAAACATAGAAATTTCCGTGTCGCGATGCATAATATTTTTCAATAAAAACATTATGATATTATGTTCTACGTTTTATCGAGCACTTTAAAAAAAATGTAAAAGAAATGTGGATTCTAAACCTGACTGTTCTTTCTCTTTATGTGGAAATATATATATATATATATATATATATATGTGTGTGTGTGTGTGTGTGTGTGTGTGTGTGTGTGTGTGTTACCACGCGCTTCGTGGCGCTTATAATATAAATAATACTTCCATTACTTGTCGTGACATCTGTAATAACTGAAGAATGACTCCAAACAGTTTTGTCTTCCTTGCCTCTGAACTAGTGCTTTTTATTTATAGTTATGGACTAGGTCATCTAGTTACAGGAAGTGTACTATTTACTCCTCAACATTCCCACTTTTTATAAATACAATTTTTTTTATTCGTATTATCATCCCCATCTCCTATTTCTGGATAATTTGCCAAAGTACTTAACTTTGTAGTGTTTCCGTCTCGGATCCACTTCCAGTTCTTCAATAGGCCTTCTTCTTCTGGAACTTGTCCTTGTAGGTTCCACGACTTGTTGTTCGGCTGGCACATCGAAAACATCATATAGCATTTTTATCGGATCTTCCAATGTTTCGGGTCTTTCATCAGAGAACATTTTTTTAGTCGATTATGGTGACTTTATATTTAAATCTTTTCTTTTTTTAACGTGTAAATAAACTTCCCGATTCAGGCTGATATTAAGCCACCTACCTCCTTAGATGCTCTAAGGCACATTTTATTGACGACCTTGAAACTTTGGTGACTATTTTGTTATTCGTTCGTGTTTTTTTTCGATTTGATAATTATTGTCGAACACCGATTTTACGTTTCTATTATATATTAATTACACCAGCGACAGTCCGGATGATGTATTGGGGTTAGGTGTCACTGTAAACTCTCAGAAAAATTTGAAAAGCTTTCTTATTTATTTTCTCAAGACTCGTTTTATTCAACGCTCTTCTGAACTTACCCACAAATCTTTCCGCTTGTTCATTCCGTATTGGTGAAACGGTGAGCTCGTAATATGCTCAATGGAGAACATCTTACAAAAATCTTCGAGTTCTTTACCCGTGAATTCTGTTCCGTTATCAGAGACTATGGTATCTGGTTTGCCATATCTCGCAAAATGCTAATGCAAGAAATTCACTGTTCCTGAAGGTGATGGATTTTTGCACTTATAAATTTCCAGTCAGTTAGTGAAACTATCATCTACAACAAAAATCTATATGCAGTCTTGACAATGGCATGTTTGTCTTTGGTAAAATATTTATCCTTGTGATACGTACTTTTACTGTCAGAACACAAGTTCTGCGAGTTTTTCGTACTTTTTTTTAAATATCTTGGTCAATATACGAAACCTCTCATCAGTGATTTCATTCTTGAAGTACCAGGATGTTCGCTATGAAAATCCTTCAATATTCGCTTTTGTAACACACTAAATGTTACAACCGTTTAACTGGACATTACTACACCGTTACATAGCGATTAAGCGTTTATAACTAGATCTCGTTCTTTTGCTTTCTTTCAATTACTTTTTTTTATTATTTTCCCCGTAAAGGCGTCATTTTCCGCTTTTAATTTTATTTATTCCAAGATGTCTGATAACTACATTGCACAAAATGATTCTTATTTCTTTTTGGTGCTGAAATTACCATGTCCTCAAACGGTTCTGCATTTTTAGGTATTAATCTTGATGATCCTTCCGTATGTCTTAATTTATTAGACGGTTGATACTCCATCGTGAAATCATAGTTTAATAAGCGTTGTAGGTTATTAGCTGTATACGTAACTGTTTCTTTCTTTGAACCACCTGTTTTTAATAGATGTCTGTGTTCTATTTGCAAGCTAAAATTTCTTACATAAATTAATTCATGAAATTTATTCACAGTAAACCCTTTTTTCTATCTCGCTTTAATTTTTCTCTGCTAGTAAAAGTGAGCGTGAATCATGAGCGACGGCTTTCATTTTACCGCCATTGTATTTGCGCAAATTATCCGCTGCGTTACCGTACTCACTACCATTTGACGCCACTACTATTTCTGCTTTTGGATCGTAGTGTACTAAAGATAAATCTGACTTAAGTCTTTTTCTTATTTCATCTAACGCCTTTTGACAGTTATCATTCCACTTTAAAGCTTTTTTACGTAGACCGTTCAATGGTCAACTCAAATTAAGCATATTATCTATCTATCTATCTATCTATCTATCTCTCTCTCTCTCTATATATATATATATATATATATATATTTGATAGTAATTTGCCTGCTTTGGAAAAGCTTCTAAAGTAGTCAGGTTTTATGTTGGAGGCAAATTTTTAATTGCAGCTGCCCTCGACCATTTCTAACAATAATTTGATCAAAGTATTTAATTTTCGGCAAAAGCAATTCGCATTCTTCTACATTGAGCTTGAACCCGTATTCTCTTAGTGTTTCCAATATTGTTTACTCATGCCCAGGAGGTTTTTGTGTAGATACACTTTTGATTAAAATGTCATCCAGATACGCCACTGCGAAATCGCAATCCACAAGCATGACGCCTATAGCTTGTTGAAAAATATCTGATGCCGCCTTTTATGCTAAAAATCGATTGAACTTACATAATCTGTGCGTATTTATTATGGTCGTTAATTCTGAACATTCATTTTCAATCTGAATTTATAAATACGTTTCAGAGAGATCAACTTTGATAATATTCTTCCGCCGTTTAACTTCGAAAAGATTTCCTCTCGTCATGGTAATGTGTAGTTATGTAAACAATTGTTTAATCATGTCGAAAAATCCGCGCAAACAAGTACTGTTTCTATTCTTTAAATACACCGCTGGTGCAGCCCATTGTAAATGGTTATTTGTTTTCTAATACACTGATTCTTTCGTGTCTGTCCAATTCATCGCTGACGTGTTCCAATGCTGCGAATGGTACGCTCCCGTTTAAGCTTAAATACTGGCGTCTAACCTTTTTTTTAATTGAAAATCTGCCTTGAATTTTGAACACCGACTCGATTCATTTGACAGAACATTTGGAAAATATTTTTTTAATAGTTCCTTAAGATTTTCCCTCTGATTTTTTTTAAATTGATCGCTTGTCCATTTACGTTTTTACAATAAACGTTTATCGGTAAATTCCAAAGTTCAAATAGTTCTATTCATTCAGTACCGAATATATTCATAGCATTTTTAATATTAGGTTGGTGCAAAAATAATGTCGTTTTCTCACATATGTTACTATGTGAGAAAACGACATTATTTTTGCACCAACCTAATACATATACTTTAGTTTTTACATGCTTATTACGGAATGAGACATTACAAGTTATATCTCCCAAAAAATAATTCCTCACGAGAAACTGAAATCGCAAAGTTGGAAGTCGTTTTAAATAAAGGCTTTCCAATGTCCTTCCATATATTAGGTTGGTGCAAAAATAATGACGTAATAATGTGGTTTTTTGACGTTAACGTCAAAAAACGACATTATTACGTCATTATTTTTGCACCAACCTAATTTCACATTCAAAAATTTATTTTTATTTTTTTTTGACCATTTTATCTGTCGCAATGTTGTTTACGAATTTGTTCCTTGTAGCTTTCTGCATTTTTAAATGGTCAGTCATTTCCAAGACGTAATTTACCACATCTGAAACAAGGAATAATTCTCCTTTGTGTATACCTGTCCTCTACTTGTACCAGTACACATTCTTTTTTCTGAATTTCCACATCATTTTATTTGAGACTTAGAATTGCCTGGTCCATTATTTCCTGCAGTGTAATTTTACTCGTTTTCCAATTGAATATCAACTAAAAATTTGCCTCACATTCGCAATAATGTTTTGTTTTCCTCAACTCAAGAGATTTTTTTTCCTAAACTCAAGAGATTTTTTCTTCTACAGAACAAGCTTTTTGTGGTTAAAATTCTTGTTTTCACCCGTATCCTTGTTCCCGAAGCAACAAGTATCTATTTTTTCATATTTGTTTAATCAGTGTGTTTCCAAAATTCTTTTAACTCCAGTTTCAACATTTATGAGTTCCTGAATCTTCGTTACTCTTTATAAGTATTAAGAGTTTCGAATCCTCGTATCAACGGCTATAAATCGCTTGAGCTTTGAATGCGTCACAGCCACTATTATAACGCGCTTCGTTACGCGTTATAATATCCGTAATGCTTCGGCTACTTGCTGTGACACCTGTATTAATTAGTCTGAAGACTGACTCCAAGTGATTTCTTCTACCTAAACTTCTACCTCGAACTATTTATTTACAGTAGTTCATATAGTAAACGGATTTATTTAGACTAGTTCATATAGTAAACGAAGGTGTAGCATTTACTTCACCACAATATATAAATGTGGGGTACTTGTGTGAATCTTCTGCTGTATATGTACGTTTGTGTTAGAATCCGGTCTCACTGATATAAAGTGGATTGATTATACTGAATAAAATCCATGGTCTGCTAACATACTTCACTGTGTCCTGCCTCACATTTTTAACATCCGATTCTGCCTTTCATATTTCTAAATGTTCCATTCATCCATGAATTGAATATTACTGCCTTATCAGGTTTGGTGTTACAGCAATATATATACCAATGGCAACGCTAGCGGCCCTCTGCTGGAAGCCACCGGCAAGCCACCTGCGGGTCAGCGGTCGGCCTCTAGCGGTCCGCTAGTTGTAACTTTGCCGAAAGGAACACGCCGGCGGCCCGACAGCCGTATGCCATCCAGTAGCAGATCGCTGACTGGCGTGTAGGGATGCAATCGGCCCTGGCCTGGCATCTCGTCATTTTCCCACAGCCGTGACATGTCTTCTCTGTATTTCTATTTTACACTATTTTTATAGGAATTTCTCCACTAGTCCTTCTTTTTAGTCTATCAATGCTTGTCAACGTCGTCTTTCTTTATTCTGCCTTATTTCTTTTTTTAATTTGTTTTGTTTCATCTGTATAATTTAACTTACCACGCGTTTTTTGTTTTTTTTTCAAAAATAGATTCCTTTTTTTTTTTGTCTTTACACACATTCTACATCCTCTAGATAAATAAAGTTAACACAGATTCTTCTCCATCTACATCACATTTTCAAGATGAAAGGCTTTGATTCCACAAGAAAATTTAAGGTATTTCAGCAAATTCCAAACCATTGTACCTGCATCATTTCTCACAGAACACATTCTAATGTCAAACGCTGGAAAGATATAACGAATGAATCATTCGAGAAAGTGAGGAAAATCAAAGACAGAACCAGTTTTGCAAAACAAAACACAATCAAGCGTTGTAAATTCCATTTTAACATCACATAAAGAATTTTATTTAACTTTTTCTAACCGACGTAATACTATATATCACGTACAGCGTTCATTGCAACCTTCAGAGAGATTTTAGGCCATGCTTATCACAAGTTTTCATTTCTTTGCTGCTTTTATTATAGCTTTATGCTTCTCGCTATCGTCGTCTCTGTCACCCTCTTTTACATTTTCATTTGTCTTCTCTTCTATTTCTATAAAACACAGACTGTCTCTTTTCTCTCGGGATATCGCCCCTTTCTACCATCCATTACAATTGATTTCTCACTTTCTTACTCTTTCTTAAACAATAGTCTCTCTTTCTTTTTCTCTTAAAGAATTTTATCTCTAATTTTTTTTAACCAATTTGTGCCTCTTTTCCTTCTCTGAATGGATTTTCCTTTTCTTCTCTCTCTTAAACAGACATATCTGGTTCTCTTATCACAGTGCAAAACATCTAATTTTACTTTTCCTTTGTTTGGCTCCTCTTTAATTTAGGTACATTTTAGATTACTCACCGGTTTTGACCACTTCCTGTTTAGCTTAGTTATCGCCGGAACCGGTCCAATAAACCACAGGCTCAAGCACGTCGTTCATATATATATTTTATCCGGTTAAATCTTATATCTTTTTTTAAAAAAATTACACATTCGTTTTCTTTTATGCAAAATGTATAAATTTTAATATCTGTCTATATTTCTGAGATGAGGTATTATGTACACTATTTACATTATTCAGACTATTGTCCTCATCTTTGTCGCCATATTTATTACAATGTTTCGGCCTTCTTCAGGTGGTTGGAATGTGGAACTGAACCCGTTATTTCGCTCACTGGGGTAGACTGTTCTAGTTCCACGTGCCATGTTTAATTGATGTCCGTTATCTGATATCTCCGGTTAATTCCCCTCTCCAAGTTCTCCACTCCCTTAAACGGATATTGAACTGACACTCTTTGGGTCCTGTCACTGGATCTAACCAACGCCTTTATCCACTGTGCCATGGGTCTTGGCATGTGAAACTAGAACAGTCTACGCCAGTGAGCGAAATAAAGAGTTCAGTTCGACATTCCAACCAACTGAAGAAGGCCGCAGCGTACAACGACTGAAACGTTGTAATAATTATGGCGACAACGATGAGGAAAATAGTCCGAATAATATATAGAGTGCATAAATTTTAACTCCTCACCAAATATAACTTCTTTCTCCAAACAAAAAACCTAGTTAGGGTTAGTGGTAACAGAAAGGGAAAGAGAACATGTGCTTCTCTTCTCCTTGAGATAAAATAGGCGGAATTAACAAAAGAAGACTCGTCCACTGCGTACAATGTCAAAAGAAAAACATCTAATACACAAGTAAAGTTTAAAGAAAAGGTGCAATACAAGATTTATCACAGACATTTTCAGATGCTTCAAAAGAGAATTACCATCGAAGAAAAGGAAAGAAAGAGGTACAGTTTTTAGGAAAAGACACACATTCAATGACAAAGATTACACCTTTTAAAAATGAAACGAAAACAGAAAAAACATCTGAGGAGGTAAATAATTTCACATAATTTCTTCAACTTAGCAACAAAGGGTTTCGCATTTTCCACAGGACGTTCTCCCGAGGGATTTATATCATCCTTTACTGAAAATTTAGATTAAAATGTTTCGTTTAAATTCCGTCCAGGGATTTTAATTTAACTATAGCTGTCGGATCTTCTTTCCTTTTACGTGAAGATTTATGACCCCGTTGGCTGGGTTAAGTTTCAGTCTTTGAAGCGTGGGCGCTAATGCTTCCTCCTCGACGATTAATTGCTTTCTTAGACATCCGCGAATAACATTCATTTTTTATTGAACAACGTATGGTCACATTGGCTTCATCCAGAATTTCGCAAGGGCTCTTATTCGCCAGTAAATATGAAAAGTTATTTCTCAATAAATAAAAAAAAAATGAATCCGCAATTCACAAATAATTTTGACGGTTCTTTAACCGCCAATTCTAAAACAGATTTTCACACTACTGTAAGAATTTATTTTTATATGACGTCTGGCTTTAGAAATACACCTTTCGCAAATGTATAGGATAAAAAACACAAGCTACACGATTAAAATTTTATTTACTATACTAAAGACTAAGTAATAAAAAAATTATATTTCCGCCACGATAGCATCGCCTGCATGTAGCTTTCTAACCTTTTACCTCTCAGCATTGGTCTCTTTTAATATCATATTAATATTTGAACATTTAAGTAGGAGTCCATTGTATACATTTATTTTACTGCTCTATTCTTCCATGTAGATTAGCTTTCATCACGTGTTGACTATTTACATGCTATTCTCAAATTGTAACTTTATGTAACTTTTTTTCCTTTCTGAGAGTTTATCACTTCAAACATTAAACATATCCATGTGATCCAAACTATTTACTATCTTTCTTAAACATTTTGATCAACGGTCTTTACTGCTATATTCAACTTCCGGCTAACAGTTTTCATATTCCTTTTTTAAATTCATTTTCACTTTTTGATTTGTTTGTTATTTAGACTAAACTCGTCTCAAGTTTGCATGTATTTTTTCTAGTTTCACTCTTTTGCCTTGCAATAAACCTGTTGATGAACACGATTTTTTCTTCAGAGTTTGAATTGCCGTAAGGTATATTATGTGGTTGGGTGGGGTAGGCACGCATGGAAGACGGATACATACACAGAAGGCAGAATATCTCTCCCTCTCTCTATCTCAAACATTATCCCTCTTTTCGTTTTCTATAACGACCCTTTCTCTCGATTAGAACTTATTTTATTCGTTCTTGCTCTTAAACTCTTATTTTATCTATATTTCTCTGTAAGATGTTTTCTCCTCTTGAATAATCAAACGACTCTCTTAGATAATATTATCTTTATTTCTCTCTTTCAATCTTCATTTTTACAATCATAAGCAAATTTTCTTCTCTTTTTAACATCACATCTCCTTACGTCTTACATAAACAATTTTCTATTTTTTCTCTCTCTCTCTTTCTCTTCGTAAGGCTTTTTGACAATATTTTATTTCATCTTCTCTTTCGCTTTCTCTCTCTCTCTCTCTCTCTCTCTCTCTCTCTCTCTGTGCGTGTGTGTGTGTGTGTGTGTAAAAATCCTTTTTTTTTCTTAAGTAATGAATAAAATTTCTTTCTTTTTTTAACTCTACGAAACTATTTTTATTCATTCTCATTGTCCTAGACAATTATTGCTCTTTAGTGCTTGCCTTTCTGTGCCGCTCTCTCTCTCTCCCTCTCTCTCTCCCCATCTCCCCGGAAACAATGTTATTTCTCTTTCTATCTTCAATCTTCGTTTCTTTTTTCTTCTTCTTTATAAACAATCATTCTTTTCCACTCGATTAAACAATCGGTTCTCTTCTCCTTATCTTATATAACATTCTTTGTCGTTTTTTTAAACAATGTTATAACGGGAGTGAGCTAGGGGAAAAGATTTATTATTTCATTTGAATTTCCACCATGATGAGCATTATTATATCCCTAATCTAATAACACTGCACTCCACGCACGGAATGCTTTAGATTTTGATATCTTCAATTTCTAACTCGCATATTTGAATGTTTATCACGTTGACAACGATATATTACGTGTTCTTTCACTTGATGGTTAGTCGTTTAATTCCCTTTCCGATTAATTTTCAGTACGATTCTTTTAATTCCGAGAGTGCCATCTTCGCATCTCATACTGTAATGTTGTAACCACAAATAATAACTCTTGGTAGAACTTCTACTTTCCCCAGGATTGCCTTACTGTAAAGGTTAAATGAATTCTATGAGAAAACACCACTTTCAATTTGTGAATACTTTCTCAGTTCTTTTTATTTCCGTATCCAGTAGGTGTGCTTCCAGTGTATATTCTAATACCCGTCCCAAGTGAATTGAATTCTCCTAGATATTCAAATACATCTTTGAATCGTACCTTATAATCATGAGTTCATTTGTAGTCTATGAAACATAGGTATATGCCCCTGTACAATTCCATTGCTGACACTGATATCATTTATAACGATCCAGATTCTTCCTGTCCCACTTCAGTTCTAATTCTATTAAGTTGTCTGATCATTAAAACCTGCTGGATGAGCTTAACTATACACCTATGTAAACAGATTATTCCATTAGTACAGGGATGTACGGGATGTGTAATGCAGAGTGACTTGTAATGTGTAATTGGTGACCCGAGTTCTAATTCTATTTGAGCTCGTCGCATTCACCTGCGCGCAAGTACCCTTACGAAATGCATCTATTCTCCAAGCTACGGGTTAAATAAAGAGCCTGGATCCGAGAAAATGTGTTATCTCACAAAAATGTAAATGTTTCTCTCGCAAAAAAAAAAATTCTTAGAATCCGAAAATATGTTTCTGTCGGCTTAAGTAACCTTAAAAGTTATAATATACTTATAATACTTTATAAAAAAAAACATCGATTAATTAATCAGTCTGAAAATTAGATAATTACAATGAAAAGTGTAGCCAATGCCTCTAAGACAAGCTATAAGTCAATGACAGATATATAGAAATTATGCCAGTATGTCGTTTTTGTATACATGAAATTTTAGCCGTCCAAACAGTATAGATATCTACGCAGGGGTTATATGTATCTGAGATTAACAATCTGGAAATCAGCGTGTGATTTGAATTAAAGTGTGATAGCTTTCGGATTTGACAGCAGTCAAGTAAATAGAACAAATAAAATGGAGTCCGCCTCTTATTTTGTGCGCAGTTCCTTGGGATGGAAATATATGATTAAAAATACCATCCAAATGATACAGACGATAGAATATTCAAGGGAAGATTCTAACTTCAAAATTTCAAAAACGTATACTATATCATAAAAACAAACATTCAACACAACGATAAACGAAATGTAATTAAAACCAATATGTTAATCTATGATATTTTAAAATATTTAATCTCGCCGATATCTTAGATTGTTTAGCGAATAAAATGAATATCATTCAAGGAACTTCACTTCATCCCAAAAGAATTAGATTCAGATGAATAAGTGGCTATAATTTCTAGTCAGTAAGTTTTAACACATCGTTGCCAGTGTTCTGTGTTTGCATCCAACGAAGAGTCATTACTACGAATGCTGATTTTTAGGCAGATAAATTCTCATTACCTAAAAATCCTATTAAATCATTCCACCTAATCTGGTTGTTCCGTAATATTAATCAATAAATATCGATATCTGGGCATGCAGATAGTGCAAGTCTTATCGGTGCAGTAATTTTAATTGGTCTGTTCGGAGCAAATTCCGGTCGATTCGATTTTGTTCACTTCACGCTAATGACTTTTGGAAAAGCAGGAAGCTAACCCTTCCTGTTGTGATGTAAGTACCGGTGCAAACTGACCAATTTTTCTTTAGTGACAACCAGTCTAGGAGAATGAAGATACTGAATTTTAAAACAGTGTGCATAGAAATAGCTTCTGTCAAGCTATTTTCCTTAGACACACAAATACTACGACCTTAATGGTATAAGGGACTCGTAGACGAAACATCGATACGCGCGAATTGAGATGCAATCAATCGCTTCGGTATGGACCAATGGCCAGGAAGCTTATCTTTGACACGAATATTGCTGCAGAGAAGTTACTCCTGTAAGAGTATCAAACATTAGTGTTCTTGCCTATTAACCTTAGCCCAGAAAATAGTCTCATATCGAAGCATGGTTAGGGGCGAACAGACCTGGATTGATGACTGACACAATTTGAAACGGTTTGTGCTCACGAAGGGGAAGAAACCAGCATCAAATATATGTGAAACTGAGATTTTGACGAATTGACTGGGTATTCCTGAAATCAACCAGCATTAAGACTTCTCTGAAAACGAAATGACGCTCAGGGATTAATTTACAAGTCAGCAAATAAAGGAGGAGAAAACAATGGTTTCTTGTCAGCAAGAAAAAAAAGCCCTAGATTACAATGAAGTGGGGGGGGATAAAAATAAATATCTATGAAATGTTTTACGAGTGGATGAATAGATGACACCGAAAGCTGAAGACCCATCCAAGTAATCAAAAGTATCTTCCAGGTAACAAAGAAAAAACATTGTTAGAATCAAACGAAAGAATGCTGAACTTCAATGCAATATCTGCTATACGGCAGCAAATGCTGGAACATTTCCTCTTTGAAGTGCTGAGCAAACAGAAAGCCCTTGTAATGAGGCATGTTGATAATAACACCAAAAGACCCAGTAAGAAACGAGGAAGCCTAAAATATACTGCAAACGAAATGGAAACATAAGCTCACAATCAGAGCGCTGAAATTTCTCAAGACACATAATGAGCGGAGCCTCTTTCCTCATTATGTGTTCTAGAAATTTCAGGCTTGGAAAAATTGACGTTCACGAATACAAAATGGCAGAGGTGGGCTGATTAGCTTATGTGAGGGTATGGCAGAACGGGTATAGGGAAAGAAAACAAAGAGCTGCACATAATATGAGACTGTAGAGAGCCATGATTGCCTACGCCCTGAATGGAGAAGGCAAATAAAAGAAGAATAAGTTACAAAAATTATGCACTAAAACATTCATCCCTGGGTTACTATAGCAGACAGGGTAGTGTTTATAACCACTCAATATTCAGTCATGTCAAAATGTCAGTTAATTTTTTCTGACAACAGATACAGGTGACTTGTAAGTTACCCAATTTTCTAACGATAATAAAGCGTGGGACTTAGGATTGCCAAGTGAAAATTTCATTATGCCCGCAAAATAAAAATAGTTTTATATTTTCATTTGCATCATTGCTCATTCAAAACCTTTTGAGCGTGAACCTGAAATTGATACAAAAAATATACCAATCTCTCTCTCCAAAAGATACGGACTGCAATGTGATGATGGCAGTTTAAGCAAGATGAAAATAACACATTGCACATGAAATATGAATCCCAATGACATACAGAAAAAGAGAGCGATATTTCAGTGGGAATTTGAGTGGCTATCATGGCTAATTCACTTTTATAGTATGTATCTTATTAGATATGAGTGGATCATTTTGAATCATTAAATAAAATGTACGCTCAGAATGATTTCTATAAGACACGACACGATCTAATTTAATTTTTGGAAGCAACCTAGTCACCGCTAATTCGCTCTCCTAACGCGAATCGAATTATATATGTTTGGATCTTTTTGTATCATTAAATAAAAAAATATGTTCAGAACTTATTCTATACAACACGACACGAACTTATTTCTGTTCTGGAAACAATCTAGTCATGGTTAATTCACTCTCCTAACGTGAATTCTGTTGGATAAATATGAAAATAAAATGAATATACAATAAAAATAAAAACGCAATTTATACTCTGATAAGCTACTCCCTACATTCACTGAAAATCACGTGATCAACACCCGCATTCGGTCCCTTAATTATAGAGGTGTCACATATTGAAAATTAAAATCTTACCATATATGTTTTAAAAGCTGGTTTAAAACATCTATGGTTTACATAACTAAAAGTCTACCATTCGTCCATGTTTATAATATTACGGTCACATATGGTCCGGTTTCATTGCTATTTACCTTGAGCTCCTTGATTAGATCCAAAGAAGAACCAGCAATATTACTGTTCCTGGTCTGGCGGCTCTGCTTCAGCCTTTCTGTGTAATTTTTGTTATTTCATGGCAATTGTTTGGATGAGCTCTTCACTAGGGTACCTCGTTATTACTCTTTCCTCTTCCCGCTCATTGTCAACGTTTCTGTTCCTTATTCTTCTAAAACCTGTAATCCTTTGTGCTTCAGTGTCCTTACTGCCTTGCATGGGATGATACCGATTAAAAAAGTCCGTTAATGGCGCATTTGTCTTTTTTAATATATTTGACACACTTTGAACAGGGAATAAATAAAATGGCAGAAAACTTTATATATAGAGAGACACCGTTGAGGCTAGAACTTACAACCCAGTTGTAATCGTTCCACCTCGACAAGTTTCGTCACCATTACACGACATCGAAATGCCGCACGAAACTGAATTAAAGGCAATAATCCTATCGTGTCTGTATCTCATACACAAGAATAACACGTATAAGGTCGGATTGAAATCAACCAATCAAAAAGTCTGTAAATCATAATTCCATCAACTCTTAATTTACTGAAGAAAAAACTTGAACATTTTCCATTATTGAATCAGATAATGATATTTGATAAAATGTATATTACTTTTATAGCTGAGAAACAACATTTTTTTTATTAATTTATATGCAGACTTTAACGATGCAAATAATTACTTTTGGAGGAAATGGTAACCTAACAGAGTATTAAAATATTCCGATTTATCCATTGATCCCTCCTATCCCAAATGCCATATATAAATGCTATATCGTGAACAACATATCATTCGTTATGCTGTATTTTATGATATTCTTTCGGACATACACGTCAGAAAAACTTTCATAGATTCTATATTAATTTCAGGTAGTATTGTATTTTTTCGTAGAACTTAAAAAAAAAAAAAATCTAGTACATAATTTCAGGTTTGTCCACGAAGTCAAATCCTTCCTACAATTCGTTCAAAATTACATGGGTGATAGATTTATCGTTTTTTTTTTTTTTTTTGCTTGTTTTGTTTTTGTTTTTTTTTGTTTTTTTTTGCTTGTTTTTTTTTTTTTTTCTTTTTTTTGCTTGTTTTTTTGTGCTTGTTTTTTTTGTTTTTTTTTTGTTTTTTTTGCTTGTTTTTTCTTATGTACAACACATTTACATTCACTTCATGACCATATTCTTCAATTTCAGATCCATACGTAAAGTAATAATTACAATATAGAATATCATACATATTATTTATAGAATACTACACTTAAATCACTTACAATTAATATTTTTAATGTTCACTAAAAACAAGGCCCACGGGCTCCTCAAGCTAAAGGCTTACTAAAGGGTTTTCTTGCATGAGTGGTAAGAGTAAGCGTTAAAAGGCACAGTGTATGGGGAAGCTTGGGGAAAATAATAGTTAACCCTACCTTTAAACAGGTTAAGATTGTAGTGTTCGAGAAATAATCCTCTTGAGTGTCGGTTCGACAAATTAGCACTTCGTGCGAAAAAGAGTATCATTCCTTCTTACAAGTGGAATACCACTGGAATGAGGGTGGTTCGTCTTAGTGTACGTGACCATAGACGGTCTTTGCAGTGAGGTTTAAATTTAGTGGAAATAATGAACGTAGCACGTCAGAATATTTTCTCTGGGAATAACGATAGAGAAGAGAGAGATTGCAACAACGTCTCATCTGCGGGAGTGTCATTTTGGGATGGATATATTGCCTGCAAGGCCACGTAGATGATTATGAACAATATCAAGTCAGGAAACTGTCGACTAGCCAGCTTTAACTCAGATATGGCATCAGTATTCCTTTTTCAGTGATTTGTTTCTTGAAATGGTAGATCATACCAGGAGAAGCCAGCTGGTTCACTACAGGAATTTAATCCGTGTCCAGACCGGTCAATATTTTCATGGTAGTTAGTTACACCGGGTACCGTACGCTTGGGCATGAGGCTAGCAACGTCATCCTGAAAAATGACGGCTAGTGTTGTTGTTGTTGTGGGTCCTGGTCCTCTACTTTAGAATATACAGGACTAAACGAGGAGGAAGAACAAACATACCAACGCCCCAAACAGCATCATATAAATGATCAAACTGAAAAAAAAAAAAAAAGGAAACATTCTAACATTGTTTCGCATCCTCTCATTGGAACCTGTTTTCTAGAGTCTTTTGATATTAGACTAGCAGTATGGCCCGGCGTTGCCCGTGCTTGATTCACAATTCGTACGACGCATACAGCAATCGCTAACACTTGACTTAAAATATTTTTGCCCTTCCTTGACTTTAAAGGGTTGCCCTTTGCCGTGCTGATGTTGCTACATGCCTTATCTCACACGGCGAATTTTTAAGCTCTATACTAAACATTAAATCTGTTACGAAAAAAGAACTAAGCAAAATGAACACAAAACAATCAGCTTTAAAAAAAAAAGACTCGTAACTCGAAAAGCCGAATGATAAAAGAATGTTAACAACAAATACTTTTTCACACCCAACCCAGTTGTGCGGAATCAAAATCAACGTTGAGTTTAAGCAAGCGAATGAGCCAATTGGAGTAAAGTGCCGGGTAGATTTAAATTTTTCCCACTTGTGACGAAAGTAGATATCGATTATTTTGCATGCTAGCATGCTTGTTAACATTCATGTCAGTCAGCTGTTGCCTCTCACGCTGGCCAATAGAATCTTCCTGCCTATTCGTGCCAGCCAGCTATAAGCTCTCATTCTGGCCAGTAAAAAATGGCCGAAAACTACCTGAAAACTGCTGTAGAAGCATGAAAAATCGATTATTTCCACTATCGATGGGTGTTGGGAAATGCAAAGTCGGTCCTGGCCTTTCTGCTAACTTAGCATGTGCATGTAAAATTTGGTGCAAATCCGTCGAAAATTGCGGCCGTGCATTCGTTACACACGCGCGCGCACATCCTGCCTTCTATAGATAGAGATTCATTAATATTTAATGACCAACTGTTTGAAAGTAAATGTGGTCAATATCTTCATCAGACTTGATTAAGAACTGATGAGCATTCTTCTTCTACTTGTTGTTGTTGTTGTTCTTCTTCTATATGCTATGTCATTTCAGGAAATGGACGATCATGGCATTGCAAAACTCCCTCCGTCTGGTAATCCATAACAGTCTTTCTCCCTTTAACTGAAACATTCACTTATGAGAAGAAAATAGATTTGCAGGTTAAGACTTGTTCACTGGTTTCATCGAAATCCGCACACTTTAGCCATACATGTGTTTGAGACCCCAATTCAGGTTTAAGATGTGTAAGACAATGATGTATCTTCTGCTCAGGTATATTCAAACTAGAGTAAGATAACTGAAGACTATATTAGTGTCAACTCGGGGAGAAGGTACATCTTATGCCTATTTGCTCGAGGCAGATAGTCTTCAGCGATATGTAAACTACTGGATCTTTTAGTTGTGAACTGTACAAGATTTTATCATAAATAAATAATCTCAGATTCAAACCATGTTTGCCGATACAAAGTAATCGTTGCGTTTATTTAATACAAATCCTCACGTATCATCTGGATTTCAATGATTAATAATATATAAATATAATTATCGGTATTTTTATGTTTCCTCCGGTTATATATTCGGTAAACATGGAGAAAACGTACGTGTGAAAGAATGTCTTTGTATCCCATGACACTGCTTTTATAACTACATTCTATTTTCGGCAATTTTTATAGTTTTAAGAGATGAAAATAATTGTAAGAAAACCAAAACATATGAACGTGAATTTATACATTTTCTTGACAACAAAAATAATAAAGATGAGGTAAGGTCGTTAATAAGCAGTGTCGGGGGAAGATGCCTTTTAGACTCGGCTTCTTATTGTGGGAATACTTATATATGTTTTTCCAAATATACTTTTAAAATAAGTAAATATATCATAATTCGCTGAGTGTCTCACGGGTAGATAAGAATTTAATTTCAGATCGAATTTTGAGAGTTGCAAATCAATTTATGCATGATGTGTATTCATCGTTGAAATAATATTGAAGCGATAAATGTCGAGAAAATCTCAACCCAAGAAAAAAATCCATGATGTTACAGGCCGGAAAAATAAGCAAAAAAAGTTGCAAAAAAAAAAAAAAAAAAAAAAAAATACCTACTTCCGCGATGTAGCTTCTCTGTCAGTTAACTTGCTTGGTACAAGAAAAGGTAAACAAAGAAGAAAAACATTTCCCTTATAAACGCTTCAGTGATCACGTGAAAACAAGTCACGAGACCTTATAACTATAAAAATTGGAAAAAAAAAAAAAAGGTAACAGCTTTTAGTTGACCAGAACAAAACCTTACTCCTCCCACCTGGACCGTCAATTTTTCCACATAATTAGTTGAAAGATCTAAATTTTTTGTGAAATTAAGTATCTCCAAAAGAAATGCATTATAGGAAGTTCAATATAACCCTTTTTATAACCAGAATGTTCTCCATGTTCTAGTTGTGGTATACGTATGAATAACATCACTGAACATGATCCACATATTTTTATACACAGTATTATTTTTACGCGGCTAGAGTCAGTAAGCCCGGCTGATACAGTGTACCAAATAGCTACGTTTCCAAAGCAGCAACCAGCCCGAAACTGTTTTATTTACATTGAATTCTAATAAAATTCAGTAATATGAATACTGCTTATTCCCATTTCTCGTAAATGCACGCTGCGCTATCATCAAGTGTATATCACAGCACAAACTGGGGTCGCATTTGTTTTATGAGGCTGAAGAAAGTTTTCATGCAAATCTATGCAAGAAAATCTATTCATGTTTACATCCCATGTATTTGGAAATTACAAGAAAAATGGCGGAAATGTTTCTACTCAAATGGAGACTAAATGCAGCGCTATCTGTTGTTGGAAACTAAACTTAAATCAAAAAATGGACGCATCCCTTCTAATATCGTTATATTTATCACACGCAGTGTTTCTCAAACTTTTAAGCAACGGCACACCTGGGAGCAAATGAAAATATCACGGCCCACCTAGGAGCAAATGAAAATATCACGGAACACTTACCAATATTTTTAAAGGCTATACATTTAGATGTTATGAAATAAAACCATAGATTTTTAAACAAATAAAATTCACACACAAATATGAAGTTACTTTACTTCAATGTTTCTATTCAAAAATTTGTGCATCGTATTTAGTTCAGAAACTCTGCCTGGTGATTACAATTATATGAAAAAAAGGTTAATATTCATTTATTCAAATAACAGAATAATTTAAAAAAATAAATTACAAAATAAAAATATTTTAAAAAATGGATATTAAAACAAAGTATTTAAAATAACATAATAGAGAAAGAGTTAAAAGAATTATGTGAAAAAGATTTAATACTTATTCATTTACTAAATAATATACCTACATCATTCCTACTTGCACACACACATATTTGGACACAAAAATCAACACTGCATTGTAACTACTAGCTCCATATTTCAGTTCGATCTACTTCAGCGAATTAAAACATAAATCGAACAGTTACTATACATGGGTATATACATAAACGCAATCTTCCATTTGAAATATAGCAAAATTTTAAATTATGGCAATAGTAATATCAGCTGCTTTCTTATAAGGAAACATTCGGTATTCGTTAATCGAGCAGCCCGTGCTACTCACAGTTTTAATTTATAGAATATTTCTCTTAAAACATTTTTCAGGCAAATAGATTTCTCAAATCCAGCAACTGTTTTTTTTTTCTTTCTTTCTGATCTTTTTATTTCAGGTAGTGTGGAATGTCAATACCTCGATTATGCCATTATTTTCTCCTCGAGTTATATGAGATATTCATCTTAGTTGTCGCTTCTGTTGAAAATTCTCAATTGATGTGGCTCCTGTTAGGATTCCGTAGCACCAAAAGCTTCATCGATCAATGCCATTGTTAACCATTGATCTGACAGTTTAGATATTTCTGCACGAGTTTCGCGTCACGCATTACATCGAAAATATGAAAGATTCGATCTGACCAGGCTGTTTAAAAACATTGCTAGAGGTTGCAGGTTAATATTTTGGTTTTGTAGCAATGTCTGGTGTTACTCAAAAGTTCCACTTGCACAGTTTATTCTATGTTCATCTTCTTCTTCTTCTCCCATACTGCATTTCCTTTAAATGGTCTGAACAATACATGGTGCGATAGGTAAATTGTCGCCCTTTTATATTTTCAATTTTGCACATGTGCGTTTTTGTTTTTTTTTTAAATTATTTTGTAGACTGCACAGTATAGTAGGGTCAGGTGGGTATTGTCTGTGAGATAAAATGCACCATGACGCAATTCGTTCCGCCAGAAATGTGGAAATGGCATGTTGCATTACTTAACATTCGCGCCGGAATCTCCAATACGAACATTTCAGAGCGTTTGTGTGTCAATCTGAGGACAGTGCAGGGAATTCGGTAAGAGTTGGACGAGTCTAATGGTGATTACGAAGGTGCTACAGCTCCAGAATTTGTTGTTAAGTACCTCAGACTCAACAGGGAGACCTACATTAAATGTGTTGTGGTGGTAGGGATGACCTGAGTGAAGTGAGTGGCCGCTGGAAGATACTAAGTCTGGCAACAGGAGTCTGCACCATTCCACACAAGAAGGAGAACACAGTGAACACAATTCTGCGATCATCTCACCCCTTACACCTGGCCACCTATCTCTACAGACAGCAACCCTTGATTATTAATTATGGGTACCGTTGAGCAGGGGATCAGCAATACTCCTTGTAACACCAAAGATTAACTATTGACAAGGATTATGACAGCATTAACCAACTTAAACAAGGAGACTGTCCAAAAGAGTTGCAGTAGGTTCCAAATCTTCTGGGGGCGGTAGTTCATCCAATGGTGATTTTACTGAATAAATGCATTCTTTACAATTTAGATGACATATCTTTCATAATATATATATATATATATATATATATATATATATATATATATATATATATATATATATATAGTTGTATATTTAGGCAGCAATCCTTCCTTTATGCATGTTTCATTAAAAACGACAGACAGGGTACTACGTTTAAGATATTTATTTAATTTTTCTTGTGTTCGAACAAGAGCATTCTTTTCTGGACAAAGGGTGTGTAAGAACTGTCCAAATGTTTTATATTTCCGAGCGCTTTCGGCTATACCTTTAGACATTATCAAGGATGATTCCATTTTTCATTTTACTTGTGTGCGTTCTGTGTATGTCTTAGTGTGTGGCAGGGATGTTTTTAATTTCCGAATACGGTTAGCACATTGTGGCCTTGTTTGTAGTTAATATTGTTAAGAGTTGGCTTTTTCTTTTTATTATTAAAGCTTCCATTATTTTTAGTCTTTTTTGCAGGTGGATGCAGTTAATATATTTGTGTTTTCTACTAGTATGTTTCTAATGGAGTCGGGTAAATTTGTGTGTGTGTTTAAATGGGTTCTAATGGAGCTGTGATCAGATAGGTGTAACGTAAGACGTCTGGATAAGCATGTGGTTGTGTAACCGATGTAAATATTTTTGAGTCCGGTTTCATCAGGAACACAGTTCCTTAAGGGACACTTAAACTCATAGATAATGTTCGTTCTTTGTAATTTTGACTTACCTGGTGTGTTGTTATTTTTGAGGATACATGCATATATATATATATATATATATATATATATATATATATATATCAGGTCATCCCATAAGTTCTGTCTGAATTTTAACTTTTTGTTAAAATGAACGAAATTTAAAATGTATTTTATAATGTCTAATGGAGCTGAACATTATCTTTACGTTTAGATGCATTTAAACAGATCAAATTTTATTTCAGAGAACAATAAAATTAAATTTTGTTTGATTAAAACCCTGCTAACATGGAAATACCCAAGAATCATTTGAGGCACATAATGTTTTATGAGTTCAAGAAAGGAAAATCAGCAGCCGAAGCGTCTAGAAACATCCAATCAGTTTATGGAGAGGTATGTGTGAATGAAATAACTTGCAGAAGATGGTTTGCAAAATTCGGACGTAGAAATTTCACTCTTGAATATGAAGATCGAACCGGACGTCCAGTTGAGTGATGAAAAGCTTCTTGAAGCAGCCCTTGAAGAGAATACTGCTTTATCAAACCATACAACTGTTCATCGTCAGAAAAGTTCCTAAACTTGGAAAATGGGTGCCTCATGAATTGTCTGAAAACAACCTCAAATCCCGAGTTGACATCTGCTCTTCCCTCCATTCTCGCCAACTTGTTTCACCTTTTTGGATATACTTGTGACTGGCGACGAGAATTGGATCTCTTATCGAAATGTTAAGCGTCGTAGACAGTGAATTGGTAATGGGGAAGGACGCCAGCCACAGCCGAGAAGGGAATTTCATGGGCAAAAGGTTCTTCTTTCAATCTAGTGGGATCGTCAAGGAATAATCCACTTTGAATTCTTACCACCTAATGCAACAATTAATGCTCAAATATACTGACAGCAATTAGAGCGTTTGAACCAAGCTTTGAAGAAAAAAAGACCTGCTCTAGTGAATCGAAAAGAGGTGATGTGTCGTCAGGTCAATGCGCGACCCCACACAGAAATAATCATGTCACAAAAGATCGAAGAACTTGGTTGGGAGACAATTCCTCATCCACCTTATTCTCCCGATCTTAGTCCTTCAGACTACAATTTGTTTCGTAGCTTACAGAATCATTTGAAAGAATCAGATTTTGTAACACAGGAAGAGGTTAAAACTGACATTTGTGAGTTCTTCTAATCAAAGCCAAAAGAATTTTACAGTAATAGAATTAGTAAGTTTGTTAATTGATGGAAGGAAGTCATAGATAATCAGGGAAAATTATATTGTTGATTGAATCTGTAATTAAATGTAACATTTGGTCACTTGTTTTCTTTATTCAAAATTCGGACAGAACTTATGGGATGACCTGATATATATTGCGTAATTATACATTAAGGCAATAATCCTTATATCAGTGTTTAGTGTTTTCATTTCTAGGGAATAACATTACACCAAGATGGCCATTAATAATTAATCAATATTTTGTTTAGAGTGATCATTGTTATACTCTTTAGAAAATAATCTTTATATGTTTTTCTACAATTTGTCAACCTCATGTAGGTTATCTCGATTCAGAAAATAGTTATTCATTGTTAGAATTTGGGGCGGGAAGCTAATACTTATTTAGTGATACAAGTCTTACGAATTAATCTACAGCTGGGAGGAGAAGAGCGGGATCGATGCATTACCCAGGGGTATTTGCGCGTACGTGAATATAACAAACTCAACTGGTATTGGAACAAGACTCTCCGATTAACAATTACGATCCTTTATTCATTACACCACCCGCACATCCAAGATTACAGCAAGTGGTATACTCAAACGATCACCGACCTAGCGACTGACCTGGTTCAATATCTTCATAAGTAAAGACACTTAGACACACGCACGTCGGAGCGTATGAAAATATATTCATATAGCATTTTCAACACAATAGTAAGCAGTATCCTTTTTGAAGTCGTTCCGGTTTGACAGGTCATATTTGTTTTCTAATGTGGGTTAATTTTTAAAAGTAAAGCGTCAATCAATAAGCATCCGAATGTTAGTAATCTGATCAGTAATTTACAAAATAGTACATATTAAGAAACTAGTATCTGTCTATATTTCTGAGATGATGCACCATGTACACTATACTATCTACTCTAGGACACATGGCACAATGGATAAAGGCATTAGTTAGATCCCGTGACAGAACCAAAAGAATGTGATTTCAATACCTGGTTAAGGCGGTGGCGAACTTGTAGAGGGGAATTAACAGGCGATAACTGATAACTGACATCCATTAGACATGGCACGTGGAACTAGAACAGTCTACCCTAGTGAGCGAAATAAAGGGTCCAGTTCGACATTCCAACCACCTGAAGAAGGCCGGGGCGTACAACGGTTGAAACGTTGTGATAAATATAGCAACAAAGATGAGGATGATAATCCGAACTATTTAAATAGTGTGTTAAGAAACTAACTGTTCGTTTCGAAAATAACAACTGTAAAAGAAAAGTCTAGTTCCATAGGGTGTAGCAGAAATAATTCCAAATTTGAGACTCTCACCTGTGTTCTCTTACTGAACACAGGATAGTGGCACTGGTGTCCTCATCTAGCTAATGTCTTACCACTTCACTATCAGATACCATCAGTTATCATCATGGCGTGGATCGTTGCATATCGTTCGTTTGCTATGGAAACTTTTTTTTCTTAAGATGTTGAATCTGTAATTGCATCCCAAAGAGATTTTCGCATACAGTTCATGATACCTGGGAATAATGCTGATATAAAATTCATAGTGCTATGGGGTGAAGATTTCAGGACCACAGAAAGACCACTGAAAGATCTGGAAGTGCTCGAACTTTCGGGGTATGTGAAAACCACAATTTATGGCAAATAGAAGCTACCATTTGAAGGATATCATTTTTAAAACCAAACGAATAAAAGCTGGAGCCTTTTTCGTAAACAGCAAAATGTTTTAACAGCAATTAACTTGGTCATTTTGTTAACCTTTAAAATATGACACCCTGTATAATATGCTGAACTTTGTATAATATGATGCCTTTCGTAAATATATGGCACTGTTTCGTGGTCGGTTCATCTGTGGTAGGATTGTTCAACCTTCAATGCCACAAACGTGGATTGAGGATCTCATAGCAACTCCTCATTCATTTCTTTGTTCCTAATGATTATTTTTACTGTTTTTTTTTATTACATAGTTTTGCTTTTGGTATGCATCTTCTACTAATCTGATGCGTATTATGGCGTCGGTGTCTATTATAATCTATATACGAGATTTAAACCACTGTACTTTGTTTGATGTTGAAATCTCTGACACCTACTTTGCATTATAGGCTTTTAAAAAAATAAAAACTATATTCTTATCGTATTTATCTCTTGAATTAAGAATTTTTTGTGGAGCAACCATCTTGTTCTCTGACAATTCCCCAAATCCTCTATCTTTCTTTACAAGAGGGCAGTTTTTTTCTGTCTGTCTGTCTTAATTATTCAAAAGAAATGCACTTAAATGGAATACTTGATTTCACCTCGTTTTATTTCTTGCATCTGCTTATTTTCATGATGAACGCATAGTTTTTTTTATTACAGAAGGATTCGTCTGATTAATTCATTCGACATTTATTCTCTTACATTGTGTAACACTTTGACTTGACTAGAGAATTGTATTTGACAGAATGTTAATTGGAATGCTTTTGTATTCTTTCTTTCTTTCTATTTTATATGAGTTGAAAAAACAGACAATGCCTTTCCGATGCAGAGCGGAGGAAAATGAATGGCGAAGATATCACACAATTGAAGTCCATAAAATCGGACATGGCAACGCATAAAAAATGATTAAATAAAACAAAAGAAATAAAGTAAAGTAGAAAAAAACAATGTCATTATTTCGGCTACAACTCGACATCTTCATTTTTTAACAATATAAAGGAATGATTTGGAAAATCTCAGAGACTGGACACGTGGCCTTAAAAATTAAACCTAATGATTCTAACGAGCGTCCACATGAGTAGATGATAGTTCAACGATTATTTAATCATGTCAATAAGAGAGTTTAATTCATTCATTCGGTAGCCTTTGCGTCCAGTAGTCTCATGATTATTAGTAGTCTTGCTTGTTGCTATCGATAAGACCCAGGTGATAAAACATTTCTTGAAAAACGCTTTCTGACGCTGTTATTATTCGAATATTGAGCAGCGGTTTGCACAATAATTTCAAATGCTCTAAGGATTATTCCACCATTTAACTTACTTTGTGTTTCAACCATTTATCTTATTTCCTTCCTTACGACGATAAACTACGTCTGGCAGCAAGATCTCTGATCGAAAGGCTGTTAGAGACGTGGAACCATGTCTTAATTGTTCTTGTTCCCACGTCCATCCTGACCCGGGGTGGTAGAATATGTTAGGGTCCCAGTTATGGACAAACAGTTACCCTCAAACTATGATCAAAACACTATGAAATTATAAAAAATAATTAGAGTAAAAATATCAGCAATACATTTTCATAGTAAAATGATTGCCAACAATACATTTCTGTAAATTGACCATAAGGAATTGATATGCCGCTAAACAAACAAGCATTCAAACTCAATCATATTATATAGTAGCCTAGAAGCCACCATTCGGGGGAACTTTAGGCTACCTCCTGCGAGGGGTTTGGAGAGGCTTTTGAATTCTACCAAGGCTGGAGAGTGAGGTCTGTGCAGCCCTCTAAATTTGACAGCACTACTCTATATTTGGCCTGATCTACACATAAAAAAGGTAGAGGATAGCAAGAGGGGTTAGGTACTTACTGGAACGGTACAGGGAGCCGACCATTTCACCTGCGCCCATACAAATGGATCGTATGTACGAGTTCCACTTGAGATCGTGTGTGAGTTTCAAGGCTCAGTGCTTCGCCGTGAGGAACTCCTTTCATCCAGATTGGTGGTAGTTCGCTGATGATAGAATGTATTTAGCTTTGTCTTTGAAGTATTGAATGTAACCAGTCAGTTTTTACACCAATGGGTAATTTTTTCAATATCCTGAAAGAGTTCAGTCACCAACCTCTGACCATCAAGATTTATTGAAGTGCGCCTGCATACAGTCGTAAGATCAGCGTAAATGTTTGCAAAATAATAATTATAATAATAAAATACAAAACATAATATTGCAAAAATGTACCTATTGCACCCTGTATTTATGTTATATATATATATATATATATATATATATATATATATATATATATATAGTGGGTGTGTGCGTATGTGTCATACACACACATATACATGTATATATATATATATATATATATATATATATATATGTATATATACATATATATATATATATATATATATAGAGAGAGAGAGAGATAGATAGATAGAGAGAGAGATAGATAGAGAGATAGATAGATAGAGAGAGATAGATAGAGAGAGAGATAGATAGATAGAGAGAGAGAGAGATAGAGAGAGAGATAGATAGATAGATAGATAGATAGATAGAGAGAAATAGATAGATAGAGAGAGAAAGAGATAGATAGATAGATAGATAGATAGATAGATAGATAGATCTATTGATATAGAGTTAGGTAAACGCGATATTAGCGAACGCATAGACGTGTGCTGGCGTACTTACGCTGGTAAGCAAACCTAGGATTTTTCAAGCACACTATTGTACGAGCTAATTGTGCAATCGCGACCCATTTAAGTTGTGGCGTATCTACAGAGATCAGCGGTATTCATAGCGTATGTTTTATTCTGAATTGGAATGATGGAAGAACACACACTTTCGATACACACACACACACACACAAACACACACATATATATATATATATATATATATATATATATATATATATATATATATATATATATATCAATTACCTATTTAATAGGCAAATATTATTTTAAAGCGACATTCATTTTGTGTCGATTAATTCTAACGATTGATTTCTCAAGATTCAAACATTGGCACACAATCGAGACATCTGTGAGGACTTTTCTCAATTCCGCAACAATCTTACGTCCACTCTCGGTCATCAGCCTCATGTGGATGATGTTGACGTCGCCTTCTAGTTCTTTGAGGATACCGCTAGTTGAGAAAAGGTATTCTTGACTCATCCGGGCTTATATTTGTTCTGTATTCGCTTCAGTATTTATCTCCACATGCAGCCAGCTCGTCCCAATTACAGCTTTCATCTTTACAGTAGGAAATAGCAAAAGAATTTTGAGCAAATCGATCTTTGAAATTAACATGTCTTGCCTTCGCCTAACTTCGTTAATTTCCATGCTGTAGCCATTAATTAAAACCTACTTTTGTTCCAATGAACATTTAGTATGAAGATCGTATTCACTAGGCCCTTACCGCGTATTAATTTCAAGAAGACAATTTTATTACCTTCGGTCTTCTCTTCTGTTACTGGGAAGCCATAAACTATAATTCTATTTTATGTTATATTACAATAAACCACTAATCAGTCCTCGAAGACCGAACGCTCGAATCTCGTTTTTAGCGTTTTAATTCTTTTTCTTTCTATTTGCTGCTTATATACAGAGAACGATCAGCCATAAATACTCGGATATAACATCGCGTTTTTATATACATGTCCCCCGAAAAGACGAGAACGATAAAAATAAACACGCTGTCTAATCTCTGAACTATTGATTTTTAATTTGTGAAATATTAAAGTTTTACACTAGAGGGACACAAACTAGAATTCCATCGACAAGGTTATTTTTGTTGAGAAGAACAAGGTCAGCTGAAGTATTCAAAATCATATACTGTAAAAATAAATAAATAAATAAATAAATGCCGAAGCGAGGAAACTGAATTAAATTATCAATCGATATTTTGTTATGCCCAATAAACGAAATCAAAAGAGGAATTAGCTTCAGTCTGTCGGGATCACTGGGTTGACGGGAGACAAGATTAACGGAAGAACGAATGTAAAGAAAACAAACATAAATATAACGCCATCTTGAAAAATAAAATTTTTGTACGATACAAAAATGTCGGTTAAATTATACATATAGAAGGCATATTCTGTGTGTAACGCTTATCTCTGTTGAGAGTTTTTTTTCATTATATTCAATGCATTTGTATAATAGGGTAAGTGAAAACATTTCCATATCGAAAATTCAGTCAGTCCTTCAGCGTCATTATCACCAATATACATATAAGAGTTTTAATTGCTCAGCAATGTTTACATTAATTCCTGACATAAGACAACATAAGTTTTGCTTATTTTCAGTTAGTTTCTATTGCAAATCTTTATAAACTATTAAATATTATTCTCACCAGAGATATTATCTATAAAGAACGCTATTACACTTAGACACGTACAATACTTATACTCCTGATTTTCAGTATAACTCTATCGTACAAAGTTTGAAATATCTGGGTTTTTTTTTTATCTATTTAAATTAATTTACATTACATTGTTCGGACAGTTGTCCTCATCTTCGTTGTCATATTCACGACGTTTCGACCATTGTACGCTCCGGCTTCTTTCCGGTTTCTGGAATTTCTAATGGCACCGTTTATTTCGCGCACCGAGGTAGATTGTTCTAGTTCCACGTGCCATGCCTCTTCCGGATATCTCAATTTCAGTTATTCCCCTTTAGTAACCTAAACCTCCAAGGTGTTTACCTCTGCTGTGGTCAAGCACTGAACTCATACATCTTTGGGTCACTTGATTATTTCAAGCAAGAATTTTATCGACTGGGCCCTGTATCCTTTTTATATAATGTGGCGCAGGTGGAATGTTAAACAGTAGTTTGGTCCGATGCGTCATTATTACACTTCTTTCTCGTCAATGGAAGATTTAGATTGTGGTACAAAACTAATGAATCTCTTTTCAGTCTGCTGATGTTTTTATAATGTTGTGTACGGCCCGTATGCCCTGCAATGGATCCACATATAAAACCAGTAATTTACTGCTGTCTTCTCTGTTGCATTGACTCGTTATAATATACAGACTTTTGTAGACACCATTGGTTTGATGAGTATATTGGAGTTTATATTTGTATGACACGAGACTAGCCGAGTGGGATGTGATAAAGATATATATTCGTATTCAAGATCATAAATCTAGAGATAACAGGGAGAATAGAAGAGCTATAAAAACGTAATGGCTCAACAAGTCCCCATAAATCATAAGATTTGACACCACATGAAATTACAGCACTTCACGTGGCTACAAAGGCTCCTACAGAATACTAGCCATCAAACTCTTATCTTACCTGAAGATGCATAGGTAAATTGTTTTATCATACGCATTTCAAAGAAAAATGGAAAAAAAATGTAACTTCCACGTTACACCAGTTTCGCTCTGTCTGCTCTCGTCTTCGTTTGACTAACATGTTAGTTAGTACAAAGGCCGGTTCGGATTTATCCAACGAACTTGTCCCTTGTCTCGCACTGGAACATTTCTTCTGTGGCCTACGTAGGCGATTACATGGGTGGTTCTCATTCCTCGTGCTTGGATTATTCTATCAGGTTTTATTAAACACTTTCATAAACTTAACATAAGATTTTATTTGGCAGAATTTTAAATTTACTCTACGTTCTACCATTTTCATTCTCCCCACCCCCAGTTATCCCCTCGCGACTTAGTGGTATTATTGCCTTGCTTGGGGTGGAATGATTGAAAAGTAAATATTATATATTAATAGTAAAATCAAGTATGTAAAGTAAGTTAACTTCCTGCGTTTTGTATTGACAGACGGTGAAACATACATTGAAATTGTTAAAGATGTATTCTAGAAACCAAGATCGTATTAATTCAAAGAAAACTATTTTTTTAGAAACCAAAATGTTGTGTAATGTCTAATCTATAGAAGATTAGACATTACGTGACATTTTTGCGGAGAGACCAGGACAATTTCCTCTCATTGAAAAAATGACTTGAACGTACAGACGAATGCTTAGAACGTCATGGACATAAGATTTGAGATACGAGGACATTTTAAGGAAAGAGGTAACTCCGATATCACTGAAATATATAATCAGAAAATTTCTGGAATATAACAGGAGGAAAGAGAAATTATTATAACATACACAATAAGGCAAGCGAAGCAGTCGCAAACAGCGAATAAACTACCGACATCAATGAGTTTGTAGCTATTTCGCTTTGAAAACATTTCCAAGTTTTCGTTCTCTCCACTGAGGCCAGGGATTAAAATCATACTGTTTGGGTTAAGTCACTTTTGGGATCAATCAACCAACGGTTTTAGCCATTAGGCGAAGTGTCCATATGCTGAGATATCGAAAAGCATGGCACCGGGAATTAAAACAGTATACCCCTTGGAGTAAATAAAATGTTAGATTCGAATTTCCAACAAGTACACCTGCAGAAGGCCGGAGCTTACAACGGCCGCAATGTCTTGAATGTGACAATAATGAGGACAAGAGTTCAAACAATGTACATAGTGTAAATATTTACAATATATCATCACAGAAATATAGACAGATAGTTTAGCAGCCATTTCAAATAGATTTCATTTGAAAAAACTAGCAGATAATTTATTTTCAGACTCCTTAATGCTACCAATATTAGAATGTTTAAAGATAGCATTTATGTGTAGTCACTTTTTTATGGAACTAATTTTATTTTCCATTGTAGCATTACGTAAATTCAAAGGAAACAATTCTATTAAGACGACGACTCTATATGGAAGCCAACGATTAAGAAAAGTCCCAAAGTAATTACTTCTGTAGTACAATTATAAAATTGATAATATTTACCTTAATTCAGAAAAACGTGGTCATCGAGCCCGCTATAGTCACAAAGTTTCGGATATTCTACAATTCGTACTTCTTCATGTATCAGTTTTCATACACCGTACCCTTTTAAAAAAATTTCGGGCACATTTATGCTATCAATGGGGAGGATAGTTCCCTTGCTGCTTTCCCTGCTTAGAGAATATTTCATAAGTTTATATTTCCGAGACTTATTCAAGTTTGGGTCTCTTGTTCCTTTTTTTTTTTTTTTTTTTTACACTGAACCTGAGTATAACATCTTTTAGCACTACCTGGAATTGAACTCGCAAATTGCATTTGAACCCGACAGGGATTAACCAGCACTTTAATCCACTAATGTCTCTCGTACTGAATAACTGGTCCAGTCTGAAATTTCAAGAAGGCTATTGAAATACCAAGACAGATATCTGAAGAAGTACGATGAGGAAAATGCTAGAAACTTTGCCGGCATAAGAAACATATTGAGTGTGCTAGTCAAATAACAAGCATAATTAAAATTTATCATCTAAAATATTCCGACAGAAATTTTTATCACTCAGAATTTTTTTTTTCTTTTTTCTTATTTTCCTGTTGGTATCAATGCAAGAAAAAAAAATCGTTTCGCAAATGCGTCTTTCATTCTAAATGAGTGATTCACAAACGTGTTATACTCACAACGTTGTTAGTGAATAATGATTTGTACGGTGGCCTACATCAGAAAATACTATAAAGATGCATTTATATTCATGTGATTAAGTAATTTGTGTACTTTCGGTTCAATAATAATCATGCTCCAATCCTTATTAATTTTGTAAAAAAATAAAATAAAAAACTCCGATCTTATTCCAGAGACCGCTTATTAATTGCCTTGGAAACGTTCTAGAAAAAAATACTCGATTCTAAGATGATCAATTAAAATTACGAAACAATTTTACAGTCTAAAACTTCATTCAAATTGTAATTTCTTCAATTCGAAAAACTAATACGAATAATAAATCAAAATATTTAAAACATGTAACCTGCTGTCTTCCCTCGTTATTTAAAAAATATTTTAAATAATATGACTGAGAAAAAACAACATTTGGAGTACTTGGACATTATTCATGCGTTATCGCAGTCATTTCATGGACGACGATCTATGAAAAGAATAACGAATGAAAAATATCAGAAACCTCCTCTTTAAGACTTATAATTATTTAGAGTAGAAATAATGAGATAGAAGAAATATTTCCTATTAATCCTACGCACTTATCAGGTTTGTAAATCCACTGCTTATCTTTGCTTATATGATTTTGTGAAATCCTAAACTCAGATTCTATACACAAAATTCTGTGACTTCTGTCTGTCCGTCTATTCATCACCCGTTCTAAAATAGCCATATATATTCACCGATTGAAACTAAAATTTTGGGACAAGTACAAAATAAAGTTGGATTTATTAGGGTGTGTAGCTTAGTACAATACATTTTCATTAATTTTGAAAAAATAAACGTCTTCTTATTTAACATACAATATACTCCCACTATTTTAAAAAAGGATTTAATAACTAAAGTAACAAAAACCTTATTTAATAAAAAACATTTTTTTTTTGCATATATTTTCTTTAAGTTTTTATATATACAGGAATCCAGTTTCCTGTTCGCCCTGCCTTTGCGAATACAATAAACAAATCACAAGGCCAAACGCTTCAAAAGTTTGAATTTGACACCAGAAAAAAATATTTACGCATGTTCAGTTGTATGTTGCTTTCTCAAGATTAAGAAACATAACAATTCATCCTTCGCTATTAAAAAGGAAAAAAATATTGTTTACTATGAAGTCGTATAAATTTAAATTTAAAAAATTATTCAGACGGAAATTAGGGGTTTTGCCGAAGTATTTTTCCAAACAAATCAGCTTAATCAAGTTCAATTAATTGGTTTGCGAATTTGAACAAAACGTAGCCTTTGTAAATCTTGACAAAAATGTTAGCGATAGGTTCAACAATACTAAATATCGTTAAAATTTCAAAACTCCTCAGCATGTTTTAAAAATCCTAGTTCATATAAAACTTAAAATGAAACCATGCTAATATAAACGAAGAATACAACATAAAATATTTGTTTGGCCATGAGTCTATTAAGTAGATTTATTCTTCAATGATGTTGCCGATAATCTACGGATTTTTCTCTATAGTTACTGTGGACCGATAGTAGAAGACACAGGTCTAGGACAATCTAGAATCCTGAAACTGTATATCGACCGAGCACCGTCTAGTGTTGAAAAAGGTGAAGATCACCTCAAGATGGACAGAATGTTGACGATGTGGCAATTAGATGTCGTTTACTATAATTGTGACAGTGCTTTATCGCACTGGCTTACGATTGCCTGGAAGTATTAAACATTTTCGAATAGCAATATTAAGCTGTAAGCGGAATTTCGGCTGGAGTAGAATAAGGTAATAAATATCGACTTATATAAATTGTTTTTTTTTGGGGTTTTTTTTAAAATCATTTCACCCACAGCAAGGTGATAAATCCACTACCACGCAATAAGTTACCGGGAGTAAAACAGAATGAGAAGACTTTGGAAGGAACTGAAAACCAAATCCTAATCAGGAATCAAGTGACTTCTTCTCCTCTTCAAAAGACGGAGAAGGAATAAAATAATATTTGCAATGTAACGGAATTTTTCGATGTGAAATCCGATTAAATACAGAGAAAATGAAACCACGTAAGAGAAATCAGATTTTTTTAAAAATATAAATCTACAATTCGACATTTACCCCTGGCAAAAATTCAAAAGGCTTGCCTTAAAAATGCCGGTCGAAATATGTGTGCAATTTTAAATTGGAAATACATATACACTAAAATAAGCCAGTGAATACTTGATGCATAGTATGACTTTGTAGCAGGTAGATAAGTAGTGTTATGCCAGAAGGGAATTTTCACTCACTTTCACACCAGATCCAAGGAAGACCTGTGCAGGGAGGATCTGACGTTACTTACGACCGCTTAATGCGGAATCACGTTGGCTCACATATGCATCCGATTTTGCAAGCATCAGAAACAAGCGCCCCCAAATTTTGGCAGTCATTCGGATATCGCAGAGAAGAATGTAAGGACCCCGTTCGCATTAGTGCTGTAAAAAGACGTACCACACGGTGGTCGGGACGGATTGATGAAGTTAAATGTTGAATTCAATGCAATGATACATGAAGGATTCAATGTTCCTACGTTCAGTAGTACGCACGTGTTATCACTATCAGACGGACCAACGACTTCATTATAGATATAACACCGCCTTTAATACTTTTTTAAGCAAATCACCCCAAGCAAGACGGTAGTCCCACTAGTATGCAGGGTGTTTCAGGGAGTGAAAGTGAGAGAAAAGACTAGGTATAAGAGGATTGAGAAAATGATAAAGGATGAAAGAGGTTCAAGACAACAGAATATAGCGATTGACGTTGTATTAAAATCCTTGAAGATTCTATTCATCAAGGAAGCAAGTAAGAGGAAGGGAGCTCCACTGTGGGGAAGTGCGAGCAAAGAATAGAAGTGGCGGAAGCGAGCCCGTCCAGAAAGACCTTCATTTCACGAGTAAATAGGAATGACTGGATTAACCCAAATAATTATCCTGTAAAATCATAGTCCTAAAGCTTACTTAGAAAATCAGCATGTGAGACGCCTTTGAGATAACTAGAGCTACAACTCGTTATTATCAAGAGGTTGATGATAGTTTTGTATCCGGGGTAATAGTCCAAGTTACACAATAACTTCCAGAGTGTAGGTGGGATTGTTCTAGATTAAGCTATCTTAGCGATTTAGTAAGTGCTATGGAGCACCCAGTGAGAATCGAATGTAATTGCTCAAGTAAGGTACGTTTGCTGATTATTATATTGATTTACTAAATACCGCTTAGATGTGGCGGACACCTCGACCTGGTATAATTGGTTAGCAAATTTGCCTTGCACGAACAATTACGACTGAGTAGAGAGGTCGGTCCTCGCTGTTTTTGTTCTTGTGGTACATCTAAGCCAATATCACCATAGCTTAGATGTGACAAAGACAATAAAATATAGAGCAACGAGTGAATATCTGTTGTGAAGGAGAATATTTCCCTATAAGTTTGGATTCAGCTGTCGGACGAAAGTCATAAGATGTACTCCTACATCAAGAGAAGGAGCAGTAGCAGCAGTGGCTTTTGCTGAAAACATTCATTCACGGCTAAATATTCTCTTCCCAAATTTCTATTTTAAATTATGTTTCTCTGTACCAAAATGTAATAAACTTGTTAACCCAATTAAGGTTTACTACTGTTGTTGTTTACAATTCAAAAGATGTGGCACAAGGCTGAAATTATGGAACACCCAGTGAGAATCAAACTCAGTATTCCTTCGTATTTAATCAAGCGAGACAAGCGTGCTAACCATTGCAGAGATTTACTAAACGTAGCTTAGATGTGGCTTAAGGTCTAAAGTATGTCACTCACGACTCAGTATGAATTGATCTAGCGTGACAATTTTGCTAACCATTATAGCGATGAAGCTAATCCTAAAGTCGATATGGCACAAGACCAAAAGAATGGAGCAGCCAGTGAATATTGAAATCACTATTCAGTGACAATCCATCTAGAGAGACGAGCTTGCTAACAATTACAACGTCTTACTAAGCATAGCTTATATGTGGTACAAGGCCGAAGGAATGGACCACCAAGTAGGGATCGAACTCACTACTCGGTCTCAATAGAGACAAGCTTTCTAACAGTTACCAGTTATCGACGAGCAGTGTTAATTGACCCCTTTAAACTTGAGTGTCAGTCTGTTGATTTAAAGGTCAATCTTGAATTTAAACGTCTGGAAAATACGACCCTAATTTTATATTCTTGAATATAAATGGCCTTAACAAACAAATACCAGGTGTATATGTTGGCAATGTCATTTATATCTACGGATATAAAATAGGCTAGAGTTTATAAGCCCAGAGTCGAATGAAGACCCACTAACATTTCCATATAATAAGCTATATACTTATATCTAAATATGATATCATATAAATATGATATCATATAAATATGATTTATCATGGCATGTAACATGTCGGCATCGATACTCAATTATTAGGTTGTTGCAAAAATATTGTCGTTTTCTCACATAGTAATATATGTGAGAAAACGACATTACTTTTGCACCAACCTAATATAGTCCAATTCCTTGGTTGGCAAATTAATAGACCTAACCTCTGGATATTGACTAATTATGAACAGGATTAGTTTATTTGTAGCTAGCCGACTTCATACATCGTTGTTACAATAGCCTAGTTTAAATACTCTCCTCAAAGACAATGCATAATTGCTTTTCCTATTAATATCTACAAATGTGTTTCTTTAGAATATTTTTAGTGATAGGTCATCTACAGTATTGGAATGTAGTAATATTAATTCAATAGTGAACAGCTATCTATATTTCATGTTTGTCTTTCATTAGATAAACATGAAATAAGGATAACTGATCACTATTAAATACGCTTCAACCAGCAAGGATCGATACAAAATGTCTCCGCTGAATCAATAAAATAAGTCGAATCTTTTACCTATCTAAGAAGCGAAATATATTCTATTGAAAAGGATGTGAAAAGTTGCATAGCTAAAACTTGGGCCGCATTGAATAAAATGGATGTAATCTGGAAATATTATCTACCAGAAAAACTCAAGGAGAAATTCTTTTGAGTCACTGTAGAAGTGGTGTTAATGTATGTTGACACTCGGTGTATATTAATTAAAACCTTTGAGTCTAAGTTTTGTGGAACCTGCACTCGGATGCTGAGAGCTATATTTAACATCTCCTGGAGACAACATCCAACTAAATCACAACTCTCTGTACACGTCGCTGATATTTCTAGAATCTTAAGTGACAGCAGAATGCGCTTAGCAGGATACTACCGGCGGGTTAAACAAGGTCGCGTGTGTGATCTACTGCTCTGGGCATTTAAACAGGGAGCAAGATGGATCAGTCGCACAGCAACCACCTACGTTGAACAGCTATGTTATGACATAGATTGCCTCCTTAATGTCCTTCTAACCTTGACGCAGGAAAGTGATGGTTGGCGTGAATGAATGTCCGACTTCGCGCAAACCGAACAAATAATGATTCATATTTCTAAGAAGTGACTAGTCTTGTTCAAAATCTGTCTGCATCCATAGATCCGTTCTATTCATCTACCAACCAAGGAATATTCACGAATATAAAATTGGTGGCGTGTTTTCTCAGCGGCTTTATATTCAAGGCTGACGTTCTAATCGACAGACCACGATTCATCGTTAAAATGTCCAATTAATTCTGCCATTTATCCCATAGCTCCGTGAAAAGGAAAATGAATCCGACTTTCATAAGGACATCAGTGCGAATCAAACCTGAAATGGACGCATCAATTTTAATTTTCTCACCGATAAATATTACTAAAAATCGACATTTATTTCTTTTCTTTTTTTAATCTCGTAATAGAAGCTTTATTTTTCTTGAAGGATATTAAAATATTAATTTTCATTATATTTATAATTATTAGATCATTACTATCTTAACTCCGTTTTATAATTTTAGGACTTCATTGTATCATTATCATTGTAAAATTTTATCTTTTTCATTTACCATTTTATCATAATAAAAATATTATTATTATTATTATTATTATTATTATTATTATTATTATTATTATTATTATTACTATTTATTAGTATTATATTATTATATATTACATATTATTTATATATATATATATATTTATATATATATCATATATATATATCTTTTATACATATATATATTATATATACTATATATGTATATTACATATTATATTATTATTATTATTATTATTATTATTATTATTATTATTTTATCATTGTAATTTATTATTATCATTGTAAAATTTTAGGATTTCATTGTGTCATTATCGTTGTAATATTTTATTATTTTAGGCATTTATTGCATCACCGACCAACAGCGCAAAGAGCATGAAATCAGGCAAAAACAAATATAGCTGTTGAAGAAATTTGAAAATGCATCCCAAATATTGGACATAGATGTCACCTTAAGCATTTAGGTGCCTTGTATTTCATTTAAATTCCTCAATTTCTTTTCAAGATATTTGCCTTCGTTTACTTCCTTCTCAGGAAGAATTTTCGGCCGAGTAGTTCAACTGCTTTCTTTTACGTTGTAACAACAAAAAACGAACGAAAATATCAGTTCAGGGTTCGAGAAAAGTCTTTTGGGAGAACAGTTCAATTTTGACGTTTAATTCAAATTTAATATTAGATTTATTTTTAGATATAAACTCAGCTTGATTCTGAACCCTTTTACAATGATTCAATCCTATTGTTTTATTTGATTGCCTTACTGCAGTATATCGCTTATCCTGGGTATCGTCTAAATTACGCAAAACTAGAAATAACACCGGCATCTCACTTTAACAGAGATATTTACGAAAATTACACAATAATATCTTGAAATACTGAAGAGTACATTTATTAAATGAATTCGCCATTGGTTTTAACCACAGCCTCAGACGATTTCTGAACCTTCTGCAACTCTTCTGAACGGTCTCCTTGTTCCAGTCTGGTTATAATCCTTGTCTTTGGTGCTAGAAAAAGTTTTGTTGGTCTCTCACTCATCTGTGACCCACACATAATAATCAAGAGGGCTGCAGTTTGGGGGGTTAGATGGCCAGATATAAGGGGTAATGTGGTCACAGAAATTGTCTGGAAGTCATAACTGAGTTGTCCAGGTTGTGCGGCATGGTACAGAGTTCTGTTGCCAGATATAGGGACTTCCTGTAGCAACACTCTTGATTCAGTGCAGCACTACCTCTTCAAGGCCCTTGATGTAGACCTCCGTGTTGAGTCCAAGAAGCTGTTGGAAGATGAACGGATGCATAACGTCGCTATCTCGTGATAACTGCAAACAACATGATGTTGACTGGATATAACATCCAACACTTTCCCGAACCTCTGCACTTTCCTTAGATTAACAGCAAAACACTCTGAAACTTTCGTATTGGAACTTACAACACGAATGTCAAGCAGTGCAGTACGCCGTTTTCAAATCTCTCGCAGAGTCAATTGCGCTATGATCCTCTTTTTCTCACAGACCGTGCCAAACTAAACCTACTGTACAGTCGAAAAAGTCAAAAACAAAAATGCACTTGCACGAAATTAAAAATATAAAATAGCGAGAATATACCCATCGCACCCTATATATATGTGTGTGTCAGTGTGTTGTGTCTCTGTTCGGATCCGTCTACCCAGACTTTAGGGCTATAACACGTGGTAGGTCTACAACTGTATATAAATGTCCATATAACCGAAAGCTTAGATCGAGGAACAGCTTAATAAAAAAATATCCAAATGGTGGACAGTTTTTGTCTTTATTTTCTTTCGAAATTAAAGCAACTATACGAAACTTAGAATGGCTCAGGATCAAACATAATAGACATTCGTTGTATGTTATATTTAACAATATATGTTTGAATAATAATCTGCTGTCCCAATACACTAAACCATATATATATATATATATATATATATATATATATATATATATATATATATATATATATATATATATGTGTGTGTGTGTGTGTGTGTGTGTGTGTGTGTGTGTCTAACACTAATATACTAAATTATTATTATCTTCAAAAATTCTTATAATTAAAAAATATATTCTGGCTTTAAATGACCTGCAAAGGGTTGATAAACCTTCAAAAGGAACAAATCAAAATAATGAAGTATGACACTGTTATTTAATTTATAAAAATGAAAAAGATTATACTGCAAGAAATATCGGATTTCCCGCCAAATCGCTAACACGAAGACTTCACTTTGCATGCAATGATCAAATGTACTGCTGATTGTCATCTGGATGATCAGGGGATGTCGAGCTACCGTCAGAACTGAGTGCAGAATCTAACCTTTTGTTTTTAAATATTTTAAGGTGAATATTTGCATGTAAACTTTTTGAACCCGCCTTGTATTGTCGATCTTATTTCTTACTGATAAACATTCTAAATATATATTTTTTTCAATTTTTGTTTCAGTATTTTCAAATTTGCAATTCTCTCAGTCGAAGTATTCGAAGCTTATTGCATATACTATACATACAGAAATATCCATATGTCTGTTTTTCAACAGATTTTGAAAACAGTCTAAGAATATTAATCAAACATATAAAAAAAAAATACCCATTGCCCGTTCTAACCTAAATGGCACAATGTTATTAGGTCCTTATTTTCTACGTTTCTCTACTGTTCAATCCAGAATTACTCAAGTTTGTTTTTTCTTTGCTTAATGTTCATTCGGCCACCGCTATCGATTGGAAATGACAGAAGATCGATTTTGCCGTCGATCAATTGCTGACCTTTACTTACTTGGGAAACAGGAAAAACTCAAAGGCCGTTCTAGTGCCGAGATGATTGCACCAATTTTGAGGAAAAAAGACCTTCGTGCCAGGATTTTTGTTGACGCGAAAAGTAAACAAGCTCCTATAATAGGTAGATAGACTCACTGTAAAAACTGTAAGGTAGATTCAAATCTAAATTAATGTTCCAAAGAAAACCTGAATTTTCTTTTAAAGTAAAATAAAAGTACAGCAGTGTATCATGTTTATACAACGCTATTTAAATATTCAGAAAGACAGGAGAGTACAGTGGCTGTTGCGTTGTGATAAATAATATTAAAAAAGATCGTAAAGTCAACATGGCGTCTCAAATATTCAGGACAGAAAGGGCCTGATAATAAAAGGATAGAATCGTTATGATAAACTCCACATGCACCTGAGAAGATGTGGTAAAAATGATTGTATGCTCGGGTCAACACGGTGTCTCGGTTATTTTGTGACGGAAAAAGACATGATAAGACGTAGTGACTGATATAAATATTAGAAAACCTTAGAAGAGTTCATAAAAATGATTGTAAGCTGGGATCATCATGGCGTTTCCGATATTAGAAACGGGAAATTATCGGAAATTTAAATAGTAAAATGTTGTTAGAAATTTTACACTGAATTGTAAACGAGATCGAAAATTAAACGTATCCAATGAACAACACATTTTACGACGGAAAACTGACCGGTGAATACAATTTCTTTTATGCATGAGATTCCATACAGGATGATTTACTAAGTGAAGAATATGTGTATCACAAGAGCGTAAGTATGAAGCCCTCACAGAGGATCGAACTTTTGTAATAAATCGTAATTAATCTATCGAGAAAAGGTTGCTAACCATTCCACCACGTCGCAGTGACACGCAAAGGTTTAACATCTGTTAGTATCATAATTTTTTTGTCTCTCTATGTATAATATTTAAACGTAATAAATATGTATGCAACTTATTAGACTGTTGCACTGTTGGCAAGTGACTTTAAACCACACACATAAGTGAGGTTTTGAGTGTAATGGCTTTGTCCACGGAAAAATTGCACAGTGGATTACTGGGTTGGTTCGTGCTCATAACTATTAAGAGTTCAATCCCAGTGTCCGGTTTTACAGATTAAGAATCAATGGAAACTGTTCTAGCAATAACAGAGCAGTACCAAAAAAAAAAAAAAAAAGGAAAAAGACATGGACAACATAACTAGAAAAGAAAAACTACCACAGCTGATGGAATAACAAAAGCCTGAAGAAGTGAGAAGGAAAAAACATGTAACTAGAAAAAGAATGAAGGACATACTGCTTCTGTTGCAAGTCCGCAAGTGATGTGGATTCTGTTAATTTTACTTGTGATTCGGTAGCGGAATTTCACGAGATTCGAAGAAGGACTGCTCTCACTAAGACCTACAGCTTTCGTATGCTCAAAGCCATTTTTAATCATTGATATGAGAAAAATGTTACCGCTGACAGTTTAGATATTTCTGAACGATATTCGATCCATGCATGGAATCTATATGAAATCCTCGACCGGGCGAGGCTTTGTGAGATAATTTATCGAATTTTTAACTTAATGATTTGGTTTTATAGTGCCGGCCGAAAGTACCACTAGTGCAGCCTATTCTAAATTCAGTTTCCTTATCTCCTATACTAAATATGATATAACTGATCGATATACTTAGCAGTTTGAGGTGTTTACTATTTATTTAGTAATGTTTAGGTGTTTAGTACTTAGGTGTTTTTTAAAGTATTTATTAGTATTTATATAGAGTTATTTTTTTATTTAGTATTATTATTTATATAGTATTTAGGTGGTTAGTAATTTTAGGTATTTAGTATTTACATATTTCTTGAATTTTTATGATGGATTCAGAGTAGGTTTCACTTCATTTCCTGATCATAGTTTCTGTTCTTGAATGGTTTATCTGGTCTTCTTCTTCTGGGAACATTTGGTAGAAAGCAGCAAAGTCATTGTTTTTCTCCTTGCGCAGTTCGTAGTAGTTCCGAATCTGCATTCTAATGTTATCTTACAGAATATGTAACCTGATAACCGGTTTTAAAAAGTAATTTAACATAGAATAACAAAAAAAAATATTTAACTGGGAATACAATAGATTAAATATTGTAATAAAGAAATAAAGCATTTGAAAATTATAAGAAGGAATTTATAATAAAACCAACAGGTTGTTTCGGATATATACCAGTGCAATAGAAGGCCGATAAGTAGAGTGGCTGTAACGTTTTCAATACAGGAATGAAAGATTTGAAATGCGGCCGTAAAAAGAATCGATTAATGCAGTAACACATTATTCAGACATTCCGGAGGAAAGAAGACCTGAAAATACCCTGCCTCATGTGCTGTCTTATGTAAAAATTGTAGAATTCATCTTGTATATTTATAAAGTGACCATTCGTCCGTGTTTGAATGCAGTTGCTCTATCTGCTCTAGTGTTCATACTGTGGATCTCGAGATTGTTGACAAAATCCAGAGAATGGTCTGCAATATAATAGACCCAGATCAGGCATCTCATCGTCGCTTTCTCACCAACGTGACGTAGCTTCCTGCTGTCTGTTCAACAAATATTTTCGTAGAAACCGCTCGGATGTGTTTTTTTTCCTAGTACCCGAACTACATGAATTTAAGCGTGCAACTAGATTGGCAACTAGGCCGCACCGTTTTACTGTTGAACTAGATGCAAACGCCACATCTACTGCAACAGTTTTTTCTCACTCCCCACCTTGCTTCACTGATGACTAGAATGCTCAGAAATTTAAATACGATGTTAATCGCCATTATCTACCTTCTTGAACCCTGTTCCTGTTTTGTCCTTTCGTTAGTCCTACCCATTTTCAATCTTAAAATTCTCTTTCACTTTCACTTTCACTACCTTTAACTTCTTGTGTTTTAGTGGCATTGTCACTTTACTTGGAGTGAAACGATTTAGAATAAAGATATCAAAACTCGTAAAATCAGAAAAAAAAAGTTTCAGATATTCATGCATACGGAAGAAAATGGAGTCAAAATTATTATAAAGAAAAGAAAATCCATGAAACGTTACGTAAAATGTGTCTTATTGGAATAACTCTCTCTTTACGATTAATCAGGCAGGAATAAGGCCGAAGAATAAGCCGCGATGAATAAAAAACTATGAAACAGTATGTAAGAACCAATCTCTCATCTTAATATAATTTTGTTTAAATTATGAAGTAAAAAAAAATACCAAAAAAAGCAAAGACATTGGCGGAAACGTTATAGTAAGAGAAAAGAAAGCTGATGCTACCGGTCTTAAAGATTAATGTCTTACAACAATTCTGTGGTGATTCATATATTCAGCAAGAAAGATATTTGACAAATACAGCGACTGAGGCGATGTAATAAACTAAAGAAAGATGTAAAAATCGGTAACAAAAATCAATTTATCATAGAGACAATCTCAGCGTTGTAGATATTCAGGCATAATGTAAGCTAGAGTTAAGTGCACGAACCGGTTTGATAAAGGAAAACAAAACTAATTGGAAGAATCTGTTTAAAAATATTGCTTCATAAACGTTAGAAAAGTTTGATTTTTTTCCACGCTAAAGTTAAATAAAGAAAAGGCTAACTTTGGAATTAAATATATAAATGAAAGATATTTTGTTATTCTTTACTTTCACATTATTCCATTAGATTCAAACACACACACACACACACACACACACACACACACACATATATATATATATATATATATATATATATATATATATATGTATGTGTGTGTGTCTGTGTTGTGTGTGTGTGAAAAGTGTGTGTTTATAAATATAAATAAATATATATATATATATATAATTATTTATATATTATATTCGAGTTACTTATTAGAAAGCGCTGAATATCAGAGATAGAGCTAACATATTTAGTTGGATAGAGCTAACATATTTGGTTGGATTGTTTGTCTGACGATCGCAAAGGCGTGAAACCCAGGGTCACAAATTCACATCTATCCAACCAAATATATATATGTGTGTGTGTGTGTGTTGTTTTAAGTGAGTACAATAATATAAAGTGCTCTTTAGTTAAATATCTCTATATTCATGGAAAAGATACATTAAATAACTATTCCAAATCCTTGTTGATTCTACTGATTATATCGTTTACGACTGTGTGGGCACGAATCTGCTTTCTTTCAAGAAGTTTTAACGTGTAAACAGATATAGTAAATGTTTATTTAGAAATGTTATCGTTTAGAATTAGTCTATGTCCCTTTCCTAAAATTATGCTTGATAGTACATTGAAAGAAACCAAGTCTGGAAGAATTCACATATAATACAAGACACTTAAGCAAAGATATATTCCTGATATAAAAATATAGAAATATTTATTTAGCAACATATTGCATATATCCTTTATTCTTTATATAGAGAGATGCATCCAAACAATCATATTAAAAGAAACACATACTAAACATACACATTTCAGCTATGAAGGAGTCATATAGTTAAACCTAATAATAACTAGTATAGCTCTATTTGTTAAACAATTTATAAAAAAAAAATGAAAATAAAACATATATTATAAATATTTAGACTAATTACATTCGGACAATTTTCATCATCTTTATTATTGTTGTCACAACTTTTCGGCTATTCTGTCTACCGGACTTCATCAGGTGTATATCGCTCAGGGAAAACTACAGTGAACTTGGAACTGAACCCTTTAATTGATCTACGGGGTAAACTCTTTTCGTTCCACTGCACATGGCTAGGGATATATCCACATCTTAATTTTAGTTTAGCTCAATCTGTCAACCTGTATCCACTGACTGTAACTCCAGACTGTTCAGCACAGGGATTGAAATCAGAATATATATATATATATATATATATATATATATATATATATATATATATATATATGTGTGTGTGTGTGTGTGCGCGTGTGTGTGTGCGTGTGTGTGTGTGTTCATATATATATATATATATATATATATATATATATATATATATATATGAACACACACACATACACATATATATATATATATATATATATATATATATATATATATAGGGTGTATCAAAAGTACTTTTACAAATTTGGGGGCTTGTTTCCTCACAACAAAGCAAGGACAAAAGTGCTAATAAATATATGTTCGCAAATGCTTCGTTTTTGAGTTATTAAGTTTAAAGAAAGTTTACGGTAGATGGCGCCGTGTTGTAATGTAGACTAAATTGCATTTGGTATTCGTGTACATTTGTGGCTTGTCTGTCCTCAACGTTTAACGTTTGTAGTAGTGTGTTCAGACGTGTTCCATTTAACAATGGCTTAATATTCATATCGTGTGCAGGCAGATATAGTATTTATATTCGGCCGCACGAATGATAATGGACGCGAAGATGCACGGCTGTATCAGATTGCAGCCGAATCATCTAATATTACCAGCTTTCTATCATTGCTTTGTGGAGACAGGATCGGTAGCACCACAAACTATGGATCGAGGGAGACCGAGACCGCTTTTTCGCCTGGCCACGAAGAACACATTCCACATACTTTGGGAGACGTCCAAGTATCAGCACACGTCAACTGGCCCTAGCCTGCCGTACATCTCATAGTACGGAATGAAACGTACTAGAGGGGCAGCTCCATTACCCATATAAATTGAAACGTGTGCAATGTATTTGGCCCTCTGATCAACTACCACGAGAGAACATTTTTTCCGATCCATTGTTTGTCTCTTCAGTCTTGTTTATGGATAAGACAATATTTAGAAGAGATGGAATAAAAAAGAAAATTACACAACCAATATTTGTGGGCAGTTATCGGAATTCCCGTCGTACAATACAGCCTAGACACCAGCATCAGTTTACGATTGTTATGTGGGATGGAATTTTAGGTGACTGTCTTGTAGTTCCATATGTACTCTCAGCACGTGTTACTGGTGCTGTCTACAAAAGTTTATTTCGAACTGACCTGCTAGAGGATGTTCTCCTGTTAATATGAAGACACATGTGATTCATATATGATGGGGCCCGAGCATATTTTAGTCACATTCTTCGCGATGATCTCGCTGATATCTACCATGAAAGTAGTATAAGTAGGGGAGGACCGGTTTCTTGCATGTTCCTTCGACCTCAATCCTTTGGATTTTTATCTGTGAGGTCACCAAAATCATTTGGTTTCTATACCAGACATTATGCAGAGACGCTTCATCAAAGTATCATGGATGCTGCGAAACTATTCGATACCGTGTGGAAGTATTTGAAATGGTCAGCCAGTCCATGATCCGACGGGTGCATGCGCGTGTAGAAGCAAGTGGAGTAAATTTTGAACATCCGTTATAAATTGCTGTGTTGAGGTACAACGATGGCCTTTTGGACATATGTTTGTATATACATTTTACCTTGTTTCTGGTGCCAGGAACCCGCCCTAAAATTTGTAAATCTATTTTTACTCAGTAACTCAAACACGAGGTATTTGCGGACATATGTTTATACGAACATTTGTCCTGGTTTTTTTGTGAGGAAACAGACCCAAATTCTCTAAAAGTATTTTTGACACACCCTAGATATATATATATATATATATATATATATATATAAAGAAATATAGTCTTAAGGTTTGCTACATTTATGGAATAAAGTGCTCAATATCAGAGATAGAGCGTATGTAAATATAAAAGTGATGTTCACTTTTATATATATATATATATATATATATATATATATATATTTACACACGCTCTATCTCTGATATTGAGCACTTTATTCCATAAATATAGCACACCTTAAGACTATATTTCTTTATATATATATATATATATATATATATATATATATATATATATATATAGTAAATCTAGTATATCCAACTTAATTCTTCGCAATGATTCTTTTTCCCCGGTTAGCGATTTTCAAAAAACCAACATAGTTTATAAATTCAAGTGCCCTTTGGGAGATTGTATCTCCAACAAATTAAATAATATTTATGTTGGTCACGCCACAAACTCGCTTTCACGACGCTTGACATTACATTTAAATGAAAACTCTAACATTTTTAGGTATTTAAACCAACAAGCCTAGCCGCACACACAATTCCGTAAAATACTTGTCGAAAACAATATTATACTTAAACATGAAAACAATAGAGAAAAACTAAAAATCCTTGAATCAATACACATCAAACAGTTGAAACCTAACCTAAACAAAATCAACTATGGAATCTCTACAAATATCCTTAAATGTCTATAATTGGTAGCAGATGCCATTGGTTTATACCAACGGCTTCCCATACTGAATGCTTATCGAATTCACTCTCGCGTGTTCATGTGTGACGTCATGATACACACACACACTATATATATATATATATATATATATATATATATATATATATATATATATATTAGGTTGGTACAAAAATAATGTCGTTTTCTCACATATGTTACTATGTGAAAAAACGACATTATTTTTGCACCAAGCTAATATATATCTGTTCTAATCTACAAAGATGAACAGTGGACCAAAAAGTCTTACAACAACCATTTTGACATTTCGATGGGTTCTCTGGATTCTGCTGAAGCTTCTGACCTGGTTGCATTATTTCTGTTGTATAATTTAAGTGCATTTGACTGTCTGGATTCCGATAGTATAGGATTGTATAGGGATGATGGTTTATTAGTTGTTAAAAACTCCACTAAAACTAAGGTAGACCGTATTAGGAAAATGATTCATAGGGTATTTAAGGATTTAGGTCTTAGGACAATAGTCACTACTAATGTTAAACAAGTAGATTTTCTAGACGTCACCCTAAACCTTGCTAACAACTCTTTCCAACCATATGTGAAGGTTAATTCCAATCCGATATACGTTCATCCAAATTCCAACCATCCCCCTTCAGTTATCAAACATATACCCTCTTCCATTGGATTTAGAATTAGCACTAACTCTTCTAACAAAGATGTTTTTAATAAACATAGTGACTTTTATAATTCTGCACTTAAAAATAGTGGATACAAAGATATCAATATTCAGTATAAAAACCCTGTTAACTACAACCATAATAAGAATAGATCTAGAAAGATCATCTGGTTCACTCCCCCTTTCAATTTAATGATTAAATCTAAATTAGGACGCATGTTTCTAAACCTAATCAAGAAACATTTCCCTAACACTGAAACTAACCCACTTAGTAAAATATTTAACCCTAATACACTTAAATTAAGCTATAGTTGTGCAGATAACCTAGAGAAAATCATTAAAAAACATAACAACATAGTCTTTAACAAGTATAGGGATTCAAAAAGCTCGATTACTCAAAAGGTTACTGACAGTAATACTAAATATAATGACACAAATAATAATTCATGTAATTGTAGGTATCCTAATAATTGTCCACTACAAAATAACTGTGGAATACGTTCTGTAGTCTATCTTAGTACTATCTCAACTATTGAGAATCCAAATATAAAGAAGTTTTACATTGGTAGCACAATGAATACATTCAAAGAACGCTGGCGGGGGCATATGCAATCTTTCAATAACTGTGACTATAGGTACATGACTTCATTGTCCAAGTACTTTTGGAACCTAAAAGAAAAGAACAAAACACCTACGGTTAATTGGACATTGATTAAGAAAGCCCGGACATGTAAATCCCTATATTCCCCGTGTTACCTGTGTCTTAACGAAAAGTTTGAAATTATTAGATTTAAAAACAAGGCTGATCTCTTAAATCAGAGATATGAACTAACGGTTAATTGTAAACACCGTTATAAATTTAACTTATTATAGGGATCGTATACTTTAAATGATAATGATACGTAGCTGTAAGTTGAATAGATTATAACTTTTATTACCTGATGGAGAATCTGGCGATATGAATGTGTATGGTATAACTACATAATGTTACTCATTTTCCTGTATGTGTATGTATATATATGTATATACTTATGTGTAGTTATGTGTGTTTGTACTGCGAAATGTGTATGTTTGTATTTTAATGGATTAATATGTTGCTAAGATTTGTATATATATATATATGTATATATGTATGTGTGTGTATTTGTTTGTGTGTTTATAGATATATGTGTGTATGTGCGTGTATGTATGTATATATATATGTGTGTGTGTGTGTATATATATATATATATATATATATATATATATATATATATATATATATATATAAAGTAAGAAGGTGAAAAGGAGGAGAAGAAAAGAGGTTAAAAATATTGGTGTGTATGAGTATGTATATGTATTTGTGGATGTGGGTATGCGTGTGTATATATGTATGAGTATGTATCCTTATATGCATGTATATATATTTCTTTATGTGTGTATATATGTAAGTGTCTGCATTTTTATGTAGTAGTGTATATATATGTATGTGTGTATGTGTATATATATATGTGTGTGTATGTGTATATATATATATATATATATATATGTATGTATGTATGTGTGCATGTATGTGTATGTGTGCATGTATGTGTGGGTATATATATATATGTATATGAATGTATATATATATATATATATATATGTGTATATGTATGTATATATTTATGTATATATGTGAATGTATGTAGGTGTATGTGAATGTATGTATATATATATATATATATGTGTGTGTATATGTTTGTATGTGTATTGTTATATTATGTACATAATTTTATTTACGTATATTTATGTTGATATGGATGTTTTTTTTTTTTTTTTTTTTTTAATACATGTATGTTAGGATACGTGTATTTTTGTGTTTGCATGTATATCGAGGTATGTCTATGCATATGTATGTGTATGTATGTATGTATATTTATATATGTTTTTGGTCAAATGTCGTTGCATTTATGTGTATGTACGTATATATGTGTATTTATTACTATAGATAAGTATTTTTATGTAGATATTCATGTGTATGTATATTTCTGTATGTGTGTATGCATGTATGTATGTGTATATATATGTATATATATATATATATATATATATATATATATATATATATATATGTATATATATGTGTGTGTATATGTTTGTATGTATGTACATGTATATATATGTATATATGTGTGTGTGTGTTTACTTATGTATGTGTATGTATGTCGGTATATTTATATATGTTTTTGGTCAAATGTCGTTGCATTTATGTGTATGTACTTATATATGTGTATTTATTACTATAGATAAGTATTTTTATGTAGATATTCATGTGTATGTATATTTCTGTATGTGTGTATGTATGTATGTATGTATGTGTATATATATGTATATATATATATATATGTATATATATATGTGTGTGTGTATATGTTTGTATGTATGTATATGTATATATATGTATATATGTGTGTGTGTGTTTACTTATGTAGGTTTGCAGTTGTATATATGTATGTTGACACCTACTATATATGAAATTGTTTATGTGTACGTGTAAGTAGGGAAACTTGGGTATGTCATTACGGCCACATGAGTTAGGATATATGTGTGTATATATGTTTATTTTTGTGTATTGCTGTGTATATATATATTTATTTGTAAATATGTGTACACATATCTGTGTGTATATTTGTGGGTACATATATGTATATGTGTATGTATGTGTATGTGTACTTGATACCATGGAAATGTATACGTATGTATATGTTTATGTATGTATGTGTAGATGTCTCGGTGTGTATGCATGTATGTATATTTATGTATATGTGTGAGTATGTGTGTATGTGTATGTATATATGTATATGAGGTGGACATCGTAGCTACCGATGGGTGTTGAATTTAATGTCCGGTTTTTTTGTTTTTTTTTTTACATACACTATATTTTAATATATTAAATAATATTAATTTTGATCACTTTTATCTTTGTATATTTACTCGCTTAAGTTAGATTTCAATAGGTTGTTAACATTCATGCAATGACATTTTCTGTCTTAAATATTTATCGGTTGGGGTATCCAACTGTCTGGGTCAATGTCTGTGGATGTGTGTGCATGTATTTATATGTATCTATGTGTATGGAAAGTTTTTTTTTTCATGACAGACGGTGGAGATGTTCTCTGTCTTGTCCCCTTTTTGTGTGTGTATATGTCTTGGTGCTTATGTATTAGAATCTGACTGCGTTTGTTTTACGCGTGAGTTTGGGACCCCATTTACACATCATGAGGATTAAAATGTATACATTGTAAAAAGACCGGATATTAAATATAGCTAAAGTAACTTCAATGAAAAAATAAATTGAATAACATATATATTTCTTCTTTTCTCCTCAGTAATTTTATAGTTGTAAACTTGATAGCGAATAAATGTTAAATTTTGATTTTGTAATTAGCAGTTTTAAATTTTAATATTAAATTTTATCATATAATTTAGTAATTATTCGTTGGAATAAATTATTTTTTAATACTAAACATCTGAATAGATATTATAACATGACTTCGTTATCGAGCTTTTTGAATTTTCCTGTACTTGTGTTCTGATTGGCTCATCTAGCCTTTGTAACAACGTTTTCCCCTTGCGTAGAATATTAATTAATTTGAAACTTTTAAAACCATTTATTTTACATTCAACGTCATCACTTGATAAGACACCGAAGGTGTTGAAACAAAATGGCTATTTTTGTAGTGATTTTATAACATATTTTTGTTATAAATTTTTTTTTCTTTAAAAATAAATAATTATATATATATATATATATATATATATATATATATATATATATATATAGGGCAAAATGCAGGTTCTGGTACGAGCACAAAATTTAAGCAAATTCGAGCGCGTTCAGTACCTACATTGCTTGAGGTACCCAGGTGCTGAGGCTTGGATGTGTGGGCGGTGTAATGCATGATGTCGCGGAATTGTTAATTGGAGAGCTGAAACTCAAATCCAGTTGTGTATCTTATATTAACTTACACTTGAGAAAGGTATGAATTAAGTTTTTCCCCTCTGTACGGGTTAATTAGTAAAACTTTTATCATTAATACATTTATTATATAAAATAAAAATAAAAAAATGCGTAGAAAATATTTACATTCGGGCATTATTATTTATTAATATTTCTACACAAACAGCAAATTAAATCTACTTGAAAACCCGTGAACCTTTTATGAATCTAGGCAGCAATGGAATCTGGAATATTTGTAATAAGAGAAAATAGATCTAATTCCTAGGCGAATAAATGATTACCGCAATATCTATCTCCTGAATGTACATGGGATATTGCTAGAATTTTAAAAGCAGCTACAGACTTTTGTGTTTATTGCAAGCCTAAATGTACCAATTGGATCACCCGAGTAAATTGGATTAATATTGACAGTGATTTATACTACAGTTGCTTTTTTCCTCCTGGAAACAATGGATAGCACGCCAGACCAATGAAAAGGCAACATCCTAACAGTTAATTATGAATACGTTCACGTCATACTCAATTAAAAATCTAATGCTACACAATCTTCATTTTGCCATTCAGCTGGTTTAATCATAGAAGGTGATAGATTTTAGTCGTATGTAGAATTCTGTTCATCGCTGACAAGCCTTATATATGTGTGTGGGGGGGGGGGTATGTGTGTGTGGGTATGTGTGTGCGTGTGTATGCGCGTGTGCCTAGACTTTGGAAGAACTTGGAAGACGAATACAAAAAAGTCTTATCTTCCATACAACAAAAGTTTCCGGTATCGAAATCTGTTGGCCATATCGAATTTTAAATAAAACCTCATGCTAAACGCTTTCCTCACATATCCATTTCTTGTACTAATGATAGTTATTAAAACAAATTATAAGTTACCTATATATATATATATATATATATATATATATATATATATATAGGGTAATTGAAAAGTAACTCACCATTTTGAAATACAATTTTTTTATTAACTATTAGATTGTTGCAAAATTAATGACGTAATGATGTCGTTTTTTGACGTATGTTTAGCGTCAAAAAACGACATTATTACGTCATTATTTTTGCACCAACCTAATATTATATATATATATATATACATATATATATACATATATATATATGTATATATATATATATATATATATATATATATATGGTAAAATCTAACAAGGCTTAGCATAAAATTTGTTGCAACTACTTCTAAATCAGTATAAAGCTTAATTAATACAAAACAAAATGATAAGTAAAAATTTGGAGTCGGAATTTATTGTATCATTTGTATTATTTGCTGCACGAATATATAGGAGAAATCTAAGCGCGTTTAAATGTACACAAATGAGTTACAAAGCAATGTTTACCCCCGAAAATGCCAGCACTCGAAATTTGCGTGGGCATGAAACTCAGAATTGATCTGTTATTTAATAGTGAGCAGTGTTCTTACTTAGACTGTAGTGTGTGTATAAATATTTATATATAAATATAGGTAAATATACGCGCGAACGTATATATATATATATATATATATATATATATATATATATATATATATATATATATATATACGACCGTTCGCGCGTACATTTACACATATTTATCCATTTGGTTATATATATATATATATATATATATATATATATATATATATATATATATATATATATATATAACGAAATATATATATATATATGTATAACCAAATTTACATAAGCTCTATCCCATATATATATATTCCCATTCTATTTTGTGCGGCTTCGCTCGATTAACCGTTACACATGTCACTGTAGACTATTTCAAACATCAGCTTTTCTTCCAAAGAATACCAGGACGTTGACAAAAGAATTCTACCTAGCACACAGAGTCCAGGTCGGTTGTTAAAAGAAAGCCGGTCGATAGATCTTTAACAAATCAATAAAAGAAGAATTTCGGGTAGTTTATACACATTTTCTATCAAAACCCACTAAGCCTTATTTGAAAATTGGAAAAAATACAATAAAACTATTTTGACTCTGTTCAATCAAAATTGTTGGCATATATATATATATATATATATATATATATATATATATATATATATATATATATATATATATATATATTCCGACGCGAATGACAAGAAACACAGCAAGCCTTTTTCAAATTTATGACCGAATGAATTTTGTCAAGTTGCCCTATTTCTCACAGACGGTGTCAAACAGACCCTACTATACTGTGAAAAAAAAAAAACAAATGCGCATGCGCTGAATTGAAAATAAAATGGCGACAATTTACATATCACATCCTGTATATTTGTGTGTCTTTATGGTTTAATATTTGTTGACAAGTGGAATATGGCCTGCTTGGAATTTCTTGTGCAGATTGTTGAAAGTTGCGTTTAGGTATCGTATATTGATTTAACTTTTTATGTTTTCGTCCCTTACTCATCATTTCAGTAAAGGGAGACGACCAAGTAGAAGTAACATTCATCAAAGTGATTGCAACTGAAACATTTTGAATAAAATGAAAGAAAAAACAGGCATCCAACGTATCCTGTTGACTGAAGCAGAAAAATCGAGCAGAAAATTATTAACGTTTATTTTAAATTGCATACGAAAATTGAAACTGCAGCGATGCTGTTTTATTGGCAAATGCCGAGATTACCTGGACATGGAAGCAACGTAGGAGTTTTCAGGAAAGTAGGAACTAAAGAAATATTATCTATTCAGTCAGAACGAAATAACGGAAATGACGTGATGATATTTTCAAAACGATACTGAAAACAGTGACATGAAAAAGTAATCAAATTGAAATAAATCGAATATTAATCATTAAACATAGCTAACGAGGTCCATAAATACTGGTGTGGGTTGTGCCATATAAGTGCCCATTCTTCATTTGGCGGGAAGAGTGTTCTGTGATAATCGTCGTCATTTATTGACCGGTAAGCTAGAACTATTATCGGTTATAATTTATAAATTCTTTTCATTTATGTATTTTCTTCAAGCAAATATGTTTCTCAAACCCCCTGGCGCTTCTCGCCGATTCCAATGTTGATGAGAGCTTCATTCGTAACTTTATTTGTTTGAAGTAGTGCTGAACATTAACATCTTCATATAATCATTCCCCATTTCATTTACATGTACCTAGCAATATTTTATGGATGTCAGGAAAAAGACAAAGATAGGCGATAAAGTATCAAATATCAATTCGAGCCACGAAAGAAATGTTGGCAAACGGACACGGCACATAAAAAAAGAAATACCAATTCAGAAACTTAAAAATGTAAAAATAACATCAACCAACAAAAAAAAAAGAAGCAAAATTTGTATATTAATATTGAGGGAGTAATTTAAACGTGATGGTAAATCACTGGCGATTTTATAAGATCCGAACCCTGACGACGATAAATAAAGTATGTCAAAATAATGTTTAAACCAGAACACGACAAATGCCACATCGTTTCCATTTGCGAACTAATGTTTACATTTTCAGTTTCCAAACAGAGTAAGAACATAAATTGAAATGCTTTAAGGTGGGCACTAAGTGCAAGAGAAAAATACAAGAGAAAAGTGATTGACAGGAGAAAATCACAATCTTCTGATAGAAGAATCACCATTTGAGCTCAAGAAATGCGGAGTATCTATTAGGCTAAACAAAGACATTATTATAATCAAACAAAAGGGAAATGTGTTAGAAAAAGCAATCAAACAAATTATATACCAATCATATGTAAAATGATAAAAGAAGAAGCATAACAAATAATATAGTACCGAGATAGAATGAAGACATTTGAATTCTATGAGTTTTCCATTTTCGATAGTGTTGCTGTTGAAAGCCACCATGCGATTTGTCTTCTGCGATTTGATACAACCCTTTGTTTGTAATTCTGTAGAACCAGTGCACGAGTGACAAAGAAATATTGTGCTATCTTAGAACTGGTGTGTTCATTCCCTGGGAGTCACTTTTCAGTTCGAAAGCTGATCTGAAAAATCACCTACAATCTATTTATAACTGGAGCAAGGAAGGGCTTGTTAATTTTAACGCCTCTAAAACGAAACTGTTCTTTATTAATCATCTGATAGACTACTTTCTTCTTTCCATCAACCTGGCTAATGCTAACCTCCAAGCGGGTGTCTTGTTGCTCCTTCTCGGGCTAACATTCCCGGCTGACATGAAGCGGAAAGATTATATTGGAGCAATTGCTAAGTCTGCTGTTAGAAACGTTGGTTTAATTTGTTGTGCTTGACAATACTTATATCCAGAATGTATCTTATACATTTATAAGGCTACCATTTGTCCATGCTTAAAATATTGCTGCCACATTTGATTCGGTGCTCTTGCTATACTTTTACAGATCCTTGAAAATATCCAAAGAATAATTTATCCCTTCTGACCTAGTATCTTGTTTTCATTCACTTTCCCGCCGTTAAAATGTAGCTTCCCACTGCCTTTTCTATAAATACTCTCATGGATATTTTTCTGTTGAAATTTTTTTCTATGGTACCTAGACATTATGAATTCAAGCGCAGTATTAGATTGGTGGAAAGTTCTCACTGCTTTACAATTTAAATGGTTAGATGATACATGAGTTCTATACCGACAGTTTTTTTTCTCGAACTTCTCGCACGAGTTGTTCCAGAATTTTACTTTCCAGTCAATTTCGATCTTTAAAAAATTATTGTTAATCGTTATCTTCTGTCTTCTTGTTCCTTTATTGATCTTGCAACTTAACAATATTTCTCCTTTTCTTTTATTCATTCACACTTTGAAATCCCTCCCCAGCGTCTTAGTGGTTTTATTTCTTTGCGGGAAATCTATTTTTTAAAATAATTGGTCTAAGATAGCAGTTTAATAAAACTGACTGTTCAGCTAGTCGAGAGTCAAGCATGGCAGCTATTTAAAAGATGTGAAGATGCTTTTTCAAAACGAGGTACAATTCTTTGGTCAAAGTCTCTGTTTAGACACAGAAGTCGTTTCGGAATGGTTAAGAATGTTTTCAGAAACTGAAAAAAAAAAATTAGAGAGACGAAAAATCCTTACAAAAAATGAAATGAGTTAATTTCTTCTATTTAACGACTGATCTCATCATGCCAGGAAGTAAGGAACATTTTTCTCCCAGATAAAGAACATACAGGAAACAACGTGGTCCTAACGGCAAACTTCAAAATATTATGAACGGATTATCTAAGATGTGAAGCAGATTTAAAGAATAAAAACTGCGACTTCTTTTAACAAACAGAATGTGACAGTTGACATTTAGAAGAAGCGTAATGCGGAAAGAACGTTTGTAGCATTTTAAACTCACAATGTACATTGAAGGCAATGAAACAAGAAATAACCTAATATACAATAGAAGTACTACGAATGAAAAAAAGATTCATTAATTAGTAAGAATTGCTTACAACAATGTAATAGCAAATGGTGTAGAGTCATAACTGCCGACGTTCTAAAGATATATAACAGATTTAGCATACCTACAGACGATAATGGGTATGTCACCATTCACATAAGTGCAGTAGTAAGTGCTGTATGTTGGTCTGCAGTTGAAGATGCGTCTCTAACTGTGTTGGTCAAACACTCTGCTTTCGGACAGAGAGGATTCCCAGACGAGTCTATGTCGAATGTTAGAGTCTCGTCTCTGGAAACAGCTACCCGACTCCGTTTTATATGGTGTCTATGAGGAATTTTTGGCTAAGCCTATGGGCGAGGATACCCTACATTAAATTCGGCCGTGTGCCACATGTGACTGAGGGGTCCGTTGGTGGATATCCTGTAGTTAGAGATTTATTGTGGAGTTTCCTTGATTCACTACTATTGACTACTACTTCTACGAGCCGCTAGCGAAACTTCTGTGTTGTTCGTGTCTTAAGTATTATCGTTCACTAGCAGCATGGCCCGGCGTTGCCCGTGCTTGATTCAAAAATCGTACGACTCATAGAGCAATCGCTATTAATTGACTTAAAATATGTTTGCCATTCCTTGCCTTTAAAGGAGTGCCCTTAGCCGTGCTGACGTTGCTACATCCCTTGTTTCTTGCCTATCCACACTGCGATTTTTTTCTAAGCTCTAAACTATACATTAAATCTGTTACGAAAAAAGAACTAAACAAAAGGAACACAAAACTATCAGCTTTAAAAAAAAGGACTCGTAACTGGAAAAACCGAATAAAAAACAATGTTAACAACAAATACTTTTTCACACCTGACCCAGTTTCCTGAAATATTAAGACTGGTCATACTACTTGGGTGGGGTTGTTGTTGCCCTTGTTTTGTTAACCCGGTATTTTGGAAACCATACATTGATCCGAGTTTAAGTTCAAATAAAAGAGCTCAAAAGTGTTTGACAAAACGAAGTCAACCGCGCAGAGTCCAAAATGAGGTGAAAAGCTTAGATGTACTGGTCCGCGCAGTACAGGCGAGACATTCAACTTAAACTCCCAAAATACGTATCACCTGTGAGTTAATCGTTTTGTTTTGTTTTATTTTTACAAAGATTGAGTCGCAAATACAAAATCGGGCTCCGGTATGATACAATGACGTAAATTCAAAAATCGGATCTGGGATGCGGCCTGGGAGAAAGAACAAAGTTTAAAGAAGTGGGAAATGGACTGCTGAGAGCCTGGTCAATACTGAGGTTTGTATCGATTTTTGAGTCACGACGGGGTCACGCGGCATTCTATGCAAGGCACCTCTAACTGGGCCCCGTAGTAATTCCTGGTTGAATTGTAAAGAACGCCCGAAATTTTAGAATGTAATCAGCCCAAATACCGGAGTAACACAAATCCAGCAATCAATATGCCTGATTTGGCAGGGACCTCAATTTTCTTGCATAGAAAAGAACAACGGAATGGCGTTTGCGTTTCACTGGCTGAGGACTTCAGTGTAGACCATATATTTAGCTTTTTGCGAGGGTGAATAAAGGAACACATCATCGCGCCTGCCGACTCGAGAGCAGGCTACGTAAATTTGGCCGTATGAGAAGCACTGCACCTCTAAGTGTACACCAGTGACAGACAGCGTTTGTCCTTGGGCCTTATTAATTTTCATAGCAAAACAGGGTGCGACTGGGAATGGGGATCTTCTGAAAGTGAAGTGTATGTCGGCATCTGATGGATACAAATTTTCCGTCGCTGTTGTGACAGCTGGTGTAATTGTAATGAGACCCGCAGGGACCATGAATCATGTTGGTTGTCACTATTTCATACAATTCAGGGTCAGCCGACGGATCAGGAATTTCAGCAGAAATAAGATGATCGGTTTATGTGGCCTCAATCTTGTCGCACAGCCAAATTAGTATATGTGCGTGAGGCAGGCCGCGTTTCTGCCACTCAATAGTGTGAATGCGACAGCAAACATCCCCCAAAACCAGGCCCTTTGTAATCACATCCATTAGCTTTCCCAACTTCAGATGGTAAACACGCGTAATGAGGTTTGGTCGGTCGTAGGCCAATTGCCCTGGAATAAGTTCTTTAGCAATTGCGTACCATTTTGGGTTACACGTGAAAGTTATGAATAGGTCTGGTCGGTCGTACTTACGTCGTCTTGCGTCCTCGCATGCATGTATCGTGGACTGCCTGTGAACATTGCTGGTAGTATGCTCATTTTGCCTATATTGCGTGGATCAGCGTCATTTCGTAAAGCATCACGGAGGTGAATGTAAGAGTCGCAGCGCAACTTGGTCTGATTCAATCTGATGTAACAGAGTCTTTCGGATTCCATCTTAGCAGCCATGTCTACTATGAACTGATGGAAATGTTGCCGGCTTCGATGAAGATGATTGAATGTACCCTCATGGGTAGGCGTAGAAATCCCTGCAAGGCACAGTTTTTAAGTTAGACCCATTTTGCAGAAAAAGTGGTACCTATCTTCTCCGTAAGGGAAGAGAAGTAGGTATCGCAGTGCATCGTAGGACCGTTCCTTTTCACTGATTCTTCGGAGCTTACTGCCGCGCGATTCGATAAAAATGTCACATCTGTTGTGCTGATCACCGCTGACAATGACGGAAACTTCGTTATTTGCGGGAGCATTGTAACGACGTTATTGCTCTCCCTGAGGCCGTTTGTCAGCATCAATTACAATAATGAAATCAGAGGGAGTGTTATTTTCGAGAGCATACTTAAAACTGCGGACAGAGCTGTTTGTCTCGTGAAGCATTCGTTAGAGACTCATTATGATATCCCTGCGAGGATGATTGTCCTGGCCTGTATCATTCTCGGGAATAATGAAAATGTGGGCATCTGCCTGTTGATTGTAGTCAGCTATGAAGTATATTTGTAGAAAAGCCGTGACAGTTTCCGGAAAAAGACACAGAATCCGGTGGTAAAGCTGACCTTGAACCTTGAAGGTGGGATTCCAACCGACTTCGCGGAAGGCATTACCACCGAAAGAGGTCATCTGGAAGGCACAATTGTACACTCTGATTTTTGCGAGGAAATGTTTGGAGTCTGGTTTGGAACCCTCCAACAAAGCTTTCAACGGAGCAGGTAGCTCTTGAAAAGGTGTCAACTGTACCTTACCGTCTGAACAACACAAACCTGCAGACTCTCCAGACCATTTTTTGGCATTGCAATGCCCACAGAAAACTGACATGGATCTTATTTGGAGGTCTTTGCGATCGGAAAGCCTCAGAACTGTCTCATAGTTGAACGCCAGCTTAAACCAAAACTACTTTTTGGGCTACAGAGCTCTCGCTGTGCATGGCGGCGCTGGTTAAGTCTGCAACCTTTCAAGTCTTTCAGTAGGTCCTTCTATAGCTCTAGCAACTGAAGTTGAAGTTGCATCGCGTTGCCGCCTTGTGCGCCTTTGTGCGGAACATTCCGATGCCCTTGCAGCAGAAGTTGCAGCAGCGTCGGCTCCATGGCGTGCGGTTTTCTCAGCCGTGGTCTCCTGGGACCGTCGAATGGAAACGGCAGCCGCGTCGGCTTCATTGCGAGTAGCTTTTCGATGCGGGCTCTGTCGAGACCGCAAAACCGCTTGTAATGAAGCCTCTGTTTTTTTGTCTTGCAAGCGTTTAGGTAGTTTCCACTTACTTTTCAACGAATATGTGTAAACTGATTTGCAGTACAAACTGCAGTTACGCTTACCAAGCGTTTCATATGACAAAACATACTGCCTCCGTTGACATTGCCTGGAAAGCCTCAAAGAGGCACTTACCTCGGTTTCTTCCTCCCGCTTTCTCTTTGTTGCAGAGGCTCTTTTAGAACGCCTGCTAAGGTTGCATCGCCATGGTATTTTAGCACGCTTAGCAAAGCTGCCAGGTCGGTCATCGCCACGGCACTCAGAAGAGCTCCCGTTTCCCCTTAACCAGTGAGGCTTTTTTAGAACGCCTGCTAATGTTGCCTCGCCTAGGTGTTTTTGCAGCCTTTGCAGAGCTGCCGGTTTGGTCATCGGCACGGCACGCAGAAGAGTGCAAAGTAGACGCTATATTATCATCTGTAACCGGAGTTATTATGTGCTCCTCCGCAGTCACCTGTTCTGCATGTGTAACGTTAACGGTATTAGGGGTCTTCAGTTGCTGACGTGCGGATGTTCGTCGTGTAGGAGCCATTTGAAGGGTTGTAGAAATGCGAATAGAAGTTGATGCCGAAGCTGAAGCGGTGCAACCTCGTTGTATACGAAAAACTAAAAATGCAGTGGAACGGTATGGAAAAAGCTTCTCCTAGCTATGGGCCGTGCTTTCTGGCAGCAGGAAAACGTCGCTGTAGGAAGAAGTTACGCAACCAAAACGTTGAAGCGTTGAATGTTAAAATGTAGTGAAACACTGAGGTGTACTGGGACGCGTAGTAAAAGCAGTTAACTGTCTAATAGCAAAACTGAACTACGAAAAGGTAGAAATCGGTATGGAACGGTAAGATGGACTGGGCTGCGCAGTAAAGGCAGCATGCGGAGATAAAATGGGTAATGCAAACGTTTAAGCAAATAGGTACCTTGCAGTAGCAGGAATCTCTCAATTAATCCAAGGACAGAAGCGTTAATGGCGATCAAATCAAGACGTGAGTGCGGATGCAGCCGCGCTGAAGGTATTTAAAGGGAGCCTGACTTGTCATTGATTGGTGTAGCCTGGACAATGGCTGTGACTAAGACCAATGAATGAGCTCACGCAAAATGGAAGATGCTAGCACGCATTCACACACGGGCGCATGATTTGGCAAGCGCAAGGCTTGGCCGTAAACGAGGTCAAGCTGCCTGCTGCATATGCAGCCTGGCACTAACGCATGTGATGCCGGCAATGAGAATGCAAGGAGCTGCAATGAAGCATTTGCTCGTTTGGTTTGTGCGACAACGAAAAGCCGCTAACCGTTTGCCGGCATTAGCTTTGAAATGGATTGGAAGGAAGCCCTGATGTTTTAGAGCAAAAACTCCTCGTCAGGTCTAGGATGCGGCCTGGGCTAGGGGAAAATGTTTAAAGAACTGGAAAATGAACTGCTGAGGGCGGAACCATATTAACTTAGCACGTATGCGTTTTTTTAGTTGTTTTTTTTTGTTTGTTTGTTTTCAGTAAAGACGCGAATGAAGGAATTGCTTATTTTGGTAAGATGCGATGATTAAACCAAAAGTGTTGACAAAGTCGAATATGTCATTTGTGACTCAAAGTCAGACCTGGTAGCAGGGATAACAAAAAAAGCCGAATTTCAATGGACCTGCATCCATTCCACAATTTGAGGTCAAATGTTTTCTTCCACTCGACTGCACGCACTGACCTGTTTCTTCCCGCGCATAGCGTAACCTTAAATTAATCTGCATTTAGAAAATACCTGACCGGAAAAAAACATTTGTAATGTTTGACCGATTGTCGATTTGCATTCTGTTTGGAGGTGGGGCTCAGAGTTGAAACTTCACATGCTGACTCCCAATGGCCTCCTCATAAATCCAGTCGGTTTTCACTAAAAACCAACATGCGGTTCAGGTTAAATCTGGACGTATTAGTTTTTGGGTTTTATCAATTTTCCGCGCTGTTTAGGGGTCCGTGGTCATGAAAATTCTGCACAAAACTTCTAATGGTAGACTCTAAGAGGGTGTCAAATTTGGTTGAAATGCGATTATTCCTTCTGTAAGCAGATTTCTTCGATTATCGATGTTTTCGATTATCGATTTTTTCGGAACCTGAATCCGAACTCAAAAATCCAGCTCCGTCATGTCCTTACAGCAGCCATTTGCAAACTTGTGGTGAAAACCGTATCGAAATCGGGTGAGAAATGCGGCGTGGGCGAGGTAACAACGCCCACAGCAGACTCACAGACAGACAACATGAGAAATATAGATAGTAGATAGATAGTTTACCAACATTCGTTTGATTATTCTAGTCTGTAACCTTCCCTAGGTTACAACAATAACATAAAAATAAATTATTTAGAATGTCTGAACAGGCTTCAAATATATTTTTAGATAATGAAACACCATGTTTCAGGGATGTTTGCGAATGAACAAATACTGCCGATGTTGTAATTTGAACCTAATTTGCCGATTGTGCTTTCATTTTATGAGATAATTACGGCATCTTAAAGCTTCTACAACAATTAACTGATACGAAATGCTTATAATAATCTCTCTCATTTTCTATCATATATGCAGATGCATTTATAGAAGTTCTATTTTAATTAGATATTTCTCATTTCACTTACATTTCTCATTAAGAAATATATTTCCCTCGAGAAGAACAATGACAGAAATTGATCTTTAAATCTGCCATAATTTTCTTTTCGTTCAATCTAAACATTGTTTAACAGCCCTGTTTGCCAATTCCCTTCGAAAGCAAATGGCAATCATTAAATCGTTCGCAATCATATATTTGATTAAATAAAGAAACTATACAAGACAAATAATTTGAATTCTGAATAGAACCATATTCTACCTTCATGTTCCCACAATGAAAGAACCACTCAAGGTAGAGTATTATTGATTGAAATTTATGTATGGCTGTAGGGGATATTTTTATTGATTGATTTGTTTTCTGGAGCTTATAAAACATTTGCAGGTAATTTAAAACAAGAAAACAGATTAAGATTGTAAGTTTCTTTTCAGCGATAACGATATTTTAGTGATACAATTTTTACCAATTAATCCCTAGCTGTATTTCTTCAGAGGTCGATTTATATATTCGCTAAGGCTATTTGCGCTTTACTGAATATAACGAACGCAACAGGAATTAGAACTCGGCTCTCCGATTAACAATTGCCAACCATTATCCATTACACCACTCGCACATCCAAGCTTACAAGCAGTCGGTATTCCGAAGCGATCACCCCTCTAGGTACTGCTCAACTTTGAGTTTGCTTAACTTCGGTTATAGTACAGGAACATTTTGTGGATGAAACCCGGCTGTTAGAGGGGGAAGTAAGTGCAAATTTTGAGGATATGTATGACGGTTACCTCTAGACTTGAAGAGATTCAAATTTTAGTAATTGGGGCAGCATCACCTCGTAGGTTTTTTTCTCCACAAAATAGCAGTTCTCAGGAAATAAGCTGTTTGATTAGAAATTCCTTCTTACTAATGTTAAACGAAAGGAATTAGTATAGTTGACTACTGTTTACATGACATGACGGAACTAATATATGATGGCCTGGACTGGCGGAAATAAAGTATGTAGCTCGTTGAATATCGCTGTCGATTAGGGATCATTAATAAGTTCTGAATTATTTTCTTGTTATTGTGTTGTTTTAATTTTCCCAATATTTTAAGTCAAGTATAAAATATCCATTAAACTCGGAAGAAATGATCGGTTCCCAGTTACACTTGAGCTTGAATCAAGCATATTAGGATAAATTATTTCATTATCAATTTTCGATCAGAGTATTTGTCATGTTTTCTTATTGCCATATTGTCGATTGACATTATGTTCTTTGGTTGATATTGGGTTGGAACAATTGGTCATGGTTATTTATAATCTGTAGCCTTTGATCACATGATTTCATTTCACACATGACTGTAAGTTTTGACATATATACCTATTGTAAAATGTATCATTTTAACGTGCCTTTCTTTATGACTCGTGTGAGGTTTGAGAATATTTCGATGCTTTAATTTTTCGGTAAATGAGGAAATTTTTGAATAAATTTTTGATGATCCAAAAAGATACGTGCTCTTTCCTGAAATGGCGTCATAGCTGAGAAAAATGTTCGTAACTGAGTCAGTAGGTTTACAAGTGTAAATTTTAATCTGGATGGCTGAAAAAGTGCCGGGAGATTTGCAGTCGTTGTTGATGATCAAATTGAAGCAACGTTTTAAGGTAATCCAGATAAAAAAAAGTCCCAGGACATCACAGAGAAGCACTGCGTGTCTCACATGAGCTTTGTAAGGTGTTTGAAAACACCTGGATGCATTAATCGCTAAGTTGTTTGATTGGCTCACTACTGAACTTAATAATGGACCACATTTCAATCAACAAAGAAACTACGATGACAGATGACTCATTTACAACAATGTAACGATATTCAGTCACCCCCCCCACCAAGAGGGCGTCATGTGGCACAAGGCCTTTTTAACGTGGGCTCTCCGAGCCCGTGGGCTCGGCCAAAAATATGCCCACTGAACCCGTATAAACGGCTTCAGGGTCGGTTTACCCCCCCGAAAGAGAATCCTCCCTTCGGCGTAGCCTCTTTCGGTTTCCTCCCCGCCAGAAGGCAGATAGTTCAACTGAACAGTCGGTTCAGAACTGGACTACTGACTGACTGACTTACAACAATGTGACGCGAACAGTTCCCCGATAATAGCGAAATGTTTCTTTCTTCATGGTTTCTTTCGTTTTATGTGCCATGTCCCTTCAGGACATATGCGATCATGGCTCTCCACTTCCCTCTATCCCATGTAACTCTCAATAAATTTTGTCTCTTTGCTACTTCCTCCCAGTCCATGTTCTTATATTCACTTGCTTAATCAGCTAGGTATGTCATGGGTTACTTTCCATTGTTCGTATTTCCCACTATTCGACCTGTGATTATCAGATTCTCCAAATACTCCTTTCTCATTATATGTCCCAGAAATTTCAGCTGCCTCTTCCTGGTGTTATGTATAAGCCTCCTTGTTTCCATCCTCTCCAAAACCTCAACGTTGCTCACACACTTGGTCTATGATATCTTTAGTATCCTTCTGTAGTACCATACCTCCGCCGCCTCGAGTCTCTTCTTCAAATTTGAGAAGACGAGGACAGATGTCACGTCGCAACTCAGTACGCTTTTCTTCGTTACAAAAGAAATCCCCCTTCCTCATAATATTCTGCCTAGCTTTTGTAATGTTTCTTTTAGCCATCCTAAAACGTCTTCAGATCTCAGCGTCGCACTTTCCCTCCCCTGTCAAAACACTTCCCAGATATTTATATACCTGCTTGATCTTAGTGTCCCCGACCTGTAAATCGCATCTCGGGTTCATACTTTTACTGATGACCATGCATTCTGACTTTCATCTTTATGCTTAGTTCCTTCTTCCAGCTCTTTTTCGCTACCTTCTGTAGTAGATGTTGTAATTTCTTTTCCGTGTCGGCTATCAGTAAGGTGTCATCTGCGTATCGTATGTTGTTAGAATTGTAGCCGCCAATGCTAAATCCTGGTAGGGTTTCTAATTCTCTCAGAATTGCCTCGATGTATATCTAGATTGAATAAGTCCGGTGAGAAGACACATCCTTGTTCTACGCCCATTTCTATTTTTGTATATCTGCTGAACTCATTTTCTATGCGCATGCATGCTGTTTGCTGCCAGTATAAGTTCTTGATTATTCTAATATCATTCCCAAACATGTCAAGGCTGCTGAGCAGTTCCAACAAATCCTCATGGTGTACTCTGTCGAACGACTTTGCCTAGTCTATAAAACATAGTTACACGTCCTTCTGAATTTGTATTGCTCTTTCTGATACCATTCTGAGCATGGATATTGTGTTCCTTGTACCGGTGTCTTCAACAAACTCGCAATGTTCTTGCCCTATTTCTGGCCTGATTCTGCTGCGCGCTCTATTCATCAGAATACGGATGATTAATTTTGTTATTTGGCTGATTGTTCGGTGGAGTACACATTCGCTTGAGCCTGGTTTCTTAGGCAGTGCTATGAGAATAAACCTGCGGAGATCTTCCGGTATATCCCCAATGTTGTAGATTTCATTTATTATTTCTGTAATCTTGTCTCTGCTAAAATTATTTAAAGATGTCAGCATTTCCGTTACAATTCCGTCTGGCCCTGCCGCCTTGTTTCTGCTCAGTTTGGCTAGTGCAGCTTCTATTTCGCTTTTTAGAATTTCAGGTCTGTCTTTGACGAGCATGGCTTCTGTAATGTTTATTGTGTTATTCTCTATTCCTACAGATTTTTGTTTAGCCATTCTTCTCCCTGCATTTGGTCCTTATTTCATTGTGTAACTTTCTGTATTCTGTTCCGTGTCTGGGCAGAGTTTTCCATCTCTTTTGCATCATGTCGATAATCTCCATTCGTTTTTCTTCTTCGTCCATTGTCCTTTGGAATGATGTCGTTTGCACGTATCACTAAAGCGTCTCTATTAATGCTTTCCATTGTGTGTCTCTCAATTTCTTTTCACATTGTCCGTATATTTTTCTTTCAGGTACGTGTCACTCAGGAGATTTTTTGTATTTCAATTTGGATACTGCGTTAGACTTCTTCAGTTTCCGCAGTTTCACTCTTAGTTTACATAAAACAGGTCGATGATCGCCTCCCTTAGTTGGCACATGGGTAGGTTTTGCAGTGAACCATTTCATTCCTGAATCCTTTGTTGATAATTATGTAGTCAATTTGGGTCTTAAACTCCTAGGCTACTATGTGTCCATGTTCTTGGAACCATGTGTTGACTATTACCTGGTCAATGGCCGTGCACCATTGAATCCATTTTTTTCCAAGTTCATTGGTGGTTCCTAGCCCGAATTTTCCGGCTATATCTCCTTCCCTCTCCCTGCCTACTTTGGCGTTTAGGTCTCCTATGATAATTATGAATTATGATTTGCAAAGAGCCTTGGCCTTGTCTAGCATGGAGTAGAAAGATTCGATTTCTTCTTCCGTATTTTGCGCTGTCGGTGCGTACACTATTATGATATATATGTTGTGAGGCATTCCTTTCAGCCTGATTACCAGAATTCTTTTGGATAATTGGTAGTATCCCTGAACGTATTTCTTGAATTCTTTATCTAGTATCAATCCTACCCCTTTATTGTTTTTCTCTCCTCCGGCATAAATAATCATGTCCGTGTGGTTAACTATTCAAAATCTGGTCTCTATCGAAAAATGTAATGTCGTATGTCGCCCAACAAATCCGACGTTCATTTCAGACAAGAACCCTTTACAGTTAGGCCGATTGAAGGCAGGTACCGTTTGAAAGAATTGGCTGCTGAGATGTGTATCGTTTTCCTTCAGGACAACGACAGAGCTCACATCTTACAGAACCAGAAGAAATTGGTACAGTTTTGCCGGATTATCTTACTACACTTATCTCTCCTTTTACCTTCAGATTATCTCTTATTTCGATCCCCCTACAAAGTTATCTTAATGAATAAAACTTCAGTCCTTTGAAAGTTTTTTGATGTCAACGAATTCTCATTGCCACTTTTGTAATGTCAATGAATACTCGTTGTCACCTTTATAATGCTCTTTGTAATCGCAGATACAAACTATAGTAACGCCGTTGAACAATACTGGTGTCAGACGCCTTCGAATATCACTCGCACTAATAGTACTTGCTCGATAATGATCGCTCGAATAGTTACCACCAAATAGTGACCCGAATAGTAATCCGTATATTGATCAGTATAGAGAAATAGTATGGTGAATAGTATAGAGAATAGTGATTCGTATAGTAATAGAGGATAGTGTAGAAATAGTGATCAAATAGACTCTACGCTAATTCCCCAATGTACATTTCCTTTACCATCACGTGATCTACTTATTGAAAATGGGGTCGCTTGTGTATGCTCTCTAGTGGTCTGTGTTTAAACCCACGTGTCGGCAGCGACACTTTATTCCTACATAACTGAAAGTCTGTCAAACATTTCAATGTGTTCCTCAGGCATAAAGATAGCATATTTTGGCTTTAATGGAATCATAAGAATTCCTAAAATATGACAGTACGTAATGCAATTTTGTCACACATATAGGTTAAAATAATCCTATGTAGAAATTTAAACAGGATGGGATTCGGGTTGAAGTTTTTATTCTATTCTGATTTCCTGATGTGAATAAGTAATCGAAGTGTAGTTAACCTACAAAATCTCGATAAAAAAAAACAAACAAACACGGAAATGGCAAAATATATAAAACATTTTACACCGAATCAGCTTTCAAAATTAATTTTCTTAATAACTTAATTAACACTCTTTTCCGCTGTATTACTATGTCTTTCAGTTACCTAATGTACGTCTTGCAGGATACTTTCCCAGTAGGCCATTTTATATCACACATAGAAATTTATATAGTATTTCCTGGGGGAAGAATAATCTTAAAAAGATATGTTATTCAAATGAAATCGAATTGATGGGAGACACAGATAGAAATTAGGAAATCCTAAGCATTATTATACCCTTGACATAATAACATCATAATAGCTGAAAGGAAATGAATAACAGTCTTGTTCTCAGAGAGAGTTTTATGTGGCGAAGTCAAACACAAAATTGTATATACATATTTACACATGTCCCACGCAATGAAAATATATAACTTTACACAACAAGCAGTGCGAATAAAGAAACGAAAAGATAGGGTCTTACATATAAAATAAAGATTCTTCGGTGTTTCTGGAGAAGCCTCATTTAGGATTCCAGATTCGAACGGGCAGAATTTATCTGATGTGTCCCTAGCGAGTATATATTCCGAAAATGAGTAAACGGCTAATCTTGCGGTTTTCCCAACATGAAGACTGCGAGCAAAAGATAGTTTCTTTATATATCCGGGAAAAATATATTCCGAAGGCATGCGGCACCATGGAATTGTAAGCTTGTTTGCTCGGTTTGACTCCTGAAAGCAGAGTAAATGGCACTTTCCACACTGCATGAAATGGCGTTACCAAGCGGTCGTTATATGACCCACGTGAATTCATCTCAACCAAAAGGCGTTAATCGCCTTTTGTATCCCTACATGTATTTACGCGAATAAATCGTGTGAATCCTAATAATGACAATCTTTCATCAGACCCTACAAGATTGACGCTAAATAATCACCAAAAAGAATATTACCAAACAGCATTAACAAACCACTTGAATACTTCTAACAGCACCAATAAGTTGTATTTAGAGGGGAGACAATAATAGAATCATGATGTTGACTTTCCACACTACATTAAACAAACGGTTAGGAAGGAAACTTTCGTCTATAGTAGAAATGACTATAAGCGTTGATAGACTTGAAAGTTCTTAATTTTTTGAAAAAACTTGTTTATGAATAAAAATTATAAATCCTAAATGTGAGTAGCGTCGGCTGTTTCCTGTATGGAAACAGTTATTCCCATCTTTAATAATCAAAAGAACAGGGGTTCAGTAGATAAATAAGTAACGTTAGTTTTTCTGTGCTGTAATATTTCAAAGACTGATTTATTTCATATAATGTTTACGAAAGATATCATTTGAAAAGGAACAGGTTTTAAATATGTAATTCTAGAGAGTTAACGGTATCGTCATATAGGAGTGTTTGTTATTTGTATGGCTTTATTATTGCTCGAATATACTGATAACACAAATCACGTAGCAGAATTTCTTATTGCCTATCCATATATTTGAACACAGCCCGAACACGTTTAATACTTTTTTTTTAAAGTTAAAATCTCGAACTAAGGAAAATATAAACAAAACGACAACGTGAAACAAATGCAATATATTTAAGTTAAAATATGAGCGATGCAATTGAATGCGGCACAAAATAAATAATAATATGCGTCTGTTGTTTTTAGTCACATATATTTATATTGAAAGGTTACAATCTGTCTGCTATAAAGAGATTTCGCACTCTAGCTAGACATCAGAAAGAAAAGACGCTCCACACAAAAAATAAAAAAAAATAAAAATTTTAAAAATAGAGAATAAAACTTTAGCAGAAACGTAGATACAGGACATTTAAAAGACGGGAAACAAAAAGAAAATATTTCTTAATTTTGAACCCTTCGATTCTTTACATCTATCTATTAATACTATCGATTTTAAGACCTTCATATATGTGTTTTACTTGTAAGTTTTTGTTGATGTATCCATCGACTTTCTTTACGTGTAATTTGTATCTACTGAATTTCTTTTCATCGCCATTTTTATCTCTTTTTTTACACTATATGTTATTCTGATTCTTATCTCTTAGAACATAATAAATTTCGCACAATATGTGTTTCGAGATCGACTGAATCTTTCGGGTTACTGTACAACTGGTAAAATTGAATGAGGTAGGTGATATGAAAAAAAGTTGTTTTGTTTTTTTTTTTTAAATAAAGATTATGAGGAGAAAAGGGGAAAGATGAGGATTGGCCTTTGACTTGAAGAAATCAAGGCTGAACTATTCAAAGTAGTACCGATGCAGGAGATCGTTGCATCAAGTAGTTGTTCTTTAGTAGAAAAAGTGGAACGTTCTTCTTACCTTCGCAACGCGAAAGAACTGAGAGTTATTCCACTACTCTAAAGGCTTGCTCTGGCAGAACGAAAAATGGAATCTCGATTGAATAGTTGCCATGGAAATAAAGATATAGATGATAGGTTTTCAATGCTGGGTTTGTTGGAAAAAGCTTCGTAAAGCGAGAAAGAATCCGCCACAATAAGAGAGCGTAAATTATCTTTAAATCTATCAAGTCTGGCAAATGAGGATTGATCAATTCCAGAGCTGATCCACTTTTGATTTAATCTGAAACTTATAAATAAAAAGCATGTTTCTATTACACAACAGAATATATGGACACATATTTTTTTTAGAATAAACACTATAATTATTTTCCATTTTTTCAACTTTTCAATATCATAATCATTTTTCAGCCTTATCATCTATATATTAATGCCATTTTACCAATCTAAGTATCATGTGTGCCACGCTAATTCTATTTAACCCAAACTGTGTTAACTGTCCGGGGACGTGAAGCTACAAAATGGAAGTATGAATCTTACAGGGTTTGGTGCGTGGCCATCTTAAATAAAGGCAGTTGTTTGTAGTGAGCGAGTTAAATCATGTAACCTAACCACCTGTTGAGGAGATATTCACCTATAAACTGTAAGAAAAAAAATTGAAATTAATAACATTATTATGAACTTTTTACAGACTGATGGAACCTACACTGGCTTGGGAGTTTAAAAAGGAATGGAGAGGGAGAGTAAAATAGAAAGTGATGGACGACTAGATACAAAAATAAAGCGCAATATAGAGAAGGATTAAGAGGAGGACATCTGAGATGAAGGCAAGTCTCTGTAGAGAGGGATTAAATCATGTTTCGTGATCTAACGATATTTTGAAGTTCCGTTACGGGTATGACGATAAACTTCATCCGCGTCCTGGGTATGACGATCAACTACGTTCAACAGCAAGGGCTCTAATCAGGTTTTGAGGAGCGTGGAACGACCTCTTAATTTCTGGTGTTTCCATGTCCACTCTGACTCAGGTTGGTAACACCTGTTAGGGTCCCAGCTATGGGAAAATAGTTCAAACTCAAACTTGGGTCAAAATACTATAAAAGTGTAAAAATATGTTTTAATACCAGAAATACTTTGTAAAAAAATTATTACCAGCAATATTTTTTGACGGAAAAATTAGTATTAGCAATACTTCAAAAAATATTATCAACTGTACATCTCTGAAAAAATAAAGATATTACTAACTATATATCTTTTTGAAAAAAATATTACCAGAAATAGATTTTTGAAGGAAAAAAATATTACCAGCAATACTTTTTGGATGAAAATATTACCAGTAATAAAAGTTGTTGGCATTAAATGACCCATTAACGTTGACATACTGTATAAGAAAACAATAACCAGCAATTTGCTGAAGAAATATCAGATTTCTTATAACTATTTACGAATGGGTTGAAAAGTACAGAATGCAGCATTAAATATCTATTAGTAAATTAGTGTAATTTACAAGAGTTCTGTGAATGCATATTGTTATCTCTATCTATAAAAGGCAGGATGTGTGTGTGCGTAACGAATGCACGGCAGCAATTTTCGACGGATTTGCACCAAAATTTACATGCACATGCTCCAAGTTAGCGGAAAGGCCAAAACCGACTTTGCCTTTCCCAACTCCCATCGGTAGTGGAAATAATCGATTTTTTCATGCTTCTACGGCAGTTTTCATGTAGTTTACGGCCATTTTGTAGTGGCGGCTGGCTACGACGAACAGCCAGAAAGATTCTATTGGCCAGCGTGTGAGAGCCAACCGCTGACTGACACGAATGTTAACTAGCATGCTAGCATGCAAAAAAATCGATAGCTGCATTCGTCACAAGTGGGAAAAATTTAAATCTGCATGACACTTTACTCCAATTGGCTCATTCGCTTGCTTAAACTCAACGTTGATTCTGATTCAACAGAACTGGATTGGGTTATTTGTTGTTAACATTCTTTTTTCATTTGGTTTTTCCAGTTACGAGTCCTTTTTTTTAAATCTGACTGTTTTGTGTTTATTTTGTTTAGTTCTTTTTTCGTAATAGATTTAATGTTCAGTATAGAGCTTAGAAAAAATTCGCAGTGTCAGATAGGCAAGAAGTAAGGAATGTAGCAACATCAGCACGGCAAAGGGCACTCCTTTAAGGACAAGGAAGGGCAAAAATATTTTAAATCAAGTGATAGCGATTGCTGTATGAGTCGTACGATTTTTGAATCAAGCCCGGGCAACGCCGGGCCATGCTGCTAGTCATTGATAATTTTACGCTCTACACATCCGTCAAGATTCTTTAACTTTTATTCAATTTTAAATTCTCTCATCCCTTTTTTTATTCATCTTCCTGTTCTTTCATTTATTCTTTTTAGGGTTTGGATTATTATCATTGTCTACGCAATTACCAACATAAATTTCTACCGGCAAATTCATCGGCCTTTTCGGATCATTAAACTTTATTTAACACTATTATTTTTTCTGTTTTTTTCCTATTTTCATTATACCAGATATTCGTCTGACCATTGTATCAGATTTGCATTTTTAGCAGGTTTTATAACACAAACATTTTTTTATGGTACAACCTGTCTCATGTGTACTACCTCTGATGCATATATGTGTCCGAGCAACCTCTTTATTCAAAGCAATGTAACTAGCTGCAATCCTATATATCGATTTTCAGTGTTTTACATTTTTTTTTAAATGCATCACACAGTGGGATTAAAAAGAAAGATTCATTATTTACAATTTATAGAAAAAAGTTTATTTACCAAAATAAATCATAATTAGTTTTATTAGTTCTAAACTCCAACAAAAAGTGCCTCTTTGTTTTAAAAATATTTTAGGTAAAAATATGAGATCTTTAGCCAGAAATGTTTGGTTGGCGCAAAAATGTACATCTCGTTTCAACAATGCCATTCATACATATAACTCCATAGAACCATTAATTTCACAAGGATGCAGTTTAATTCTCTCTATGAGTTTTTGGTATCTTTCTAGTTAATCTTGTATTACGTATAAAAGAACAGTTGTGACTTTGTTATGGGGGATCATTTGAACAATACCTTTTTATATATGGTAACAACTGAAATTGATGACAAATTATTGAGGTATAAAAGAAAGATCATTTTAACCTGAAAAATCAATAAATCAAGTCATTTGTTCAGTATAGCCTTTCCTAGTTATACTTTTTTCCCCCGAAATTCAAAATAAAGAAAGTGTTTTGAATCATATGTAATCGTGCAACACCCTCCCCAGCCGTCGAAAACTTCTAACGCTGTGTTAGAAGTTTACGACGGGTTATTGGTATTAACCCTTCTCGTTTCAATGTCTCTCAGTACATAACACTTTCTTATGCTTTAATAAAGCTTTCTTCCGTTTTAACGACAAATAGTATCATACACAAACAGTAGTTGTTATTTTTACTAGACTATATGTTGTTAGAGAGTGAAGTCTATATTTAACTCTAACTAAGGTTTTATTTCTTTGAATAGTCGCGATAAATTAGCATTCAGTACAGTGATTTACTAAGCATAACTTAGATGTGTCACAAGGCTGAAAATAAGGGGCATCTATTGAGGGTCGAACTCACTATTCAGTCTTAATCGTTTCTTGCGAGACAAGTTATCTTTTTTGAACAAACAAAGAATGACAAGTATGTATATTTGGTAATCCTGATAAGATTATACTGATTATCATGAAAATGTTCTTATGATTCTGATTGATTCTTACTTCTTACTTCCGGTCATATAATTTCTATAACCTTTTCCGCTGCTTCATAAAATCATTTATATACTAAACATGTGTTTTAATCATTTTCTGAAAGTTGTATTTGACGCCAAAATTAACTGTCAATCTACAAATATGTCTTTAATTCAAGTCCATATAAAAGAGTTTCAAAATTAACCGGCTTTCTACTTTCTAAGTTCCTGTGAAATTTTATTTCCTAGGTTTAGATTTTTCTCATGTTTAAATAACCTACATCACTTGACTGAATTCATTAAAATGTCGAGCAAAATGCAATGAATCATCTGTGATTCCGCTAACATTATACCAATGACGACGTTAGAAACAGTTGCCGCAATTTAGCATATAACTTGACGATTTTAATCTCAAACCTAAATTAGATAAATGATATTTCTAATTTGTTTACAATCGTTATCTGTATAATAAAATAGAACCTAAAAGATATATATTTGGTATCATATTATCTTTACAAACGAAAAATCCCTTTCATCATGGATAAAAAATACATCATTATTTGCAGTTATATTTTTGATAAAGGACTGTTTTTAAAATATATTGTCATTTAAATAATGAAAACGTATGTTCTATGCAATTATTTTTATGAGTTTAAAGCAAAGTAAAATTGAACTTGCCTGTAAGCATTGGAACTATTTTGAGATAAGAGCTTGATGATATACGCCAGTTTAAAAACAACCTTCTTTAGAAAAGACTGAATTCTGTCCAAATTAAAACAATTCATAACATCACAATTATGATAAAACGGTTGGAAGTCTGGCAACTTTATTGATTCTTTGAGAAAGGATTATGGAGATAATTCTACAAAAAATAATCAGCAATTTACAAATTAAATTACCTGATTTTCAGAAACGAAATGAGAAATTGTATGGCCTAGATGAAAGAAGTCAATAAAAAAAAAAAACTGAAGTATTTTAAAATGCAGCCGGATCTCGGCATCTGTGGAATCGTTAATCACAAGAACCATTTTCTTCTGTATTTCACTCATATAAAGCTAGCACAGCAAACGATGACTTCGTAGTATTAGGTAGGTTAAAAAGAATAAATATGAAGAAATTATACTTCGATAAAACCTAAATTCCTTAACGATAATAGCGTTTTGAAAATATAAAAAAAAAACTGTCGATTTAAATAACGTCAAAGACATGAAAAGTTTAGTTTTGAGATATTTAGGTGAAAATCAAATTCATTTTCCTTTACACTGTATGTCTTGTTCATAAACAGTCAAAATACTATAGGCTATTCCATATCATTTTTTGGATTTGGATCAACGGGAAACAATTATACATGTTTGTGATGGACAGATTCGTATAATATCTACTCGGGAGCCTAGTATATACGGTCCGTTATTCGTCTCGGTGTTTACGATTCGCCACGATTTCACTATATGGAATATTGATCTTCTATTTTTATAGTTTCCTACAATATTCAAAACAATTGTTTTGATTTGTTTACACCGAAGGGAGTTAATTGGCGTTTGCTGATTTTACACGCTGTAGTAACTCTTGTGCGTTTTTCTTCAATGAAATTATTTGAATTAGAACCAATTTTTGAACCATACACTTTATTCAGTCGACGTGTATATATTTTACTGATTCCGTTTTGCGTGCGTGTAGGAGATACTTCGCGTCTGTTAATACTGTCTAATCATGTGTGTCTCGTTTGATGGTTCTTCAAGTGGATTTGAGTTTTCAGTAGAACCAATCCGAAGGATTGAACTTTCAAATACCTGGGAACATGTTCTTTAATCTATCACGTTATAACAATTTATTAAGCGTAGCTTAGCATATGACACAATGCAGAACATCATGAAAAACTCAGTGAGAATCGAAATCACTATTCAGTTATTAATCTAGCGGGACAAGATTGTTAACCATTACACCGCGTCGAAGTGCACCAGTAATTTACTGAGCGTAGCTTAGACGTGGCACAGGGCCGAAGGTATGGAGCACCCAATACGGATTCAATTCATTATTCAGTCATAATCGATCTAGCGAGACATACTCTATCACGTTATGTGTTTCTTAGATTCGGTTAAAAGAGTACGAAGAGATACAGAAGTCTTCAGAACACATCGGTCGAAACGAAAAGATAAGTATGTTGGTTCAACTAATAAAGATTTTAAGAACACTCTTTTAATGTTTGCCAAGTTTATCCAGATATGATGAAATTCAAATGCCAGAATATACGAGAATTGTTTAAAAGGTCACATCGTATTGGCTATGACCTGATCTGGAGGTTTTAAGCACCGCGAAATCACGTATCAATTGCTGATGTTCCTAGGTCCAGTCTCACCCGAAAAGGTAGCACCTGTGAGATTTCCGGCTGTGGGCAAATAGTTGACCCCCAAACTGCAGTCAAAAAATATGAAAGAATAAAATAGATTATCAGATTGACACCCAAACATGCTGAATTATTCGTGTTGGAGTCTCCAGCGCAAATACCAAGCAGTACAGTATGCTATTTGCAAATGTCTGGCGGAGTGAATTGCATCATGTTGCTTGTTTTCTCAAGAACAGAGCCCAACGGACCTTATTATACTGTGCAGACAAAAAAAAATAATAAATAAACAGCGCACATGCGCAGAATAAAAAAATATAAAACGGCGACAATTTAACTATCGCACTCTGTATCACCAGCAATACACTAAAAAAATTAACCAACAATACATTTTTGAATATATATATATATATATATATATATATATATATATATATATATATATATATATATATATTACCAGCAATCAACAATACATTTTTGAAAAGAAATATATGTAACCAGCAACACATTTTTTTAATATATATATATATATATATATATATATATATATATATATATATTTCCAGTAATCTATTTTTCTAAAAGAAATTATTAATGTTCCGCAGAAAATTAAATTTCAGCATTAAATGACACATAAAGTGTTGATATGCCGCTAAACAAATGAAAGTCAGAGAAAATGAAATAAAAGCGAATATTTGAACTGTTGTTTTTATTTCTCTATAAACATTAGCATTTTATGGGTGAATCTTCTGTATGAGAAGCTGCCAGCCATTTACAAAACTGAAGGTCCCGAGAATTTGATTATGCCAAAGCAGATTGTCCATGTTATTAATGGATTCAGATGGTATAATTTCAAAATATTTTATGGTTAAGAAATAAGAAAATTCCAGAAGGTGCTAAATTGGGATTTTATTTGCATACCTCAGAATTCTCGCAATGTTAACCTCCTGCGATGAGATTATTGGACAGGCAAATTTTCTTGATGGAAAACGGATCATTAATGAAGCTTCCACTTACATTTTTTTTTTTAATATTTTGCTAATTTTCTGAAAACACTTTTAAAATAAACAACTGTTACTATTTTCATATTGGTCATAATTGGTCATATAAAATTGATCCCTCCCTTATGTGCAGTGTCCCCTCAGAAAGTAGGCGATCATGGCTCACTACAACTATTTGTCCGCTGTAGCTCTTAATATACGTTGTCTTTCTCTTATTTCTTCTAAACTTTGTTTCACCATTCATTTACATAAGCTTAAGTATGTTTTGCGTTGTTTTCCTCTGTCTCTATTGCCTTCATTCTGCCACGTGAGTATCATAATCTCCATGCCCTTTTTTGTGATGCCAACGAACACTAGTTGCTATTTTTGTAATGTCAATGAATCCCTTTTGCCACTTTCGTAATGCTCGTTCTAGTAGAGACTTTGTAATTGCAGATTACAACTATAGTAGCACTACTGAACAATAATGGTGTCAGACACATTCGAATATCACTCTCACTAATAGTACTTGCTCGATAATACTCGATCGAAAGGTAACCACCGAATAGTGATCCGAATAGAGAAATAGTATAGTGAAGATAATCGTGATCCGTATAGTAATAGAGGATAGAGTAGAAATGGTGATCCGCAGTATAGAGGATGCACTAGAAATATCAATCAATTGGACGTAACGCAACTTCCTACTTATACGTTTCCCCCGTGGTGACGTGATCCAAATAATTCAATAGCGGGATCGCCTGTGTTTGCTCACTAGCGATCTATGTTCAAACTCAAGTGTCGGCATATATAACTCCTATATAACACCATCTACCCTATTACGTACCCCATAAAACTCTGAAAGGTTTGCTTTTGCTCATAATGGACACCTTCTACCGTCCGCTAACAACTGGTTTGAAGTAAGCTTTGTTTTCAGGATAGCTCTGCTAAAGAAAATGTTCATCTCAAGTTACAAATCGCCTAAGAAACACTTCAGGCTGTGGACCACATTTCTTTTTAATGATTTACATTGAACGCTATGCGCTAGTCTATTGCTCGTCAATGCGCAACGGTTTACTCAACTGTTTCATATAGGATCGTGTGGGCTGAACTAATTGCGATGCCAAGAATATTAGATGTTATTCATACTGTTAATCATCAGACGACCTCACTTAAATCTCGAAGATCCTAAATTTATTTTTTATCACAAACTGATTTAGACAATCTAGTGCTCAGTTCAACAACTTGAATCGCATCCACTTATTCTTTGAGATGATTTTAGGACTTTACGTGAAACAATCTCCACAAACTCTTTCCACAAGCATCAATAATGTCTCCAGTCAACTTTTTTCAAACATAGTTTACTATAAAACTTCTGCAATTTTTGACAGGTTCAAGCTACTATGAAGAGAAATATTTTAAAACAAGCCAAAAATATTAATCTTTTATTTCGCGCTGGGCAGTACTAAGGAATAACTAGATAGGATATCCGTAGATATGGTCACGGGAATAAGAATAGTCTATTCCCGTAAATTAAATAAAGTTCGAAATAACAGCAAAGATGGGGAAAACAGACCACGAGTAAATAATGTATGGAATTCATTGTCTTATCTAGAAATCCTTGCACCACATACAGGTTAAAATACTCAAATCTAGTAATACTTTATTGAATATACAGGGTGACCACTGAAAAGCTGAATGGTATAAAGCAAAAATAACTTTTACAAACACGAGTAGCTTGTAGTAGTAAAGTTTGGAGCATTTGTATCTTGTATGGAAACATTTTTTTTTTAAATCCATTTTCAAAATCTTCTGAAGTGTTGTCCTGGAGACGTCTAATTGTGCAGAGCGACGACGGGCAGAAACTGAGGGACCTACAAGGATACTCTGCAGTGCAGCTTCCACCGCCGTACCAGTGCGCACAGTGCGGTTAGGACCTCTTCCTGGAAGATCACCGACCGATACAATTCTTTCAAACCAGGCGATTAGGTTCCGAATGATGTTATCGCTAGCAGATATTCTGATATTAAAATGTCGCCAGTATTTTTTCTGAGTTTGAATAATTGATCTTTCGTTGGAATAGAAAAACTCAGTGAGTTGTTGGACATCATATGTAGACATTTTCATCTCCAAGGGATGCTCTATAATTAGCAAAAAAATAAATAAATAAAAAAGATTGAAAACGAAAAAGTAATCACTTTTTAAAAACCTTGTTTTTCAGTGGCCACCCTATATAAAAAGTGATGTTGTAGTTTTTTTTTTTTTTTTTTTTATGATATTCGTTTTTCCACAAACTTTTTGAATATCTTTCTTATAATCAAGACGGTGGTGTTTCTATTTTTTCCAAGTTCGAGAGAGCCTACCTATCTGGAAACCTATATTCGGAAAGTTTGATTCCAGTACTGACTGCCAGCACCGGTGGGAAATGTCTAAATCGGTTTCGGTTTCCTCTTCTAGTTGCCAACTATCATATATGGGGAAAAGGTTGTAATGCCCTCTTCCCAGCGTGGACTGGATACTGCTTGTTACACGTAAAACCTATTTGTATTTAATCGATGTTGTAACAAAGAGATTCTGGTTAATTGAACCGTAACAGTTGTCTTCCATTATGCGCCACTGACAACGCATTCGTCTTGAATCGCACAATCTAGAGATATTGACGTCACTCGACTGGCTACCATTTTTATACCCTGGCCGACAGTCAAAACACAAATGTCAAGAGGTGACATCACAAAAGTAGTAAAAGTAATCTTCATTCAACTCTCCCACGAACTATTTTAGATACGAAGCCAAAATATATATTTCAATCTATAATTTTGGACATCCATGGACAGAGAATACTGTAATTTAACCATAATTACAAGATGATCTCTAACATGAAACAATACTTAACAGTTTTTTCCTATTACTTTTTGTAGTTGTTTTGAATCTGAGAATAATTCTCTAGCAATTAAATGTGTAAAACCTAAAAGATATGAATCTGTACATATAATATTCTGAGGGAGCCATCGATTACGCAATAAACTATAAGACAATGATATCAGTAGCAACAGAACCATAATAAAAACGATGTAAAAATGCCATATATTAAAATATATATGAATAAACATTAACATACTCATAAATCACGAATACAAATTGAATAATTTAATAAAACATCCCTATAACTCTAGATACATACATCATTCACTTAAAAGTCAACATAAAATCACCCTCGATAATATTTAAAAGTATAACCAAAAGCGCTTGAACAGAGAAAATATTCGGACAATTACTTCATAATTTATGTCCAGAAAAAAAGAAAATTATAAGACAAGAAAAATGAAATCAAAAACTTAACCGCATCATCCTCGAGTCGTTTTAATGAAGTTTGTATAAAAGAGGGATTGCTACCGAAATACAGTACATATATATATATATATATATATATATATATATATATATATGTGTGTGTGTGTGTGTGTGTGTGATGAAGAGAGAGAGAGAGATGGAAAGCAAGAAAAAAGAAGAGAGAGAAAGACTTTTCTTTCGGAAATCAAGTCTCAGAAATCAGATTTCAATCATTTTTTTAGTTTATTTCTTGTTGAAAAGAACACAAGCGTGTCCGAAAATTCTCAGCTCTAACACCTTTTCTCGCCATGCTTCTATTTAGTCTAGAGACCTTATAATAATATTCAAGAAATATTATTTTTAATATTATTATTATTATTATTATTATCTTTTTTTATCTCTGAAATTCTTTTCATCGTTATATATATGTGTGTGTGTATGTGTTTGTGTGTGGTGCGATTGATAAATTGGCGTCTAAATTATACAAAAATGAAAATAACACTGGCATCTCATCTTAACTGGTATATTGACCAACATTACACAAAAATATCTTGAAACATAAAGAATATATATATATATATATATATATATATATATATATATATATATTCTGTGTATTTAGGAAATGTCCTTTAAGATAAATATTACCTAAAAACACACACAATTTGTGTCGAATAATTTTAATGGTCGACTTTAATTGTCTAAAGTTCATTTAGGAAGAAATGTACAAGAAATATGGTCCCAAATAACGACATTCTTCCGCCATCATCAGGTTAGGTAGAGAGAATCGGTGAGTTTCTAAGCACTAGTGAGTGTTGTGACGTAGGCAAAGACTGTTACGATGGAAACGAGATATAACTCTTTTCTTTTGGTTGTACATTTGAGTATGCCTGCTCTTAAGTTAAAATTTTTTTTTTTATTCATTTATATTAGTTTGGTGCAAAAATAATATCGGTTTTTGACGTTAAAAAATACGTCAAAAACCGATATTATTTTTGAACCAACCTAATAGTTATTTTTGATGGGTACTGCATTAAGGATCGTGATTTTTTTTTTCTATTTGACGTTGTTAATATTTCAGAATTGTTTTTGAGTAACAGATTATATTTCTATGCTCCTTATGCTGCTTATTAAATATAGTCTAATGGCACTCTAGTCTCGCAGGTGAGAGTTGAGTCTTCGTCAGAGTGTCGTTGTCGTATATAATATGTAAGACATTTTGTGCTTTTTTATTTAAATATGACCATTTTATAAGTGAGCAAGTATATTCATTCACAACATTATTTTTATATAGTTTAGCTTTATTGCCAATATTATATCTATGGCATTTTTTTATTAAAAATGTTGTTGTTTCAATGAAATAACTCTATTGATATATATTAACAACATCAAACTCACCACAATTACAAACAAAACGAAATAACAATAAAAAAATAATCTTAATCGATGCATAAAAGCAGTCTATAAAAATAAATGCATCAGATTCATTATTTACTGCAAAATTCCAAACTAGCAACATAGCTATTACAATTTATATTTCCCAGACATCCAAATGGCTATGTCAGATGTCTTTCTTCTAAAATATTATCATGAAAGAATCACTCTCGATGCGCATAAAACGATCACTGGGAATTTCTTGTTAAAAGAATAAACAATCGTTTTGAGCTGTTTTCTAAGGTTTGTCCAAATAAGCATTTATATTGGGTACATCTGATAGGAGTCAGCGATGTTTGATTTTTGTTTTTTGTTTTGTTTTTTTTATGTGATATGCAATCGAGAACTGCTATTTCGCTTCGATTACGTGCATTTTAGCTGCTACATCGGGTCACTTCCACAAAAAAAAATATTAGTATGTCGCCAACTGAATATAGAAACAGATCATTAAAAGAGAGTGTATTTTAATCAGTTTTAATTTGTCAATAATTCTCAATATTTCATTATGTTTCTTTTCTGCAATCTCGGCGCTTTCTTTTTTTTTTTCTTTTTTTTTATTATGCAATCTGCTCCTCTCATTTTGCATTCTTTTACGGCAGAGAGAGACACAATATCAAAGAAATGTGTCAGACATTGTTAAACATAGACTGGAAATCGTGTCTAACGAAAACTAGGTAGTTTGTCTTCCCCTCGGTGTAATAGAAAAAGTACATCGCTTCTGTATATATATATATATATATATATATATATATATATACATACATACATACATATATATATATATATATATATATATATATATATATATATATATATATATATATATATATATATATATATATATGCGTGTGTGTGTGTGTGCAATCTACAAACTGCTCTCAAAGAGCATTTATACTGTTTATTAGTCATATTTTTTTATGGGAATCATCTGTAAATGATTGGTTTTAAGATATTAACCCGAATAACGATGTTTCCTAGATTGCGCCGTTTGTCTAAACAATTGTTACGCCATTTCATTGGCATTGCTTTGGGATTTAACATCATCTTGTTAGTTTATACAATATTTCAACCTCATCGCTGGGAGCGATTCACTCAACAAAGAAGAAGTCAATTCAGTTGTTACTTGATTGAAAACATTACATAAGTTTTCTGAATTATTAAATAAACTTTTATCAGTAATATTTTTTTAATATTTTTATTGTATTTTCTCGGATCTTCTGTCTCCACTAGATAGTCTGCAGACATTATGGTATAAATTCCTAAGTGTATAAATAAATGCGCAAATATGTCTTATATTTTGCTCAACTTACTTGGTTATTCAATATGCCTCACAGAAAGTAAAGCCTTGCCCAAGAATTATTTGTTTGTTCGCCCACCACACACACAATATGTGGCACAAGTTCGAGTTTAATTTGGGGCGGCGTGATAGCCGTTCAAGTATTGCTCAATCTACCTAGACCCTTCCCCTTCTGGAGTCTGCCGCAAACCCCATGTAATAAAACCAGATCCCTCCCGAAGTAGAATAGTGGTTTATAATTATAACACTTCAAGTAAGAAGAACCCAGTAAGGTTTGAAATCTCTGCTCTATCTTAATTAATCGAGCAAGAATAGTTTACAATTACATCACTTTGAAGTACCCAGAAGGAAAGATAATAAATAGCCTTTCAAGGAATATGATGCAAATATATATATATATATGTATATTTAATCACAAGGTCTGGTTGGATTTTTGTTTTGGAGGGAGAATGGTATATTGTTGTTTTCTTTTTTGTTCTTAGTTTATTTGTATGTGGGATTTTATTCATACATTGGAGCTCTCATACTTTTTCTTGGAGTGTCGAACTAGCGAGAAACAAAAAAAAATAAAAAAACAATAACATATTTTTTTCTTTATCTTGTATTTGAGGTCTCATCTATTTAACCTTCATATCTTTTGCCTGTCTGTATTCCTGCTGACAGTGTCTATTCTTTTTTCTTTCTGTGAACTTTAACACGTAACCAGTAAACAGTTCGACATTCTTATTTATCATACATTTATCTCGAACTAAACTTTTATAAAGTCAGGTCTTTGTTCAAGAATTGGTAAACGACAGATTTCGAATGCCTGTTTTATATTTGTAATATGGACGTTATACAGTATTGTGATAAGCAATTAATTCATTGACCAGACATGGTAGAAATCGAATAATGACCGATAAATCCCCATTTTCGATCTGATCCTTTCTTGCTTTATGTTTAGATTAAAAATATTATTCGGGTCCATCATGTTCACCATTATGGTTTCCAGCGTGATTACTTACATGAGGAGGATTCTTGAGGACGCAACTCCGTAATCAAATTTAAAGTTTCAAACCTGCATAAATCTGGTTGGACATTCAAGGACTGTATTAAAGGAAAGTATGTTTTTACACTATTTGCATCAACCGGACTGTTGTCCTCATCTTTATTTACATAATCACGACGTTTCGGCCGTTGTATTCTCCTGCCTTTTTAAGGTGGTATGCATTGGAATTTCGAATTTGCACGTAAGTGAATATAACAAACCGAACGCTCTCTGAGGCACAATTATACGTTACACCACCCGCACATCCAAGCTTACAGCTCCTGGTAATCCCAAGTGGTCGCCCGTCTAAATAGTGACCAGGTTTGACGTTTCTTACCTTTGGTGATCATCCGGGAATCGGTATATCAACCTGATGTGGCTGTCTAGCTAACAAGATTGTGTAAATGTATTGAAGAACATTGAGTGTGCGGCATAGTAAAATGAAACACTACTGTAAGCTACAAAGGATAAAAAGTTCTGGAGAGCCATAATCTCCCACGTCCTGACACGAAATATAAAGGAAGAATGAACATAATTATATGCTTTGCTATTCAGACCTGTTTGCTCATGTGATAAAATATGAAAGGACACTGAAAATAAATAAAAAAAATATTACCCTCTGAGTCTTGCAAATAATTAGCATTCCAGCTCCTGAATACAAAAATAGAGATCTATAATTTCCTTGTCGAATTATTCTGAAGACACATGCCCTAATGTAAAAAAAAAACGGTTGATTAAAGTATAAATGGTTTCCTAATATTTGCCAGCTCAATCCTTTTGACTGATTCTTCTAAAAGGTCAGATATTGTAAGCCGTAAATGGAAGCTGACAACTGAGACTGGTCTTAATCAAGTTTTAACCATTTTATCTCAAGCATAGCAATAATATTACTAAGAAGCTAGTAGTTACTGTTAGTGATCGAAAATGGAAAGAGAAAGGAGAAATGCAATAAAAGAACTGGGCGGAGCAGGGTATTAACTTTGCATTTAATTTGGTTAAGATTTTACATGGCAGGTAAGCAAGAAAAACGAAATATTTTCCCTAGGCGGGAAGTGCGAAAAAAAAAGAAACATTCTCTTTGGTACCTCGACCGCCTATATTTAAGCCTACTGCTAGATAAGAAACTAGGTTACATTGTTTTGATCTGTTTAATTAGCTAGATATAACCGTAGGTTCGATTTAGGTTGACCTGGGAATTAATGAGAAATGATCAAGAAACGTATCCGTTCAATGCCCCTTAACATCATTAGACGATTTGTTAAGGACAATTGAATTAAACCAAATATAAGACCAGACACGATAGCCCGTGAGCTTATAAAGAAGGGCGGCATGCCAAACCCTTTCAAGCGACATCGAGATATTTAAATACACAGTCCGAGCTTCACTGTTATTATCGAAAGCCTGACAAATTGAGTAATACCTTATCGGCGGTTGACAGAAAACTGATATCCCTTGAAACAAGAAAAGCGAAAGAGAACAATCTATCCCATTAGACGGAATAAACGACTCAGTCTGAAATTCCAAGGGGGCTACCTAAAACGAGGAAACTTGAAGAATCGTTATAAAGACTAAGATGCGCATCAGTTATGTACCTTGCGTGATACACGTTTAGGCGATCATGTATCTTTCGATACATGACTGACGAGGCAGATTTTTTCCGGCAGTAGGTTACCATTTCTTTCTGCGTTAGACTAGTTGCCATCCAAGAATATCTGTCCTGCTATTTACCCATATATGGGTAGAAAAGAAGAGGATTCATACCTTTGGCTTATTGAGGAATCGGATAGCCTAGTTCGAATTCCAGTCGAATCCTTTACATTCACTTACGTGCTAATAACCTTGGGAAAGGTATAAATACTCTTTTTCTCCCCCACAGCCATGGGTAAATAGCAAGACAGAACGGGTTCTATAACCTTGGATGGCAACTGGTCTACCGCAGAAAGAAATGTCAACCTACTGCTGGAAAAAATCTGATGAGCATACTTATCTGAAAAAACAGTATTTAATTATTGTTTATCTCAATGTATTCCCTCACGTTTCTTATTATGCGTTGTTTTATACATTTATATTTCTCTGACAGCAAAAAGCTATCACCGAATTTTTCATTATTCGAGAATTTTCCGAAAAAAAAATATTTAAATTAATTTCAGAAGGTGGAAATGTTCGATTCTTGTAGCCACATATGTAATACAAAACGGTTGAATGGCTCTTAATTCTTTGCAAAGTTATAGATAATATATTCTGACACATTTTTTTTTCATTCGAATTGGATATGAAATATCTTCTATATGAAATGATTGATTTCAAATAGAAAAATAAAAATTAAATTTCAAACTTATAACTGCATGTTTCGAGAAAATACGATTTGATATAATAGCATTCCTGCTGTTCTTTTAAAAAAAAATCCATTCTCCATAAAAATAATCTATTTTCATTTTTTTATTTGGAAAGCCAAAATCATTATTTTCATTATAAGAAAGAATATCTATATGTTTTGGATAAATGCGTAATATATTTCTTTGGGGCGTCTTAGATCATGGCTCCCTACAGGTTCCTTTTCCTTATTACCTGACAATTAAACGGAGTTCTTGGGAATTATACTGTAGCCCTTGCATTGGGATTTAACAGCTTTTCGGCAGTGACGGACACATCAAGTTACTAAATTAATCTCTAAATCTTAATTAATCATCGTGATAGATCCAGGCTAATAGCTTGTATTTTTTTTTTATCAACAAACTCAGAGATGTAAAGGAAGATATTTTACTTATCTGAAGCTTTTTTACTCCCAGTTAAATATGCTGACCATTTTATGTGTTGCTTGTGTTAAAACTGCTCAATTCATGTGGTTTCTGTTATTTGATCCGGTTCTTTCTTCGTGATCCTTCAGAAACAATCGCTAAGACCTATAAGCCTGATTCCCTGGAAGACATATGCAAAATATATCATCATACTTTATATAAATGGTTATATTTTAAAATATTATAAATGTGATATTTTACAAAGAATTTCCCTGGTCTGTATTGTTTTAAATAAATAAATAGAAGTTAAGATTAAAACGTCTTGATATCTAAAACTCAATCTGACCTTTATAGGCTGCAGGTAATTATCTACGAATGTATATTCAAATACCTTCTCAGCAGGGAAATCCTCGTTTAGAAGTACTGGCAATTAAAGAAGAATTATTGAAAGTTTAGCAGTCAAATAACTCCTGGAATACAGCGGATTCTTTATCCGTATGTAATTAGACTGTTTCAAGTTGGATACTTTCCATCACGCCTGACATTTATGAATATTAAACGAAACATCGCGATAATAAGATTAAGGAAAACGTAATTTTAATACTAGGTCGAAACTTAGATAGGAATGTAAGAGATTAAAATCAGTAATTTTTACATCATATAATTTAAATGTTTAAACCATAAGTAAGAGCAATCCTTCTATAAGGCAGTATATACTGAACGATTTCCTCACAGAGAATGCAAGATTTGAGCTAATGGAGATGTGGTTCTACAGAAGGCTGCCTGGAAACTTGTAAGCAACGATTAAGTTTTAATGAAAATGGAAATAAAAAGGAAACGTATACTTAGAATCGGAAAGAGAGAATGGAAATTTCTATAAAATAAAATAAAAATCGAAGGGTGGAAAACTATTGGAACTCACTGGACATATTAACCGGTTTGTATAACAGATAGTGGGCGGGATAATAAATGGACAAACGCTGCAAAAAGGTGCAAAGGACGACGTATTGTAGAAAGATATGATAGCGTTGAGACTTAAAGATGTAAACAGAACCCACGTCTATTATATAGTATTATCTATGTCTATACTTTATTTTATATGCGCCCTATCACTTTAGGACGACGGCTCTCCACAATTTACATTCCCTTGTAGTTCCGAGCAAACTGAATCAGTCATTTCTCTTTCTACCCGCTCTGCTGTACATTAAAAAAACTCATTTAGTAGATTACACGCTGTTTTGCTTATCCCCGCTTACCTTTAGTATACCAGCTGTGTAATAATTCTCTAAAACGCCATTCCTCATTACGTCTCACAAATATTTAAATCTGTCTATTTCTGATTTGAAGCATAAGTCTGGTTTTACTTTCCATTGTCTTTAACGTTCTTTGTTGCTGAATTAATACCTCGATGTATTGCCATCATCTGTCTGTAGAACCAATTCTCTCTAGTTTTGATTCCCTTCTTCAGAGATGAAATTAAATACTTCAGCATCCACTGTCACCATATAGTAGAATAGATAAAACGTAGAATATTGCCACAACCATTTTCTTTCTATCCAAGAAAATGTTCATTACTTTTAATACTTTCTTAGGTTTCTATATCAAGACATATCCCCGTATTACAATGTACCTTCGAATTTTTGACTTTCTTGACATCGCTGATGAGGCTGGGAGAAAGGTCGGTTGCTTGTCTTGCTCCAGCAAATACGTGCAACCCGCGGCCATGCTCAAAATGTTTGATGAAACTAAGAATAGAGAATTGATTCCACACCCTGACCGATGCTGACTAATCCTCACTGTCCGATCTCGACAGTCTTCAAAGGCACTAAAAATGGTAACAGTAAAGTAAAATAATGACTGTCATTGAAAATAATCAAAACAACTGTTTCTTATTTTGAAGGTAAGATGGCACCTGTGGTGAGTTGAATAGCTAAGTAAAATCGGATCTTTACTCTGGTCTAGTCATTATAAATGCACATTGAGGTTTAGCTATTCAGGAGTTCTTATTTTTATTTCCCAACAGACATAGGAACTCAATCGGGTTATATATATATATATATATATATATATATATATATATATATATATATATATATATATATATATATGTGTGTGTGTGTGTGTGTGTATGTATTATTCGTCGAACAGAAGAAAGAAATGTACAGGTTGTTCCAAAAATTACGCGACAATTGGCAGAAAACATACACATGTGAAATAGCAACAAGAGAAAATTTGTATGACATCATCTTCCATAAGGTGACCAATAAAATGTATTAATAATATATTATCACATGAAGAAACGTGATACTATTTGGTAAATAAATATAAAACTTACTAGGTTGTCAAATGTAGTGTGACTTTCTAGTTCCTTTAGCGAGAGAACGTCTTAACTTTGTCTGAAGACAGAATACAGCAGCCACTCTTATTTTTGAGGGGTGGATGACTGTTACTAACATCAATTATTTTTAGTTTGTTGTTTTGTTATATTTTTGTTTGTCTTCGTGTTCATCCCTTCCCCTCATTTTACACCATCGGAGTATTTTTATATATAATTTTATACACAAAAATGTTTTATAATATGGTGTGTATTTTAAGGGGTATTTTTTGTAGCTCCCCGGTTAATATGCAGCATTGTGGCATATGCAGGAATAAGAGGGTGGCGGATGAGTTCTTGTGGTGAATGAGCAATTGTAATAAATAAATGGTTTTGAGTCGGATTAACTAGGAATTAGATAGCTAATGAAAACCAGCCCCTCCCTCGGCCTTGTACCACAATTTCTGTAAGATCAGAAATAAATCTCATTGTGTGTATTGTAGATTCTCTGTGATTTATGGTATTGTGGTATATGAAGGATTGAATGATGCAGGGGGAGGTTTTGTGGTGAATGAATGAATTTTGTAATAAATGAATCTCATTAATTAGGTATAGGGTAGTTATTGTCGATCACCCTCAACCCGCTCCACCCTTTTTCTCCTTGTGTCATAATTTTTGTATTTATACAGAAATAAATATTGGTATTTTGACACCACGTACAACTATCTCAGTGCTTTGATAGTCCTCATTTATAATGTTCATATTTTTATAGTGATTTTCCAAGCATAGTTTAGAGATGGCTAGATATTTTCTAAGCGTAGCTTAAATGTGGCACAAGGCCAAAAATATGGAGCACCCAGTGAGGATCGTAATAGTTCTAGCAATACAAGCTTGCTAACCATTACACCGCCTCCAGGTGCCCCAAAGATTTTCTAAGCGCAGTTTAGATGTGACGCATGACCGAAAGCATGGGGCACCCAGTGAGGATTGAACTCACTACATAGCTGTTATGGTTCTAGCGATACAAGCTTGCTGGCCATTACATCACGTCGAGGAGCCTAAATGGTTTCTAAGCGTACCTTATATGTGGTACAAGGACAAAAGTATGGGCCACCCAATGAGGATCAAACTCACTATTCAATCGTAACTGTTTTATAGCGAGAGAAGCTTGCTAACCATTACACCACGCGGAGGTGCCCGAGATCGTGTTTTTATAACGATACCTTCTGATATACTCGAAGGGAACTAGTTCGGACTTTGTGTAGAACTTGTGGTATCATGGGAATTGTACGGCTATTGTAAGTAAAAATATGTTGTTTTACTGAATGGATATTATTTAAAGATTGGGTCAGTAATTGTGAATACCTAATTCAAATATTAGAAGAGATTAAGATTGCTAGCCCACATCCCGAAAAGATGACATTAGTGTTTGATTGTTTCATATTTCTAAGAGGAAACGAATATTTTAATAAATATTTTATTCTAATTACTTTGATAATTTGTTAAATTTCACAAGATACCCATTCCTTCTTGCTACATAATGGAAGAAAATATAAAAATATATGTAATTTATAATACTCTTTTTGCATAGTCTTAATTTAAATAAAATAGAGTTATACTTGGGGAAAATATCAATTCTTAATCCCACTGTCTTCCAAAAGCGACTATTTAAATTGTGAATTCAGAAATCTGCAAATTAATATTTCAGCTTCTATGGGAGCGAATTTTCTCAAACAGACTCATAATTTGTAAAGTTTTGAACACTGTCATAAACATGGATTTGAATTTTAAAAGAAGCATACTGAAAATTAAATCCATGCAAGAGCTTGGGTTACGAAGGATGACATTCTAAGAAATTGATTCCTCATTCAAAAGACGGATGTAACGTTTTTGTCTACTCCATACAATCAATTTAACGTTGAGGCCTTAATCAATTACCGTATATAATCGCGAATAAGCCGGCCCAATGTATATCGCGATCTTTTTTTTTTTTTTTTTTTTGCATGAATTTTAATCACTCAAGAGAAAAAATAGCTTTGTATTGTGCAAAAGGTCACCGAAAATGCATGATTTTTAATCTTAAAAAAAAAACTGTTTATAGTACGCCCCCTACATTTTGTGTAAATAAATTGATCCTAAAACTCGCACTGAACTCTGGTATATGCTGTAAGCTAAGGAAAAGTGAACCTAGCTACAAGGAAACCCTCCTGAGCTAGAAGATTAGTGTGAAACCGTTTTCTCACCTTTTATTGCATTCCGTCAGATCTGCTGCTTTATACGAAATTTAGTGAAGTATTTTTTTTTTTATTTTCTTCGGAAAACATAGATTCTCGTTTTGTTTTTATTGTTTTTTTGTTTTTTGCTTTCTTTTTGTTTTGTAATCTTTATTTTGTTTGTTTGTTTGGTATGCGATTTTGTGTTGGATATTTCAAGTTTCTTTTGTTATGAATGAACCCAGAGCCATTGATAAATACGCTCAAGGGCCTTCTTACGAACATCTGTCTATCCATCTTCTCTAAACAGTCAGTATTATAATCTCAAGTTGTCAAACTGTGAGAATTATAACGGATGATGTTCGCCAAGTGTAACCGAACTTGTTAACAAAACCCCTAGTTATAATCATTTAGCTGTGTTGTATTTTTAACAGATTCTTCTTAAAAATATGTTTAATCCAATAAAATAACTTAAAATTGATCTGGCCCCATATTAACCGAATCCCCAGTTGCGGTGAACTCTAATTAAAGAATACACAAATTGCTGTCAACTCTAATTAAGCAAAACGAAAATTACACCATACAATCTTAACCGCATCCATTTGGGGTTTTTTTTCCCAGTTAAATCTCCTGGGAAGATTTTTAACACACCTAAAAAAAAAATAAATCAACATAGCATTATCTCTGTTGGTATAATTTGTCTTTAGCTTTTTTTAATTGATTCATCTGAAAAATTCTGTTCTAGGAGAAAACATTTTTTCTAGCCAAGTGAATATATGACGTAGAAAAGATTTCTACTTGCTTCAATGTTCTTAATCTGAAGCACTCTGATAGCATCCTTATATAGCTTAATCTCCTTACTAGTGTAACCAGGTTTTGAAAATGACAGAATATTGTATGCTTTCACATATGACATTATTTCAATATAATTTTACTTATTTTATTCTTCACTGAATCAGTATTTCGATTTTGTTCTTCGTAAACCTACTAAAGTGCCCGCCATTAATTTCACAAACGCAGTGCCAACTAATATTTCAATTATAAGGGTGATAAATCTAGTAAAGTTATTATTAGGGACTACATTAGAAAATATCCAGACTGGTGTTATTTATAAGTGAATTTGGTTTTCTTTTACTATTAAACAAACTATATAATTCCTTTTTTGTAATTGGGTTACAGGATCTAAATATAACCCAAGTCATGGTTTGGATCATACCCATGGTCATTAATGACCATAGGTATGATCCTACCTATCTGTAAGGATGGTATATAGAACAAGATGTTGCTCATGCATCATTCCCCACTCCCCACGACGCTGATGAATCTAAAGCAAGGCCAGAACGAGGGGCTCCAACTTTTTACCTAGGTATACATTTTTTAATTCAGAGTTACACCTGTCAACCAAGAGTATAGAACTAAGTATGTCTTGTTATTTACCCATAATACTGTTAGCTGGGGAGAGAAGAGGATTCATACATTTCTCAAGTGTATTAGTACGTAAGTGAATATAATGGATTCAACAGGAATCTCCGCTCTCCTCAATCAGAGCAGCTCTCCGTTACTCCACTGTACAAATGATATAGGCCTTGAAAGCGTACCTACTGAACAGATTTCAAATACGAGTTCAATGTCACGCCAATGTTAAACTAAAGGCATAAATTTGTTTCTTTCTCATCCCAGCTAGTAATAGCATAATAGCGTGGACTGACATCTCTATTCTGGGGTGACAATCGGTTTGTGAGAATGAAGACTCTTAATTACAGACCGTATAAGAATGCAACGGGCAAACATTCTACTATTTTTCTTAAGAAATGCGTGTAAGTCCTGATAGCCTACGTTGCGAAGAGGCATATCATTAAAATATGAACTGTATCCTAATTCTTAATAAAAAAAACTATTTGAGCACTTCGATGTGGTGCACTGGTTAGCAAGCTAGTCACGCTAAATCAATTACGACTGAGTAATGAGTCCGATCCTCATCTGGTGCTCCACCTTGTGCCACATATAAGCAATGTTTAGAAAATCATTTGGGGAATTTTAACGTGGTATAATGATTAGTGAGCTTGTCTTGCTAGATCAGTGACAACTGAGGCATCTCAGACATTCGGCCTTTTGCTATATCTAAACTCCGCTTAGAAAGTTATTTGTGTACCTCGACGTGGTGTATTGCTTAGCAATTTTCTTTCGCGATAAATATTACCAATTAGTAGTGGGTTCGATCCTCAATGGGTGACCAATACTTTCAGCCTTGTGCCACATCTAAGCTACTTTCTCCGATTATTTCAATCCGAAAACTTTATCAAAAGAAATTTGCGTCATTTAAAAAAAATAGAAAAAGCGAAATGCAAGGAAAAACTAATTTCTATTTCAAAGCTGATACGCCAGATCTTTTAGAGTCAGATCCGACTAAAAGTGGAGCATTATTGTCATACTTGGCCTGTTGCTCCTCAGTTCTTACTATCCAGCCTCGAGATCGTTCATCAGTTTTCTTTCCGACACCCGAGTCGTTTGTTTATGGAGTGTCTTAGAAGGCTATGGTTAGTTCCGCATTGTCAATTGTGGACTTGCGCACCGTCCGTAAACAGACTAATCTTGGTGATGAAGATTATCAGAAGCAATTATTTCAGAAGCAAAGATGGACGGCATATTATGTATCTGAATCTGGTCCCTAAACATTGTTGGTGTTGCGGGTGCCTTCATGAGTAAAAGGACAGTTTAATTTCATAGAACATAGTGATAAGAAAATCACGTTTATTCATTTCTCTTCGACAACCTATGATGACAATGAAAAATGTTAATAATCAGAAACTGAAAAAGGGTGTAGACTATTAAAATACGGAAACATAGAGAAATGATAAACAAAATCTGATCTCACTAACACAAGGTAGAAATCTAATCGAGTTTATTTATGCTAGTCTAACCCCGTAGAATAATTAAAGGGTTCATTTCAGAATTTCCTGTAACTTACACTGATCGATATACACTTGAAGTCCAGATTGCACGGTGGCCGAAACGTTGTGATAGAAAAAAAAAAAGAAGTGATATTGTCCGAATATAAATAATGTAAATAATGATAACTTTTCATCCCAGAAAGTCAGACAGAAGTAATCTACTTTATTCAACCTAAGATTCCATAAAAATTAGAGTGAATATATATTACGTTTTTGATTTATTTGTTTATTAGATCCTAACCATCACAAAAATAAGGAAAATTCTTCAATACACGATCACCAGAAACATAGTTATATAGAATCCTGTTCGCAATACAAGAAACATTATAATTCTAATGACATAATTATCAGCGTATGTCTTAAGAGACAGATACGAAACTCGAATAAAAAAGTAATGCATATTCTTTAATCAAAATAGATTTATTAACAAAAAGGTAAAAAGAACAAATAACTACTAGAAATGACACAATAGTTCCTGGAATCTAAATCTAGTCCTAAACATAGTTTCCTTACATCTTCCGTGGGATTCATAATGTGAATGTAGACATGCTTACCCACCTGATTGAAGCTTCGTTACTGCATTTATAGTTGTGTGTGACGAGCTTAGTTCATCTCACCATTATTTAATGGTTAGCAATCTTGTTTAGCTAGAAAAATTACGACTGAGTAATGAGTTCGATCGTGACTAGATGAACCATATTTTCTAACATGCCTACGCTACCTGTAGAAGATCACCATGGAAGAACCGTCGTACTTCCATTGTTGTCTTTGTACAAGTGTAGAAGCAACGGCTCTTTACACAGTCGGAGATTCGATCAATATTCTGGAACACCAATTTTCACTTTAACTAGCCAAGAGTCTTCACTAAATTGCAAATACTACATAGGTTCAACCATGATTTATACAGGAAGTTGTACTGATGGCGTCAGCCATTTTGTCCTAATCATTCTTCAGATTGGCAGTTGGCTACTACTGATGGAGTCTTGTCAATATTGTGCGTTTTTTTTATTCTACTTTGGGTTGCCATTAATTCAGCTGCACAACGCTTTATTGGATTTACATAAAGTGCAGTCATTGCATAAACATACATTCACCTCCTGGGAATGTTTGCAGCAATTTTTCTTTCAAAAACGGAAATGTTTTGAGAGTTTTTATTCTTCGAGATGATTTTCCAGACGGGCAATTATTTTAAAATAGAGTTATTTGTAGAAAAATTACAGTTAACTCTACTTTATGGTCTATAAAAGAGGTTTCATTAATAGGTATACAATCCATTAACAACATGCATTGCTTTAACTGGTCACTCATAAATTATCTCATTTGCGAATTTCTCTGTTCGATTTAAGATTCCTCACATAAAATAAAGAAGAAATTGATGTAATCTATTAAAAATACCGTCGCTTAATTTCGAAACAAAGTGGAATTTGTGTGTCTTCATCGTCTGAAATCTGAATTTTATTTTAATAATCTTCGTGACATTTGAAAGAATTACTGCTGAATATATTAGTTGTTTCTAATTTAAATAACAAGGGATGTAAAAGTTTCTTCATTCAATCGGTGATTTTTAAAGATAAAATTGTCAATTATATTTGCCTGAGCAACAATTCGATTTGAAAAAAATCTATTAAATTCCTGCTACTTGCTGGGCTGCCATAAAAGTTTCGGTAGGTATTTATAGATGGTCATTTATGAAATGGAAATTCTGTCAGTAAAAGTCATGATATTAAAATAAATTTTCGAATATACAAAACCTGAAAGCAGTTGACATTTACGGAAGAAAAATAATTCACACCAAACATCAAGGAAGCCAAGTGCACCGAAAGGTTATCTTGGTGTCAGTTCGGGCCGCCGTGTAGGGAAGCATGCATCCTAACATCTTCATCCACTTTGCAAGTGTTAGAAAGATTTTGTAATAAACGTACTTATATAAACCCCTCCAGGCATTTTCAATCATCCTCTCAGAGATCGCAGACAGTATTGGCAGCAATAATGCTGAGATAAGCCATTGCCTATTAAAGAAACATTCAGCATCCATTTACCGAATATTTCTCGTTAATATTGATTGAAATTTACATAATTTGCTCAAATCAAGTCACTGTTAACGCTCTTTGTAGTATTAATGGAGGTTTCCTTTCTAACTTTTTAGCGTAAATAAACATCTTGGTTTTTTGGGTTTTTTTTTTTTATATTTTGCTTGTTTTTTTTGTGCTTTTTTTAAGTAATGCAGCCGAAGCAAGAAAGGCGGGAGTGTCACTAGTACGCAAAGGGCTACAGAGAGTGTAAAACACTGTATGGGGGGACTGGGGAAAGTATAAAAAAAAACGGGGATCAAGGCAACAGAAGATGTCGATTGACACTACATTTAAATTTTTGAAGATTATAGTTATCAGAGAAAGAAGAAGAAGGGAGATCTACAGTCGGGAGGCGCGAGAAAATAATCTGTTGGAGGTAAAAGATGCGGTTACATTTAACTGTTTCAACAGTAAAAGAGTCGAACCGAGATACCAACTTAGTAGTACGCTTAAATTCATGCAGTTAGGGCACTAGTTAAAATAGGTCGTCAGAGCAGATGTCATAAAAATATTTATAAAAAAAACCCAGAGGGAAACCACATTACGTCGGTGACAAAATGACTGGAGTCGAAAACCCAAGTCAGGACCGATTACATTGCATATCCGTCTTTGGATTTTCTCGAGAACCTCAAGATGATCAAGGAGGCAGCAGACCATATATGGCAGCAGTATATCATTATATTTTCTTCGAGTTACACAGGCTATCCATTTTAGTTAGTGCAGCTATTGAAAAGTTTTAAATGATGGGAATAGGCTATTTTGTCAAATTATTTCTGAATCTGTGCTACCAGTCCATGAGATCTGATAAAGGAGAGACTTATTTAAGACTATGATTAGTGTATCTAGCCAAGATTCAACAGAGTCGCCCATCACAGTCTCTGATGAAATATTAGAATGAATAAAAATGTTAAGTAATAAATATTTAAGTCTTGTGTCATTATTCAATCTGTATTGCAACTTCATTATATATGTATAAGGTGGTGCTGAAAAGATCTCTCACTGATCCACTTCTTGAATATGACCAATTAACCCAAAAAAACATCGTAATTTTGGTGTGGAAAGTCTCCTTGGTAGAAACGAGAAAATTTCGGAAGACCTGTGTAGAAACTGTGTAATATTTGTAGGGGAACTGGACCTTGATTTCAACAAGCTCGCCAAAATCAGCGATTTTGTTATATTTTATTTAAATTTTGTGGATTCATTTATGAAGGAATTTAATTATTTTAAAAAGATTATCAGAATGTTTTAAGGAACTGATTTTTTTTTTTTTTTTAAATCTGCTTTTTTCTTTCTCTTCAGTATTAGAAAGCTCAAAATAACATTTGGGTTTTTAAAAAAAAATTCCAATTCGTTTATAAATCTAAATTCCCGAAGAAATTGAATCTGTGGAAAATATTCGAAACGTCATTAGAGGATACAGAAAATATGACTTGTATCAAGAAATAAAAATTGCAACAAAACTAAAAGTTAAATTTGCAAATTTTTTGCAGCTTTAATTTCTTTTAACAATAATATTGCAGACATTTTGACTAGCAAACTATCATAAAAAAAAAAAAAGAATTTATTTTTTTTATTTATTCAATTGAATTAACATATTTTTTTTATCTCTCTATATATGTCATTAAATATCCTTGGGCAAAAAATTGACAATACGATGCTATTCGCTCTCATACGCAACATCACATTTTGTTGAAAGACAAATTTCGTCAATCAGTATGAGCCAAAGTGCTGGCCTGGCGCCGAACACAAAATCCAAAACATGGATCTTAGTTCATCCTTTGAGATATTTGATAGACCGCTCTTGCTGTCTATTTTGTCGATATTTGTATATGTACCTCACAGAGCTTTACTCGTGCGCGAACATATACGTCGCAGCTAGGCCTACAAGTATTCACCTGTCGGTGTCGCCACTGGCATCGAGGGAATCTCAGATTTCTATCCCCAGCTGGAAGGGTATTACAATTCCCCGTGCGAATTAAGTTATCAAAATCTTCTTTTTATATTATGCGTAATGTGCTGCCACCCTTCAGGACGTGGGTAATCATGGTTTTTCACAGTTTCCTGTATTTTGTAGCTCTTATTAAAGTTTGTACTTTTGCTATATCACATAAACCCTGTTCTACCATACATTTTCACAAGATTCTTAGATAGGTTATGTACTGATTTGCTCTGTCCCTCTTGCCTTCAATATTATCTTAGAGTCAAATTTCCAAAGCCTTCTTTCTTCATTATATCCTATAAATTTCAACAGTGTCTTTCTTATATTAAGTGAATCTTTTTTCTATATCCTCTAAAATTTCATCGTTGTTCACAGTTCATGATACTCTCTCAGCCACTTCTCTGAAACCATAATTCTGCTTCTTCAAGTCTCTTCTTAATCTGTGGGCAGATTGTCGATCATTCACTTCCATATAGGAGGACTGATATTATATAAGAGTTCACTACTCCTTTCTTTGTTTCTAACGAACTTTTCTTGTATATTAATACTTTACTTAGATTTTGGAAAACATATTTAACTATCCTTTGGGATTTTTTTGTCGCAGTTTCCGTCCTCTGTTAAAAGACTATGCATTATTTACATTATTTAAATTGTTCGGATCGTTATCCTCATCTATATGACAGGTGGAACTAAAACCATCTACCCCGGCGGACGAAATAAAGAGTTCAATTCGAAATTCCAAACACCTGAAGAAAATCAGAGCGTACAACGACCGAAACGTCGTGAACCTGACGATAAAGATGAGGACAATAGTCAGAACAATGTAAATATTGTAAATACCTAAATACCTAATCTCAGAAATATAGTCATACTTTATGGATATTAAAATTTTGGTTGGGGGTTGATTTTGGTATCTCCAATTTTTAATTTACATGTTAAACTGTTCTTGTTGACAACCGTAAGGTCTTCTTACAATTGATATTCATTCTTTTCTTCTCTCTTTGCTACACTAACTTCTGTAGCAGTTCCTGTAATTGTGTTTCTCTATCGGCCAGCAACACGGTGTTATATGCATATCTTACGTTGTTAATATTGTGGCCGTCATTAACGATCCCTAAAGGACTTTTAATTTTCTCAGAATCACTTCACTGCAAAAGGTTGAAAAAGTCCGGTGTGCAAAAATATCCTTGTTTTACACCCCTTTTTATTTTTGGATATATACGGAATTCATTATTCTATCCATATGCAGGCGGCTGTATAGATTCTGGTTTATGCTCATAATATTATCCATATGTTCAGTTGTTTGTGCTCTCAGCATTGGCCCGTAGAACCACAGCTCCGGTGTTTGTAGTCTCTTCATCTATAAAAAAAAATATTCAGCATTCAGCGTTATATAGAAACAGAAATATTAGATCAAACGTCTTTTATTTGTTTCTAAGGAAAGGTTTTATCGCTTAGCTCGTTATTTCGTTATATATTTGATAAAAGTCATCTTTTTATTGTTCCTAAGTTCCCTGAAATTTGTGCAGTTTTTTTAAGTTTTCTGTTGCAAAACTAACTACAGCGTTCGAGTTATGCGCGCGTTTTATTCTGACCTCTGGAATTCGTAGCTAACACTTTGGGCAATCAGTTTTATTGACGACTATACATTCTTTTTTATTTCCTTTAATAGTTATTCTGTTCTTCTTGTTTCTCTTTATTATCTTTTTTCGTTCTTAAAGATATTCTTCTGAGTCTGATATCAATAGTTTCATAGGATAATAAATGCTAGCAAGTTTTCTATTTGTTTTAACCATTTCATACCATGCAAGGCAATAAAGCTATTAGGGCGCAATTGTTTTAGAGAATATGAGAAAAACTAATATCGAGGAGAGAGTACAGTAGAAGAATAAGGATTAAAAAGACAGTAGATAATGATTGACATTGCATTTAAATTTTTGAAGATCAAAGTTGACTGGGAAAGAAGAAGCTGGAAGAGAGTCTCACAAGCAAGAAGTGTGATAAAGGAAACTGTTAGCATAGAATATTCGGTTACATCTAGTCATTTCAACTGTAAAATGATGAGACTTTATTGCCAATTTTAGAACTGTGCTTAACTTCATAAAATCCACGTACAATAAAGGACATCCCATCTGAACACTTACCAAGAAATTGTTTATAGTAAAAACGCGGGGAAGCTACGTTACGGAGATAAGAGAGTGACTGAAGTAATGATTCCAGGTCATGACCAATAACATTGTTGATTCACTTTTTGGATTTTATCAAGAATCTCTAAATATATAACAGGGGTACCAGACCAGATGTGGCAGCAAATTCAAAGCAAGGACGATTGATAGAATTATAAATATATGAAAGATTCTGGAAAGAAACTTTCTCTATAGTTATCCTAAGTATACTCTCTCTATACAGGATAAATAAATCCCACCAGAAAAATGGTACCTTGTCTTACTCATACGTTTTTGTGTCTTCACTGAACACGTTCGATATCAACGTGTATGCTTAGCGTAAACAAATAAAGAGGATTCCTGATTGTTTTGAGACTACACGTATTTGATTAGAGATCCATGCTTTTTACAGACTAAATCTGTCTACCGGTCTGTGCTAGCGAAATTCTTAATAAAGAAAGTATGCCCACGGGCAGAGATCGAAATCAATTCTATGTTTAGAAAAAAAAATAACCGTAGAGTCCAGAGTATTGGACAGCTCTGCCACAATAGTTTTCATTGTCAAGCAAATTTCAAAATACGCATATCTTGTTATGGTCTCTCAAAGTGCATCTCTATTAAGACTCAAATGCACAGTTTTGTGATATCATCCAATACTCGGTGTCACTTTCGTAATACTGGTTATAGTAGAGATTTTGAATCGCAGATACAACTATAGTACACCGTTGTAACAGAAGCCTTCGAATATCACTCGCACTAATAGTACTTGCTCGATAATACTCGCTTGAACAGTAATCTGTATACTGATCCAAATAAAGAAATGGTATAGTGAATAGAGTAGAGAAATAGCGGTTCGTATAGTAATAGAGGATATAGTAGAAATAACTATCAATTAGACGTCACGCAACTTCCTACTTATGCTTTTCCTCTATGATAACGTGGTTTTTTTTTAATTCAATACTGGAATCACCTGTATTTAGATTTAAACTGTTTAAACATCAAGGGTGTCTACTCAAACTCGTTTGTCCAGGAAATATACCTTTTAAATTAATAAGAAAATCAATGTTTAATAAAAAACATTTTTTCTGACAAATATCCTTATGTAAACATCCAATCAAAACAAAGAAGAATACCATCCAGTTTTTAAAGTGCTTATTTTAATTTAAAGGATCTTTAAAGATACTGTGTCTGACTGTGAAAGATGTGATGGCAAGAGATAACTAACTACAAATTTGTTGGACATCTTCGAAATATTCAGCCGAGTGATTTAATATGCAAACAATTTATTTGAAGACATTCCCCCTTAAAATTATTTTCATTCCCTCGCGTTCTTATTGAACGAAATTCCGTATCATTAAAGACGAAATATAATGCAATCATATTTCAAATAGGCCAACAAAAGAACTGCTTCACTCCAGAGATTATTGTGATCAACTATAAATTCTTAAATTCTACAAATGAAATTCAGACACAATAAAGGCCCTACACAACGACCCTTACCTTTCTAGTGGCGGCCTTTAACATTCTATTCATCAATAGCCTCATATAATTTCATAAGTCATTTAAATTAAACGGGCGTCGCTGTGTCCTCCCTTTCATTAGTCATTACTATTCGTGATAGTACTAATGTTGCATTTTTAAAATTATTACATTAATCAAGATGTACATATTTGCTAGAAACATAACCGAAAGAATTTCTATTTTCTAACTATAACATGAGCTTTTACGGACATTTGACTAAAACATACGCAACACCACGACTGACTACATTCTGGTTTAAATATCTGAGAAGAAAAGTGTAAAATTATGAGTAATGATAATATTAAGCATTTGCAAACAAGGAAACATTATAAAATCTTCCTCTCAAAACTACTTTTCAGGAAAATAGCTGTTTCATGTATTGAATGTTTTCGTCTTAAGGAGTTAATAAATAAGGCCATATCACATTGAAGCACCGAAGTTAAGCAGGTTCGAGCCTGGTCAGTACTTAGATGGAGGACTGCTTGGGAAAACCAGAAACTTGGGTATATAATGGATACAGACGAAGAGCTAAGTTCGAATTCAAGTCAGGTTCGTTACTTTGACTTATGCATAAATATCATTTGAACCCACATTCCCAGCAATGAGATAAATTGTAGGACTCATATCTTGAGTAAAAAAAAAGGTTCTATTTCCAACTCTACCCTGAATCAGCATGGATGAAAACAACTCAGCAAACCACATTGAAATGCCAAATGAACTCTGGTGAGAGCTAAGTCATATGAGTTCACATTCTGCTCTAGGCGGTGAGAGGGTTCTGTGATAACTAAATCAGGTATTTAATGTTAGATTCAAGAATCCTACAACTAGTTCCATAAATATATTTTATTCTGAAGTCTGTTGCGAAAATATACGAAAATACGTTCTAAATTGCTTATTCCAAGAAAATAGTATATGAATAGCTTATATATATATATATATATATATATATATATATATATATATATATATATATATATATATATATATATATATATATATCTCGAAATGAATAGGTTTTAAAGATGAGCAGATCTTCTTTCTGGTGTCCGTTTTTCCCCTTCAGGACTTATCAAAGTTCTATCACTTTCTTATATATTAGGTTGGTGCAAAAATAATGTCGTTTTTTGACATTATTTTTGCACCAACCTTATATATATATATATATATATATATATATATATATATGTAAGAAAGTTCTATCACTTTTACAGTTTAAATGAGTCAATTTTCATCGTATTTCATAATTTGTAACATGATGTGTTATTACTACAATAGAATAAAATTATAGGACATCGGGCAATTGTTGAACACACGTATTCACCCTTAATGATTAAAAGGTCCCAAGGCTCCAGAAATCTGATTCTGTTTACTTATTTTTTGATGGGGGTGTAACTCACTAATGAACCAATATATCTATTTCGTCATATTTTCATATTTTGTCATAATCAGTACATTATTGTCAAGTAGTTGCTACTTATCAGCAAATGATTCACTCAGATCCTGCTGTTAGCCAAATTAGAAGAATTATATAAGACAGTGGTTGATGTGATATTAGCTTTGCAATATTAGTGTAAAAAGGAAAATAATCGTAATTATTATTTTAAGACATTTTTGTGTTTATACATTCTTTTTATAGATACAAATATTTAAGTAAATGCTCTGTTTATAATAAACAGTATTTAACAACATTTACCGACCTGAATATATAATATGAATATTATAAACAGAGCATTTACTTAAATATATTGTATCTATAAAAAGAATGTATAAACATAAAAATGTCTTAAAATAATTATCAGACTTCATTTCATAATATATATATATATATATATATATATATATATATATATATATATATATATATATATATATATATAAAATGTAGTGAAACAAAGTTCTTAATATCTCTTGTGTTTGTCTATGTCAGTTTTTCTTTTGATCCAGGTGTTAGGGAAATAAGTATAAGCATTATATTAGTAATCGAGCTCAAGTTTGCCTTGCGCGGAGTTTGAACAAACAAAGGAAGTTTTGTACTTATCTTAACAATTGGATGTTTAAACATAGTTATGGAGTATCTGTTCTCCTTTTCTAGATTCGGAAACTAGGTTAAAATAAATATTGGTATCGTATAAATGATCCCGCTCAAGTCAGCACATCCTCTGAGTTGGAACAGCCAAAGAGAAAGTGTGATTTTACTTCATAGGTGGAGGTTTTTGGAAGACTCGTGTGAGAACCTTGAGTGGGAAAGTGAAAAGAAAGTTCAATTGTTCAATTGGATGTAATTATCACGTGGTTCTACATCTAAGAGCAAAGAGGGGAAACAGAGTGAGGCAGTAAAATGTTTATCTTTTTATAGGCTTCAACAGCATTACCTAACAGCGTTTTACGAAGCCAACTGAGGTAATTATATTTCCGATACCTTTGCTCTTAGCATCAAGGGAAAATGTTTTTATTTTCTTTTTATTGATTATTATTGTTTTATTTCTTCCTTTAATTTCATTTTCTCACAGCTTCATTCAACTTAGAAAGAATAGTTTCGTACAAAAATACAACATTTAAAAAATACTTTCATACAAAAATAGAACATATTTAATAAAATAATTTTGTACAAATATAGAACATTTTTTAAAAAAATAGTTTCGTACAAAAATAGAACATTTTTTTAAAAAATAGCTTCGTACATAAATAGAACATTTTAAAAAAAATATTTTCGTACAAATATAGAACATTTAAAAAAAATAGTTTCGTACACAAATAGAATATTTGTTAAAAAATAGTTTCGCACAAAAATAGAATAGCTTACAATAATTTTAAAACGGAGAGTTTAATACAAAAATAGATAATATTTTTAGCGTTTTTGACTAGAAGAGTTCTTTACAAAAGGGAAGTAATATGTAACGCTAGGGTTAGTCATGTGGTTTACCTACGTCAAATGTCATCAACAACAGACTTTTAAAATGCCGAAATCAAAAGAAATGAAACGTTTAATTTTACATTCTACATAATGAAATCTTCAATAACAAATCACTTATTGTAAACGTCGTGATCGTACTGGATATGATAGTAAACTACATCCAGCAACAAGGCCTCTGATCGGGAGATTGGAGGATTTGAGGAGTCACCACTTAACTGCTATTGTTACACGGTCCGCTCTTTAGTACCTGTTAGCTATGGGCAAATAATGAACCCCCAAATAAAAATGAACAGCATTTGGCTCATATTAAAATGAGCAATAATACATTTTTATCGCAATATGGCAATCAGTGCAACACTAAAAAATTATAAAAAAAATATATTTTTACAGTAAAATTAACAACAATACATAATATTATCTACAAACTACAATCTGAATAATACCTTTAACTTGAATGTATAAAATTATGCACAAATTATATGTAGATGAAAGCATAAAATTATGCAAAAGAATATCTAGATATCTGTATTAAATAACAGATAGCTATTCATATATGTTGAATAACGCTCAATAAACTTCTACTTAGAGTTGTTACTATATTACACTTCATTTCTGCGAAGAAATCTGTAGCGAAATTGCTGAAATGGTTGCTTACCATGTTTATGCTTGGCTCACATAAATAGCAAATGCATCTGAATATAACTGAAGGAATAGAAGAATTGAATATGAGGTAGATTATTTTCTAATTCTTATTAATTTAAAGTTTTTCTTGTCATAACGACGTGGATTATCTTATATAAATTGTGATAAGTGTGTAGAATATTTATTTAATATTAGGTTGGTGCAAAAATAATGAAGTAATAATGTCGTTTTTTGAGGTATTTTTTACGTCAAAAAACGACATTATTACGTCATTATTTTTGCACCAACCTAATATTAATTTACCCAGTAATTGCCACAAAAAATACATAGGAGAAACCGCAAGGAATCTAAATAAAAATTATATGAACACAAAAGGGAAATTTTACTAAATAATACGTCAACTGCGTTAGTTGCCCACCGTAACGTGACTGAAAACAATTTTTATCAATTTACGAATTTGATGAGGAATCAGGTTATTAATCTGTGCACAAGAATTACTGTTAAAATTGTTGATTAAATCGTTGTTTACCACTTTTATGCTTGGGACTGATAACCAGAAAAGTAAGTCATTTCAATACCCCTAGTAGTATAATTGAAAGTACTATTAAATCCAACATAAAATAATGTTTACCAACTCTTTATTTTTACGATTATTTTCCTTTTCACACTAATATTATGTGAAGGCTAATATCACATCAATCACTGTCTTATATAATTCTTCAAATTTGGCTAACAGCAGGACATGAATCATTTGCTGATAGGTAGCAACTACTTGACAATAAACAAGATCAACCAGTCAACTAAACTTCGAGATGGAATAATCTGTTTAAAACAATCTAGAGCTTAGAGGGTACGGTATGTAGCTGTATAAAAATAAATAAATTATAAGAATATATTAATGACTAAAAATCTGTGTTACTGAGAAAAGAAAAAGTCATTAACAAAGCCTTTCTCGGTTGCGAGGACGACCTTGGTTCCTCCTCCGGGAACGATTGCATGGTGGAATAAAATGCTTCTCATTGATGTTGGATATTACATGCACGATGGTAGCCTTCAAAGAAACATTTTTTTTTTAGGTGGGATGGTTAATCTCTCTTGATCAATGAAGCTAACATCCATGAGATTAAAAAAGAGAGCCAACAGATCTGATGTAGTTGACATACGACTGGGAAATTTCTTCTGTGGCCCTTTTTGTTTCACGTGGGTCATGTGAGAACGAGCATAATTATATAGAACACATACGACGTGCCTATTTGGAGCACTTCGACATGGTGAATGGTTAGCAATATCAGTTACGATTGAATAGTGAGTTCGATCCTCACTGGGTGTCCCATACTTACGGCATTGTGTCGTATCTAAGCTACACTTAAAAAAACACCTTTCGATGTGTGACGATAGTACCATCACTAATGATACTGGAATAATCGTCTGATTATTATACCACTCCAGAAAATACCTAACTCCAAAACCGATGCTCTAACTTGACAAGTCAGATCAGACTGCTGGGTTGCTGCTGCCTGATCCTCACTGTTTAACCCTGACAGAGCTAAAAAAGAAAAAAAAATGAAAAACATTACGCTGCATTGTGGGTGATGAATTATTTTCCATCCTACATCCTCTCTCCCGAAAGCAAGACGTTACTACTACTTGCTGATTCTATGGCAAATGTTCAGACGAGCTTTGCTCCACCAGTTCAGCCCTTCACAGCTAGAACTAGACATGCCACGTAGATGGTGTCAGCTCGTTCACATTCCCTTCGTATTACTTTTCTGATAATGAAACTCCAATAAACTTTTTTTTTCTTAGACATGTCACCTTGTAGAACAGACACCCGATAGGATGCTTCCTCATCTGCGACATTCTGAACCTCTTCTGTCTATGTTCATCGGTTATCTATGCTACATATCTTTGTATTGTGCACCACTTTCGCTTCTCTGTACGCTGTTAAAACATTCACCTACCCTTTTGAGTGGCTTTTATGACTTGTTTTCATTGAACAACTGTTTAAAAATCGTATCAGACATAATACGGAGATATAAGTGATGGCATTCACCGTGCAGTTTTGTGAAGAGAATTGTGAAAACATGCCTTGGTTCTGGTGACACGTGAAAACAAAGCAGAGGTAAGTTGGTATGCATTAACATAGGTATCTCCATGTAGTGCTACCTGTCATTCTTACAGCTAGCATCGTAACTCCTATGGGATTCTTTATCTCAAAGGTACATCGTTTAGCGGCAAATTCAACGAAAATGGTAAAACATTCTATTTCTTTGTCTGGAAATATCCCTGGTAATTCTTTCAATATGACTTAGAAAGAAATGATAACGTTAAAATTTGAGGTATACAATGTTACTGTTGTGGTGTACTCCCTTTAATGAGTCCTTCGTTGCCAAGATGTTGTGCAACTATTTGTTTTTTATGTTTTACGTGAAGTTTGTTTCTTCGAATCCTTCGTCACCAAGATGTTGTGACCAAGCAATGGTTAAGTAATAGCAAAACAAGAGGTTGCAGATAAATAGTTTATTGAACAGCAAATACAACAAAATAGTGTAACGCGTCTTGGGAGTGCGTGTAGTTTGACCAGCGTTCAGTCTATATCACTGTTGATATTTAGTAGCCTCTCCACGGGGGTACATCTGGCAGAAGGAGGAGTTTAATGTGGTTCATCCGAACCTGTAGACACGGCCGAAAAATCCTCGTAGAACCCGCATAAACGGTTTCGGGTCTGTCTACCTCACCGGACGAGAATCTGCCCTTCGGCAGAGACTCGTCGGGGTTCTTCTCTACCCAAGGCAGAGAATTCGACAGGAGCTGCGAACAGTCACAGCCTCGGTAGAACAGTCTATATCAGTGTAAATATTTTACAGACCCCACCCACGTGGGATGTATGTGGCACAAGGCCGAGTTTACCGTGGGTTCTCCTCGCCCGTAGGCTCGGCCAAAATATTCCCTTAGAACCCGCATAAACGGGTTCAGGGTCTGTCTGCCTCTCCGGACGAAACTTTGCCCTACGGGAAAGCCTCGTCCGGGTTCGACTGTTAAACAGTCTATATCACTGTTCCGTCCCCCCACTATTTCCTACTACTTTATAGTAAGTGGAAGAGTCCACGATAGACTCATTAGACGGAGCACACCACTACAATTACGTTAAGTTGTCTTATATGATGGTGTTTAATTACGTTTTACCAGAAAGGACATATAAAGAAATGTAAGTTACATTTAAGTAAATATTTTTTAACAAAAACGTGTTTTTTTTAAGAATTGCAGCTGAACGAGGAGAAGGCAAGTTTTCGATTCTCCGATTAAAAAAGATGTTCGAAAATCTGTTTCAACTTCTTCCTTGCTGATATTTCTGCAATGTTCTGGTTATCGACGCAAATGGAAATCCCTACGTGATAAATCTGTTAAGTATGGAGTTTGTGGAATAAGCTCCCAACCTGTTGCTATTTTTTTCTGGGGATTGTTTTGCAGTGTATCTTTTCAATGTCATGCAGAAGAATAACACGTTTCTTGTTTACTATTACGTCGGTGCAAAAAATAATGTCGTTTTCTCACATAGTAACATATGTGAGAAAACGACATTATTTTTTGCACCGACCTAATAAAAGTATATGACAACGATACTTCTTAGTGTTTTTTTTGTTTTTTTTGCTGAGGGGGATTGTTTTGCAGTGTATCTTTGCATTTTCATACTGGAGAATAACAACTTTCTTGCTTACGAAATTATGATATAACACCGATCGTTCCAGGTGCCAACACTTCGTTATCGGCAAAAACTTTCATAGTTCATCAGCGACAAAATAACGATTTCTGTCGATTGGAGATGCCTTTTGTTTCTCATCTTATGATATCCACTGTTTTTGTCTTGTTATTTTTTATGAAAATTCCATTTTTCATCTTCTGTAACAATGTGATCTAAAAGTGAAAGGTTGGGGTCCTTTACTAATAACTTGTTGCAGAACATTTTCTGTTCGGATCTCATGTGAAAACTTACAATGAACCTAAATTCCCTCTTTTCAAGTGTACCAAAATGAACTCTAATCTATAATCGACACACCGTTGGACAGAAGAGAAGCAGTTTTCTACCATTCAAGCTTTGAGTGTCATGGTTAGTTGGCTCATAATACCTGACAGTGAAATATGTAACAATGTGTTGTCCGTTAATGCTCTATTCTAAACAATATAGAATATAATCCAAAATTCAGAGAACTAAGAACAATTGATTTAACTCTCAAAGTAACCAGCTTGAAAAAGAGCACATAAAGCTGAACGTTAATTTCGCCTTTATATAATGAACTAGAAATATAAACATTTATTTAAAAGGTACTATTTCTGAAGAAATTTTGCATTTCTTTTATTCACTCTCAAGGATATAGATATAGCAACACTGAAAATTCAAAAAGCAGTATAATCTTTATTTCTTCTTTTAATAACTTTGGTAACACACTACCGTCAAATCTCCAAAAGCAGATACGGAAAACTATTGGATAATAAATTTTGCTTTAGTCTGTTCATGTGTATAAATATATCAAACTGGGATTAGATTTAATATTTTCAAGATCAAATATCGGACGGTTTTGTAGTGGATATAGCTATAGGTTAATAAAGGAATGCCGTCCTATAGTGTTGTAACCTAGTAAAGGTTACTGAATAGAATAATCATCTGAAGGTTGTTAATGAACAATAATATTAGGGCAAGAGTAACAGATATAAGATTCGCCGGCGGCACGTTGAAGTAGTAGTCAACTGCTAGAGTTGAGTCAAGTGAATTCCACAAAAAAACTACCAACCGTCCCACACAGTCGAATGTGGCACAAGGCCGAATTTAATGCTAGACACCCTATCAAACGGGGTTAGGTAGCTGTTTCCCATGACGAGACTATGCCTTTCGACATAACTGCAGGATATCTACCAACCGCCCCACGCGGTCAGATATGGAACAAGGCCGAATTTAATGTGGCGTATCCGAGCCTTACAAAAATTCACCGTAGACCCCGTATAAAAAAAGAGGTCAAGTAGCTGTTTCCCGAGACGAGACTCTGCCATTCGACATAGCCTCGTCTAGGGATCCTCTCTGCTTGGAGACTACTGTATTTATGTAAATGGAGACATACCCATTATCGAAACCAAAATTTCATTCCAATGATAAAATAACACAATGATCAAAATATGCGATATATCATATCAAACAACGTAATATACACACGAATAGGTTACCTATCATAAAAATGTAACGTTTTATCATCATCACAGAGCAGACGGTGAATATTTTCCAGTTATGATGAAGCTTTTTTACTTTGAATGAGATTCCTGGTTTTGAACGTCTATTGATGTCCCAATATTACTCCAAAAGTCATGTGAAACAAGCTGTAGATGCTCGGAAAATGGTCGGTCCCTTGTACCACCACAGAAAGTAGCTCGTGCTCTAATTTACAAGGAATCAGGTCAGATCAACAAGTGAACGCTGCTGCGAAATTTGTGCTGAGTCCATTCAATTCACACTTTCTCACCTTCACAGAATTCAAAAGCATTTATGCGGTCTTATGTGTGATTATTTCCCGCCATCGAACACTGTTCTCGAACACGAAGCGTCACTTGCCTCTCTCTATTTTATCTCTCCTTGCATAACAATTTCAAACGATCTATACTCCTTAGTTACACCATTTCATTGGCAGTGTGCCTCTGATCATCGGCAAAATTTGGCTCGGGAAAGAGCCACTCATGGTAGGTGAGTGAATCAAGGGTGTAAGAATTGAAAGTAAGACAGGTGTATAATAAGGATATATCGGATAGATAACGACTGACTCTAGACTTGAAAAAGTTAAGTTCAGAGTGATCGGAAAAGCATCTTATCTGGAGTTGTTCCTTAAAGCCTTGGTTCTTGGAAAGAATCCTAGAAACTTCCTCCTTACAAATGTAATACGGAGGGAATGAGGATTAATCGACCTTATGCACGTGGTACGTCGAGTCGTAGCTGTGGAAGTGTGAAATGACTTACGTATTCGTAGGCGAAATGAGAACGGCCCTTAAAAAAAATCAAAACCCTATAGCAAGCATTCCCAGAAACAGAACTCAAGATAAGCGTTTCTAAAACAGATATTGGGATCAGGAATTAGAATGGAAAGAGTGATTATACATACCCAGAATCCATGATAAACTTTAGTATGTATTAGTAAATACTAAAGACTTCTAATTCTTTGGCGTATGGATTGGGTATAACATATAAGAGAATTGAACATAGAATAGAGTGAAGAATAGGAAGTTTGTCAAACAATGAAAGATAGGATAAAACTAGAAAATTAATCCGAGAACACGAGTCATATTTGTAAATAGCCTTGTTCAATCTAGTCACTAATATCCGTGTCAGGCATTGCGCCCATCCCGTTCAGAAAATACAAATCTCATAGACTGTCTCTAGGGAATCACAATAACGGTTACCAAATAACAAAAAAACATATTTCTTGTGGACTTCCAACAGCAGCAACCATTAAAATATATAAGACGCATAGTTTTATTATTAAAATAATGGTCTGGTTATGTTGATGTTGATTTTCCGCACTACTTCAAAATTTTATGACGGGAGCTTCAATCGATACTGGAACAATTGATAAGAAATAGTGAACTGTTTTAACAAAAACTTTTGATAAATTGAAACCGACATTATCACTGGTCATTTGTTCAATGAATGTCCAATGTTTCCTTATTAGGAAACAGGTAATATTGCCATTACCGTTACTATAGGTTTTGGGAACATATTAGTTTCGGCTAAATATCGATCTTAGTTTCTTGATAATGTTTACTGCGCGAATGAACGCCAGGTAAATTCTCTTTTCGTTTCTATTATCTCACCGAGATTATTAAATAGCTAGACGTCATGCTGACAGAATATCGGAGAATAAAACTTAGGAATTATTAAATATGTTGGGAAACTTGATATGTGGCAGAGTTCTTTATAGGAATGTCTTTCTTGTCACTTTTTCTTCTGCTGACAGCGTGTGACATATTAGAGAAGCTGACATCGTTGATACCCTTATAAGGAAAAGGCTAAAATCACTACTAACATTATTATTGGGTAAACGACATTACAGAATTAAGGATTTAAATAACAATCAAAATGAGGACAACAGTTCCAATAATTCACAAACTCAGAAATTTGGATATATGTTATGCCTCCTTGAAAATTAAAAGCGTTCCAATCGCCGAAGTATTTAATTATCTCCTCTTGAGATGAAAGTTAATATACAGGGTGAGGAAAAAAGTCGCGCGACTTAGTGATAATTTATTAAAAGTATAATTTCCCATGAAAATTTTATTCACTAGTTATTTAATTGTTATATGTACTGTGCAAAATATTTTCCTTCTTTTTCTAAAGACATTTCAATTCTATGGGATTCATTAACACGTCAGAGAGTTTCCTCTGTTGTTTTTACTGCTTCCATATTTAATTCTTTCTTTAAGTCCCTCAATATTTCTTGGGCACACCTGATAAACAACTAATTTCAAATGCCCCCACAGAAATGGATTCAAGAGTGTAAGATCTGGTGACCTTGGCTACCTTGGTGACCTTGGGGACCACTCAACATGACCTAATGGACATAGTGCAATAAACTCAGAGTAGCAAATTTGATTAGTAGGCCAAGTATAAATATCAGTACCATAAGGAAGCTATTAATTATACAATAATAAAATGTTTCAAACAAACATAGTCTACATGGGAGATGGTGACGAAATCCACCTAGTTCACAAGGTTTAATATATGGAGTTAGGATTGGAGAGGTCCAAGAGACAATAGGTACAGACATCAAATGTGACGTGTATAGGAGGGAAAATGTTTATCTATTGAGAACATTCCAATATACAGAATGAGGCAAAAGTAGTGCGCCTTAGGGATAATTTATTAAAAGTATAATTACAGATGAGCATTTTATTTACTAGTTATTTAATTGTTATCTGTACTGTTCAAAATATCCTTCTCTATTTTCAAAGCACATTTCAATTCTTTGCCTCTGTTTCATTAACACACCGGCGAGTTTCCTCTGTCATTTTACTGCATACATATTTAATTTTTTTTCTTTACGTTCTGCAATATTTCTTGGGTGCGTCTGATAAAAACTGATTTCAAATGGCACCTTAGAAAAAATAGAAAGTTCTTTTGACCTCGGTGGCCACTCAACAAGACCTTTTTTTACCTATCCATTAACCCCTATGGTGCGCAACTTTTGCCTCATCCTGCACATGTATATTTGTTAGCACATATATAGATACTAACCAAAATATGATGTTCTAATAGGTCTGTCGACTCTGAAGTCCTAACTGAGTATTTTTCGTTTAGTTGGCACGGTTAACCTTGTAAAAAGCATGAAACAGTATAGAAGAAGAAAAAATTAATTTAAATCCACCAAGTAACATGAGTACCATCATGTTTTTTATTGTTTTTTTTTTTTTGTGTGTGTGTGTGTTATTCTTTATTATCTATTGCTTTTGCGACTGCAATTATATGTTTGGTATCTTATGATTCTATTAGGTTGGTGCAAAAATAATTTCGTATTCTCACATAGTAACATATGTTAGAAAACGAAATTATTTTTGCACGAACCTAATAATTGTTGACGGGGCCATGGGAGAAATAGCTATCCTATTGAGATAAGCGTGTACACGCTGATCTTACAGTTTTTTGTCGAGTACAAAGTTCGCCACAAAATGAATGTAAATTTAATCATTAGTTTCCAAATCTCAAATGATCTGAAAATTTTCGATGTGTTATTTAAGTAATACAAGCTGTGGAAATTGTTTGCTGGACTAAAAATAAATGTCATGTTCCTTTTGGAGGATGGTAAAGAAAGATTCTGTATGTGAAGTCTTTAACAGTGCTTCTCTAGACCATTCTTGCGTATATGGTTTTAAATCTTGTCTAGGCATACCCGTCAACCAACTGGAAGCTAACTTTCCTAATTGGCTATAGAAAATAACGAATCGTTTTTCTTTTTTTTCAAGATGGCTCTGATGTCGTCTCGCTATCGATTATATTGATCACCTACGGCGCTCTCTCCATATACGACACAAACTCAGGTTGAGCGAGAATCCCCATACACGTACGTCAAAAAATGTCGTTTCACGGCAAACAAATGATCCTATTCCTTGTTTACTCTCCGGAGGTTCTGCCTGGGAGACAGAACCGAAGGAAGAAAGCAAGATTTAATTTTACTTATCTTCTTCAACGTTTAAAATGCCAATTATCTGATCTAGACATATGTGGAAACTGGTATATACGGGTAGCGTAACTTCTACCGGCGTGAAAAGGAGAAGTAGCGATCAGGGTTCAAATGTCGATGTCTGATGCGTTCACTTTAGTACTAAGCATATGGGCGAGGCAATAATATGTCTCATCTGTCTCATCTGCCTATCCGAAGCTATGCGGACGACTGGCTTTTACTAAACTCTACGAAAAACACTAGTCTAAAATCAAAAATATACCGTTCGGAATTGGAACTCGAAGAGCCGATTTCCTATTTCATTCCAATTCATTATATTCATTTACACGCAAAAACCTTTGGGAAAGTTAAGAATCCACCTGCTCTCCCTCCAGCTATGGGTTAGTTAGTCGAACTTTTATCAGAATTATCCTCAAATATTTCTCAGAATCTAAAAATAAAAATATTTTCTGCTTTTAAATAACGCACAAAAGTTTGTTTTGTTTTTTTGTTTTTTTACAGCATATCAACCTCAGTGTGTTATTTAATGACGACATGATTTTTTGCTGGCAATATCTTTAACCAAAAATATATTGTTAGTAAGATTTTTTTCTTCAACATGCCAAGTTGCTGGCAAGTTTTTTTTGTTTTTTTTTTTTTTGGGGCGGGGGGTTCAAAAATGTATTGCTGGTAATAATGTATTGCTGGCAATTTTTTAACAAAAATTCTTAGCTGGTATTAAAGCCTATTTTTACACTTTCATGCTATTTTGACCCCAGTTTGGGTGGGTAACTATTTGCGAATAGTTGGGCCCTTAACAAGTGCCACCAACCCGGGTCAGGTTTAACCTGGGAACAACGTCCATTAAGAGGTGGTCCCACGCTCTGCAAAACCTTCTGATCAGAGGCCTGGCTGTCGGATGTAATTTACCGCCTCACGCACAAAAAAGCTGAAAAGAAATACTTTTTACATCTGTTAATCTCCACCTACTTACTTTCATGAAATTTTCTAGAATTTAAAATCGCCACCGAAATGTCTGTATTATTCTCCTTGGAGAATGTAAATCATCAAGTTTTTTCAAATCCTTACAAAATTACTTAACATACGCTCCAAATCGTAAAATAAAAATTGCAATAAAACTATCTAATTTTTATTTAGATAAGTTTTTTAATTGCTTTTATAGATAATATACATTGAGCACATCATAGTCGTGAAGAAAAAAATTGGATAAATAATTAATTTTTACAAGAATTGTTTGCATTTTAAATTTTTAATTGATAAAGTTTCAAAAATGTTTTTTTTTTTTTTAATTCTTCGAAAAATCGTCATATGTTACTAAGTGAAGACTATATTTACTAAGGGAAAATTGAAAAGCTTAATACAGATCATCACCCCAAATATTTTAAAATAAAGAAATGTTTTGTGTTTCAAGAGTTGTCTCTCTTACGGATAAACATTTTCGGTTGCGGGCAATTGTTTTGGTTCACTTCCAAGGAGGTTTGAAGAGGCAACCGAATAGAAAAACGACCTTCTTCAGGGCCAAAAAATATTCTGAAGAGTCTTATACCTATTATGCATGGTAGCAATTTTTCTCATATAATATTGTTGAGATATTGAAATATGCTTGAATAAAATACGTGTACAATTACCTAAATAATAACAAAGTTTAAGTACATTAAAAATATAATAATTTAAACTAACTTTAACTTTTCATAAACATATAATATAACATATAACAATATAATATAACATATAACATATAACAATATAATATAACATATAACATATAACATATAACAATAATAAAGAAGAATAAAATGAAAAAATAAGAAATTAAAAAATATAAATTAATAATAAATAGCATAAAATTTCAAATTGGGTTGTTTCTATCACTGCATTTTATTATTATATTATTTCAGATAATGAATTAAAAGTTAGTAACAGAGGTAATTTTATTATTATTATAATTATTATATTATCTCGGTTATTAAATTAAAAAGTAATAGTTGTAATAATATAATAATAAATAAATTTATTATATTATCTCAGTTATTAAATTAAAATATCATATTATCACAGTTATTATTTTTAATTTAATCACTGAAATAATTATTAAAATACCATTATAGTCAATAATTTATGAAATGTTATCAATTTAAGAAATTTTTATAACATTTTATTTTTTTTATATTGTCAGAAAGCATCTTCAAACGTAAGGTTAAATACCTAAAAAAAATCAATAAAATCTGAGATAATTGCTTACCATAATTTGCTAATTTAAAAAAAAACGTGTTTTACTTAGAGTTAATAAATTTATGTCAATCCTGGTCCACCATACTTAACCTGTCTTAACTTTAGACCGTCATTATATCGATGGAGACTTGAAAATAACAAGACCTCTGGGTTATGAAATGCTTATATAGAACATTTTATGCTATAAGTAAGTAATATTTGTACCCGAACAGATTAAGTAAACTTTAAATTTGCTAATTTTCCGCGAATATCTCTTCAGAAATATTGATTTTATTTTTGTAGGATTTTTAAAACTGAGAATTAACTTTAATTTACAACTATGTCAAAATGGCTGTTTCGATTTTTTTTCTGAAAACATTTGAAATACAACACAGTATTTTGCTTTCTAGAATTAGAAAATGTAATCCTTTCAGTTAAAACTAAAATGAAAACTTCAAGAAAGATTTTTCATTTATGAAAATTCATTTATACCTTAGGAATTTTTGTACCTTGCTATTGACACCTATGAATAATATGAGCAACAACGACATTTTAAGAAAGAATCTACAACGAAACTCATAATCACAAAGAGATAACTGGAATTTCTGGGACAAAATGAGGAAAGAGGACGTAGGGAAATTAACACCCACAGTGCAAGAGAAGTAGCATCAAAATAGCGAGTAACCTATTTGCTAGTCTACTCTAAATGTATTCTTAATTGTCACGTATGATTAGTAAAAGTGATATATTCTTCATTACACGCAAATATATAAAAGTAATTCAAAGTATCAGAAGCGAACTAATGTGTACCGAAATTTGGTAGGTCAGAGACAAGTATTCTGTTATAATCACTTCTTTTTTTTTATTTCTTAGCGTAAATGTATTTAGATTGCCAATGGATAAAGTAACTGAGAATAAATGGTGTGTTGGATTCGTGGCGAAATTAGTGCAGCGACAAATAAACGGCGACATATTGTCTAAGTATAACGGATTCTTTCATGTTTTTTTTTTCTACCGCCAGGCATATCTGAAGCGGTAATAAATAATGCCGTATCTGTTTTATGTATATCTCATGCATGATGCTAGCAATGACTTAAAGTACTTGCATTAAATAATTCTACAAAGTGTCGGACGCTGATTAGTTTTTCTCCGCTAATTTCCACGATTAGACATTGTGCTTTGGTAAATATACCTTTTATTTAATTAGTTTTCCTCGTGGCTAAGTGTTATGGCGTAGAACCATAGAAAGATAACATGGGCTCGGATATAAGGTTAAATATTAGGTTGGTGCAAAAATAATTTCGTTTTCTAACATATGTTACTATGTGAGAAAACGAAATTATTTTTGCACCAACCTAATAGTATATTCTCAGAAACGTCGTACAAATGTAAATGTGGACTGGAGAGTACTTTATCTCACTGGTGTCCTCACTCACTCACTCACTCACTCACTCACTCACTGTATGGCTACTACTCGGTGACCCTCACTTGGTGACTCCCTTTACTCAGAGTTGGTAGCCATATTATATAGGTGTGGAAGAGTCCATTTGTAGGTAGGTCCCCACAATACTAAGGTAGTTGCAGTTATTAGAGGGAACCAACGAAATACAATAACAGCGCTATGAATAATTTGCAGTGATATTAGGTCGGTGCAAAAATAATGGCGTAATAATGTCGTTTTTGACGTATTATTTAACTTCAAAAACCGACATTATTACGTCATTATTTTTGCACCAACCTAATGCTAACTACGAGCTTCATGTCTGCGAACCAGAGCCAGAACTAAGCTACGCTTTGAATCTGTTACCTTCCAATTAATTCGCATAATACCACATTCATTTGCCAGGTAAATACTGTATTCTAAGTCAATGAAATACAGGATAGTAGCATTAGCGATTAAAAGTGGAATTACATTATTATAAGACCGAAATAAGTAGAGTTATATTAATTTATATGTGAGGATATTAACTCTATATTGATATTTATCTTGATAATGGAGACGTTAAATAATATTGATAAAGGAATACGAAGTTGAATTGGAATAGATAAAAGGTCTTCCAATAGCTAAATTAAGCATTAAGAAAAAGGAAAATGTTTTTAGAAATAAAGAAAATAGTGCTAAATTATGTACTGTCTAATCTACAATATGGCAGTGACTTTTACTGAGTCTTCTCACAGACTGGGCGAATTGAAGGTACAGAGGATGTGGTTCTACCAACAAATGCTGAAAATATCATCAACTAAAAATATGAGCAACAACGACATTTTAAGAAAGGATCTACAACGAAACTCATAATCTGAAAGAGATAACTGAAATTTCTGGGACAAAATGAGGAAAGAGGACATAGGGAAATTAACACTCACAGTGCATGAGAAGTAGCGGCAAAACAGCGAGTAACCTATTTGATAAATGTATGAGACAAAGATAGAAGATTGACAAACAAGGGTTAATTGTTACTGAGAGCTTCAAGTGACAGGTGACTATGAATAACCAGGGTCGCCTACGTCCTTAAAGAAAAAGTCGTTTAAAATTACAAGGAAAGTTTATCTGAGCAAATTTCGGTATCAATCTGTATGTCGTAGATCGAAAATCAGGAAGGGTTATCCTGTCAATTACCGAGAATTAAAACATCCCCAATAAGAACGACTGTCGAAAGGACTAACTTTGATAAAAAGTTAGGATTTACTGGAGAAAAATCCTGTACCTCTATTTGGCATCCTATAGCACCAAGCTGACCATCTTTTATGTGCCCTTTCCCTTCACGGAGATGAGGATTCTTCTTCTGCCATCCATTTTTACAAGTTCATGGCGATAGTTACTCGCTGTTTACCCTTTTTTTTCACTCACTTTCACTATTTATCGAGAGTGTCAAATTTTGCGAGATTTGTTTTCTCATTATGTAAAACAAAAATTTAAACTGTCGTGGTTTTAATTATAAGCGTTCTTTTTTTTGTTTTCATTTTTCCTAAACAATGCTCGTTACTCACACGTCCATGTTACATTTAGCATGTTTCTCTAGAATCATATTTCTCATGTCTGAAGACCTTTCTTGATGTTTGGTGAAATTGTCTAATATTCTCAACTATATAGGAGCACCGATATTACATAGAAACTGAGCTACCTTTTCTTTGTTTCTAATGAGATTATCATGTTTTTTTACTACTTCTCTTAGCTTTTGGAAGACATTTTTCTTTGGTCAATGAACATTTGCATTTGCTCCTAGACACTACTGCTAGTGTAAATAACAGGTTTTGACAATCTTGTCCTTTCTAATAAGAATTTTGGCGCAACGCAATCTTCTTACATTCTAATTCTTCCATCTACCAAACTAAGAAAATTTTCAAAAGCTCTGCAATCAATTTAAATCTTCAATAATATTTACATTATTCGAACTATTGTCCTCATCTTTGTCGCCATATTTATCACAACGTTTCGGCCGTTGCACTCTCCGGCCTTCTTCGGGTGGTTGGAATTTCGAACTGAACCCTTTATTTCGCTCACTGGGGTAGACTGTTCTAGTTCCACGAGCCATGTTTGATGGATGTCAATTATCAGTTATCTCCTGCTAATTTCCCTCTGAAAGTTCTTCACTGCCTTAACCGGGTATTGAACTCACACTCTTTTCGTCCTGTCACTGGATCTAACCAACGCCTTTATCCACTGTGCCATGTGTCCTCATTTTTAGCCCAGACAGGTGTCTTAGGAGTTAAAACAATATACAATATTAAAATTTTCTTCGGGTAGCTGGTACTTTGAAATTTTATAGAAACTAGAACATCAAATATATATATGTACAAAATATTAAAACATAATATTGATTAGAAATAATACAAAAAATACTTTTCAAAATAGTCATTATTTTTCTACTCGTGAAATGTAAAATTACGACAGAAAGTGTCTTCTACGATTAGTTACGGATAATAATAAAAACTTTAAAGGCTAAGTGTTGTAAAATATACCTCAGCAAATGCAATGTATGTAAGCAATTCGATGTAGATACAAGGAATAATATGTAGTGAGTTTAATTTTAACCGATCCCCAAATGGGGATCATGGTAGTTAATGGGTTAATACGATTGTCCAGGGAAATCAGTTTTACGCTCATATTCTAGATAAATGATTGTTGAGAATTATAATCCGAAAAGATCCCAAATAATGTGAACATGTACCAAACAATATCATAGTAATTGCATAAAAGCTAATTATTTTTATTATGGTTTATATCTTCACAAAATAGTACAAAAACAATTGCTTTACAAGCTAACGAGAGTATTTATTATACACATTAGCACAGACAAAAGTTCGCCCTCAGGTGAGATGACTAAATTATATATATCAGGAAGATATGCAATTCAGCAAGTAGATTTGCGTTAAAATACCATTGATGCGTTAGTCATTTGAAGAATATATCCATTAAGGTGGGAATATATCAGGAAATAACCAATAATCTGGAAATCCCACATAGAAACTGTCATAGAAACATTTCTCTCTATGCTTTGACAGTAGATGATCATGTCCCACCCAAACTCTTTTCATATTTCTGTCTTGACTAGCATATATTTCCACGTATGAGGCTACCAATAAATAAGATGAGACCTAAAATTTAGGTAGATCTTCGTAGTTTTATCTGATACACGTAGTATAAATCAACCGACCGGGACCATACTGACGAAACTGTAAATGACGATGTTTATGATGAGCTCTT
>OZ010579.1:86214736-86327236 GCA_963932145.1 Acanthosepion lycidas
CAAGCTTCAGAATAATAGGGGAAGCAAATCGTAAAACCCAAAATATTACTAGAGGTAAATTTTGAAAAGCAAAATAATAGCTAAAGCTAATAACAAAACTCAAGATAATAGCGGTAAAAAATAACAAAATCTCAATCCTCAAAATAACAGTGCAAGCACAAGCGGTAAAATAATAAGGAAGTGAATTACAAAGCAAAAATGACTAATTAATATGATAAACAACAAACTAATAGTGGAAGAAAAATATAAGACGCAAATTTATAGTAGAAGCAAATCGCAAACGCAAAATATAACGGAAGTAAATAATTAGACGCAAAATAATGGCGGTAGTCAAATACAAGACGCGATATAATTGTGGAATTAACTGACGTACGTCGTAAAATAAAAATAGATTATGATGACAAGAAGAAAAAATTATGATCCCCTTCGTTTCCAAAGGGGACGAACTTATTATATTCAATGTTTTAACACATTATTATATATTAACAAAATGAGTCGTTATTTTTTGACTGAGTACAAACCTACGCAAGAAAATTGGAGGTGGCTTTCTATATTTCTGAATGGAAATGTTATATTTGATAAAATATTCCATCTAGTATCATCACCTTTGTTTCTTTCCTCATAGGTTAGAGTAATTAGATTCACAAAGCCAACTCAGTTTTGTTGTCGCTTCCGGTAATCTTCTATGCGTTAAAAATTGCTAAATAAAATGAATGTAATAATTCTTGCCTAAGATGTCGTGATGGGCCATCGGTGAAAATGTATATTTTTATAAATCGTTTTTCCTTTTCAGTTGTGTTTTCATCTTTTCCTGTTTCTCTCGGCATTCGATTTGCACTGATATTTTCTGCGTGTAGATCACCGCTGTGTCTGTTGCTATTATTATTATTATTATTATTATTAAAAAGTAACCAAAAATGTCCTTCCCGTTTTGTATTAACTATAAAAAACGTTATACAGAAAAGTTGACTCACCGTTTAATCCTAAAAGTTATCTCTATGGATATCTTGAATATCTCACTAACGTGCCTCCAGCTGCGTAGTACCAGGGCGGTAATGATCAAGTGCCTTGGACGGAAAAAAGCTAGAATTACCTGCTGCAAGTCTGCCTCATTTGCGAGGGATTTCCCCGAATTCGATTATCCAGGGAATGGATGACGTGGTAATCTGCTGGTGTAAGCTCCGAGGAGTAAAGCAAATGGTAGTGTCTCCCACACGCTCAGCGTGAAGCCTGGCATTGTGATGGAGGAACTGTACACATTTTAGATTAACCAATGCTAACTCCTGCTTCAGTACCACTTGCATACGTTCTAACTGCTACAAATGCAGGCCCTTATTGATGGTCTGCAGCTCAGGGATACGTTGCATTGCCGAGAAAGCAACGAGAATCAGGCCGTCACTTATTGTTGCTTGTTGGCAATGTATGTTGCTCAACCTGTACGCCTATCCTATGCAGTGCAGGTGAAATCAGAAAACTGGAATCGTTCAGTGCGCTCACCACATGTTTAGCTCTTGTCCACTTCTATGTACGCTTCAGGGCCTCATTATCCAGGACCTATCGGCGGCCACTGTGCAGTTCATTACAAAGGGACAGATCTCCAGGCCTGAACTTCAGAAGCGGTGTGCTCACACACATTATTATCCCCAAAGGCTATTAGAACATAGACAATATGAATTCAAAATCATTTCACCGATGCCACTTTCAGCGTCGATAATAGTTAAGATAATTTCACATAGCTTGAACTAATGTTGCATTTTTTTTTTCAGTAAACAAGTGTCTTTCTAATCAGGTCTAACTAATTTTAAAAATTTCAGTGTATTTTATTACGCAAATTAAAATTTATTGAATTGGCACGAGCGTGTTTTGAAGAGTTTGTTATTTCAGGTACTGAATTTTCTTGAGATTAAATCCAGGCTGCATTGATCAATTTGTCTATAAGGTTCTCTGAATATGTAAGCCATCCGCGCCGCCAGAATTCTTCAAAGGAGGCTGAGTTTAAATATTTTGAGACCAGACTTACACAGATTTTCTTTATCCTTTTTTTTTCTTTTTTGCATTATTACATGGAGCCCTTTTCTTATAGAAAATGACGCGGTATGTCTATAAATAATCCCCAATTAATACTGAAAGAGAAACCTCTGTCAAAATACCTATCGGTTTTTCTTAAATTATCTTTCCTTACATTGCAGGAGTTTGAATGATCAATTTCCAAATTGTTCTCACATTTTAACACAAAATAAGCAATTGTTCTTCCTGATTTGAGATCGATAATCTTCTGCTGCTTTGAAATTACCGTAAATGGCTATATAAAAAAAAAGAGGTCTTGGTGATCATGACTCTCCATGATTTCTTGTCCTTTGTAGCTATCTCTCCTAAAGCCTGTTCTACCATCGATTTACGCAAGCTCGTTAGGTAGGTTATGCTCTGTTTTACTACGTCCCTCTTGCCTTCAACATATCCTGTAAGTGTCAAAATTTCCATATCCTCTTCCCTCATGTGATCGAGAAATTTTAACTTGTCTTTTTATGATGTTACGTATAATTATCCTTGCGTCTAATCTCACATTTTAGTAAAATTCTAAAAAATTACATTTCTGTTACGTAAATGTTAGGGAGTCCAGCCCTTTTTCATACAAGTAGACTCGCCTAGTGTGTACTTGTACTGCTGCCGGTGAATACCCGACAGTGACAGTCAGAGTGATACAGTGATACTGTGGAAGTGATACAGTGAGAGAGTAAAAGTGTGAGGTAACCGCCTTGTAGGAGTCACAGTTGCGAGCACGTAGACTCAGAAGGAAGTTGTATTTCGATACTGAATTTCCGAAATTGTATATATATTATTATTGCTACTAACCGCATTTCTGGATCTACTAACCGTATTACCACTTGTATTATTACGTCAATACATTTATTTGCTATATTTCATTCCTGCGTTTGTTATTCATTTGAGACGGGATTTCATCCAGGAATCCACAACAGTAAAGTTTTTTTTCTAAAACTGTGATGCAATTGTCCAAAATTCAGTACCATACAGGAGGACGGCTATTCATAATATTTCAGAACTCTTTTCTCAGGAAGCCAAATTTTCCTGTAAGCTTTACTGCTTTCATCACTGAATAGATAGCTAATTAAAATGCCTTTCTTCTGCCTTCTCAATCTCGAAAAAATTCACTACATTCCGCGACATCTGGATCTTGGCATTTTCTTTTTTCTTTATTTTTATCAAAAGAAAATTCCCGGCCTAATGCTGAACGAAACGCTTGTCACATCTCTTTTGGTTCGTGGCTGATCAGGTAGAAGATGCACTTTCTTTTTTCGTGATCCTGGTTGCCAACCAATTCTATAGGGTCTGGTCTCTCCTGATTTTCAACATATCTGAGGAGAGATGAGATGGATTGATGACTTCCCAGGGATATTTGCGCGTAAGGGAATGTAAGGAAACCGACTGGAATTCGAACTCCGCTATCTGATTTCTCATTACGGATTAGTGCTACGATTTCCAATGGTTTTGAATCCGGAGTTATGCTTCTCTGAGTTTAGTGAATGTCTCACATCAGTGGTGAAATGAGCGACGACAGTTACTGGATTTGAGAAAATTACTTTCCTGGAAAATTATTTAATAGAATCATTTTATGATTTTTGAGCGACAGTTTCACTGGCTGATCGGCCAATCGATCCTGGATATTTCCGTATTAGGAAATGTTACCGTTATCATGTCGTATCATTAACTATAAACCATCTAAAGATGTGAAAATTACCGTCCTGTTTGAACAGACATTAAAAGGTAAGAATCCATCTGAGTTTCTTGTACCGGATTCTATAATTTGAAGAACTGGTAAGTTGATGATATAATAGGAAGTGGCGTCTAATACTGCTGTTTACGAAGAACGTTGAGAATCAACAGTTGAATAATTCCGAAGCAAAGCTTCTGTCGTAACCGAAGAGAACATTTAATCAAGATCCACAACGCGCAGTTACCCTTGGGGGAGGTATGAATCCACAAGTTCCCACCAGCAATGGGTTAATTGGTATAACTTGTACCAATAAATCATTATCATCTCCAAAAATTCTTACAGTAAAAATATATATTATTTGACTTGAAATAGCCTACAAAAAGGTTCATAAGTTGTATAAAAAAGAAAAAAAATCAAGTCAATCGGAATCCACCATCTTTTATTATGAATTAAATTATAAATTTGGGTGGATTTTCTGTTACCTTGACTATTATGCAATTTTTATAACTAGTCACCTTGAAATTTGATAGCCTTTTCCGATTGGTTTGCTGAAAAGGTAAACTGCTACAAAACCGACATATTAACCTGAAAACTCGAGCCATATGTATGTTATGCATGGCGTCAAAACTTCTAAGATCAAAGGTTCAACATGACTTTGAAGGAGGTCAAGGGTGCACTTCTCCGCATTTTATAGATTGTCACGACCGAATCAGAAACAAAGAAATCTATCAAAGAACAAAAATAACATCAGCAGAGGATTTTCAACAGCAACAAAACCTAAAATGGCTATCACATATAAGCCGAAGAGAAAGTAATGAAATAATCAAACTTAACCTTTCAGCTGAATAATTCTAATCTTCTTCATCACCTATGTGCCGTTTCCTTTCATATAACGGCTTTGTGTAACTTCCTAAAATTTATATATATATATATATATATATATATATATATATATATATATATATATATATATATATATGTAAGCAAATATAAATAGATATAAATCCGACAGAATGAAGAAAAATATTTGGAAAAAACAAACAAAAATCCTTAAATGCAATTATGTTGTTTTAATATGAATGAAATGTCAACGTTTGACGTTTCGGTTGAATAAACCTTCTTCAGAACAATATTCATTAAAATACAATTAACATAATCAGTTCAACATGACAAAGACGATGGACATAAAAACAAGACTTATCCAAAACAGATAACTGAAAATTAATCACCCTATACAAATTGATCACCCCTATACAAAATTCTAAGAATCTAAAAGAATTTAATAGGTCCTATAAGAAACTCATTCCCTTATTAACTACCACCCCACCGTCCCTAAAATTTATGGCCTCCCCAAAATCCATAAGCCTAACATTCCATTAAGGCCCATCATCTCGTGTATAGGCTCAGCTCCTCATAATATCGCTAGGTATTTAACTAAATTTCTAACTCCGATTCTGGGCACCATAAGTAACACACATGTAAAGAATTCAGGCTCTCTTCTAAATAAGTTAAGTAATATTGATATAGGTAACAAATCCCTAGCTAGCTTAGACATCAAATCGTTATTTACTAATATACCTGTTGATAAATGTATTAAACAATTAGAGAACCACCTTAAGAAAATTGACTTTAAGCTACCTATCTCTATCTCGAAATTTATCAAATTATGCATCCTTTGCACTTCACATTGTTTCTTCCAGTATAATAATATTTATTATAAACAAAGATTTGGTTTACCGATGGGGAGTCCTCTCTCTGGATTCCTAGCATGCATATTTCTAGAATTTCTTGAATCTGGATTTTTTAAAGATGTCATTCCACCTGATACACATTACTTCCGATACATCGATGACATTTTATTTATCTACCCACATAAACATGATTTAAACAAGATTACTGATAGATTAATTAAATAGAACCTACTATAGAATTTACCTATGAACTTGAGTCTAATAATTCTTTACCTTTTTTAGACATACTACTCATTAAAAATAAAAATAAATTAGAATTCAAAGTATATCGTAAACCCACATGTAAAAATGACTATTTACATTTTTACTCTCACCATGATACTAACACCAAGAGTGGTATTATTATTGGATTCTATTTCAGGGCTCTTCGCATCTGTTCAGCAAAATATTTAGATGATGAATTCACATATATTGAGGATACCTTTTCAAATCTTTCGTATCCGAGACAATTATTACAGAGAGCTAAAAATAAAGCGTTGAAAATTTACTCATCAGCGCAAAATGACACCTTGAAGGCCACTACAACTACATCAATGAAAGATACACTTTCAGCTGCCTCTGATAATAATTCTTTTGATCGCATCTTTCTACCAAATAACAATTTGACCGAACGTATTTCCAATAATTTAAATGCGTTAAAAATTAAAACTACAATATTACCTACTAGAACTATCTGTAATTTATTAAATAGCACCAGCAAACAACATATTACATCCGATGCTTGCATCGACCAAATCTCATGCAAAAACTGTGACTTAAAATATGTGGGTGAAACATGTAGGTCTGTAAAATCTCGTGTTTTCGAACATAAACGAGATATTCGCCTCGGAAATTTAAACAATGCTTTAGTTGTACACATAACTAAAGCAGATCATAATTTCGATTTTGATTCCGTGAAGATTTTAAAATATTTTCATAATAAAAATCTTAGGAGGATTTATGAAGCAGGTATAATATCCATCTCACGCACGGTAAATACTAGACCTGGCTTCTTTAGTATTTCCACTTTTTTAGCGAGATTAATGCTCGACAAGCTTACATATAAGTTTTAGATTATAATAAAATTCTTTTCATTTTTCGTTTTCATTCAAAATACTCAAATTTTAGGAATACGTTTTGAAAGCGTCGCCCATTTGACGACAACGTGACCATGCTTAAACGGAAAGCTGATCATTTAAAATTTTCAGTTATCTGTTTTGGATAAGTTTTGTTTTTATGTCCATCGTCTTTGTCATGTTGAACTGATTATGTTAATTGTATTTTAATGAATATTGTCCTGAAGAAGGTTTATTAAACCGAAACGTCAGACGTTGACATTTCATTCATATTAAAACAACATAATTGCATTTAAGGATTTTTGTTTGTTTTTTCCAAATGTTTTTCTTCATATATATATATATAGATAACTAGACTCGTTTTGAAAAACCCTCAAATTTTTGATTTGCAAATAATCAAATCAATCTCGAGGGAAAAAAGGTTTTAAAAAAAGAAAGAGCTACACACATGAACTACTGTCGAACAAATCGCACAGATGCAGGTCTGAAGCCCAAAGAAAAAAAACCGATACGAGTAGACAACTAACTAACAAAAGAGCTCAGTACAATCGTAGAGCAAAACTAGATACACCTAGTGAGCCAGAAAAACCTACCTAGGTTACACTTAAACGGATCGTCAGGGAAAGTATGGCTCTACTTTCCCTGTCTAGCTCACTAGGTGTATATATGTATATATATATATATATATATATATATATATATATATATATATATATATATATATATATATATATATATATATATACTTGTATTGCTCAACACCTTTCCAATTATTACTGCTTACAATTCTTGTTCTATCTCCATTTAGGCCGGCTACTCAATGCTTCCCTCTACTTCTCTTGCCTTAAATATGTCCTGGGAGAGACAATCTCTTCTAGTCCTCCTTGCTCGTCATGTATATCAGATAACTTATCTGTCTCTTTCTCAGTCTAAGTAAACGGGTTTTATTTTGTTCCCATTTTTCTAAAAAAAAACTTCCTCGTTGCTTACACGTTCTTTTCAAGGTATCATTCACATACTTTTGTAAAATTATATATCTATCGATACTTCATCTTTGGGAAAGTTGTCCAACACTCATTGCTATATAATAGAATTTTTATTACATTGCAGTTCAGCATATCTTTCTTATTTTTTTTTCAGATTTACCTGTCACTAAATACCTTTTATCATTTAAAACATATTTAGCTCTTCCAAAGTGACTTTGTAAATTTTAGCACATTATAAAAGAATGCAATGTCTTAAAATTTTAAAATTCCATTTTATAATATTTTGGTGAGGTTTTTCCAATATGTTGCAAGAAACTGTTACTGAAGATTTATTATCCGGATTCGTGAAAGTAACCCCTGAAATGCATAAGAAACTAACATAAAACTTAAATTCTAGTCTCCCGCGTGCATAAATTTCAAAGAAATGCTAATATATATGGGAGTGCTGATGCTATCATGACGTTATCACTTTAGAAAGTTACATTAAATATTAGGGAAAATAACGAGCGTCTTTTTTTACAATAAATCTTGTGCTGAGTCTATTTGATACACTCTAATACAAAGAGTGTTCAAATAAATATTAGCCTATATATTTGTCCAAACTAACACATTTCAACTGAGTATTTAGACTCTTCTTCTGCTCCGTGACGTGTTCCTTCAGGATGTCGACAATCCTATCTCTCCAGAATATATTGTCTTTAGTAGCTTTTAGTACATTTTCTCTTTTCTCCTAATCCCTGTTCTGTAAATATTTACACAAGCTCGTTAGATAGCTTATACACTGTTTTCCTCTGTCCTTCTTAATTGTCATACATCCTGTCAAGCGTTAAATTTTCTAGGCCCTCTTTCCTCAAATGTGTATTCTCAACTTCCTTGTGTAGAGCCACATTTCAGTTGCTTCAAGTCTGTTCTTCATCTGTGATGAGATTGTTCAAGACTCACTGTTATATAGTAGAACCGATATTACGTAATATTGGAGTACTCTTTCTTTTTTTTTGTACTTTCTTAATACTTTGTTTAGCTTTTGTAAGGCAATTTCACTAACCGAATGCGACTTTGTATTTCACTGTCGCTATTTCCATCTTCTGTTAAAACGAACTTCAGAAATATTTAATTTTTGTATTTTCGTAATTTTGCTCTCTCCAATTCTTATGTTATGCTTTTCTTTTTACTGAAAAATCATATATTCTGTCTTTTTAAAACTGATGTTTCGACTTTTTTTCTCGCTGCCTTTATTACATTGTATAGGAAATCTTGTAGTTTCCTTTATGCGTATGCTATCAACACTGTATCATTTGCATATCTAACGTTGTTAAGATTGTGACCACCAATAATGAATCCGAGTAAGATTAGTAATTCTCTCAGAATCACCTAACCGTAAAGGTTGAATAAATCTGGTGAGAGAATACATTGTTTCTGTTTTTTTTTTCTATATTTACTACATTCGCCTTTTCACGTTTTTAGAAATTAGACGCTAGTAACATTCTGATAATACATGATATCTATTTCTTGATATTGTAACCATAACATAAAAGTCTATAACTGTATATTTTCAAAGCTACATAGATAGGACATAGCTACATGATAGAGATTGTCTTAGCTCGCGTTTCGTAAATGTAAACACTCAGAGCGACAAAAATTAAAAGTTGTGTTCGTAGCATTGATGTAAAAAGGTATAGAAAAAACAACGATTGGCGACACACACACGGAGAGAGAGAGAGAGAGAGAGAGAGAGAGAGAGAGAGAGAGAAATACAGCCGGAGTAGATTATTTTAATATTTAAAAATATTTTAACTTATCTGAATACAAAAAAAAAACGTGTATATATTCATTGAATGGCGTAATTAATCTACAGCATTTTCGATCATTGAATGGTGTAATTAATCTACAGGATTTTGGATCTTTTCCGATCCAAACTGCTAACCATTAGCAAGATTGGAGATCACAGAATTTAAGTATCTGTCTATATTCCTGAGATGAAGTATTATGTACACTATATACATTATTCGGACTATTGTCCTCATCTTTGTCACCATATTTATTACAACGTTTCGACCGCTGTACGCTCAGGCCTTCAGGTGGTTGGGATGTCGAACTGACTCCTTTATTTCCCTCACTGGGGTAGACTGTTCTAGTTACACGAGTCATGTTTAATGTATGTCACTGATCAGTTATTACCTGTTAATTCCCCTCTCCAAGTTCTCCACCGCCTTAGCCAGGTATTGAACTCACACTCTTTTGGGTCCTGTCACTGGATCTAACTAACGCCTTTATCCACTGTGCCATGTGTTCCTGAGGAACATGGCACAGTGAGAAAAGGCGTTAGTTAGTTAATGGCACGTAGAACTAGAACAGGCTACCCCAGTGAGAGAAATAAAGGGTTCTCTTCGACATTCCAACCACCTGAAGAAGATGTCAGTTATCAGTTATCAGTTATATCTTGTTAATTTCTCTCTGAAAGTTCTCCAGTGCCTTAACCCAGTGAGCGAAATAAAGGGTCCAGTTCGGCATTCCAACCACCTGAAGAAGGCCGGAGCGTACAACGGCCGAAACGTAATGAATATATCGACAAAGATGAGGACAGTAGTCCGAATAATGTAAATAGTGTGCACAGAACTTAAATACAAAAGGAATGGATATTAGTACGTTTGTTGTTTATTCAGCAGTTCATAATTTGTGCTTTAATATTAATAGCATAGCATATTTAATATTAATAGCATAGCGCTACCACTTTTTATCAATGTCGATTTCTGATCAAAAATGGGAACACAGAGCTTATCCAGCTTCATACATATTTTCAGAAAACCTCAAATTCTGATTGGTCACTTAAATTTTAAATCATGTTCAAATAACATCAACCTAGTTCTTGACCTGACTAAAAAATTATTCGGCCCAAAATTTATCAATGCTTTTCGAGCCTGTCACGTGATTAGGTTGATTATAAATACCAGACACGAATTCATTCTTCCTCTTCCTTGATTTATCTCGCTACAAAAATGTAGTTGTAAAAAAAGAGATCGCGTCTCGACCCCTTGCGGTCGGACGCCATGAAAACATATTCATACACGCACACATGCACGTACGTACGAAACTTTCCAAACTTAATTACAAACCTTACGGAACATTCGCTCCTTCAAACCTTCTGAAGCTAAAAGTTTACTCAACATATTCTACGTCCTGGGTATGACGGTAAACTACATCCGCGTCCTGGGTATGGCGATAAACTGCATCCAACAGCAAGGTCTCAGATAATGTTTTCAGAAAAATAATGTTGCCAGCTCTAAGTTTTTTAAACAATAATGTTGCCAGCTATACGTTTTTGAAACAATAATGTTGCCAGCTATACGTTTTTGAAACAATAATGTTGCCAGCTATACGTTTTTTATTCTATACAAAATAGGCATTTAAAATTCATATAAACTGGATTTGGCATTAAATAACCCACAGTGGTTGATATGCCATAAAACCCAAACAAACAAACAAACAAATCAACATATTCTCAACTTTATAGTTCTTTCAACACTCAAACTGTGAATATTTTAAGCGGCAAGTTCATTCAACTATTATGAGCTCAGATAAAAAAAAATTCATTAGTAAAAACTTCAGTCAAAGGGATATAACACCAACAAAAATAGTAACTTGTGTATCTTTATACAAATATAAATATCGTTGCTTTTATAAAACCGTTCTGTCTTCCTTCTTTTTTTCTCTTGTTGTTTTGCGTTTTTGCTCAAACATTCGTAAAGTTAAAAAAATTGATCGGGTTGATTTCGGCCGTCAATACCGCCACAGATATTTATCTTATGAAAATACATTCAATAATCTTTAACCATGATATATAAGCAACTCTGTATCAATAATATTTCGTTCAAAATAGGAACAAATATATCTATTTAAAAATGATATGAATTAAAAGAAAACTATAGGACACCGACGCAGGAAAATGCGGTTATTTAAAAAAAACAAAAAAAAAACGATGGCATCCACAAACACTTGAAGATTTAGCAAAATACCAATCAAAATACAATGCATGCACAACCCTATTAATATTAGGTTGGTGCAAAAATAATGACGTAATAATGTCGTTTTCTGACGTATTCTTTAACGTCAAAAAACGACATTATTACGTCATTATTTTTGCACCAACCTAATAGAAAAACAAAATGCTCATGTTCGACGAAAATCTCACATGGCAGCAAAACAGAAAAATTGTAAGAAGTGTGGCTTGGGTGTACATATCTATATATAAATAAACGGCAAATTCTGCCTGTCTGTCCGTCCTTGTGACTAAAACCCTTTAACTCTGAATAAACATACTCTGCATAGACATATTTTAACTTTTTGAAATCAGAATGATGCCAGGGGTAATAATCTGCCCTTCATCGAGTGCTTGAACATCCAGCAGTGGGATTTGTATCCGCATGAGAAGGGAACAGGTAAAAACTCAAAATTTAAAATAATTGAAAAAAAAAAAAAAATTAGTGATTTGAATAGGTTTTAATTTATACTGAGTTTTAAGTAACACAAAAACTTTGTAAATTTCAAACTTTTTGTTTCATATTCAGTTTAAAATATTTCCAAAATTTTTGTGAATTGAAAAAATCAATTTTATTTGTTAAAAATGTCAAGGAATTAGAGTTAAATGGTTTGGTAATGTGAGGTTTCGAAGTTCCGCAGAGTTTATGATTTGAAGAACTCAACTCATTTGAAGTTCCACAGAGCTTGTCATGTGAGGAACTTAATTTTCGACCTGAATTAGAATTTCGGCCAAGTACGACTTTCGGCGTAAATCGGGTTTTTGGCCAGAATTAAACTTATAGCCCGAATCAGAGTTAAAGTGAGGTTTTGAAGTCCCATATAGTAAATTAAGGAACTCAAAGTTATTTCTTCAAAATTATGGAGCAGAGACCATTTTAGTTTTGGGCCAGATAACGAATTAATCGTCCACAGCTTAAATTCTGCATGAAGTGCGGCTTTTAATCTAGTATATAAATAAATGGTGCAAAAATAATGTCGTAATAATGTCGTTTTTTGACGTATTTTAACCTCAAAAAACGACATTATTACGTCATTATTTTTGCACCAACCTAATAGAAATTAAGATTTCCTCTGCCCTTCTTGTAAGGCTCAGTATGTCTGTTATTAAGAAAAAAAAAACCTATGCATAAATCCAGCCTATGACCATCTTGTTAAGGATTTATTGTGGCTTTTGTCCTTTAAGACATATATTCGATGTTGGTAATTGTAATATTAACCGTTTACTCATGATGAAATATTCTACATTTGTCGAGCAGGTAGTGATATTTTCGTTTGAAATTTGTCAAATCCTTATATGAAATCAATTTAACAGAAAAATAGATTTCTCAAGGTCGGTTAATATTACTGCTATTTCTAGTGCTGACGTATGATTCCTTTCTAACCTTTTGTTTGTGTAATGTTAACATATTGGTTATAGAATTATCTTCTCGTTCCAAGTGCTATCCATTTTAATTGTTTATTCTGGAGAAAGGAGTGACAGAACCAATTTCAATTCGTGTGTAGTTTTCTTTTCATGCACCGCGCTCAGTTTCTAAGAAAAATTTCCCAAATATTTCCATTTAGGTGTAAATGCACATGCATAATTCGATAGTAACAAAGAAAGTTTTATAAAATCTACTGTTTTGAATTTATCGACAATAAAATTTTGGACTTTTTCGAGTCGCGGTTGGTGAAGTTGAAATCAATTCTGCACCCCGTAGAAAGTCATTATGTAATGTGGGTCATTATTTCCTTGTGATTCTGTAGTAACAGATCATGAAGCTGAAGAAGAATATTGCAGACTAAGAGCAGCAGACTTTATTCGCTCGAATTTATTATTAACCATTTATCTGAGGAAACGGTTTAACCAACAAGAATAAAATGACTGACCTAGACTATATCTACTGGATGGTATTAGGTTGGTGCAAAAATAATGACGTAATAATTTTGTTTTTTGACGTATTTTTAACGTCAAAAAACGACATTATTACGTCATCATTTTTGCACAAACCTAATAAAAAAAAAAAACAATGTGATTTTAATTAGATATTTGTCCCACAGGCATGCCTGCATATATTATCATCAATTTTTTACATCATTATTTTTATTAAGGGACATGCATTCGACAGGTTCCTGTAATATTATATGTGTAAAATAAAGAAGAATAGTTTAAGATTAAGAAAAATGAATAATAAATCCTAACTAATAAACAGCTACATTGGTTGTTGAAAATATGTTCTATTTTGGGAAATACGATACATTTGACTGGATCAGTTATCAGTCATAATTATAATAATAAAAAAAAAAAACATGGAAAGAGGCACGATGTAACGGCGCCTTTTCATTTGTCCTTGAATTGTTGAACCGACATTTAGAGAGAATTCGACATATTATTCACCCAGATTTCATTATTGAGATTTATTTTTCGTATCGTAGCAAAGGCATGGTCTGCTAGGTGGTAGGAACGACTCTCTCTCTCTCTCTCTCTCTCTCTCTCTCTCTCTCTCTCTCTCTCTCTCCGCTCCGCCACTGACTAGTCTGCAAAATTTCCCCAGTGGAGAATAAAGTTGTCGATACAGACACTATGCGTTGCGTTATTCATTATTACAAAAATATGTCCCATTGAAAAGACGGCTGATTTGATTTCAGTAACGAACAGAGACAGTGCGAATTTGTATTGTCCTGAAGACAGAAGGGGAGTCTAATACTATGCCGCAACCAATGCAACTCACTACGGAACAACAATCGTAGTCACCCAGACACCGATTCGAATCACATATGATGTCGTGTCAATCACACAGTTACACTTTCATCTTTGCGCATAAATAGTGTACATTCAGATATCAAATTCCAGGATAGAGATCCTTCAAGAGCAATGGCTTTGCATTTTATGATCTTTGCCAGTTTTATGGAATTCGTAGTTTCTTATGGCAAAAGTATGCTGCACATGACCTTGCTGTCTCCCCTTCAACAAATTCTGCAGTGTTCTCAATGGCGCTAATGGGTGTTGTTTTTGACCAGGTAAAAAATTACAATTTCGAATATTGATTTTCAAGACAAGCTGACAAGTCTTTTTTAAAGTTTTTTTCCGACTTGTAATCGCCATACAATTACGAAAATTGATGTCCTTGTATTGCAACGGACATGAAAGCGGTAATTGTAGTCGACGAGAAGGCTTTAGATTCTGGACTAGTCTGTTGTGTTCAGTATCGCACTTCTCTTGTGAAAGACAAGGATCCATCTTTTCTTCTTCTCCAGCTATGAGTCAAATCGCAAAAAGAGTGAAATCTCTAGCCGCAAAACCTGTGCCAGTAATCTGTCTTCAAAATCCAAGAAGGATTTTAAAATGCTGATTTATAAATTCTTGGACATGGATATACGTTTAGTATTAGGATCATTGTCGTAGGAGATTGAAAAATATTAATTCTAAACCGTGGAGAATGTAACTGGAAAGCACACGATATCTTTTCTAAGAAAGCCATAGCTATTCATATATATTAAAATAAAGGAACCTACAGAGTTGGTAAACTTAGCACAAAGGAAGCCTACCTAAAGACCACAAACCTGAGTTCAAGACCAAATTTCTTACAAGGATTATAAATCTCACCAAATAGAAGATTGGAAGAATAAGCAAAGTTATCCTCGCATGCTTTAATAAATTTAATAATGATTAAAAATCACTTTGGAATTATTCAATGGATCGATACCACTGAAGTTATTAATTGGTTTAAAAGCATCGAAAAAATAGTTGCACTTTTATCCAGTTCGATATTGTTGATTTCTACTCTTCAATATCCAATTACCTCTTTACACTAGCATTAGAATTTGGTAAAGTTTATTCCAACATCTCAATTATTATGAATTGTAGGAAATCTGTCCTCATCCACAATAAATAACAGTGGGTAAAATAAATCAGATGATAACTTTGACATTGACTAGGGGATCATTGGATTCTTCGAGGTCTTCTGATCTGGTTGGTTTATATATTTTGTATAACCTTATTGCTTATAAGGAGATCACTCTACATAGTATATGGGTACATAGAGATGATGTTCTTATGTTTGTATACGGAAATTAAAGTTGATAAACTAAAAAAACTGATTCATAGGGAATTTAAAATTAAGAAGATTGCTATGTGACGATAACGGTCGCGGAATAGCAGATGCAGATCGTAAGTTCAAGATAAGTTTCTATGATGTCAAACCACACGAGAGCCCGAAATATTAACAACAGAACCATATGTCCAGACGCAATATAATATGTTGTGACTAGTTTGAAATTATGCGTTATCGGAAATAGCAATGTCAAGATAACAAAATATCATTTTCGATTGTGAATATATTTGTTTAACTATCCGTATAACCAATCTGAAGATGGCTCATGTGAGCCGAAAGCTTAGATCAAGGACTTAAAAAAAGATATCCAAATGTTGAACAATTTGCCTTTATTTTCACCCTAAATTAGAGCAAATATTAGAAATTTAGAACCGCTCATGATCTCTTATAATAGATATTTATTGTCTGTTATTTTTAACAATAGATGTTTGAATAATGATTTTCTACCCCAATACATTATATATATATATATATATATATATATATATATATATATATATATATATATATATTATACAGTATTTAATAATTAAATTATTGTTAATAATAATTATTAAGATATGCGTACTCATGATGTCCCACATCTTGAAGGACACCATACAAAAAAGAAGAGGAAAAATAATTAAAGAGGTTGACCATTGATGTTAAGCAGTGTCGTCCTCAGTCATTTCTCTAGATGGGGGACTGCTTGGCAACACCGTGTTTTGAAAGTGACCTCCTACAACCCGAAACATACTTCGGCTATAATGAACACACAAAGCCGTAAAAAAAGCAATCAATATCATGTAGTTGATAATATATTTAAGACCGTATGTATCGCACATAGATATTTCCTTTTCGACATCTGAATAATATTGCAAAATATCGGCAATAAAAAATAACAATCGATTATTCGATATTTCCTTAGATTCCGATATTCTTTACCGTCTGAATCATTTCTATCTATTGATTGCGAAAAGGGAGAAAGAATATTTAGAACAGAAACTACTGTTACGAACCAGAAAGCGGCAGCTATGGAGTTTATTTGCTAGCCGATAAAAGACGACGACATTCTTTCCCATTTTTTTACCTCTTGTTGCATGCTTGTCAAGATTTTTGTCACGATGCAAGATCTAGAAGTGAACAAAAAGAGCAAATTCAGGATGTGGTATTAGGAATCAATAAAAACTTCAAATACCACCTTGTATGGATCACTTATAACAAATTTAGTATATAAGATAATTGAACATAGAGAGGTCATTTTGATCTATACTGCAAATGGATTAAAAAAAAAACCTGCAACCGTCAGTCATGTTCTTTAATAGTGGCGTGAAATTTAAACTAACATGTGGATGTCATGCATGGCTTCAAATACGTTCAAAACTATGAAACCTGCCTGCTGTATAGAACGGATTTCTCAGATCATTTAAAAAATTGGCTTTGAGCGAGTGAAGCCTGTGACCTTAGAGGAAGATTATCCGTCTTCGAACCGTGTTAGCTGGTACTACAAAATGACTAAGAACTGTACCAAATAGCAGAAATCCCATTAACAACAGAAATGGATACCATATGAAAGAGAAAGTAATGCCATAAATATTAGGTTGGTGCAAAAATAATTTCGTTTTCTCACATAGTAACATATGTTAGAAAACGAAATTATTTTTGCACCAACCTAATATATTGACATTCCGCATTACTTCAAGCAAAAAGTCAGAAAGGAACCCCCGATTAAGAATGCAAAGCACAATGAGTTTGAGACACCTATTTTTCTTTTTCTTCTTTCTCTTTTTTTTCTTTTTCTTTTTTTTCTTTTTCTTTTTCTTCTTTTTCTTTTCTTTTTTTTTTCTTAGAGAAAGATGATATATATTTCAATTGACAGTAAAACAAGCTGCTCCGCCAATGAAGTCCAAATATTAGGAAATGATTAAAATTTGCCATCACCATTCCTGTAGGATTTTGGGCAATGTAAATATATTAGCTTCGGCTTGATTTCAAACTTTGTTTCTATAATTCTGTTTACATCGCCTATGAAAGTCAGGCAATCTCTTTGCTATAATCTTACCGTGTTTATAAAATCGATAGACGTCATGCCGACAAAATATCGCGGAATAAAACTTAGGAAATATTAAATATGAAAATGAAACTTGATATCTGGAACAATGCTTTATGTGAATTTCTTCTTCTTACTTTATTTTCTAGTGACAGCGTGTGACATATTAGAGAAGCTGTCATCGTCATTAAGCGGCATTTTGTGGTTAGAATGTATTGCTTGTTTTAACGATGTCTGTCTGTGTATAATGAACGTCTTTTGTCTAATTTTCAAGTAGCATCAGCAGAATGGCAGACAATAATTATGGCATACAACTGATATCTGATGACCGCGGTAAGATGTACGTGATAATTACGGTGATCTTCATATTTTATTACAAAAACACCCTAAAGAACATATTTCTATAAGAGTTAGATATCTGACGACGTCTAATCTCTGACTAAAAGCATATTTATTTCCTTTTAGATGAGATTGTAAATCACTCTTGATTGGTGCCAGTAATCTGTGTTCCTACTTTAGTATAAATACGAGTATCGACTGAAAAGTTCATAAGCTGACCAAGATATAAATGTAAGTACACACACCAGTTGGTAGGCTAACAGCAAGTTAAAAAATATAACAGCTGGCCGACTACCTTGTATTCTGGTGTACTTCATATATTTTCGTCTACGAACGAGTGCGTCTATTTAAAATCTTGTTCAGCCTATGGAATTTTCAGTCGACTCTCGTATATATATGGATTTTCAGTGTTCTTTACTGATAAGAAAAAATAGATATTTCTCACGTCTAAATATGTGGGTAGTTAGTGTAGGTATGTATTGACTAAAGGAACGGAACGCGAATTCGCGAACCAAGTTCGAATTCTGGTCGACTTTATTAACTCCATTTTCCCACAAATACTTTTGCGGAATGCATGAATCCATCATTTTTCCTTCAGCTATGGCTTAAATTGCAAGAGATTCTGGTCTCTCAAAGACCAGTACTAATTTCAAAACTCTATGAATACCTGACAAATCGTATATTATATATTTTTGTAACCTAGGGAATAGAATAATCAAACCACGGTTGCTAATGAACGATAATACTTAGGACAAGAACAACATATATAAGATTCGCCAGCGGCGCGCAGAAGTAGTAATCAACTGCTAGAAGTGAGTTAAGAGTATTCCACAATGAATCTCTAACTATAGGATATCTACCAACCGCCCCACGCGGTCAGCTGTGGCACAAGAAAGAAATTAATGCTTGGTATCCAAGTCCGTAGGCTCGGCCAACAGTTCCCCGTGGGGACCGTATAAAACGGGATCAGAAAAGATGTTTCCCGAGATGAGACTCTGCCCGTCGAAATAGGGATCCTATCTGCCCGGAGGCAGAGAGTTTGACACGCACAGCTGGAGACAAATCTCCAACTATAGGATTTCAATCAACAGCCCCACGCGGTCATATGTGGCACAAGGCCGATTATAATGTGGATTATCCGAGCCCGTAAGCTCGACCAAAAATTGCCTGTATACCCCGTATAAAATGGGGTTGGGTAGCTGTTTCCCAAGACGAGACTCTGCCCCTCGAAATAGCATAACTGTACTTATGGGAATGGGGTGGGGGCATATCCATCATCGTTCATAGGTATCCTATAACATATAGCCATAAAAAGAAATTACGGAATTCACAATTACCTGTCGCACAAAATTATGGACGTAAATATCTCGACTGATGTCGGGGAAGATGATATCTATGTTACACCAAGCAAATGTATTAGGTTGGTGCAAAAATAATGTCGTTTTCTCACATAGTAACATATGTGAGAAAACGACATTATTTTTGCATCAACCTAATAACAAATATTTTATATAAATAAATGGTTTTAACCCATAAAAGATTGGCGTCATCAATTAGTTTTTCATTGGTGATCAACGGAGATCATTGATTGATGATTCCAACTTGGTTTTCTAATTATACGACCATCATTCATTCATGATTCGAGTTTAAATGATTAATTGGAAAACCAAAGACACATTAGATTGCTATTTACTAGGATTCTTTCTTTATAGGATAAATTCGCCTGCAAATAAAGCTGAAAGAACAAGTCAAAAGACATTTTTATATCTACATGCTTATTTCCGAATGAGAAGAGAAAGCGAAAATATGGCGGGAAAGAATGCACAAATGCGCCGAGTTTGGAATGCTTCACGGGTTATTATACTGTTATAAACTATGAAACTTAAGAAGCTAAGATTGTTTTATTCATCTCTTTTTATGTTTTCTTTTTATGATGTAACCATTTTAAAATAACATTTTTATGGTGTTGTAATATAATTACCTAGAAATAAACCTCAAACGCCCTTTTAAAATGAATGGGTTTTCTCCTTTTTAAACTTTTTGCAAACTTTTCCTGACGACTGTAGGTTGAACAAACATTGCTTAAGTGCTTTCATAATATTATTTTCACTAGATTAAATGATGTGTTACGTCAAATTGTATTTTATATTCTACTTAAGGATATAGTTTCGAAGAAAGTATTGACAGGGTGCTTTTATTGAGTTAGTGTTTACAAATGACAAATAATGTAAATTTTTACGCAGGTGCAAAACATACCAAGTAACTTACTTTCAGCAAAATTGCTAGCCATGCTGTTTCTTGCGCTATAGATTCTCATCATATATTGCAATTCTCATTATGACTCGAAATGTTCTACTAACGTTCCTCAGATCTATTTACTGATCTTCAATTAGACTGTTTAAATTTTGACTTATAAATCATGTTCTGGTGATTCATCTCAGAGGTACCATCTCCCGTCCACATTTCTACAAAGACAAATATATTTCTTACTTACGATACTAGAACACATGCTAAGAATAAATGTTTCGCCTCTGTTATATGCTTAATTATTTTCTGACTGGTGCCAGTAACCTTTTTCACACTATAAAAAGCATTCCAGAAAGATGTTTTATTTTTTAAATCCTTCGAGGTGTATGAGCTGTTATTGTAAAATTTATTGGCGCGGAAATTGGAAATTCAGTCCTAGTCTGTCCTATTCATGTTGGCACTATGACATTGGGAAAGTGAGAAATCATCATGTCTCCCCCAACTACGAGTTAAATAACAGCGTAGTGTGGTCCATATTGCACTTGGATGCGAGCCAGCGTAAGAGAATGTTTAATCCGAATGAGAAAATAAATGTGAATAAAACAAGTGTTCAGTCCACTATTATGCCCAAGAAAGCATGTTTAATCACAGATCGTAGAGAAAAAACAGTTTGTGAAGATTCGTTCGTCAAGGTTCTTAAAGCACATGTAATTTTAAAAATGTATATACCAACTTAGTCTTTTATTTTTTATTTCTAATCATTTGGGTTTTGAGCCGTCATTAATTAAATATTGTAAACTGAGGCAAGAAATGACTTGTAAATTTTAGCGCCTCCAAAATTCCTTAACTGCCATAGAGAACATTTTCTGTCAAGACTCCAGGTGAACAACACCTTGCGCCTACTTAACCTCACGTTTTCCACCGACTTGGAGTGGAGCGACCACATCGGAACAATAGCTGCATCTAGTGAAAGGAAAGTTGGGTCACTGTGCCGTGCCAAGAGATTTACCATTCGTACCTGTATTGAATACTGTTGCGATATATGGTCTGGTTTCCCCCTTGTACATCTTCAGATTCTTGACAAAATTCAAGATTCTGTAATGTAATCGATCCTGACAAAGCATCTCATCTCAGTCACTTTCTCACCGACGTGGCTTCCCTCTGACTTTTCTACAAAAGTTTTCTTGGCAAATGCCCTGACGAACTTTTTTTCACTGCTGTTCCGAATACAAGAATTTAAGCGTGATTCTAGATAGGTATAGATTTTACTGTTGAAATTGTTAAATGCAATTGCCACTTCTACTCCAGCAATGTCTTTTCTCGCACTTTCCAGCCTCAGTTTACTTGCTTTCCTGATAACTACAATGTTAAAAAATTTAAATGCAACATCAATCGCCATCTTCTGTTTTCTTGAATCCCATTCATCTTTTGTCCTTTATTCAATCTTCCCTATTCTCAGTATTTTCTTTCAAATTCATGCCTGTAAACCCACTGTATAATTCCGACCTTGCTTGGTGTGAACGATTAAAAAATAAAGAGATTAATCGGTGCTTAAGCTCAGATAAAATGATTTTGAAATTAAGTTGGCCCTGCTGAAAAAAGTAACTTTGGAAACATTTGACTGACTGTGACCGACTTTTGATTCCTGATCTGAAATTTAACTTTATTTTATTTTATTTTATTTTTATGATTACAGAGAAATAAACACGAAACTACGTTTTAAAATAAATGCATTTCCCTCCTTGATAATCTTATTTCAGAACATTTCCAAACATATCAACAAGTGAACATATAAAAATCAGGGCTCAACATATGTGAACGGGAAAGTATCTTCAACAATATTTATAGAAACAAATTAAAATAACAGACAAACACTGGAGTATAAGACGAATGAAAAGCTGAGCTCACAATTTAGGCAGAGGCAACCATCTCAGACCTATCGTAGTGGTGAGAACCGTGAGTCTCTGAATAGCACAAATTCCACCATTTGAATCTGTATATTCATACAGTCCTCACGATCTGAGTATAAATATTTGGTTTATGATTCATGAAATCCAACGCTAGATTGTCCAAGAGACACCTTGCCTAGTAGATTAACACATTTGCCAAGATTTATTGTATGCCCTGGTAGTTGTAAATTTCATTCCTTTGATTGGTCGAGCCTAAAATTACTAATGCAATCATTCATTGAAAGAAATGTATAAGCATCACAATTATGAATGAAACAGGTGATTATGAACTGATATAGAATATTCCCTAAAAAGAAAGATCGGAATGAGAAGCATCTCCCTTGGAATCAATAATGACATTGGTTCAAAATTCTCAAAGGTTTCTTCAGTCCGAAGACTGTCTTCTGAAAATGGCTGGAGGGTTCAGCTGTGAAACTTATAAACAACCAAGATGAGCATGCTGGCCAAAATAGCATAACGTACTATGCACGGTAGAGTATAGAATAGCGGCTTGGATTGAGAAATCGAAGAACCGAGTTCGAATTCCCGTCGAGTTCATTACATTCATTTACCTAGTAATACGCTCGGAAAACCTATGTATCTCTTCTCCCCTACATCTGTGGGTAAAATAGAAAGACAGACTGGGTCATATAGCCTTGATAGGCAAATATTCTAGGAGAAGGAAAACTCTGAATACAAAGCAGCATGATGAGGGTTGGAATTTGTCAGGATATATTAGCCAAGAAACACAACTGCTACTGCGTCTGCAAAACATGGGGTATGTGTTACAGAATTCAGGACAATATTATCACTATATTCATACCAGCTCAGTTTTAGACATCAGTTTAAATATTCACTACAGCCCACAAATGATTTTACGAAGATTATCAAAGCCTACCCCTTCCCACGGATTAAATTTGAAATCCCACCGTCACGAGTCCAGTAAACCATTAAGATTCCAGGGGCATCACATATATTATCACGAAACAGTAGAGGTGTGTCTAGGACAAGAAATTTTGACGGACCCTATGACTCTTCAGGACGATTTTGAATTGAGCATTCCTTCTCCTAGATTGGTTAATCTACTCAGTCAAGATACCCCAATCTCTACAGCTGTTTAAACCATAGGTGGGTAAATATGGATTCATCCCTTTTTCAAGGACATTAGTGCGGAGTGAATGAAACAGAATAGATTAGAAATTGAACTCGGAACAATGATTTGATTTTTCCTGTCAATAATTCTTACACTAACCATGCATTGAACAGTTTGACTTGTGATCGAGAGCCATTGATTAAATATAATTCCCTGCATTCCATCTGATTTCTATACACACACACGTGCGCGAAATTCCGAAAATATACTTAGCTTATATTTGTCCTGGAACGAGGTCGGTGCAGTCGAGCATTCAATACAAATCTAACACACTGGACCGAATTTACATTGTTTGAAAAACTTGGTCATCCGCTCCATAAATCAAGTGCCCAAAATATTTACTTTGGGTATTGAAGGATGCAGCAGCGCGGTTCCAAGATGGTTCGAACTCACTACTAATTAGTATATTCCCTAGATCCTCTACCACAAGGCTATCATAAAGGAATAAAGTCTTCTTGATTTGTTACTTAATAGCTTCACACTGGCGCTAATTATCAGGAGTTCAAGCCCACGTAAAAAAAAATAAGATTACGAAATTTTGATGTAAGTGGTTCACCTTACATTCGATATCTCTCTCTTTCATTTGAACATGGTCTGTGGTAAGTACTGTTAGTGTGATTACCACCACTTCTTCCAAAAACTGTTACATGGCTTTGCCAAAGCTACATATATGTACAAGGCGCCAATGTCTCATGCGCTTTCTACTTTTCTTTTTACACCGGTTCATTAAGAAATAACACATATCTCGATTACTTAGGGAGACCTTTTGGACCCCAGCGAATCTCATGCCGCACTGAACACAACACAATATAAAATGATGTACACTTACATGTCTACAAAGAGCCATACATAATAATACTACTAAATCAATTCTGCTCAAATATAAGTCTCCAGACATCTTTCAGAGGAACTTCGAATATACCCATACTATAAACCTTGTCCGAGACAAACACCTTCATCTAGCAGTTTTTAAACATCCCATTTTGTTCGCTCAGTTAATATCATAAGTTTTTACACTCTCACATCGGAGAGCCGACTTTCAATTCTAGTTGGATGTGTTATATTGCGTAATGGATGAAAGGCATTGGTAAATTGATTTCTCCACTTCTTCTGTCCCAGCTATGGGTTAATTTGTTGGACATTTTTCGGTAAATTATCATTATCTCCCAAAAATTCATCCAATCTAAAAATATTTCCTGCCTATAAATAACATGTAAAAAGTTGATAGCCCGTAAGAAAAAGAAAAAAAAACAATCCATAAATTTTACTCTCTTGATTGAGGAAACTCAAACAGTATCTATCACTAAATATGTCCTCAACATTATCATTGAAATATGTCCTCAACGTTATCATTGAAATATGTCCACAACATTATCATTGGAATATGTCCTCGATATTATCATTGAAATATGTCCTCAACATTATCATTGAAATATGTCCTCAACATTGTCATTGAAATATGTCCTCGATATTATCATTGAAATATGTCCTCGATATTATCATTGAAATATGTCCTCAACATTATCATTGAAATATGTCCTCAACATTGTCATTGAAATATGTCCTCGATATTATCATTGAAATATGTCCTCAACATTATCATTGAAATATGTCCTCAATATTATCATTGAAATATGTCCTCGACATTATCATTGAAATCATCATTAAATTTAAGAAGGTGATTTTACCTGGGAAGTATTATTTTCTAATGGCATTGTATTCCCCACAAACAATGGAGCTATATTCTTTATATGATAAATATGTTTTTCATAAATAGTCAATAATGCGACAGTGAAAATATTTCCAAGCAGAGTATTTGTAATCAATTGGGAAAACCTGTTAAATTGGAACGGAAATATCACGCAGAGTAAAGAATATAGACAACGAAGACAAATATCGAATAATCGATTGTTATTACTCGGTCAATATGTTGTAATATTATTCAAATATGGAAATAAATATCTTCCACGCGATACATACGCTAGTGAATATATTTCCTATGACTTGATATTGAATAATTATTTTATAGTTGGGCTTCACTAATTTTCATGTTTCTAAAGGATTTCCGTCTCAAAGAACTGGAAGCTAAATGCGAAAAAGACGAAAGAAATAAAATACCTATATATATATATATATATATATATATATATATATATATATATATATATATATATATATATATATATATATATTATTCTACATTATATATATATATATATATATATATATAATTCTACATTTTATATATATATACATATATAATTCTACATTTTATATATATATATATATATATAATTCTACATTTTATATATATATATATATATATATATATATGTGTGTGTGTGTGTATGTGTGTGTGTATATATATATATATATATATATATATATATATATATACAGTTCTAGATTTTATATATATATATATAATTCTACATTATATATGCAGTGTAACCTGGATATAAGAGACCCGGATATAAGAGCACCCCGGATATAAAAGAGATTTTCTCTGGTCCCAAATTAGAGCCATACTTACCTAAACAAAATAGACCAAACCCGGATATAAGAGAAACCCGGATATAAGATACTTCTTATCCAGTTCCGACAACTCTTATATCCGGGTTACACTGTGTGTATATATATATATATATATATATATATATATATATATATATATATATATATATATATATATATATATAAAATGTCTTCATTTTTATTTTTGAGATGAAGTATTGTAACTATTTACACTAATTACAAGTTCGATCTGTTGTCCCCATCTTTATTATTATATTCACGCCGTTTCTGCCGTGTTACGCTTCGGCCTGCTTCAGGCGACATACATTGGAATTTCGTACCGAACACTTTCTTTCGTCCACCAGGGTAGATTTTTCTAGTTGTACATGCCAAGCCTTTTCTTTATATAAAAGTTTTAGTTATCTCCCTTTTATTAGGTTGGTGCAAAAATAATGACGTAATAATGTCGTTTTTTGACGTTAAAGAATACGTCAAAAAACGACATTATTACGTCATTATTTTTGCACCAACCTAATAGTAACTCACCTCTTCATTTTTTTTTTTTTGTTGTTTGTTCACCTCTTCTGTGGCTACGTATTGAACTCACAACTCTTTGGATGACTTCAACCAACGCTTTTATCCACTGGGTCATTATCGGATAAAAGCGTTCGTTGAAATAATCCAGTGACTTGACTCGAAGTGTTATGAGTTCAGTTGATATTTTTTTTTTCTTATCTTGTGACCGAATTGTTTCTTTATGCATCAAGTTTTGCATGTTATTTAAGACAAGAATATATTTTTAGGGGAGCTAATAATGATTTACGGATACAACTCGTACTAATTAACCCAAACCTTGCGAGTGAAGAGACGGATTCATAACTTTCTCAAGGTTATTTGCGCATAAGAAAATATATCGAACCATTCACATGGTATTTACAAGAGATCACCTATATAATGACAACACTCAACTTTGCTTAGCCTTGTTGATCGTATGAGAACCGCGGTTCGTGCTAATACAGTAAAACATCAAACTCTGTGAAACTGATATTATTGAAATTAAACGCTTATTAAAACAAATGCTCTTTTATTAATAAGGTACAAACATAGGAAGTATATATATATATATATATATATATATATATATATATATATATATATATATATATATATATATATATATAGGAAGTGTATATATATATATATATATATGACTTAAGATTAAGATATGCGTATTTAAAAATAAAAAAGTTAACGCTGTTAATTTTTGAGATATGGATCTTCAAACAAAATACTTTTTTATTTGTTAGAATACATCAAAGTTGACGGCGTTTCTCTCTCTCTCTCTCTCTCTCTCTCTATATATATATATATATATATATATATATATATATATATATATATATATATCTCCCTATATATATATATATATATCTCCCTATATATATATATATATATCTCCCTATATATATATATATATATATATATATATATATATATATATATATATATATATATATATATATATATATATATATATATCTCCCTATATATATATATATATATATATATATATATATATATATATATATATATATATATATATAGAGAGAGAGAGAGAGAGAGAGATTTAGGGTGAGAGAAGAACGTGACAATGGAAATAATTATACTTTGTTTTTTTTTTCTTCTTCTATACTTATTTACAAATATTTTATACACATTTTAAAATGTTGCAATATATGACACGTTCGGCGGAAGAGGGGGGTGTTTAACATTTGATAATTTTGTGGTAATACGCGTTTAAGCGTTTTAGGCAGTTTTGATCAACATTTCTTTTCATGGTTAGCCGTAAGGAATTGTAGGACTGCCTTACACTTAAGTAAAATAATAACACTAATAAGTATAATTAAGTATTTATTACAGGAAATATCACGTTTATATGGAAACATTGTTGACAATTATGTATTTAGTTACATAACAAATAAGTAAAAAGAATATAAATGTTGATGCTATATTCGATTTGTTGTTAGGTATTTTTCATTTTCTCTTTTGTTATTGGCAGCATTTTAGAATCCTTTGTCTGCAATGTTAAGTTTTCTAAGTTGAAAAAACTCTAGCTATTTCGTTGACGCTTTGTTACCTCTCTTTTCCATTGTTCTTTTTTAGATCGCTTTCTTCCAGTCGTGTTGATAGGCAATAGCGAAATTCTGAAATTTAGAATGATCTTATGCCTTTAAAAAATAAAGCCTGTAAAAAAGAATATTTTAAATTAATATAAGACCAAAAATAGAATGCATTTAACAAAGAATCTTAATGATGTCACGCTAATTATGCAACAATAATGTAATGATATTCTGCAGACAAATCTACTGTTTATGTTACTTTATATCAACATATGGTTACGAACTATAAACCTAACCCGAGTTTGAAATATTGTGTAATTGGCTCTAATATTTTGCAAAATATTTGAATATGATATAATGAATAATTTGCAGTGAAACAGTATTGGCTGTTTTCTCAAATATATTCTATTTTTTTCTTTTTTTTTAGTGTGTGTTCTATAAAGTATTTTGGTATTATCTACATTTATTTTATCTTCTTCTGCTATTCGATGCGACTTGCCTGTCCATCACGTGGGTGAACATGACTTTCCACAACGTCCTATATTTAGTAGATCTTAGTAAGTTTTGTCTTTTCTCTTTTCCCATCCATTTGCATGTCGTTACATGTAATTCATTTTTTGGGCTCCTCCTCTTGCTGACAATACTTTCGGTTTTCCCACAATTGATTTTTAGTCGTTTCGTTTCACTTCCCTAGGCGTCTCCTCAGTTCCTGTTTCGTGCCTGATATTAACAATGTCATCTGGTTATATTATCTTAAAGTGATGTCCACAATTAAAATATCCTCAGAGTACTTCTAGATATATCGCCTCAATATAAATGTTAAATACGTAGCGTTAGAAGACTTAAAATTGTCTTACACTCTTTTCTAATTTTGTGCATTTATCGACTTTATTTTCCGTCCGTATGAAGACGTTTTACTGCCGATATAAGCTATATGTTATACGTCTTTTCCATGCTTACGTAGCACGTCGAACAACTTTGTGTCATGCGTTATTAAACTCTTTTGCATAGTCTATAAAACATACGAATTCATTTCTGTTTTGATTGATTTTTTTAGGTAATGATCGATACGCGTACACCTGTGCTAAATTTCGTTAAATTAAAGGTTAACCTACGAGATAATGTTGTGCTTGTGTGGCCAATTTAAAATGACCTGGAAATCAAAATAATATAGGAAATAATAAATACAATTGCATGTTACAATCGAAATGAGACATCGACGCTAAGGATTGTTAAAATAAAATGGCGTATGATATTGGAAGAACAAAATAAATGTATTGTGTCTTCTTTTAAAAATTTAACGAACAAAACTAAATGAAAGAATAAGAGAAAATGTAAATACGAAAAATGAAAAACAGAAACGTGAATAGTGGAATTAAATTTGAAATGATAGAAGGGTAAAAGCGAAATTGATAAGAAGAGCGAAAGTATGAGGAATTGAACGAGAATGAATTAAGAAAAGTGGGAGTAGGAATGGAAGGACGAAGCAGGGCGGGGGGTAACTGAAAAGTTGGAACGTAGAAAGTTGAAATTAAAAGAAGAAAAATAACTTGAAAAGAAAAAAACATAAAATGTAGAAACAAACGTAATAACGATGAAAGGTGAAGTTAAAAATTACTAATGAAGAACGAGTAAATTACAAAATCAGAACAAAAAGAAAGAAATCAATAAATGATGGCACTAAGATATGTGAACACGTAAAGAAGTAAAAACAAAAAATAAGCCAAAGAAGGAACGACGAACTGGGAAATAAAAATGCGGAAACGGAGAGATAAATTGAAATGACGAAACGAAAACATGTAGTGGAAAAGGGAAGTTTAACTAAAAGAATGAAGAAAGGGTAAAAGAAAAAATAGAAACGAAAATATAGAAGGAAAGAAACAAGTAGTTGTAACGAAGGAAGATTAAAAATTGAACCGAAAAGTAGAAATACAGGATAAAAAGCACAAATACAAGAAAAAAAGATGTTTTCTAATCTTAACCTTTTCTAACAGAAGACCACGATTGTCACGTACCCAACAATACAAAAGACGTGTCCACCAAATTATGGCCTGCGAGGCGTTCTTAAGTATAAATAATTATTAAATTAGTTTGGGATTGATACCAGAGGTCAGTAATGTCGTAGTAAATGGAGCAGAGTTCACATCACTAGGAAAAGACATTTTGGATTCCCAATTATTTTTATTTCAAGGGTGACTTTCGCTGGATTTCGCAATTAATTACAATTATTTCCGAATTTATTTCAATCTTATGAAAATTGTTATCGTACAAAAATGTTTATCGCCAAATATCACGTAAAAAATCGCCGAAATAAATCGTAGTAATAAAAAAATCTACGATTGTAATTAATTGCGAAATCCAGCGAAAGTCACCCTTGAAATAAAAAAATAATTCTTTTTAAGGAAAGTAAGGACTTACGAACATCAAATTGTCTTTAAATTAATATTAATGTACTACTGAAATGCAAGGATCAATTTTGAGTTCTTCAGTAGGTCATTGTGCCTATCGCATACGGCAGCACTATGACTCACAAAAAGAAATCTCCGTCAAGAGAGGATCACATTGAGATCAAAAGACCCCAGGTTGCATCGAGAAAAAGAAAGTCCCGTCCAAATCAAAAGCCAGATGAAAAGGCAGCCAGGAGAGCTTCTACTGCTGAGAATATGCAAAGACTTAGGGACTCTCAAATTCCTGAACAACCCTAAGGCATATTAAATAGACCTCCGCAGGAGCTGTCTTAACCGACGCCCGATATGGCGGCTATTAAGCAATTATTACAATATATATATATATATATATATATATATATATATATATATATATATATATATATAGCTGTAGCTATATTATATAGTTATAATTATTATTCCTAAAATATATTTTTGAATTCCATAATTGAGTTGACACACCTCTTCTTTTCTATTATTGAACAGTGAAATTAATGGTAACCGGTCAAGGAGCCCTACTAAACAGTAAAGAAAACTATGCCTCTAAGGTTTATAGCAACAAAGAGTAATGTCAGATTTAAAAAAAAAAATCTAATAAAAAATTAATATATATATGTGTGTGTGCGCATGCGCGCACTTAATTTACTAATTTTTCTTATTGTTCTTTAATTTGATACACACACACGCACACACACACACACACACATATATATATATATATATATATATATATATATATATATATATATATATATATATATATATATATATATATATAAACGAGGGCTGGATCAATAGTATAATTGTATAAGAGTTTCACTATATACGGTTAAATCTATATAATATGGCAAGAATTACTGGGCTAATGTTATTGTAATTAAAATACTTATTAAAATAAATTCACTTTATTAACAAACATAGAATGTATATATGCAAAATTTTTCTATTTCTTCGAACAAACCAATATATTGACGACGTTTAAAGTTACATTTCTTAAACACGCAGACATATATATATATATATATATATATATATATATATATATATGTATGTATGTATGTTTTTGTGTGTGTAAGTGTGTGTGTGTATTAATAATTATATTATCCCTGACCAGTAGCACGACTCGGAGTTTCATGAACAACGTATCTTGAAGTGCAAGTTAGACACGAATGTTTTTGGGGGAAGAATTCTTTGGCCAATTTCTTTCTATATTTCAGACCGTTCTTCTGGTATATGTTAAACAGTTGACGTAAATCTCTGTTTTCTGTGTACTTCCGGTTTTTATAAGTCATTACCACAGAAACTGTTATGACACGAATAATACGGTGCATGCATCTAGCCACAACATTATGAACAATACCTCATTGATAATCGCTTATAGCTGTAATCATTTAATAGAATAGTCATTCAGAAAAATTCCTTGTTTATAAAGCATAATGTTTATAATGATTGCATTACGCCAGCTCTGACGCGCGAGTGCGAAGCAAGCATCTTAACAACATCGTCTTGAAAACAATAATAAACCTACTAATGATAGCAGTGATATTGGCCGTTTCCTTACAAGAAAGATTTCGGTAGCCATTTACTGAACAGTCAGTGCTGTTGAAATGAAAATCAGTTTCCCAATACCAGTATTGATGGAGACTCCCTTCGTAACCTATGTCAACATGTTTACACTATTTACATTATTCGGACTGATATCGCAATCTTCATTGTCATATTCACAACGTTTCTTCCGTTATACGCTCTGGACTTCTTCAGCCTCTGACTATATGTCTGAGATGAGGTATTATGTTTACTTGCATTATTTACTTTATTCAGATTGTTATCTTCATCTTCATTGCCGTATTCACAACGTTTCGGCCGTTTTGTACTCCGGACTTCTTCAGGTCAGTTATGTCCTTGAAGAGGCATGGCCTACTGAATAAAGATGTTCGTTAAATCCAGTGACAAGACCCAATGTGTTGTGGGTTCCATACCAGGCTACAGCAGTGGTGAACCAAAAAACTTTGAGAGTTGAGTTAAAGGGAAATAACTAAGACATCTGGAAGAGGCATGGTACGTGGAACTAGAAGAATCTACCATGGTGTGAGAAATAAAGGGATCCATTCGAAATTCCAAACACTTGAAGAAAGCCGGAGCGTACAACGGTCGACACTTTGTGAATATGGCAATGAAGATGAGGATAAGAGTTCGAATAATTTAAATGATGTAGTCATGATAACCCATCTCAGAGATATAGACAGATGTCAATAGGTTTATTGAATTATTATTTGCTCTTAGAGTTATATGTGATATCCTTTTTATTTGCTGTGCTTGAATGTCCTTAAGTCGTTTCTTTGTTATTTCATTGTTTGTGAATCTGTAGCACAAGTCCGCAAGGTTCGAAGGGGGATTGTTCTCCCTCTTATCTAGAGGAATCATTTGCTCAAAAAGAACAATGCTAGGGATAAGATCAACATGAAAATACTAACATACATTAAGCGACAAAACTGTATGTGGACTGGGTACATAGATAGAAGTAACGATAACAGGTTGATTAATAGGTCGCTTGATCAAAGCGAAATAGAACGTAAACATTGTAGTAAACATCACATCATATTATAAATGCTTATCAATGTTTATGGATCCGGCAATCTGTCATGCTTGTTTCATATTAGCAATTGATTCAAATGATGTTTATTTACAAATTATTACGTGTTATTTTTTTTTCAGGCGTTTAAAAAAATTTTTTTAAAAACTCTAAAATTTTTTATTAAATCTACCAAATTCACGAATGACATAACGCTTTAATAAACTGTTTAAAAGGACCTTCTTACAGTCATATGTATTCCAACATAGAGGACCTACTTTTCGATTTCTCAGCAAAACTGTATTTATTTACTCTGGCCTCCCCACTGAGGCGGGATGAGGCACAAGGTCGGGTTTAACGTGGAGAAACCGAGCGCGTAAAATACGGCCCCAGGACAGAAATTCGGTTGTCTTGGCCTTGATATGTCTAACAATTCACCTCTTTAGTGCAATGGAGAAAGGTGCAGCTTCGAGAACCTGTCCTCGGCATCGGGCACCTGTCTTCCGGGATCGGGCACCTGTCCCACCGGATCGGGCACCTGTCTTCCGGGATCGGGTACCTGTCTTCCGGGACCGAGCAGCTGTCCCCCGGGACCGGGCACCTGTCTTCCGGGACCAGGCACCTGTCCCCCCCGGGACCGTGCACCTGTCCCCCCGGGACCGTGCACCTGTCCCCCCGGGACCGTGCACCTGTCTTCCGGGGCCAGGCACCTGACATTTTTTTTATTTTTCTCACCTGCGTCTATGTCCCCGAACAGAACCACAATTAGTCGCACTCTGGCCGAAAATAGAGACGTAACTAAGAAATGGCGAACCATACCTGGCATGTGCCAAGTCAGTCTCAGCGAAACTATGCAAGCAATTCTATTATTATAACCTTATATAAAGCCATAGATTTCCCGACGACTGTAATCTTGCTTCGTTTCAAATTAATTAAATTTACCGCTGCCTCTACTGTGTCAGACTGAAGTGGGATTTAATATATAATTAAAAAAGAGCGGGCCTTTGTCCTCTGTCCAATGTTTAACAAGTTAAAGATTTTCTAGTATTGCAAGTCAAATCCTCACAGTATATTACATTGTTTGACCTGTTGCCAGATTAAAGGCACTTTAGGAAATGATTATAAACAAAACCTTAATGTTTGCCAGCGATTAATCGTTGGATAATTGCTTTAGGATTAACTAGGAACATCAGCATTTGTTCTCAAATCTCGCATTGTGCAAGAGTTAGTAAATAGTCTTAACGCAAGGCTTTCGATAATAATCAAAATGCACGTTTAAAGTCGTTTCATTTCTTTGTTATTTGCACCAATTACAAGCGTATGCCTGCTTTCCGGCAAGTATATTTCTTTTCGGGCTAGAATGATTTTATTTTAAAATCTTACATTTCATGTGTCACAAAGCCATATGACGGAGAGAAGGTTAGTTATCAAAGACTATCCTACACCTGGTTAATATGGTTCACAACCCATTCATTCATTACAATTTACTCATGCACCACAGGAACTCATTTATCGCCATTCAATCCAACACATACCAAAATGTCGCATATTTTCAGGGGTCCTACTAAAACACTCATGACATGAAAACACATGCAACTGTTCTTTTGTTTTTAAATATATAAAATTATGACATGGGGGACGGAGGGAATGTAACCAATAACGAAAATAAAATACAACAAAACATTCAAACTAAAATTAAAATATGTTAGTAGGACCCAACAAACCCATAAAAAGATAAGAGTGGCCACTGTATTCTGCCGCTAAACAGAATCAATCAGCTCACGCGCTATGGCAAGGAAGAGACCAAATAAATCACGGAGTGGAGAATTATCAAAAGCTGATCCAGGCAAGATAAGAGTTAGGGGGATCAAAAAACAAACTTGGGAGGTTTTCGGACTAGGTTTTAAGGAAAGTCAAGTCGCATTTTTACATGACCCCTTTGCGCATAATCTTTCAATACTTACGTTGTTTTACATCGTAATATTTTTCATTATTTGCAGATTACATAATATAAAGACCTATCTATATTTCCGAGATGAGGTATTGTAACTATTTACATTGTTCAGCCTATTGTCCTCGTCTTTATTGTCACATTCACGAAGTTTCGGCCGTTGTACGTTCCGGCTTTCTTCAGATGATATACGTTGGAATTTCGAACCGAATCTTTTATTCCATTTAGGGTGTACATGTTTCTAGTTCCATGTGATTTCAGACAATGGCAGTTTCAGTTATTCCCTTTAGTAACTCAACTCTCCAAGTTTTTTGTTTGCCAAGTATTGAATTCACAACTCTTTGTGTTTAGTCTCTAGATTACACCAAGCAACGCTTTTACCCACTATCCTTGAAGACGGCCAGAGCGTACAACGGCCGAAACTTCATGAATATGACAATAAAGATGAGTACAATGTAAATAGCGTAGATAGTTACATAATATGGTATTTTGCGTAAACTTACACTTTTAAATGTATTTTGATCAGACATATAGAAGAGAGATATTGACAGGAATTATTTTGTTTTATATAAAACAGTCCTAGAAAAAATTATTTCGAATGAGTTGAATATACGTGCCAGCAAATATATACGTATATACATATATAGAAACGGTGAAGCTTTCTCATTTGAATGAATATATATATATATATATATATATATATATATATATATATATATATATATATATATATATATATATATATATATATATATATGAGATATGTTGGGTGGTACAAAATTTTGATACTGCTATGATGAGACAAAAATTAGTTTTATTATTACCACTCATGATATTAAAAAGTAAAAATAAAAAAAATTAAAAACATTTTACTTTTTATTATCATGAGTGGTAATAATAAAACTATTTTTTGTCTTTTCATGGCAGTGAGATATATATATATATATATATTGTTATGGGGGTCCTCCCCTTCTCCATATAAGTGGACTCGACCAGAGTGTTATTTGGACTGCTGCCGTTAAATACCCAGAGTCAGTCAGAATAGAGAGAGAGTGAGCAGAGATTATCCCGGGACCAGGCAGAAAGGGTGTTCGGGCAGACAAGAAACCCGAAGGATCTGAAAGTTCTCTCCGACGCCCAGGCGTTGTCTCGTATGGCATTGTATCAGTTGTTAGTTAGTGGGTCCGTTCAAGATGGTCTGATCGACGAGCTCGGTCTTACGAAGCAGGAGGCTTGCTCGATATGGCCTTGGGCGCCTGGGTTGATAATGTCTCAATAATGATGAGGCATCACTCACCTGGCTGATGATTCGTGGGGCCCTCTGGGTCGGCAAGAGACTTTGTTCAGCAGGTTTGGAGAAATATCTAAACTGTCGTCGCTGTACTGGGGAAGTCGAGACCATTGGTCACGCCTTTTTTCAGTGCAGGACGGTAGTGCCGTTGTGCAAGTTTGTTGAAGGCCTCATGGTTCGCATGCTGCAGGGAAAGTTCTTTGTCCTGGAAGCCAGTTCTGTTTGTAGCAACGTGGTGCCGCAATTGACGAAGGCTGAACACTATGTGTTCTGTTGCTTACTAGGGATTATGAGAGTCGTGATTTGGACGACGCGTCAGAAGGGATTCCATGAGGACGAGAAGTTCACCTCTTCCCAACTGATCTTGTTCTTTAAGCATCAGCTTAAAGTCAAGATTAGGACGGAAAGGCGGCGGCTCCCTTCATCGGAATTTGGCAAAAGGTGGGTGAATCTTGCGCGAATGTGTAGAGTGAAAGGGGCTGACCTAGAGTGGCATTTGGATGTCGGTTAGGTACAGAAATTTGTCCTAGCAGGGTTGAACATAGGCAACCCATCCAGATATTAGCTTAGTTTAGTTTTTGAATTTGATCCTTTAGTTTTTCGTTTTTTGGTTAACTTAGCTAGGGTGTGCATGCTCATTAGTCCCTTTTATTTCTGTCCCTATTTTTTTTCTTTTGTTTAATTCCCCATCCCCTCCCTCGTTAGGTGGTCAGTGATGTCAGTTCTCTGGTGGATGTGGGACGACTTTCGTTTCGTGTGTGTGATTTTTCGTATTTGTTGTTGTGTATGAATGTGTGTGTGTTTGCGTGAATGCTTGGAGTTATGAATGCTTTTTCATTTTTTCATAGTCCCGCATTGATTTCGTCTGGTGAACTGATGTTTCTGCCACATTCATGGTTTGTGGGGGGTTTTATTACTAACACAGTTTTGTTTAGTTTAGTGTAAATATTTAAAACACATTGTAAATATTCATTTGGGGATCATTTTTAAAAGTTGTTAATTTTGACCCTCCCCCCACGAACAATAATTGTACATAAGGGGTCTAGTTAGGACATCATCGAGAATTTGAGGTATTATGGTGGACGTAGTAAGAAAGGTAAGGAGTGAATGTGTTGTTTTGGTGATTGGAATATTGTTGGCTTGATTGGGTCAGTGTCTGCGACTAGCTGAGTTTAGATTTAAGACAGATGAAGACCGTCCTTCCCCACCCCCACTTTTAGGCCTTGTACTGCATTTTGTATTTATACAAATAAATATTGAGTGAGCAGAGATTATCCCGGGACCAGGCAGAAAGGGTGTTCGGGCAGACACGAAACCCGAAGGATCTGAAAGTTCTGTGGAACTTTAAGCAAATAAATGGCGTGGACATCGAAAATCCGGATAATTTTCCCTCTGCTCAGAGAATTTTGACGGTGATTCGAACTGCCCGGGTACGCGGGAGATTTGGGGCATGATAGAGGAGGCCCAGTCGTCGCTCAAAATGGTGCCCTCAGCTGCCTATCTTCTAGACCCTGAATCTGATGATGCGAATCAAAAACTTAAAGGGAGGGTCCCCGTTTTCGTTCGCCCATCCCTTTATAGGGCTCTGAAATTAACGTACCCTTCGGACATCGGCGGCTTGTCTCAGGATGATTCCGTCGAAAGTGAGATGGCTTCTGGATCTATGGGACTAGCTGTCGGTGTCCTCACCCCAGCCATGTTCTATCCTGAATGACAACCCTAATCGGCTTCACGATGGCTCTCTGGTTAGCCAGTTTAAATGTCCGGGGCCTGAGGTCCGAGTCTCGCAGGGCGAGGCTCTTTCGTGACCTTCAGCGCCTCGGGGTGAATGTATGTTGTATACAAGAGACCCGATTTTCTTCTCGTGATCGTGAGGACATACTGTCTAAGGGGTTCGCCCTTTATTCAGCCTGTTTTCATGGTCGTTCGAGGGGTGTCTCTTGGCTAGTGAGCAAGTCTTTGAAGGCTGCTTGTACCCTTGTCTTCGCGGATCCGGTGGGCAGACTTTGCGTGCTGGATGTTACCATAAAGGATAAGGTTCTACGTCTCATTGGGGTTTATGCGCCCAATACCCATTCCGAGAGGCCTGCTTTGTTTCGGCAGATCGCGCCGTTCTTGACGACGTCTCGTCGGGTAGTTTTAGCGGGGGATTGGAATGCCGTCCTTGACCCCGATATAGATCGTATAGGGCATAAACAAGGTAATAACAACCCGGATGTGAAACCGTTTCGGGACTTTATCGATGGGTTTGATCTTGTCGATAAGTTCCGGAATGAACCGCCTCGGGAGGTAGCATGGACTTGGACAACTAGTGGCAACTCGGCTCCTGGGACGCTTGCGAGCTACCTGGACCGAGTCTTAGTTAGGAGAGTCGATGAAGGGCTCTTAGGGTGTCCAAGTTTCCATTATATAGTTTATACGGATCATGGGCTTGTCCGGGTCCGTGTAAAATTAGATAGGCCTAAGGTTAGATTGGCTGGTTACTGGAAATTGAACTGTTCACTTTTTGGTGATCAGGGTCTCCGGGACCAGCTGTTACTAACAATCCAAAGGGAATTGACGGGAGCGGTTGTGGGAAACGCCTGGTGGGGAAATCTTAAATCTAAAATTCGAACGTTTGCTGCCGATTTTAGTCGTCGACTCAATCTAGATAGATTAGCGGCGCAAACTGCTTTAGAAGATAAAGTCGATCGGGCTGTGAAATCCCGTGTTAGTGGGGACATAGCTTTAGCTAAGGCAGAGTTGTCCTCCTTGCTTATCAAGAAGGATCAAGCTCTGGTAGTTAGGGCTAGGTTAAAAAGAATGTCTTCTGAGGCAACGAATATGGCCGCTGAACTGCGTGCAGAGGAAAATCGAAACGCGTCTAGGCGACATATAGCGTGCGTCACGTTGCCGGATAAGCGGACCGTGACTACAAACGCTGGCATATGTGAGGTTTTTCGGGACTACTTTCAGGAGCTTTTCACCAGGGAGCCCGGTCTGAGCTCTGCTCAGTTCGACGCCTATTTAGCTGACTTTCCCTGCCCCTCGGCAGCTGAAGCGGCTAGGTGCGAGGGTCCCATAACAGAGTCGGAGATCTGGGAAGCGCTGAAGCAGGTTGGCCTGGATAAGTCTCCGGGACTAGATGGTTTTCCCAACTAAGTTTACTTGAGGTTGTCGCACGTTTTTGTTCCTTTGCTGGAACTGATTTACAACCACTGGATGAAGCAGGGGTCTTTACCCCAACGCTTCACCAGGGGTGTGATCAAGTTGCTGCGTAAGGACAAGAACGGTGGGGATGGGTTAGGGAACTTTCGCCCTTTAACGATGTTAAATACGGACTTAAAGATTTTGGCGAAGATCTTAGCCAACCGTTTGCAGCTTGTCCTGTCTAGACTGATTGGCCCTGAACAGACTTGTGCTGTGAAGGGTAGGACTATTCAGGATAACCTTCACATGGTACGCTTGATCTTAGAACAAGTCGACAGTGAAGTCGCGCTGATCAATTTACATCAGTCCAAGGCCTTCCATAGGGTTGACCATCGATTTCTGGAGGCTGTCCTTTCGGCGGCCGGTTTCGGAGACGAACTTCGCTCCTGGATCCGACTTTTGTATGTGACCCCCGGTGCGCTGGTGGAAGTGAATGGGGTAAGATCGAAGCCTTTCGTATTGTCTCGCTCCATTCGTCAAGGTTGTCCGCTCTCGCCTCTGCTTTACGTTCTTGCGTTGGAACCTTTCCTTCGCAAGTTAAAGGCGAATCCGGTCCTGCGCGGAATTTCCCTGCCTGGGGCTTCCACCTCAGCCAGGTATTCTGCCTATGCTGACGACGTTTCGGTTCTTGTGTCGAGCAGAGCTGAGATTGACGTAGTCAGCAAAGAGATCAGTGGGTATGAGATGGTGACAGGGGCCAAGATCAACCGCGATAAGTCTGTGGGCTTGCGGTTGGGTGCGTGGAAGGGAGTTTCTCTTCCCGGACCTTTCCTCTGGACGGATGGGCTGATCAAGATACTCGGCGTCTGGTTCGGTCCTGATCTCCACTTGGAAATGAATTGGTCGGAGGTGCAAGGGAAGGCCGAGATCGCGGGTAAACTGTGGTCTCGGAGGAGACTTTCCTTGAAGGGAAGGGCGGAGGTATGTGATTCACACATATATCCGATACCCCTTTACCGACTGTCTGTGCTTCCACACGCGTATGCCAGGCTAATGTCATTAGTCCGGACCTTGTTCTCTTTTTTGTGGAGAGACAAGGCCCCTATGGTGTGTCGCGAGATCTGTTGGCTTCATCCCTCTGAGGGCGGTCTGGGTATGCCTAGCATTGAGATTCGTCAATATATACTTCGCATTACCTTTCTAGACCGAATGTGTCGCGGATTGGATGTGGTCGGCACCTTTTGGAAAGAAGATGTGCGAAAACATTTCCCATCCCTGAGAAGTGCCGAGTGCTCTTCTACCGCGAATGTCGTAGTGCTTTGAAGCTCCTCTTACGGACGACGGACGGATGGCCTCTCCGACGCCCAGGCGTTGTCTCGTAAGGCATTGTATCAATTGTTAGTTAGGAGGTCCGTTCAAGATGATCTGATCGACGAGCTCGGTCTTACGAAGCAGAAAGGCTCGCTCGATATGGCCTTGGGCGCCTGCGTTGAAATGTCTCAATAATGATGAGGCATCACTCACCTGGCTGATGATTCGTGGGGCCCTCTGGGTCGGCAAGAGACTTTGTTCAGCAGGCTTGGAGAAATATCCAAACTGTCGTCGCTGTACTGGGGAAGTCGAGAGCATTGGTCAAGCCTTTTTTCAGTGCAGGACGGTAGTGCCGTTGTGCAAGTTTGTTGAAGGCCTCATCGTTCGCATGCTGCAGGGAAAGTTTTTTGTCCTGGAAGCCAGTTCTGTTTGTAGCAATGTGGTGCCGCAATTGACGAAGGCTGAACACTATGTGTTCTGTTGCTTACTAGGGATTATGAGAGTCGTGATTTGGACGACGCGTCAGAAGGGATTCCATGTGGGCGAGAAGTTCACCTCTTCCCAACTGATCTTGTTCTTTAAGCATCAGCTTAAAGTCAAGATTAGGACGGAAAGGCGGCGGCTCCCTTATCGGAATTTCGCAAAAGGTGGGTGAAACTTGCGCGAATGTGTAGAGTGAAAGGGGCTGACCTAGAGTGGCATTTGGATGTCGGTTAGGTACAGAATTTTGTCCTGACAGGGTTTAACATAGGCAACCCACCCAGATTTTAGGTTAGACTAGGTTTTGTATTTTGAATTTTTAGTTTTCCCTTTTTTCTAGTAAACTTAGCTAGGGTATGCATGTGCATTGGTCCCTTTTTTTTCTGTCCCTATTTTTCTTTTGTTTAATTCCCCATCCCCTTCCTCGTTAGGTGGTCAGTGATATCAGTTCTCTGGTGGATGCGGGACGCCTTTCGTTTTCGTGTGTGTGGTTTTTTCGTATTTGTTGTTGTGTATGAATGTGCGTGTGTCTGTGTGAATGCTTGGAGAAATGAATGTTTTTACTTATTTTCTTAGTCCCGCATTGATTTCGTCCAGTTAACTGATGTTTCTGCCACATTTATGGTTTGTGGGTGGTTTTATTACTAACACAGTTTTGTTTAGTTATATTGTAAATACTCATTTGGGGATCATTTTAAAAGTTGTTGATTTTTTGCCCTCCCCCCACGAACAAATGTGTACATAAAGGGTCTAGTTAGGACATCATCGAGAATTTGAGGTATTATGGTGGACGTAGTAAGAAAGGTAGGAGTGAATGTGTTGTTTTGGTGATTGGGATATTGTTGGCTTGATTGGGTCAGTGTCTGCGACTAGCTAAGTTTAGAATTAAGACAGCTGAAGACCGTCCTTCCCCATCCCCCTTTTAGGCCTTGTGCCACATTTTGTATATATTTATACAAATAAATATTGAGAGTGAGCAGAGATTGAGTTGGAGGTAGAGTAATAGTGTGAGGTAACCGATTGTAGAAGTCAGTTACAAGCACGTAGACTCTAAGGAAGTCCTACTTCTAGACTATATATATATATATATATATATATATATATATATATATATATATATATATATATATATTATTCTCGCTACTAACCGCGTTCCTGGATTTACTAACAGAATTACCCTTTGTATTATTGTGTAAATACATTTAATTTCTTATCTTTATTTCTTGCGTTTGCCATTCATTGGAGACCGAATTTCATCTCGGAATCCACAACATATATATATATATATATATATATATATATATGTGTGTGTGTGTGTGTATTTAAAGCAGATCAATATTTATACTCTGTGAATCCAAACAATTCTTCACTAACTTAAGCGACAGGAACTATTCATTCCGTCTACGGTAATGAATATTTAAGAATCAATAAATATTAACAATGGCTTAACCACTTTGTTTTGAGAATTTTTCTTCTCGAAGATTCTCTTCTACCTTGAGACGACAATTTTTTTCAATTCTGAGTTCCTGCAAATCGTGTCTGAGGAAAATCTTACGCAAACTGCCTGTGAATTGCTAAATCAGTTCAATATAAGTTCAATTTCGGTCATAAAACAACTAGTTGAAATTATAATAATGTCTATTACATGGTCAGCGGGCAACTCAGCATTTGACTGCTTCATAAACTATTCCGTTCTACTCGAAGGATAAATTTGTCACCTAAACTTTCCCGGGTGGAATCACTCAGGGACGAAGTGACAATAGTAAACATCCACTGCTAATGAGGATCAATCTCAACATGAAATCTGTTCTCGAAAAATAAATTCTCTTTGGTGTGATATGTAGGATGTCATCTATCATGAAATGTTAAACTAAAATTAAACAGTATTTTCATGAATTTGAAGCAATGCATAAAAAGTAAGAGAAAAAAAACCCTGCATTCATTGCTTAAGTGTAAATTCTTATTGCTCTCGCAGCGTAATAAAAAGCCACATATTGCTCGAGTTACTTAAGAAAAGATTGTTACGAAATAGTATATTTTTTTCTCTTTTTTTTTTTTTTTTTTTGCAAAGTCCTTACTCCCTTGACGTTGAGCCACCTATCATCTATTCCAGTTCAATGCAACATTTTCCGAGAGGAAACAGTTTATTGTAAGGAGATATTACGTGATTCTCTTTTACGAAACCAGAAGAATTTTAAGCATGAGGGATTTTCAATTTGCCAAATTGGATTAGGTTGATCGATAATGAGGTGAAATATAATCTTGATTAAATATACTAAGACGAAATAAGGGCCTATTTTTCTTTTCCATTTTCAAATGCAGTAGGGCTTCCTTTCCCTTATAAGATTGTATCTCATTTCATTCTTTGTATGCTTGCCGACAGAGATATGCTAGTCTGACTATTTAAGGCCTGCTTTGGAAGCGGACTCTTAAAAAAAGAAAAAAAAACAGATTCTTTGACAGTGTTTGTGTTAAGTAATATACAGGCAGTATTTTATTTCTCAAACAGAGCGAGCAATCAGTTATAAAAGTTGTACTACTTGAAAACGATAAAAGTCCATTATTAAATATTCATTTAATCTTGATTGTTTTATGCTGAAAGAAACTGTTGCTTAAGATTTGAAATATAGATTGTGTATGGAACGTATTATGTATATGCTGTAGTGGCAATTAATGTTTTTAAACCTTTCTACCAAAACACAAGCGTCCATTATTACTTCGTTTGACTAGTTTTGTATTTAAATATTTTTTCTAGTTTTTCATCCTCACAAAGTGAAAGTTATTTTACGAACATTAAATACAATGTGTGAATCATCAATAACAAAAATTCAATTAACTAGTTTTGATATACGAATTCCCCTCGTAGTATTTTTACTAATTTGACCAAAAAAGTTGACGCACAAATAAGAAACAGTTATCAAGCTTATTTTTTAATACTGTCTGTTTAATAATCATGATAAAGTTTCTTCTGAGGAATTTATTAATGGTGCACATAATATATTAGGTTGAGTAATAAAACCTTTCCTTTGCTTTATCCAATTCATTCTTCCGTTAATTCACCCCAAATAGTGTAAGTAATAAAGTTAATTAACCCCAAATAATGTATCTAAAATATCAATAATTTATAAATTTCAAATCAAATAGTGTTTTTTTATATAATTTTTGGTACTCTTTTGAAATTATAAATTTTAATCAAAGTATTTTGGTTTTTTCATTTGTCTTCTTGAAAAGTTCTTTCTGAGGTAGATGTCTGTCATTTTTAACTGTTGAATTTCTAATAGACACCTTTCCTTTAACTATGTTAAAACTTAGAAGTTTTACAGTGTAACCCGGATATAAGAGAATTGTCGGGACCGGGGAAGTCTCTTATATCCGGGTTTATATTATATCCGGGTTTGGTCTATTTTGTTTAGGTAAGTATGGCTCTAATCTGGGACCAGATAAAATCTCTCTTATATCCGGGCTTCTTTTATATACGGGTCTCTTATACCCGGGTTACACCTTATTTTCTTTTTTAATAGGAGCAGATAGGTTTTCCAATCGCCTGGTCCAAACTCCTCCCGCTGCTCTTGAACAGGAATAGAGGCTCATCTTTTGTTTCCTGTTTAAGAAGGGATCCCCGGCTATTGTCCTTCTCCCAGGCCTTAATAGTGATTTTGTGGCGAATTGTTTGTGATGTGTGTGGATGGTGGCAACGTCTCTTTATTCTGAGGGTACCGAGTTGGCAGTTTTCTACTTACTGCTCCCGACCTCCCTTTTTTTTTCTATGTAGTTTTTTTTTTTTTTTTCCGATGACCTTCTTATGCATCACTATAGGCTTTTATTGTAAAATGGCATATTTCGTTTTCATTGATAATTTACAGACATGATATTGACCACCATTTGGCACACCGTTTGGTAATAGCAAGTGATGTAAGCTTGGATGTTCGGTGGCGTAATGAATAATAGTACAGATTTGTTAATCGGAGCTGTGTTCCAATTCCAGTTGGGTACGCTATATTCACTAATGCGCCAATAACCTTGGTAAATGTATGAATATTTCTCTTATCCTGCAGCTATGGGTTAATTAGTAAGATTTTTCCCCCTAAAATTATTATTATCTCCCAAACAAACCTTGTGTACAACATTTACATTTCCGTATTTAATAACACGTAGATATTGATGTGACGCTAAACGAAAATAACCAACCAACTTAAATTGTGTGATTCATCAATTTTTTGTGTTACCAGGATTTGTTTCTGTTTTTTATATCGGCTCGTGTCGTCTACATTTGTTGTGTACCCATATGTTACAACAAACATTTGTTTTTGTATTTTTTCGTAGGATGTTTTATCAAATAAGATACCCTATAAATGTCGCCATATGTGACGCGTTTAACGTCTTTGCCAATTCCAGAGTACCATAGACTGTTTTCCTCTAATTACTTTAGGGTTCCATCAAGTCCAATGAATGTCCAACTCAAGGCTTCAATTTCCAAAGAAGCTATCCCAATTTCGTATTTTGCTTGTCACTAATGAAACTTTGACAAACATATTTTTCTAGATGTCCCCATAGCATTATTCTCTTTCTTGTACTTAGCCAACATTATACGATGCAATTGCACTTCCGGTCACTTTGTTAGCGGTTTGAAGAAATGTATTCTTTTATTTACTGTTTACAATGACAATGCCATGAAACACATCAAGTTTTGCTAGTGTTGTAACCTTGAAAATGTTGCTGAATAGAATAATCATACAAAGGTTGGTATTGGTAATGAACGATAATACATAGGACACGAACATATCATATAAGATTCGCCAGCGGCGCGTTGTATTAGTCAACTGCTAGAGGTGCATCAAATGAATTCTTCAATTAATCTCAAACTACAGGAAATCTTCCAACTGCCCCACGTGCTCTGATGTGGCACAAACTTAATGCTGCGTATCCGAGCCCGTAGGCTCAACCAAAAATTCCCGTGGTCCCCGTATAAAACGGAATCGGGTACCTCTTTCCCGAAACGAGATTCTGCCCTTCAACAGAGGTTCATATGGAGACCTTCTCTGGGCGTAGGCAGTGAGTTTAACCAGCACAGCTGGAGACGAATCTCCAACTGCAGGATATCTAACAACCGCCCCACGCTGTCATATGTGTCACAAGGCCGAGAGTTTAATGTGAGGCATCCGAGTCCGTAGACTCGGCCAAAATTTCCACGTAGACCTCGCATAAAACGGGGTCTGGTAGCTGTTTCCCGATACAAGACTCTGCCGTTCTACATAACCTCGTCTAGAGATCGTCTGCTCGAAGACAGGGGGTTTGATCAGCACAACTGGAGACGAATACAGTTTACTACTGTATTTATGTGAATGGGAACATACCGTAGGTATTCTACAACAGTTAGTGTACTTCGATTTTATTCTTACCTGCTACGCATGCAATTACGCTGATACGGTCGTCATTTAAATGGATTCCCAAAAACGGAAATTACTTATGATTCAACGTAATAAAAATGCTTTTCCTATACCAATAATTAACACATATATATATATATATATATATATATATATATATATATATATATATATATATATAAATATATATATATATAACATATATATAACATATATATTACCGATTCTGTTGGGTTTTATACCAAATATCATTCAACACGAGGCTCGAGAGTGACTTCTTGAATTGGGTGATATGAATGTAAGAGGTAGATAGAAGTAAAGATTAGAATGTCGAGGGTAGATAATTATTTAACCATGACTAGAAGATGTTAATTTTATAGAGTTCATGGAATGTGTTCCATAAATGATCATTCCTTAAGAAATATCTCTCTGGATGTTATTATCCTCTTCCAACTGGAATACGAAAGAAATTAGGTTGATTCGACTCAGCTGAATTAGCATAGCGTGTCCTAGCTCTAAATATTTGAATTGGTGGAACTTGAGAATGAACATTTACAATGGAAATAGCGATGGACTTGAGACGTTGTATTAGTGGGGAAGACGCTGACGTGTGGAGAATAAGCCATCCTCTACAAGACTCCGTAAAGGATTTTCAACTCTTTCAAATCTGGAAATTGAGCAGATCAAGACCAGATATGATAGCAACTCTCTATTTTTAGTCTAAGCTGTCTCTTGCAAAGATAAAGCATGACTCAAAGAGTCAGGTATTTTCTTATCCGATAGAATTAAACCATTTTACGCGCTTGTGCTTGAGAGAGAAAGAGTGTGTGTGCGAAAGAAGATATATATTAATATTTTGCGGATGTATCACTATATACGAGAAGAATAGATATTCTACTATCCTATGCAGAAATGCTGGTAAGCGACACCTGATCTTTTGTTGGTCTTAGTAGCTTTTGATATTTAACTATTCTTTGAATGCGTAACTAAATAAATAATCCTCTAATTATTTGCGGGTACTATGCACTTTTATTTTACGTGTTTATATTTTTCTAGTTATTTAGACTAACAATGTTTAGCCTCTTGCATTTAATTATATTTTATCAGCAGACTAAAAGCAAAATGTAATATGAGTTTCGATAAATAACAGTGAGGGAACTTTGAAGACATGAGATCGAAGACCTGCTTTCACTTTACTTGCCTGATCAATTGTTAGTTACTCAAACATGGTCGTTAGTTTTTATTGGCTGTCGAGAAAGGTGAGTTCACGAACATCGAAAATTCAATAGAAACCCACGCTTTTTCACAGGTCAATGTGTTAAGTGGTTCTTCAAGGTTTGTCCTTATAACCTAGAATTCTTTTGGTATTTAACAGGAATGGAAGTCATGGCATGCTAAACCGCCGAAGCTTCTTGGTGTCAAGGGAATTGGATTTCGAATAGTTATTCAGTAAGGGAAGAATCCGAAGAGATTTTGTATGGATGGGGTAAAAAAATAGAAAAGAGAAAGAAGTAAAAATGAAGAAATGTGTAATAAAATCTATTTAGATTCTTGGACTTTATTCTATCGATGGAATTCAGACGTAGATTGGATTTCTGTAAGCATTCGGTAGAATAGGAGTTTGTTCGAATAGATTAAATAAAGATTAGACTTTTCGCTTTTGCATCACAGTCCTTTTTATCAAACGTCTGTAAGTGTCACTGTTGGATAGCGTAAACCTGAAAATAATAGATTTCAACTGACATTTCCGATATAATCGAAAGACTATCTATTCTTCAGGCTGGAATAACATCACCAGATGTTCAACTGGGCTAAGTTAGTTGAATTACTGTTACTACATTCATACTTCGAGTTCTCCTATCATGTGAGCGATCACAGCTAACCACAGTTTCCTCTCTTTTGTTGGTCTCAGTATCTTTTGATGCTTAATGTTTCTTTCTCTTTGCCTCTTTTTTTAACATCAGCCCTGTCCTTGTACTTCGGCTTCAATTGTATTGTCACTACCGTAATGTAGCTTTCTTCTGGCTTTTCTATAAATATATCCATGGTAGCTTTTATAATTCGTTTTCCTTTTTTACACCTAATCCACGAATGTAATCGAATTACTAGATGGACAAATAGGTCTTTCCACTTTGCTGTTTAAGTGCTACATAACCGTATGATTTATTCTTATAGGTTCCTTACTCGACTTTTCAATTATGGAAACAATTTCCGGCTACTCCTTTTCATATTGTCATATATGATTGAAAAGTGTCAGTGCTGAGCCCGGAGTTTGAACGTGAATCACTAGACAATGAAAATGTAGATCGACATTTGCTATAAATAGATATATCATGCCACTGAATAGGTGGTTACAATTACTTGTCTGACTAATGTGTTACAGTGTAACCCGGATATAAGAGAGTCGTCGGGACCGGAGAAGAAGTCTCTTATATCAGGGTTTAACTTATATCTGTGTTTGGTCTATTTTGTTTAGGTAAGTATGGCTCTAATTTGGGACCAGAGAAAATCTCTCTTATATCCCGATTTCTCTTATATCCGGGTTACACTGTACCTCGGACGTTAAAGTCGAATGTCCCGTGTTTCAAGACGAATTAGTACTTTTCTTAGCAGCTCTAGGTAGTTAAGTAACCGATAATCTTTCAGTTGACTCTTTAATTCTTAATGTATTTTAATTGCGTTAAGTAATTAAATATTTTATTATTTTACACTGAAGTCTTTCTGTTATTATTTGGATTATGTACGTGTGACGGATTACACAACTTATCAACTACAAGCTTCAGAAATTTAAATATAAGGCTAAACTTCTTTCTTATGTCGCTGTCACTCAGTAAAACCCTATCTCTTGATGGCTTTATTGCCTTTCCTCGGAAGAAATGATATTTTTAAAAAGTTACTATGTTTTCTTTGGGTTTTTTTTCAACTTCTGCTTTGGCTATCAGTATGTTCTGTCAGTTTCAATTTTGTTGAACCCTCTTTTTTCATTATATGTCCAGGACCTTTCAGCGGTGCTTTTCTGATTGTAAGTGTAAGTTTCCTACTGGGTCTTCTATTCCTTCTACGTTGCTGACTTTTTATTTCAATAGTAATCTCAGCATTCAACGGTGGAACCATATCTTCGTTGTATCATGTTTTCTTTTCATCTAATTTAGGTACAGCATTTACCGCCATCCAGAACTGTCAACAATTGCATGAACGGAAGTTCTCGCATGGAAAGTCTCGTGCAATGAACGTCTATTGAGACTTAAACTAAGCCTAGACTTCAAGTAGAACTCGTACATACGATCCATCGCTAATGATGCTGGAATTTTTTTATTTCCTGTAAGACTCAAGTAAACACCCTACTCCTCCTGCTATCCTTCAGTTTTTCAAGAGTCAGATCAGGCCGAAGATGCAGTACTGCTGCTATATATTAGCAGGAACTGCACAGTTTTCAATTTCCACCCTCGTTACACTCCCCCAAAAAGGGTCCTTGTTGGCGACGAATTATTTTCACCCAGACAAACCTTGTCTCACTGACGAGACATCACTGCTTTTTTGCTTTTACCATAGAAAGTGTTCCGATGAAGTACATTCCTTAGATCCACCAGTCTTAACCATAACAGCTAATAACCTCCATGCCAAGCACAGTATAACGAGCCACTCTCGTTCTCTTCACATTCATTTTATGAGATTAAGTTCCACTCAAGCAGCTTCTTCCCACCAATCACCGCCTTGTGGAACCAACTACCAAGAGGTTGCTTCCTCGATACGATCTTGTCCATGTGTAGGTTTGACTGTTATCTTCCACGCATATCCGCATAAGTAACCCCTCATCTCCTGTAACCCTCTAACTAGAGTGGCCATTGGACATTATGCAGGTCGAATATCATTGTAAAAAACATGGTTTATGAGCAGTATTTTTTATAACACTGTTTTCTTATGACTTAATACTTAGTTAGAAAAACAATTTCTACTATTCCTATGTACCTTCCTGTATTTTTGTCTTACTATGCGTCGTCTGTTACAAACCTAACAAGATAAGTTCACTCTCTGTGACTATTTGGATTTATCCTCTGATATATAACACACATCTGGGACTGTTTCTTTTACTAAAAGCCATGCATCTTGCCCTCTTAAAAGAAATAGGATATTATCTCATTTTCCTTTCGTTTACTTCCTTGTCTAATAATTATATCAGTCTTCTTTCTAAACTTGTCTTTAATATAGCGCCATCAGTATTTGTTATAGTGTTAATATTATGTTCTCCCATAATAAATCCCGCTAGAGTCTGTCTATATTTTTGAGATGAGGTATTATGTACAGTATTTACATTAGTCGGACTATTGTCCTCATCTTTGTCGCCATATTTGTCACAACGTTTCGGCCGTTGTACGCTCCGACCTTCTTCAGAAAACAGTCAGCCTGCCTTATGTGAAGGGGTTATCAGAGAAAATACAAAGGATCTGCGGTCCATATAACATCAGGACAACCCTCAAAAGCTTGACAACACTTCGCAGATATCTCTCTCGAGTAAGACCCCACCACCCATAGAGGAGAACATGACTAAAGAATGTGTGTACGCTATCCCGTGCAGCTGCGGAAAGGAATATAAAGGAGAGACAGGCTGCCCCCTCAAGGTAAGGCTTCAAGAACACCAGAAAGCTGTAACGCGAGGGGAAGTAGAAAAATCAGGCGTGGCTGACCACATATGGAGAGAGAATGGAGATCACCGTGCCCTGTGGGATCAGGTTGAGATCATAGACAGGGAACACGATTGGAAAATTCGTAAAATTAAGGAATCAGCACATATGCTAGGCCACAAAAATCTCCTGAGCCGACCAAGCATAGAAATAAATACAATATGGGAACCAGTAATAAGGAGTGCCAGAGAAAAGCAATGATAACAAAGTTGTAATATGAGCTCTGGTAAAAACATGTAATGATAACAGCAAAATTGCAATATGAGCACTGGTAAAAATGGTTGCTGAAAACATTAGGTTTATAATACCCAGAAATTCATACCCAGAAATTCATACCCAGATGTCCTCAAGGACACATGACACAATGGATAAAGACGTTGGTTAGATCCAGTGACAGACCCAAAGAGTGTGAGTTCAATACCCGATTAAGGCAGTGGAGAACTTTCAGAGGGAAAATTAGCAAGAGATAACGGATAAGTGACATCCATCAAACATGTCACGTGGAACTAGAACAGTCTACCCCAGTGATCAAAATAAGGGGTTCAGTTCGAAATTCCAACCACCTGAAGAAGGCTGGAGCGTACAACGGCCGAAACGTTGTGACAAATATGGCGACAAAGATGAGGACAATAGTCCGACTACTGTAAATCCCGCTAGGTTTTTGTTGTGGTAGGATCCACCTAACTTGCATAGTGGAGTACCGACCATATAAATATGGTTGGTACCGGGAAGAGAGGAAAGGAATCAAGAGATTCCGAGACCGAGAGACAGACTCTCGGCGACTGTCGAACTCTCTGCATTAGCAGAGGGGAACCCGGACGAGGCTTTGCCGAAGGGCAAGGTTTCGTCCGGGGAGGTTGACAGGCGGGTTCAGAAAGACCATATTTTTGGCCGAGCCTATGGGCTTGGGGATACCCACATTAAAACGGCCTTGTGCCACATTCGATCCTCGTGGGTGGATTGATAAATACAGGAATCAAGAGATTCAACCAGAGACTCTGCCCGACTGCGACTCAGTCAACACATTCTCCAGGAACGGTCTTCCCAGGAATATACAAAGGACTATATGTAAATATTGTGTACACTTTCTTGTTTCAATACATTTTATTCTAAGTACATTTTGTGTTGCATTATTATTCCATGCATTAGTCAAGTTTCAACAGTTTTATAAAATCTTGTAATTATTCAAGCCAGCAAGCATTCATGTGTGTTTGTGTCTGTGTGTGTTGAAACAGAAATTTGATATTACTGGGGGGGGTTGTTTTGTTTTTTTTACAGAAGAACCTTGGTATTGGACAATAGTAAATATGTCAGTAGACTGGCTAATGATAATTATAATATAGATATATAACGCTTTATCTCTGAAACTTGGGTAATATTAGACAGTGCAGGAAATTCATTAACTGATAAGAAGGAGGAAAAAAAATAAGTGGGTGATTGTGAATAAATCACAGTATTATATAAAATTTGTTCTTATACCTTTAATAAATAGAAATTGAATTTTACTTTGAAAATACATACAAAGTCTGTAAAATATGAAATGAAACGGGACTGTGCGTGTTATGTATGAAAGAGGCATAATGTGTTGTCTTATCTTTCTGCAACCGTTGCATTTTTTTCACATGCTGCTTTGGCAGGACGAATCGTCGCTGCTTCACCACGACAATGCACCTGCTTACAACGCCCACAGCAACCGCCAGGTTCTGGCCAAGAAGAACATCACCGTACTGGAAAATCCTCCTTATTCTTCCTCGTGTGTCGGGGTTATTGTTTTGAAGACGTCGAGATCATCAATGGGGTCGTGCCTACGGAGCTGAGGAGCATGCTAGAAGAAACGTTCCAGCAATGCATAGAGGGCGTGGCAGCGAAGGATGAAAAAGTGCATTAAACTCGAGAAGCATCACTTTGAGTGAGAAACCATATAGTTTGGTTTTTGCAATTGAAATAATTTTTTGGGGACGCCTGTATTTTTCTAACTCGTAGATCTCAAATTTTCTCAGACTGTTTATGTTAGTGAGACAACAATTATTTTCCATTTTCTTTTTACTATTTTCTGCCTTTACAAATAAATTTTAAAAGCATATCTTATAGTTGAATTTAAAATGAATTTCATATGTACATTAATTTGAATTCAATAGTGTTTTATACATAAATTTAAAATGAATTATTTTCCTACTTTAATTTATTGCATATGTAAATTTAGAATTAATTCTTTTATATATCAATTAAAATGAATTTTGTATTTGAACTTAAAATGAATTATATTTACTTAAATTTAAAACCATTTGTTTTTTTTACTTTAATTTACAATGAATTATTTTATACTAAAAGTTAAAATGAAGTGTTTTTTTTATATAATTATACTAAAACTAATCTCACTAAATGATTAGTTTACTCATAGGTTCAAGTAATAAATGTTGAATTCGAATAAATTACGTTATTTTTATTTGTTTGTCTAAATCTCTTCGTATGATATGGTTTCTCTGATGTCACTAAATAAGTTGTTGAAACTTATGAACCATTCACCGCAACGAATTCTGGGTAATCGGTTAGCCAAAAAGGTCATTGTGTTTGTTGTCAAAATTAGAAATTAATTTTTAATAAACTGCCTTCAAAATACTTTTATGTTTATATTGCTAGAGATATCTTATCAGCCAGTGTTGCCATATTGGCCTCCAAGGAACGAATGGGTATCTATGTGAAAACCTTGCGCAGCTAAAATTGAATTGAATTCCTACTTATTAGTAGTTCAATTTAACCCAGCTGATTCTTCTAGGAAAATGTACTGAAATTCAGCGTTTTTAATGTTCCGTTTTATTTTAAATATTCCAATACTGGTACTATAGAGTGAACGGCTTGGTGATAGTAGTCGTGGCACCAGGGGGCACAGTCCTATGGTTACAGAGAACTCAGTATGAGTTCCACCACGGAATATGTAAGCAAGCGGCGCTATATTGAGTCTGATTTGCAATCTCTTCGTCACCGAGGCCCATTGGAACAGTTGGTATGATGTTTGCTTGACAACCTAACTATCAGGATTTCAATTCTCGGTAGTAGATGCGCACTGCTGATGAGTCTAACAATATCAAAGAAGGAGCAGATGTAAATATAAAATTGGATACAGAGAACGACACCAGGTGGCGACACTCTGCTTCATACTTGAGAGCAATCTTCAGTTCTGAATGTTATTACATTGTATATTTAGTGCGCTCTATCCCTTACTTTCTATGATTCTCTCTCTCAAAAAAAAAATATATTAGGTTGGTTTGGTGCAAAAATAATGACGGTTTTTGACATTTAAAAATACATCAAAAACCGTCATTATTTTTGCACCAACCTAATATATATGTGTGTGTGTGTGTGTGTGAGTGTTATGGATCAATAATAAGGGGACTTGTATAGTTTAATAATAATTAGTCATGTCTAGGACAGGAATCCTCAACACACACTGACGCAGAAAACCACTGGACGGCCGTTTCGTCTTTTTTGGGATTCATCAGCAGTGCGCATTTTCTACCAACTCTGAGTCGAACCCAGATCGCTCCGATAAGACGCTAGCGTCATACCATGGGCCCAACATGGCTACGGTGGCAAGGAGGAAAATAAGTTAATAGACATAATAAAGCACAGCTCATCTTTCCTGGTGGTGACACTCTCCAAGCATACATTGCGTTACTGAGCGCTTGGGAAACGGTTGTCCAGTGCTTTTCTGCATGTATATGTCTTGAGGATTCCCCTTCATAACATGATGAATAATTACATATATATATATATATATATATATATATATATATATATATATATATATATATATATATATATATATATATATATATATATATATATATATATAAACATCTTATTTCATTGCCGGTTTAATATGTAAATAAATAAAAAATAATAATTTTATCCAAATTAATGATGCTCTTTTAAAAGTATTTAATATAAAGAAAAAAGGTATATACACATAATATATATATATATATATATATATATATATATATATATGTGTGTGTGTGTGTGTGTGTGTGTGTGTGTGTGTGTGTGTGTACGTTTGCATCTCGACTCCAACTCCACTAAAGAAGATGGCAATCCCGATGCTCAGATGCGAACGGGTGCCTATTATACAACTTCTATTTATCGGTATGTATATATGTACTGGAATGTTTGAACTTGGCTTACTCGTTGTGGCTAATAACACCTAGGACCGATTCTCAATCTAAAATCGAAGACAGAATTTTCCACAAGTTGTGTATAGAATACAGTCATCTAAATTCAATTGCACAATATAAATACCTTATCTCGGGCAATAGTTCTAAATACTTTCTAAATACTTCTCTTGGAGCCTAAGAAACTTGCCATAAGTTCTCTTCCACCTATCGTAGAAATCAGTAGTTTTATCCTGGCATTCTGTTTAATAAAATTTATGGTCTGGAATCATTTGTCTCTCAATTGAAACTTCAGCTTTGTGAGGAACGTTAATTGTAACTTTAGAAAGTCGCAGATGAGCTTAATGAGGAGAGTCAAAAGAGCTGTGAAAAATGGACAAACACATTTTATTGATAGCGGAGAGTTACTAATTGCTGACATCTACCATTCTCTTCTTAGTGAATCCTTCAACAGATTAGGAATATTGACGTTGTATACATTCAGTGTACGGACTGGGCGATTGTACTTGTTGACAACACCTGCGTGATAATAACACAGTCAACATAACTTTAATGATTTTATGACGTTTTCATATTTTCTGAGTGACTGATTTGATTTCTACAACTTATCAAGCTTTTGCAGATTATTTAAAATCAGCAAATAACTTTAGATTCTAAGAATGTGTTGGATATAATGTTTATTTACTCATACAAGTCCTACTTCTTAACCCCTAGCTGGAGGTAGATGTGGATTACTACCTTTCTGAGCGTTATATCCGATATAGGGAATATAACGAAACCGACTGGAATTGGTACTCAGCTCTTCGATTTTCAATTCCAAACCGTTATCTAGTACACCGCCTGCGAATCCAAGCTTAAGGCACCTGATATTCCCAAGATGTAGGCCATCGTCGTTGTTTAACTTCGTTGTCCGTACGACAACCGATGTTTCAACGTAATATGATCGCATGACTTTTGTCATATTTTCTTGGAATGTGTAGAGTTAAGATATTTCTTTTGGAAATACGGGATTTTTCTTTTGATGGAATATCGTTGACTCATGGCTCATGTCCAGTTTTGATATCTTTGTAAGAATCTGAGATATTGTAAGAGATTGCAGTTTGTGTCTGACTTCTGCGCTTTTGATTGAAACCGCCAAAAATAACCTTTAAAAACATTTGAAACCAATAGTTCTTGGATTTCTCACAAATTATATTTAACTTCTAATGGTAGTTTTTTTTCGGTAAGTCACCGCCAGGTTTGATGTCCCGATAAGAGGAGTAAGTTTGGGATTAGATCATTGCATAATACATGAAAGTTTTCTTAAACATTCAAATTGTTACAGCGGTTAAAATCAAACAAGTTTCAGTAATAATAATAATAATAATAATAATAATAATAATGATAATAATAATAATAATAATCAGCGGCTACGTAGTGCAGGCTTGAGAGCGGGACCTGAAGGTTTTATCCTTGCTGCACAGGACCAATGCTTGCCAACTAGGAATTATCAAGCACATATACTAAAATATTGTGTCAGCCCAAAATGCAGATTCTGTGATAAATATCCAGAAACGATTGATCATCTTGTATCAGGTTGCACGATATTGGCACCCACTGAATATAAAACCCGACATGACAGAGTGGGTCAATATCTGCACTGGAAAATCTGCAACTACTACGGGAAGGAAACTAAAAGAAACTGGTATGAACACCACACAGATCCGGTTACGGAGATAGGACCTGTTACAATTCTATGGCATTACACAATACACACTGGCAGAACAATCAAAGCCAACCGCCCAGATATTGTTATTAAAGACCACAAACAAAAACGGTGCCTCCTTATTGATATGGCAGTCCCTGCTGACTGCAATGTATCTTTGAAGATATTCAAAAAGCTGTCAAAATACAAGGACCTTGAAATAGAAATCTCGAAAATGTGGCATATGGGAACATCAACAATCCCTGTTGTAGTTGGAGCCCTAGAACTGGTTGGAAAAGATTGCAGTAGACTAATTGAAGGGATTCCTGGAAGTCCATGCCTCAAGGAGATACAAAAAATTGTTCTGACAAGTACAGCCCACACTTTACGAAGGGCTTTATCGATGAATTTTTTTTTTTTTTTTTTTTTTTTTGTCAGTGGAAAGTGTCAGGATGCCATTTCTAACCTTAGGTCCCTGGGCGGGACCCGGAAAGAAATGTGTAAATGCCAGAAATCAAAGATAATAATAATAATAATAATAATAATAATAATAATAATAATAATAATAATAATAATGCATATTCACTGATCTGCTTATTCAGTCGTTGTAAATTGGACCGTAACGAAAAAAAAAACATACTCACAAAATGGTTTCTAACTGCCGACTCAGGGTAAGTATCGGAATCAACTGCATAGTATCTGTCCACATGTTTAGTTACAAAAGAGTACCAGTGGAATTTATTCTCGTCATGTGACTTTATACTTTATACAGAAACCGCGAATAAAATCAATATATATTACCATAAAGACGTTTGACCTATACGCATTAATAGGTGAAATCTGTTGTTTTTTTTTTATTTGTTTATGCATAAGAATGAAAATAAACACAACGAATCATTTCTCTATCATGAGGCAATATAAATAGCATTATAACGCATAAAAGCCAAATGGGAATTTTTTTCAATTCCTTTTTCCTATTCTTAATTCAATAAGGACATCTCTGAGAATTCTGCGAGTTTAGATTCCATCAACAGCTGTTCGGAGAAGCGACCAGATTTATCACGTTACTTTTATTATTGAATCCCAGATTTGTATCATTGCTGTTATCATCAACTTCATCTCTAGTTTGCGTGTATGTGGACGGCCAATATAACGTCGTATAACAATAAAAGTCATAGAAGCTTACTAAATCGGTATGAAGACGTCGAATGCCAATGAGTCCTGGGTCTCACGATGGGATTTCATCGGTAGTAAGGCATCTGATCGGAAGACTAGAAGTTTTGAGAAGCGTGTAACTACCTCATAACTGCTGTTGGTTTTAGGTCCAACGTGATGGTGGGTTGTAGCACCTGTTAGTGTCCCAGCTATAGACAAATAATGGACCCGAAAAAAAAAACAATATGAAAGTATAAGAGTGCATATTTGTAGTAAAAATACCAGCTAGAAAAACAGTAGGTATTTATATTAAAATGATCAACAATGCATTTTTAAAACAGAATAACAAAATGTTTTATCGGTAGTTAAAAGTATAGAACTGAGTTTAAAATGTATTTAGTAGAAGCCATATGACTGAGGTCATATAATTTAGATTTCGCCATAGATGTCGACATGCCACGACACCAAACAAAAATTTTCATAATATTAATCGATATATATCCGACAATTTCTTAACTGTATTCCGAAATATATTGTCAACACGACTACAACGTAAAACACATACACCGCCCTAGTAATTATGTCCACACAAACATGTCTACGCACAAAACGATGAGTAGCATATACCATATATTCAATTGTGAAATCACAATGAATTTTTATTATTTAAAAGCTCTCAAGAAAACTAAATTTCGGCATAAGGTATTTGTATGCCTTTCAACAGTCGAATGACAATGTACGACACAAACATATTGTTAATCTTATATATCAAATGATTTTCCATATTATTTAACGGTAGATTTATGTAGCAAACCGCATTCATGCGGGTAAAGAAAACACACAGCAAGTATTCAAAAATAGAAAGATGTACAATAAAATGTTAAGTCATTTCACTGAATATATTTATCTATAGAACGCGAGTGAATCTGAAGAGAACTAGAAATAACATCAGGATTTATTATTGGTGGAAGACCATTTTATAAGCAGATAAAAGCATATTCATGGTATACACAGATAGAAAGCTGTCGGGAATCCTAGAATAGGTCGTAAAGGAAAGCATAAAGTAAGGACTAACCGTCAATTGTAAGAAGACAGAGTGTATGGTGTTTTGTAAGAGGAACAGTTCAAGAAGGAGACTACTAATTAAATGCTTTGAAATCAAGCAAGAATCCAAATGTAACTTTTGACAATATTGAATATGTTATAGAGCCAAATATGCCTTCCAAGAGCTAAACAAAGTATTAAGAAGCAGGTGAGTGTCTCTAAAAGCTACGAATAAATACCAAAATATTATGTAATATTGAGTGGCATTGAATTCTGGATAATCTCTCAATAGATGAAGAAGACACTTTAGTAGTAGTTACATAGAAGGGTACTGAGTATAAAAGCTGATATTATGGGTGACAAGGATATTTTAATAATAATAATAATAATAATAATCAGAAAGGGGAAAATCATTTTTTTAGGGCAAATAATGCCTAAAGGCATCTTAGAGAAGTAGAGGCTGACAAGGAATGCAAGAATGACAGAAGAAAAAAGCTCGTAACCTATGAAACGAGATTGTGTAAATGGGTGATAGAAAGAGAAGGAAGTTGTGGAGAACCATAATTACACACGTCCTTGAAATACATTCATAAAATGTGTTAATGGCGGATAAGATGTTCAGAATGTAGAAATTTTGAGACCCTGCAGAAGTGAAGAATGTTGTTTACTTGACACCAAATTAAAGTAAAGCTGGTAGAAAGCTAAATAACATTTGACACTACTAGACAACATTGATTTAAAAAATTTTAAGAGTGATGATATGTCACTTGCAATCAAGCCCAGAATAAGTTTCACATCATGATGTTTTTAAAAGACTATTTAAAGAAGGACGCGCCCAATAACACTCGAAAACATTCAGAGGAACTAGAAACGCAAACTGTGTGCAAAAATTACCAGTTATCCGTTTTAAGAATACGACCGTTTTCAGTCCCATGTTGCAAAAGATAGAGAACGATGGTAACTTTTTGCACACAGAATGATATAAAACTAAGTGTCCATCGCAAATCAACTAATAAAAATGATCTCATAAATTTCCATTCTCACCATCATAACAAAATAAAATGTGGAACGTTTATTGGATTCTATTTAAAAGCACTCAGAATTTGTAGCCTTCGATATTTATATGACGAGGAGAAATAGATTGAAAATATTTTTAAGCTTCTCCAATGCGTAAATTATTTTATATTCAAAGCGAAACAAAAGTCTCGTAAAATATTTTAAAATAGAAGAGTGGAACTTTCTGACAAAAGCCGCGGATACAAATATATTATTCTACCTATCAACTGTATCACAACTACAACTGAAAATAATTTATCTAAGCTTAACATGAAATTTGTTATTTCTAAAGCAATAAAATAATTAATACAAAACGAAGTAATTATGAATTATAATATGTACGGAAAAGGAACTCTATCACCTGTAATAATTGGCACCGAAAATACACAGGAGAAACTACAAGGAATTTAAATAAAAGATTATATGTAGACAAAAAAGATCTTTTACAAAATAACACAGTGCATTAGTTCTTCAATGTAAGGAATTTTACTATAATTTCAATTTAAAGCTGTTACTTTAATTGAAAGAGAAAGCAATTTACTAAGACGAAAGTATATAAAAAGTGTTTTAAACGCTAGCAATTTTTCCTTAGAAATTAATCTATCATAACAATGTAGTATACTTAATAATAAAATCATAAAAATCAAACCGAACGAAAAGAAATTAAAAGAAATTGACCTTAGTATATACCCAAACACACAAAAACAATTTAAATTTAGAATTTTAGTGTACACTCCCTTTGTGCGCCTGCGCAGATATATCGGAACGATCACTTTAATCCAATGAAATCATTTGGCATTGATTTTACTAATATATTCATACATTATATACATTATTATCTCATATGGAATAAATAATTATATTACATTCATTAGTTTTCAGTTTTTTAGCTAAACAAAATTGTTGGGAAACATGTATACTGAAATATAAATAAATAAAAGCTAAATTCTGTCTGTCCGTCCCTGTGAATGAAATTCCTTTAACTCCGGCGACACTTGCTCAACATAGATATATTATTCATTTTTGAGATCAGAATTTAGGATTTAAAGTACGTTTTTCATCTGGCTCTTGAACATCTAGCATTAGGTTTTGTGTCTGGATTTGGTGGGAACTGTTAAAAATTCAAATTTTAAAATGAATGAAAAAAGTTAGTTATTTTAAAAAAAATTCATTTATATTGAGTTTAAAGTAACACAAAAAATATGTGAATCTAAACAATAAAAAATATGCAAAACTTTGGGAATTGAGAAAATTAGTTTTATTTCTTCAAAACACCAAGGAAAAAGAGTGAGAGGTTTCTTGACGTGAGGTTTTTGATTTGAAGAACTCAACTCAATTTATGTTTCACGGCGTTTGTGATTCGAAGAACTCAATTTTCGGTCCGAATTGGAACTTCGGCCCAAATTGGAGTTTCAGCCCAAATCGATCTTTCGGTTCAAATCGGTGTTTCGGCCGGAACTGGACTTATAGCCAGAATCAAACTTAAAGTGAGGCTTCCAAATTCTATGGAGTAAATTGTGGAATTCAATGTTATTTTTTTTTTCAAAATTATCATTTCTATTTTCTAAGCTGAATCAGAGATCCATTTACTTTGAGAAGTAAACAGAGAATACCATATACTGAATATGGGAGCAATGATGTAACTTTAGAGAAAATAAAAATAAAAACGATACTTGTCTTGAACAGCATAAAGAGACAGTTTAAATTTTTAGGGTACATTATGAGGAAATGGGCTTAGAAAGCTAACAGGACATATTTACAGACACAGGACATAATGAAGGCAAGAGGAACACAGTGCATAACATACATAACGACCTTGTGTAAAAGTGGTATTAGGAGAGATAGCAAAAAGACTAGATTTACTAAGAGCTACAAAAAAACAGGACATTGGGGAGAGCCCCATTCGACCAAGTTTTGAAGTGATATAGCATGAAATAATTATATTGTTAAAATGACAAAGTTATAAGATTAATTTTGTGAGGAATTTGCCAGATCCTGGAAATAAATCTACGGTTGAGGATTCCGAAATTAGTACATTTTCAATATTTGAGACACTATATATATATATATATATATATATATATATATATATATATATATATATGTTGTGTCCCAAATATATATATATATATATATATATATATATATATATATATATATATATATATATATATATATACATTGATGCATGTTTCATTAAATAATACATGCAAGTTTTGTCTATTTATTTTAAGTTCCTTTCATATTGTCTGATAAGCTTAATAACATTATCATTGAACGACGAAAGGAAAACACCGTATTGATACATGTTTAAATCCAATCTAAGCTTTCGGCTCACATAAGCCATTACCAAAGATTACAATTACTTTTCGATATATCAACTAATACACCGACGAAACAATAATGATAGTCTCTTTTTGTTGCATGAAAAATTTCAAAGCAACGACTAACTCGTGTATACGAGACGTGGAAGCGAAAATCGTGTCGCAGCTCGTGACGTCACACATGACCACCGGAGAGTGAAAACGAGAAGTATTAAGTATGTTATCAATTATAGGCATTTAAGAATATTTGTGGAGATTTGGTAGTTTATTTTGTTCAGGTTAGGTTTAAAAAAACAAAAAAACAGACTATAATAATTGTTTCGTCCGTGTATTGGTTGATATACTGAAAAGTAACTGTCATCTATGATAATGGCTTATGTAAGTCGAAAGCTTAGATTGGATTTAAACCTGTATCAATATGGTGATTTCCTTTCGTCTTTCACTGATAAAGTTATTAAGCTCATCAGACAATATGAAAGGAACTTACTTAAAATAAATAGACAAAACTTGTCTATATTATTTAATGAAACATGCATCAATGAAAAATTGCTACCTAAATATACACAATATATATATATATATATATATATATATATATATATATATATATATATATATATATATATAGTTAAACCTAGAGAGCCAGACAAACCTACCAAGGTTTCACCTAAGCGAATCGGAAAAAGTTGAAAAAGAATGGAATATTTCTAGTCAATAAACAAAAATAACATAACCGCGTGACCAGAAAAAAAGGGGGAGGGTTCGGGAAACCATTTATTCAAAAAAAAAAAAAACAAGCAACACGGACAACAGTAACCATTTATTCAATCAACAAAAAAAAAACGGGGAGATGAGACCTAGTCTAACAACCAGCGTTTTTTATGTCTACATTTGATTAGAATTTCCGTTTTAGAATTTAATAAAGAATCAGGTTCCTTATATAAAGCTATAGCAAATTTTTCCAGCGCTACTTACTGTATTGAGCACTTGTTTTGCGTACTAGTGTCGGGTTTTTTTTATTCGGGCTTTGAACTTGCATGCTGGACGATTATTTTCGGCTAACGTACATGTTCTTGGTTTTTCTTTATATATATATATATATATATATATATATATATATATATATATATATATATATATATATATATATATATATATATTTCCCCTTTGGTATTGGTTTGGTTATTTGCAAATCAAGACACCAACGGTTTTCTGAACGAGTGTAGTTTCTTATACCTATAAAATTATTACTAATACTTAATATATATATATATATATATATATATATATCTTAATTTTTTCCTAAACAAAGGCATTAGAAATCTCTTATTCGCACCTACAAAATTTAAATGCAATTATTACAAATATTTTAACTTACATGCCGCCATTTTAAATTTAGATTTATTTCAGTTAGTTGATCCCAAGAGAATTTTGTAACGATGGAATTTTAAGATATGATCTCTGTTCTATTAATGCTCGATTCTATTAATTCCTTATGGTTTTCCCATCTGAGTGTTTCGTTATCAGAATGCAATAAATTGATTTTTTTTTCTAAACTTTCATCCTATGCGATTGCTATTAACTGTGTAAAAATAATTTCCCAGTGCCTCCTTTGTTGAAAATTAAAAACGGAATAAAAAATTGAAAGCTTTTATTTTAAAGAAAAATCTAGATATTTTGGTGCACACCAAAGAGAAATTTGCCGTTAATTGAAGATTCTCCTGTTATTTATAGCATGTTATGTGATGTTAAATATAATAAACATATTTATTGATATTTATCCTTTAAAAATTTACATTAGATATTTATTTAAATATTTAGTTTGCCATGCATCGAAAGAGAGGCATGAAAATGTCAAACAGTTGGATAGATATCATAGGAAAAACGTAAAAATTGATTGTAAAAATTGATTGTAAAAATTGATTGTAAAAATTTGCAAGACAGCAAGAAAAAATAAACGACTGTATCCGTTTGCGAAAATTGAAACATTGTAGTGGATTCTCCCGTCGTATTCGACACATAAGCGTCAAGCAATTTAGTTCCTAGGAACCGACAGTCTAGACACAAGCCCATATGATTTGATTATAGTGGTGAAGGTTTTGTACAGAACCATCCACACTTTTGAAGGGCTGAATACAGAGATCTGGCACACTACTTGCCACAAGGTCACCAAACGACTCTCCGCATGTTTTGAATTCAGAGATGTCCTTCTCCTAGACCAGTTGCCATCCAAGGCCTGTCCTGCTATATACCCCTAGCTGGAGGAAGAAAAATAGTATTAATACCTTTCCCAAGAGTATTAGCTCGTAAGTGAATTTAATAGATTAAACTGGAATTCGAACGGCTCTCCGATTCCTCAATATATATATATATATATATATATATATATATATATATATATATATATATATATATATATATATATATGATCATTTATTTGAAAAAATAGCCGTTTTGTTTCAACACTTCTGGTGTCTTATCAAGTGATTGTGTTGAATGTTTACTCCATCATTTGATAAAACACCAGAAGTTTTGAAACAAAATGGCTATTTTTGTAGTGATTTTATAATATATTTATGTTATAATTTTCGAATAAATAATTATATTTGCTGTACTCTGTATTGAGCACTCTTTTAAGAATCGTATTTTTTGGTAGGCCGAAGATATTTTGGACATCGCGCGCGTAAGCAAAACACAGAAAATAAATAATCTGTTTGTAAATTCTAATTACACAATTTCGCACTTTCAAACATTGGCTAACACTTTTTCTACATCAACATACAAAATCCTATACATATATATCAACATACACATACTGTATACATGAATGTGCCATCATGTAAATAATTATGTATATGTGTATAAGATATATATATATTTATGTGAGGATATCCATATATATATATATATATATATATATATATATATATATATATATATATATATATATATATATATATAATATATATATATATTAGCTCTGGATTTACATTGAGCTCTCAGGATTTCATCCTCCTTGGGATAACCCATAGGGATTACCAAGTTCTTCATAACTTAAATATATATATATATATATATATATATATATATATATATATATATATATATATATATATATATATATATAAGGATTTTATGTACAGGTTTATATACATGAATATTGACGAGGTATTTTTGTCTCTTTCGCATTTATCTTTTTTCTTTATGCGTTTTCTTTGTTCACTTCTCTTCTTTACTGTGTTATTTTTTCTCAAATTTTTATGCAATTTTGCTTAAAATTAAAAAATATCATGACAATATATGTCTCAAGATGATGTATTTGTTCATTACTAAATATGTCTATCAATAACATTCATTCGTTGTAACGATCAATACTGAGGGAGCAATGTTGCAAGTAAATTAGAAAATGATGCAATAAACACGAGTGTTTTTCACAGTTAATTGCATCACACATAACCAAGGATTATCATGTAATATTTCTATTACACAAAGAAAAATGATTGTTAACACTTGTTTCCAAGTAGGATTATTGCCTTTTTTTTTGTTCCGCTGGTGACATTGGCGATCGAATATCTTTGGTTGTTACCACGATAATTTTGTCTGGGAAGCTTCCCATGTAATCGTCTGATGATCGTTTGATGGAGTGTCTTTTTCTGTTTTCGCTTAACGAGAACCTAACCTTGCCTTTACATCGTGGAAGTATTTATACAATTCTCACTTGTTTCAAACACAGCTCGAGCAACAAAGTCTTCCTAGCAGTGAAATAAACACAGACAGCTTCATTTTCGGTTCTGTAGATTCCAGCTTCTATTGTATCTTCAAAACAAACAAACGTTCTTTGTGCAGATGGAACGAGAACAGTCAAGGATAATATGTTCATCTGTGGGTGAAATTAACACAACCACTTCAAGTTTGTTTTTAGATTTTACATCTCTGAATATCTCCAAAACAAACACATATTATTTGTGTGGATCGAAGGGGAACATTCACGGATAAAATGTTCATTTTTGGGCGGAATTAACGCAGCTACTTCAAATTCCCTTTTAGATTCTACATTCATGAAAATCTTCAAAACAAATACACGTTCTTTGTGTAGATCGAACAAGCCATTAAACTAGTCACAATCTTCATCTGTGGGTAAAATAAAAACACAGCCATATCACCTTCGATTAGCGAGAGAGATGGGCCGTGTAATATCTCTTGTGACGCTGGTAGATTCTTGATGCGGGCCGAATGAATCGGGGTTAGATATGAATTACTGAATACATTGTTGGTCTATTATGTTTGACGCATAATTAAAATACAACTCTTCTCTTTCCCTCTCCTTCGTAACTAAATGCTTTATTTTGCTTCCATTCTTATCAACATAAACATTTAAGCAAACACTTCCGTTTCTTTCTCTTCTGGTCTCGTTCATTAGGCAGCTCAACACTCGTCTGTGCCTGATAAAAGCAGCTGCTTAAATTATGGAGCAGAACGAAAGTGACTTCCAAAAGTTGAGCAAAGTATTAGGAAACAAAAACATATCGCTAGTAACAAAAGAAAGAATACTTGACTTTTATGTAATATCAGTCCTCCAGTATGGGAGTTTAATTCTGGACAATTTCATCACAGATTAAGAAAAGAGTTGGAGCAAAGGAAACGTGGTTCTGCGGAAGGATGCAGAAAATACCATATCCTGAACATGAGAGAAATGATAGAACTTTAGAGAAAATGAAAAGAAAAAGGATACTTATCCTGAACATCATAAAGAGACAGTTTAAATTTCTAGGGCACATTATGAGGAAATGGGTTTCGAAAACTGACAGGATATATTGACAGATACAGGACATATTAAATGCAAGAGGGACACAGGACAACAGTGCATAACATACATCAGAAGCTTGTGTAAATGGACGGTAGAATAGGTATTAGGCGAGCGAAAAGACAAGATTTACAAACAGCTACAAAAGACAGGACATTGAGGAGGGCCATAATCGGCCATGTCCTAAAGGGTCATAGTATATCCTAGGCCCCACTCTATTCGTTATCTACATAAATGTTGTGGTAGGATCCACCTAATTTGCATAGTGGAGTACCGACCATATAAATATGGTTGGTACCGGGAAGAGAGGGACGGAATCAAGAGATTCAGCCAGAGATCTGCCCGACTGCGACTCAGTCAACACATTCTCCAGGAACGGTCTTCCCAGGAATATACTAAAGACTATATGTAAATATTGTGTACACTTTCTTGTTTCAATACATTTTGTTCTAAGTACATTTTGTGTTGCATTATTATTCCATGCACTAGTCAAGTTTCAACAATAAATGACCTTCCTGATGCCATAAATTCCCAAGTTGTCATCTACACGGATGACACCACAATTTATTCCTGCCTCAAAAACAAATCTAGTGTCAGTGACAAAACTAATCTGCCCGTGCGTCTCGAAAAGGACCTGCAATTGGCTGTGAAATGGGGCAGGAATGGGCTGGTCAACTTTAATGCTTCAAAATCAAAACTGCTCCCATCCGTTTGAACTCATGAAGTCTGGGAACCGGCGAATGCAGTTCCTCGGAGCAAATGCTATGAAAGTATTTGTAAAACAGACAGAGTGAGGCGACGGCGCGTCTGTGAGAAAGTGACTGTAGACGAGATGCCAGAACAGGACCAATTATATTGCATATCCGCCTTTGGAGCCTATCAAGAACTCGATATTATATTAGAATGTCTGACGCTCAACTTCTCGAGAGCAGCTCTCTGCGGCTGCTCGGTCTCACGTTGACTGCTGACCTGAGATGGAATAAATACATTGAGCCAATTGCTTCGTCCACTGCAAGGTAAGTTGGTTCCCTGTGCTGCGCCAGGAAATTTTTCTCCCCGGAATCGATCCTTCAGATCTACAAATCAACAATTCTCACTTGCATGGAGTATTGCTGCCATATATGGTCTGGAGCCTCTTCTATTTGCCTCGGGGTTCTTGATAGGCTCCAAAGGCGGATATGCCATATAATTGGTCCTGTGATGGCATCTCGTCTACAGTCACTTTCTCACAGACGCGCCGTCGCCTCTCTGTCTGTTTTACAAATACTTTCATGGCATTTGCTCCGAGGAACTGCATTCGCTAGTTCCCAGACTTCATGAGTTCAAGCGCCCTACGAGGCTGGCATCCCGCTCTCAACATTTCACTGTAGAAACTTTTAAATGTAGCCGTCTCTTCTACTCCAATAGCCTCATATCTCGCACCTCTCGCCTGTGGAACTCTTTTCCCTATTCCAGTTTCCCTGAGAGCTATAATCTACAGGTATTCAAATGTAATGTCAATCGACATCTCCAGTGGTCTTGGTCTATCGACTACCCTTCTGCTCATCCTTTCTTCTATCACTCCTATCTGATCTTGCTGCAAATTTTCTGTAACCCCTTGCGTCCTAGTGGCTTCTCGTCTTGCTTGGGGTAAAACGCTTAAAAAAAAATCTTTCTAAAATGACACCTTTGTTATTAAGATTAATTTTGTATAGAAAGTTCCCGGATCCTGAAAATAAATCTACCGTTGAAGATTTCTTAATTAGCCCACTTTCAATATTTGGGATCCAGTGAAACAATAAAATAAAAAAATAAATAAATGTACTTCTTCTCACATTTCGGATTTTTCCTGAAAAAGTCAACCGATTCGTCATCGGATGAATCTGTAATTCACACCGACGAAATTTCAATGCAATTATTACAAATATTTTAACTTGAACGCCCCATTATAAATTTGGATTGCCTTTTTGTAAGTTGGCCTAAAGACAAAATTCTATTACAGGAGTTTTGAGATCTGAACTCTTTTCTATTAACCCGCGGCTTTCGTTATCTGAATGCAATAAATCGATTTTTTTTTCAAAACTTCCACCCTGTTCGATTTCTATTAAATGTGTACAAACCATCCCAGCCACTTATTTATTGCAAACTAAAAGCTGAAGAAAAAGTTAAAAACTTATTTATTTAAAAAAAAAACTAAATATTTTTGCACACGCCGAATATAAATTTAACGTTGATTGAAGATTCTCCAGCTATCTATAGCGCCGTGGATGTTCAATATAATAAACATATTTATTGATATTTATTCTTAAAATATGTACCCATAACGTTTGCCATGAAATCGGAAAAGAGACATAAACTCAAAAGAATAAAAATCTACTGTAAATTTATTCAGTGATGAAGACACGTAATATATAAAAGAAGATTCCAGATTCGTATTTATTAAAAATGTCTCCAACAGTTTTTCCATACGTTATTTCTTGGCTAAAATATTAGACATACCAGCTACACCTCTACAGTATACGATTTTCGCGTCTTCGTCGGCTTAATGTCGCCTTATACGGCAGGGATTCCTTTCATCCTTTTTTTTTTTTTATTGAAGATGGAAACAAAAATGAGACATTTTGAAAATCTCTGCTTGCTATTAGTTGGTGCAAAAATAATGACGTAATAATGTCGTTTTTTGACGTATTTTTAACGTCAAAAAACGACATTATTACGTCATTATTTTTGCACCAACCTAATATATATTGCATGACTCATTAACTTACATTTACTCACAGAAAAGAAGTGTTATTCGTTTTTTCTCTCTTTTTTACCGTAAGGTTCACCTTGTAAAAGGCCATTCAATGCAGAGGTATTTCATATGGTTAGTATGGGAAGATAACGATTGACTCAAGACTTGGACAGGTTGTAGTGATCAAGGAAATATGTTCCATAGGAGAGTGGGACTCTCTCTATCTCTTTCTATCTCTCTCTCTCTCTCTCTCTCTCTCTCTCTCTCTCTCTCTCTTGCAGCTCCTTAAAAATCCCTTTTTTAATGGAAACAATTCTTTGACCAGGAGGCATTTACATATTCACCTGTATCCTTTTGCTATTTCTCAACTTATCTTGATTGATATAGACGTTTCGACCATGTACTCTCTGGTCATAATCAGGTGTCAATTAATTAGCTGATATGTGAGACCTCTTGATTATTGTGATACTCTGCTATATCGATGGACTGAGCAATTAATTAGCTGATATGCGATATCTATTTATTATTGTGATATTTTCTTCCTTTGATATCAGTTATTTTTCGTTCCCGCTGAATTGACTCGTCACTTACCAGATCCAAGGACTGAACTCATGACCACTAGATGACAGTTATGTGTAATCCTTTCTAATCACAGTATACTGTTATCTGTTGTACCAAATACAAGTACCACCTACAATAATTATACCAATGTTATTATTTTAATTTATAAAATAACATCAATTTAATGAACTGAAAAAAATCGTTACGTGGAGATAATTATTTTAAGAATACATAACGTGCTGTCCGAAATAAGCCCCTGGGGAACATGTAATTTAACCGTGCCTGCACATGGGTCTTTATGCCCTATTTGCCCACCCAGTAAAAGGCCTAAGAGCTAGTCAAACTAGAATGAGGCTGTTCATGAAGTAAGAGATAAGAAGTGCTCATTGTGAAGATATGTATGATAGATAACGGTTGAATCTAAACATCAAGATTACTGTGATCGGTAGGTGCACCCTCTGTGAAAACTCTTCGAGAAATAGATGATCTTGGAACTGCCTTCTAACTAATGATATACGAAAGAAACGAGATTGAATCCAAAAATGCACCAGAAATTGCCTACAAAACAAACAACAGTGTCAAGTTGCGGTCATTTAAATATAGGTATCCTGACGAAATCGCTAAAAAAATCAGCATACCTTGATGAAAACAGGCTCTAAACGTAATGAAAACATAGGTTTATCATCGATATCTTCATGTTATTATTAAGAAAGATTGTTTTTGTTTTTTTTGTTTTTTTTTGGATATTTAATTGTTTTCCTTTTTTTAGAACATTCGAAATTTTGATTAAAATTCTTATACTAACATTTAGCATAGTAAATCTTCGTCTTTTTCTGCTGTCACAGATACATTAATTTGGAAATTCTTGCAAAAATCAATTGTCGGATTTCAATGAAATTTTCAGGACTTATTTACAAATGAATTAATTTTCTTTTATTAAAACATCCTGCTGCTTATTTCTTGTGTATGTGTTTAACCCCTTTACTTAATTTTATGAAAACTTGAGAAATTCAAAATGATAATTTTTAGTGACTATATTACTTAAAATCAGATTTTATGAAGAATTTAAATCACCTTTTTTGCAAAATTGGACCCCGTCTTACCGCAACTCTGTTCTGAATGTAAAAATAAAAAGCGCAATAAAAGTAATACATTATTACATTAGAGAAGATTTTAATTGCTTCTATGAATAATATATACATATAACAAAAAAAAAACATTTATCGACAAAAAGTGACTTTTTACAAAATTTGTTTTCATTTTTTTACAATTTTAAATTGAATAAATCTTTTAAAATTCCGTGTAAATGTTTTAACTCCTAAGAAATATTGTCATTAAGTAAAATTTTATTTACTAAAAATATATTATAAAGCTCATTACAGTCTGACGACCCGAATATTTATAAAAGAATTTCGATTCGTTTTTATATGTGTGTTATACGTGCAGAAATTCTAAGTATGGATGTTCAAACCTATAAAATTATCATTAGAATGTTACGTGTTTTAATGGTTGTCCCTACTTACGGGAAAAAAAAACTCTCATATATTTGTCGTCTGCTCCACCATACTTATCTATGAACACCCTCGGCGGTCATTCGGCTGTCAGTAAATCGGTTAACACGTCAGAAAAACAAGACGTTGTGCTTAAGAAATGCTTGTATACAACAGTTTATGCTTTAGGTAAGTGATATTTGTTTCGAATCAGATGAATTTAACAGAGATTGGCTACTTTTCCTCAGATAACGTTTATAAATATATATTTTATTTTCGCAAAGATTTAAAACCGAGAATTAGTTTTGTTTACAAATATGTTAAAATGGCTGTGTTTATCGATTTTGCTGAAAAAAATCGATTACGATCAATATATATTTTTAATTACATCACAGAGTATTTTGTTTACACGAAATAGTTCATTTTAAATCATACAGTAACGTATGAATATCGTTAGGCCACCAGATATCCGGTGGCTGTGGCATCAATGGGTGCTAGAAGATCGTCTGTAGGAGTTTCTCTCTCTTCAGGCTGTTTTGTATTCAGTGTTTTCCTTCACCTGCACAGACTGTGATTCGAGACAATAGAGCCGAGTCTTCCTTACTGTATAATCCATAGATAATGGAAGAGAAGTAAACGCATTAGTATGAATGTGAGCGAAATAGAAAATAGTAATTGGACACGATACGACGATTCCACTTTCTCCGCCGATAGCCATTACGCTACCTTCACAAGCCATGATTTGACAATCGAACCGTAAATCAACATTAATAGCTATTATTTTTCCTGTAGATTTTCATAGTAGAAAGAGGATTTCCTAATAAAATAGTATCCTTTTGCAGCCAAATTCATATCTGTCATCAAATCTTTCCTTGACATTATTCATCGCGGTTGATTTTCACGAAGTTGGAGTTTTATATCGCAAGGATAATGCAATAAATATTATTTTAAAATCAACATTTTTCATCCAGTGATTGTTTTAGCTTTCCAATAGAATCATATTACCGGGATTCTGAAACATTTCAAACGGCTTATTTCTAATGAATTGAAACATTTTACTGAGAGGAATACAAGGAAAACGGATTGAAAATCTAGTAACAAATAATTAACACAACTCAAAATAAAGACAATACACTAAATATAAAAAAATAAATCTTGTCACTGCGGGGTTTTAAATTTGCACTTAATCATAGTTAAAGAAATATTCCAAATACGGAGATGCAAAAAGAAATATATAATTTTTTACTCGATTAAATATTTATTTTTTATTTAATTACAATTATACTGATTGTAGAAGCATTCACACACAAAAATTGATTTTCATTGCTGTTTTAGAAACAAGTAATTTTGATTCAATCTTGTTCACAATTTATCAAATAACAGTTTCTGTTTTAACGTGACGTAGACATTTTTATGATAAATTTTAGAAATGGTCTTTAAAAAAGTGAAAATTCACTTTTCCAGTCATCAAGCAACGCATTTCAATATTATTAGAAAATTCTCTTTTTACTATGAAAATCTAAAGGAAAAATAATTTTTTTATTATTGTTGATTTACGATTTTAAAAAAAGAAGCAGTGAAAACAATTGTTTTGCGAGCGGGGGGGGGGGTTCTAATTTTTTTTTATGCAGACCTTGAAGTAGGAAGTAGCTTGTAAATTTTAATGCCTTCAAACTAATCTGCTCTCATTTAACCATTACCAAAAAAACTTTCCTTCCCACCATCGAATTGATGCTCGTCTCACTCTGGCTTCTTAGCCTCACGCTTTCAACTGACTTGAGGTGGAACAACTACATTGAATCAATAGCTGCATCTACTGCAAGGAGATTTTGATCAATGTGTCGTGCCAGATAGTCTTTTCGTGAGAGTTCATCTAACAAATTTACAAATCTACCAGTCTTCTGTCTATTAAATACCGCTGCCATATCTGGCCTGGTGCCCCTGATGCTCACCTCCAAGTTCTAGAGAAACCCCAAAGAAGGATCTGCAATGTAATCGGTCCTGACTTGACGTCTCGGTTTCGAGTCGCTTTCTCACAGAAGTAATGTGGCTTCCTTCTGTCTTTTCTAGAAATATTTTCATGTCAACTGTACTGACGAGTTTTTTCCCTTGGTTCCCCGCTTACATGAATTTAAGCGTGCTACTAGGCATCTAGGTCCTACCCTTTTACTGTTTAAATAGTTAAATGAAACTCGCACTTCCCGTCAGTCAAATTCCCTTCCTTTCACTTGAATCCCTGTTAACTACAATCTTCAAAATTGGAATGTAACGTCAGTTGCCATCTTCTATTGCCTTGATCCACGTTCATCTTTTATCTTTTCCCCAATCCCCTCTATACCCAGGCTTTTCTCTCACTTTCACTTTCTGTGTCCTCTTGCTTCCTAGTATCCCACCCGCCTTGCTTGGGGTGAAATTCTTAAAAATATTAGTCCATTCGAAATTGTTTCTTATTTTGGTTGTTATTGACACAACATTTAAACACCACACTCTCTGGTCTTCTTTATTTATCTCCTCATTTTTTTATTCGGGTATTCCAGCTAGCTGACTAATCGACTGATTGAACGTACTTGTGATATCTAGTATCTTCAAGATGGCCAGAGGGGGCGCGATCAAAACCTTGTGTTCATAAAACCTTCAACAACCAACATGAGAAAAACAGATGATAATCAATGCTTGAAAATGATGTCTGATATAATCATTACATATTAATAGTGCACGAATAGATTTTGTCTCCTTGCTGGTAGATGCATCGATAATGGCTTTGCCTGCCACTCTCTGTCTTTTCTATTGAACATACTGTGTGAGATAGATAAGTTGTCATCTAAATTACACAAAAATGAAAATAACATTGGTATGTCATTTAACAAATATATTTACCAAAATTACACAAAAATATCTTGAAATACTAGAGTAAATTTATTCAATAAAATCGCCATTTGCTTCAACCACGGTCTCAAGACAACTTCGGAATCTCCTGCAACTCTTCTGAACGGTCTTCTTGTTTAGGTTTGTGATTGCTGCTATAACCCTTGCCTTTAGTTCATCTTTCGTGTTACAAGAAGTTTTGCTGGTCTCTCGCTCAATTGCGCTCCACAGATAATAATCAATTGGATTGGAGTCTGGAGAGTTAGGTGGCCAGATGTAAGGAGTTATGTGGTCGCAAAAATTGTCTAACAGCAATAACTGAGTTCTCTTGCTTGTGTGGCATAGTGCAGAGTCTTGATGTCAGACAGAGAGATTTCCTGCAACCAGTTTCTTAACCCAAAGTAGCACTACACCTCTCAAGGCACTTGATGTAAGCCTTCATTTTGAGTCTGATGACCTGTGGAAAGATGAATGGAGACATAACGTCGCCATCTCTAGTGATCACTCCAAACATCATGATGTCGATATATCATCCAACTCTTTCCGAATCATCTGTACTGTCCTCAGATTGACACCCAAACATTCTGAAATGTTTGCATTAGAGCTTTCGGCACGAATGCCAAGCAACACTGCATGCCGTTTTCTGGCGGAGTGAATTGCATCATAATATCCAACTGACCCTACAATACTATGCAGTCGACAAAATAACAAAATAAACAAAGCGCATGCGTGAAATAAAAAGCATAATATGGCGTCAATTTAACCTGTACATTTTGTATTGTCTAATATTTAGTTAATCATATTTTAGCTGATTGTATTAATACTTAGGTTGTTATTCTACGGCCGTTATGTAAGCAGATATGATCAGAAGTGAAGGATGTTACATTTAAACATTCAGGCTTTTCATTGGAGTTCTTTCTTAACGTTCCATGACGCAAATGCTTTGTAGCCGTTGTTCAAATAAATTAGAAAGTTATATTTTTTTCTTTTTCCAATCTTCAATACGAGATTATCTTGTTTCTTTCATTACAGGAATAGTATTTGATGGAATAACCTCAGAATTTCTTACAAAAGGCATTTGCTAACGATAATATATATAATTTCTTTTTAGGCTATGTTGATTTTCAGTTATTATTGATATTATGATTACTATATTTTTCATCATATTCAACTTGATTTTTATAAACAACAGAAATATAAAGAAAGCAATACTAGTTAAAATATGAATATTAACTATTAAAGCTTTGGATTAATGGATGCCAGCTAGTATTGAAAAATTTGGGACCCGAGTTCGAATTCCAGTTGAGTTTATTGCATTCACTTACGTGTTAATACCCTTCGGAAAGGGATGAATCTATCTGTTCTCGCCAGCTATTTGTAGGTAGCAGTGCAGAGTGACCGTAGTGGTCTTGGTTAGTAAACTGTCTAGGAGCAGGAAAATTCTGAATTCAAATAACCTTATAGGCTTTGCCTCTTTTGACAGGACGGGCAGGGTATATTCAAGATCCTTGATACAAAAGGAACCGGCAAACCATTGACGTAGTCTTCCTTGAACGTCACCTTGAACTATAATTGTGAGATGGAGGGGAGTGGTGACCAGAGCGGCGGTGACAAATGCGTTGAATAAACAATAATGATGTTGATGATGATGTTGATGAAGGCTTCATCGAAAATGATTTAAGTTTTTTTACTTATTTAATGGCATGATTTTGACGATAAAATATAAAAGGATTTAAAGAAATACAGAATGAGGCAGAAATACTTCCAAGAAATACATCTCACATAATGGTAAGACATTAGTACCAATGGTGCCTTCATCGAGTTAATGCCGTGCCATTATGTGGGTGAAATTTCTGGGCGGTGTATGTGGGAGTTATTTTTGTCCCATTCTATATTTATAACGATGACAATATCTCAGCTAAGAAATTCGAGGACTTCTTGCGCTAGTTTTCGAATAAAAAAGATGATATTAATTTTTATAACAAATTTCTCATGAGACATTAATAATAAAATCTACGCTTAGGCAAGCCTAAATATAAAGATAGATAGATAGATAGATAGATAGATAGATAGATAGATAATTTTTTTTCCTAAATCAAGCATTACTTCTCAATGATATAAAGGTGGGTACACGTCGTCGAGTAGGCATCTCTATAATTCTAAAAATAAAAACTTGCTCAAACAGATTTACCTACAAAATATATCCTGATCGGGAAATTATACTGCCGTGAGTCTTTTCCGAATGTAAGTGGCTCTTGAGAAGAAGATGTCCAAATGTAATTTCCTACTTACCAATGGTATACGAAGCGAGTGAGGATAATTCGCGCCTGTTTATATGCTAGAAGATGCAACCCTGATCAAACGAAGACGCATGTACTTCATGCATGATGGGCTCCAGCGTATTTTAGTCACATTGTCGTGCTCTGCCTGGCATCTACCATGAAAGATGGATAGGGAAGGGAGAACCGGTTCCAGGCTCTTCATGTTTCCTCCACCTAAATCCTTTGGATTATTTTATCTCTTTGGCCACCTAAAACAGTTGGTTTAGGCAGCAGATATTAATAACACAGAGAGACTTTATCAACGTGTCTGTAAAACCATTCGTCACCGGGTGGAAATATTTTAAAGTATCCGCGAGTAAATGGTCCGATGGATGCATACGTGTGTAGAAGCAAACAGGGGACATTTACAACATTGTTATAAGTTGCTACACAAGTTCATACACAAGCACACACACCAACACACACACACACACATATATATATATATATATGTATATATTTATATATATATATATGTGTGTGTGTGTGAGAGAGAAATGAACAATTACTTTAAGACATGTTTACACGGTCTTTTTATAGATACAAATATTTACGTATTATAAACATATACTATTATAAACAGAGCATTTACTTAAATATTTGTATCTTTAAAACGAACGTATAAACATAAAAAATGTCTTAATATATATATATATATATATATATATATATATATATATATATATATATATTATGAGTTTAATTTGTTTGAGAATCCGACGGAATGTTAAATGAAATATACCTGCATTCTCTGTTTCAAAAGTAGTTTTGTAAGAATAGATCATTGTATAAAATTTGTGTTGAAGCAATGCAGGATGCAAAAAATGTTTAAATACATCAACATATCAATAAAAATGAAACAAAAAAATTTTAAAATTCGAAATTCGAAAATGCAATTTTGAAAAATATTCCTCTAAAGTGATAAATAAATAAAAAATAACAGAATAAATAAATAATTAAATTATTTATATTCTATCTATCTATCTATCTATCGATATATATATATATATATATATATATATATATATATATATTTTAAAGAAAAACAGACCACTTCAAGGTACCATTATTATATATATATATATATATATATATATATATATATATATATATACAGTGTAATCCGGATATACGAGAGTTGTCGGTACCGGAGAAGAAGTCTCTTATATCCGGGTTTCTCATATCCGGATTTATCTTATATCCGGTTTTGGTCTATTTTATATACATTAATACAGGCTCTAATTTGGGACCAGAGAAAATCTCTCTTATATCCGGTTTTCTCTTATACCAGGGTCTCTGATATCCGGGTTACACTGTATATATATATATATATATATATATATATATATATATATATATATATATACCGATATATTTATTTTTTAAAAGAATTAATGGATTTATTTTTAATCTGACATTTTTTATAAAGTTTGAACAAGTGTAAGTGTCTGTAAGTGTATTGGGGTATTCGTTAAAATTATAGTTGCCAAGAAACTTTTCAGTGTATATTTTTAAGATTTTTTTTTTTTTTTTTGTCACAGACTTGATTCGTCTCCTTTATCTTCCTGTTGCTCTCCATTCAATCATGAAGTGATAATTTCAGTAAAGACTTACGATGTTATTAATTTTCACGTCAAAATCTTTTACAGAGACGGATTCAACGACGTGTTAAACCTATTAGCTATGGAAATTAAATTTAGAATACAACAGTATGTAAGATATGATTCTTTCAGAAAACTTTCTTTATTCTTAATGTTTTTGTTTTTTTTTAGATTCAGGTTTTTACAACTATTATTTGACATTAGGTGCAGTCGAATTCAGGCTTTTTAATAAATAAAAAGAAATAATTTTTCAGCTTTTTAATAAATAAAAAGAAATAATTTTTCAGCTTTTTAATCGTGTGTCTATTTTTCTGTTCCATAAATAATCCCACAATTGAGAATTCTAGCCAGATTAAGGGGCTAAAAAAATGGGTATTACCCACGAGAAATAATTGTTATTCTAGCCGCGTTAAAAAATTATAAAGAACAATTATAGAATTATAAAAGATTATAAAGACCAATTTTTTTTAATTTAGTTAGTGCCTCCCCCACATTGTCTCTACAATTGATAAATATCTATATGTGAGAAGACACGTATAGACACACGAGTGCATGCGCACACACACACACACATACATACATAGACGGGCTACAAATAGCACAATATACAAGATATACAAGATTCATGTAGTTAATGTATAGATTTCTTTATAATAATTTAATACATTGTATATATGTAAGAGGAATGAATATATAAACACATACTAGCAAAAATATAAAACAAACACACTAGACGGACTACACACTAGATAGACTACACACTCACACAAACGAACCCTACGCACCATACAAAGTGTGTATGTATATATAATATCTCCTTGTAATAAAACAATATATTTGTATGAAGAAAGAATATATATATATATATATATATATATATATATATATATATATATATATATATATATATATATATATATATGTATGTATACGAGCAGACACACACACAATACTCAAAAATGGAGAAAGATTTAAAAAGATAGAGGTGACATAAAACGATAAGGACAAAAACCTTATTACTTCCCTTTTCTCTGACCAATTCCCATTGTATTATTCCCCCTTAAGCAAAGGAATATTTTTCCAAAATATGAATTTGAATTACTACCACACACAAAAGACAATGTGTAAACATAATAAAAAATCAATTCCTTTAAAGAATATGTGTATATAACCATTCTTCGACTGATGAAGGTGACAAGGCCCGAAACGTGTGCAGCAAAAATATGCTAAATAAAGTATAATAGATAAAATAAATATCCACGTTATATGTAAAAATGTTTACGGTTCTCTTTTCTCTTTAAAACACACACACATATATATATATGCATATATGTATATGTAAATATATATTTAGAGATACATACAGACAAAATCATATATATATATATATATATATATATATATATATATATATATATATATATATATAGTTATTTATTTTAAAAAAGTTTATAACATAAATATGTTATAAAATCACTACAAAAATAGCCATTTTGTTTGAACACCCCCGGTGTCATATCAAGTGATGATGTTGAATGTAAAAAAAAGAAAAAAAAACAAAACAATTCAACATCATCACTTGATAAGACACCGAAGGTGTTGAAACAAAATGGCTATTTTTGTAGTGATTTTATAACATATTTATGTTATAATTTTTTTTTTTAAATAAATAATTATATCTGCTCTACTTTGTATTGAGCACTCTTTTAAGAATAGTAATTGTTGGTTATTGTAATTCATTCCGTATACACCAATCATATACTTGTACATATATATATATACAGTTTATTTTACCAATAATACCTCTTTTATACAAGTTTCCTTAAAACCAACAGACAAATTAATGAAGTTATGTTATATCATTTAATATTTTGTTGTAATGATTTTCTCTGTTCGTATATTTCGCAGGTGTTTCTACTCAGTTAACGTATGTAAACATTCAAATACACGACAGTAGATATTTGCTAAGCTTCTTTCGAATTTCTGCTATATTGACAGTGTCGTTTGGAAGCCCGAAGCTGATTCATCTCGACACTAGACTTTATAAAGTGATACAAAGTATAGAAAGTATTGGAAAGCTATTTTGCATGCTTCCTGAATATATATAAGGTATAGAAGAAGAAGAAGAAGAAGAAGAAGAAGAAGAAGAAGAAGAAGAAGAAGAAGTAAACAAAGAATGATAATAAGTCAAAGAAGAAGAAAGTATAGAAGAAGGTATAGAAGCCGAAGAAGAAGATGAAGAAGAAAGCAAAGAATAATATTAAGAAAAAGAAAAAGAAGAAGAGGAAGGTATAGAATAAGGCACAGAAGACGAAGAAGAAGGTATAGAAGCCATAGAAGAAGAAGAAGAAAAAGCATAGAAGGTATAGAAGAAGAATATATAGAGGAAGGCAAAGATGAAGAAGGTATAGAATAAAGCAAAGAACAAGAAAAGGAAGAAAGAGGTATAGAAAAAGGCAAAGAAGTTAAAGAAGACATAGAAAAAGAAATAGGTATAGAAGAAGGAATAGAAGAAGAAAGAAGAGGAAGAGGAGAAATTATAGAAGAAAACAGAAAATGAAAAAGAAGGCATAGAAGAAGAAAAAGAAAGCATAGAAAAAGAAAAGGTATAGAAGAAGAAGAAGAAGAAGAAGAAGAAGAAGAAGTGTTTTTTTTTTATAAAATAACTAGAGCAATAATTAAAATAATCGCTAGTAAACTAGTTCTCGTGCACTTAGTCTCACTTAGTTTCATCTACAGGAGCTCATTAATGTCGTTTTTCGGTTAATATTACTTTTTCTAAGCTCAATTTAATACACCTTGAAACAATTAATGTTTTGTGGCAGTACTAAATTGGAAATCGAATATTTTGAGCGTTTATATCATGGAAAGAAAATTACTGACACGTGGGGAAAACACAGCTGCTTATAACTTAACATGAGAGTTTAATGAGTAATCACAAGCGTCTATTACATTCCCCAATTTTCCTTTTTAATGTAGGGGAGGGGAGGGGAGAAAGGTGTATAATTCAGTCCCGCACGTTATAATACTTTTAATAAAATAGAATTTTTCTTTCTGTTCTTCTGAATTCTATCCAGCAGGTTTTATATGTATTTATTTATTTTAATGCATGGATGAATGTTTATATGAAAGTTAGACATATTTATTTCCGCCCACATCTAAAGCTGAATTATAAGTAATGTTTTCGGAATTATATGTAATGAAGAATGTATCATCCCAACTACTATTCATTTAGCAGTTAAGAATAAATTTTAGTACAAACCTTAGTTGTTGAAGAGCAATGGCAGCCTCCACAGTGGATTAAAGGAATAATAGTGTTTCATCCTTGAAAGCGTAAGGCAACACACGGCAAGAATAACACTAATTTGGGGACTCGATCTATTTTATCCTTCTCGTCATATTCATTTGACCTTGCAACAACCGATCATTACCTATCTGAGTTGTTCCAAAATATGTTGATTGGAGGCAAACTTTCTCCAATGAAAAGCAGATAGAAGAGTTCGTCGAAACGGTATCCCCATCAAAATCAGCGGATCTTTTCCCCAGAATGTTTAAAAGAGCAACATGCCACTGCAGGTGATCGTTAATATATATTTGATTAAAAATATTGTTTTACTAACACAATTTGACTAACACAAACAGGAAGTATATCTGATTCAATGTTTGCTATGGCCAACAGCGTCACATTGCTGATTACGGAACTAAAACAACTAACCTGCGTAACGGGGCTGGCAAATTTATCTTCCTGAAATGTTTGATAAATTCAGTGATATGTTAAGAGTTGCCATAAAAGATTGGTTGTTTTGCTAGGATTCATATAAAATTATTAAGTATCTCTATGTGCGTTGTGGTGCGATGAATATCGGCATGGAAGGAGAAATCTAAGAGCCAAGTTCGAATTCCAATCGAGTTCGTTACTTTCACTTACACACAGTCTTGGAAAAAAATACGAATCCACCTATACCCAAACATGGAGAGAATTGCAGGACACACTGTTTTCTTTAGCCTTTGTCGCCGACCAGTCTTCCTCACAAAGAAATAACAATCTATCGCAGGAAAATCTTCTATCTAGTCGGTTATAAATCGAAAGAGACATGATCGCCCAAGCGTGTATCACGAATGGCAGAGCTGATTGAAATATTCTACAGGGTGCGATGAGTAAATTGTCGCAATTTTATATTTTTAATTTCGCGCATGCGCGTTGTTTGTTTTTGATTTGTCGACTGCACAGTATAGTAGGGTTAGATTTCACTGTAAAAAAAAACCCAAAAAAAACAAAAAAAAAAAACAACAAGAAAAGCAGCAACATGGCGCAATTCATTCTGCTAGAAATTTGGAAACGGCACGCTGTACTTGGCATTGGCATCGGAATCACCGATACGAAAATTTCAGTGTGATTGGGTGTCAATCTGAGTACATTGGAATGGATTCGGAAAGAGTTGGATGAATCTAATTGTGATTACGAAGATACGGCAGCTGGGAAAATCACTCTGATCGTTTTGATATGAAAAAAACTCCCGAATTTGTTGGTGAGGGTTTCAGACTCAACACGGAGTCCTACATCACGTGCCTTGATGAGGTAATGCTGCTCTGTGCCAAGAGAGTGGCTGCTGGGAGACCCTATATCTGGCAAAAGGACAAAGCAGGAGTATCTAGTCATGGCTGGCAACTTCTGCAACTACATCACTCCTTACATCTGGCCATCTAACTCCCCAGACTGCAACCCCCTTGATTATTATGTGTTGGACACAGTTGTGCAAGAGATCAACAAAACATTCTGTAATACGAACAATGAACTGAAGCCAAGAATTATGGCAGTATTCACCCACTGAAACAAGGAGACCGTCCAGAATAGTTGCAGGAGATTCCGAAGTCATCTGGAGGCTATGGTTGAAGCAAATGACAGTTTTATTTAATGAATTTACTCTTTAATGTTTCAAGATATTTTTGTGTAATTTTGGTAAATATATCTGGGAAATGAGATGTCAGTGTTATTTTCATTTTTGCGTAACTTAGACGTCAATTTATCTATTGCAACCTGTATATACAAGGGTCTCCAATAATTACTAGTAAAACATCATTCTACAGTATGCACCAAAAGTAAACAGGCTGAATTTTCTTTTTCTTTTTCAATGAGACGTGTTTCTCTTTTAATTTCTAAATGCTTTTGCAAGTTTTCGTAAGGTGCTGCTCCGCATTCAGTGTCTCTCATCATGATTTGTCAACGGACTCTGTTAACGCTACATGTTTACCTCTTCCGTTGTAAGATAATAATTCATTATATTCTGGCCCTCAGGAATACTTTTGAACGATAAGTAAAGTTTCCTGAATAAGTTGATATAATGGAAAGATTAGCATTCATATTTTTTTACCTTGCATCAGTAGGAAGTAAGTAATTAATTTTATAAGGCTTATCTCTCTCCATAAGTAGTTTATGTGTTCGTGTGTGTGCGCGCGTGTGTGTGTGCGTATGTTTATGTGTATGCAGTTATGTACAGTGCTTAAAATGTGTTATATTTATGAGGAAAGAGTGCCGAATATCAAAGAGCGCTTAGTGATATCGACACTGCATGGTAACTGTCAGATTTACGCCTCAAGCAAGAGATCATCAGTGTATGCAGTGTCGATTTCGATGTTCACGCCGTGCCCACACGCACACACACACACATAAACAAATATAATATATATATATATATATATATATATATATATATATATAGATAGATAGATAGATAGATAGATAGATATGAAGATATATATATATATATATATATATATATATATATATATATATATATATATAGATAGATAGATAGATAGATATTACCTCCAAAAAGTTTCTAAAATCAGCACACCATGACGAAAAAAGTCCCGAACTTGATTAAATTTTATCGTCAAAATGTTTATGCTATTATAAAGAGGTAGGACGAAAGTATTATTTAATTATTTTACTATTTTTTTTATTCCTCTCTAGCACATTCTAAATTTTGGTTAAATATCTAGTTTTTCTTGCGTCAGTGGGTAGGCCAGAGGTTAATATTAGGAATTTTAGCGTCTCGTTTGGCGTAAAAAAAAACATTGTTTTGGAAATTCATGCAAAAATCAATAAATTATTGGAATTTTTCAAAATTTTCAGGATTTATTCACAAATGCTTGAAATTATTTTTTTAATTTTGTTTTTAGAAATCCTTGATAGAAATATATTTTACATCCTTACTTAATTTTATGAAATTTCGAGAAATTATAATTTCACTCTCTTCATATTTATATTAGTTAAAAGCAGGACCCATTAGAAAATTTAAATATCTTTATTTTTTTCAAACAGAAACAACATTTACCGAAAATCTGCTGTGAATCGAGAAATAAAAATGCAATAAAAGTACGACATTATTTAAATAGAAAAAAACTTTTAATTGTTTATAAATAAGATATATTAAGGACATTATTGTCCTGAGCAAAAAAAAATGTTTCGACGAATAATGAATTTTTACAAGAATTGTTTCTTTTTTTTCTTTTAATTAAAAACATTTTTAAATTTTAAATCTTTTGAAATTCTGGGCTAATTCCAGCCTTCTAGATAATATTATTATGTGAAAACTATACTTACTAATCATAAATAGAAAAGCTTAATACAAATAAATCAAGCACTGATATTTTTAAAAGAAATTTAAAAATTTAGTCTTTGTATAAACGTGTCGATTTTTGTAGATACAGGAGGTCATACACAACATTATCAGACAATAAGGGTGAAAACTATAGTAAATTTAAAGCCAAAGTATTTAAAATTTAATAAAACATTAGATTACGGAGAATATTTTCATAAGTTTTAAGTGTACTGAGTACTTTAAAATTATATATAAAAAAGACGATCACGTCATATTCTTCATTTATGTTTTACAGATAAAATCTCCATACATCAACATTTAACCTCATCAGGCTGTCAACACGTTCTTGTTCCTACTGTCGGGTTAAAAATATAGTTCCTGCTAGGTTTTAAAAAAATCTATTTCCTTGGTATTTTAAACTTAAATTGTAATATTTCTTTCAAATCAGATTAATTATTCATCGGCTAATATACTTCCAATAGAGTTAGAGAAAAGTACTTTTTTTATTTTAGTAAGATTTTTTAATAAAGTGATGAAAGACGATTAAAAAAGGCGCTAATCAGTTATTTTAGAAAAATATGTTCATTCCAATCAATTTAAATTAGTTTCTGAAATATAGCAATGTGTTTTGGTTATTGGAAATATTGCATTTAATCAATTAGCTTGAAATTAAAACTAGAATAAAGACTTCAACAAAGATGTTTCATTTTTTAAATTAATTTTAATGCCTACGTATCGCGTGATTATTATGTGATTGTAGAAACCCAGAAGACTGCCCATTGGAAAATAAATGCTGCGTCAGATCTGTGATATACCAATGTACTATCTCATTCAATGAGTGTCCTAATACTAATATGATATACATTGGGTCTACGAAGAATGAATTTAAAGCCAGATGGAGGCAGAATAAGTGCTCTTTCAACATTATAAATAAAATAAATCAGACATCTCTATCTAAATATTTTTGGCATTTGAAGGAAATTAATAAAACACCAAAAGTAAAATGATAATAAAATGATAATAAAAATCTATTAAACAATAGACATGAGGTAACGGTTTTTTACCGACATCATCAAATTTTTGCATTGAATAATTAGCATAAAAACAAACAAACAAACAATAAAATAATTTTTAAAATCCATAGTCTTAATAAATAGTTTAAATACCCTACAAAAAGATAACCCTTTATGAAGTCGTCAAAAAACAAATGTTACGGCAGTTTTTTATATACACAAAACCCTTTCAGAAAAAAAATATAATAAAAAATAAATAAATCTCCATAGACACGTAAACCAGACTAGGCGAAATCATCTCCCGTTTTAAATTTAGACACCCCAACCTTATCCTGACTTGACATCTATGAATGTAACTCTATACTGATACAAATTATTAACACCCTAAACCCCTTTTTATTTAAACAATCGCTCTAGCCGTTACCATGGACATTTTGATTTCAAATGTGAATATGCTATTAAAACACGTAAATTTCAGAAATAAGTTATTCCAAATAATTTCGCTTGAAAATTTCGGTCTTGAAATCATATTTTTAAATAAATAATTATATGTATGCTCTACTTTTGTATCGAGCACTATTTTTTAAAATAATAACAAAAATACTAAAGAACTTTGGATTATTTACCTAACGAGTTCTTTCCTATTTTCTATATATTTTTCATATATATATATATATATATATATATATATTTCTATGTATGTATTTACATAAGTCTCTACACCCTTTTGTACAAATATCTTTGTCTCAGGTGACTTCTATGATCGCCGTGCCAGGTGGTGTAATTAATTTGTCTCTGGCTTCGATGGCATTCAAATCCCTGAACTTCTCTATCACTCAGTTTCTCACGCAAATGGTCGACTTCCCCAATCTTTTCCTCAATAATCCTGACGGATAGGCTTTTCTTGATCACTTTTTTACCTTAACCCCTCACTCACCGCAGTTCTGCCCCCCTAGCAACTCCAATCGTGTGGTATTGTCTGTAAATATCCCTTTCTCTCTCCCATCAACTACGATCCTCCTACCAACAGAATATCTTTCTGTTATCAACGCGCTGATTGGGTCTCTTCCGCGAATTCTTCGCGATATCCCTTGGGATGAAGTTTTAAATCATCCTGTTCAAAAATGTACCACTGAGGTCTCTTGACGGGTGAAAGCCGGCATTGAAGCTTTCATTACATCACGGAATTACTAAATTAAACTACGATCAGTGTACTTGGTTCTCACCTACACGCTCGGACGCTTTAGCCCACAGGAATAACACCTTCCGGCTGCATCTAAGAGACAGATGTCTCTTTGTCATTGCTCGTGATGTCCCCTGAGCATAGTTGGGCGTCTGCAATATGGATTGGGTAGCTTTCTTGTCAGACAAATATACACGGATACGTGCGGTCCGCCATCATAACCCAAAGAAGCCGACAAGATACAATGGGTTACTGAATTTGAAAAAAATATAAGAAGTAGAAAAAAAGCATTATCAATGAGCAAGAACAATTAAAGAACAGGAAGAAGAAAACGATGGACGTTTCATTCACATTTCTGATAGTTCCACAAGTGTAAGAAAAGAAATTATTAGCATAGAACGGTTGCATGTATCTATTTCAACTCCAGAATGATGATGCATTGTTGTAAATCTAGTACTGCGCTTAAATTTACAGTCTAGGTCATTTCATCAGAACCATAAAAATATTTATAGAAAAGGCACACGGGAGCTATATAATGGACGTGGAGTAGACTTTACTGGTCAAGACGAGTATGAAAATGAGCTAGAATTAATTCTTTTACCTCCTCATGACATGCTTTTTAGATGCTAAAACTCTAGTTAAGGAAATGTTTTGCGAATCAATATATGCCTATATGAATCCACATTTTAATGTAATGTCTGTGTTGATTTTCTCAAAATCTACATGTAAAACTGCTAATCTTTATACAGATCTGTATATATATATATATATATATATATATATATATATATATATCTTTAACGTTTCTTTTTCCCACATATTCCTATAAACTGCACTACCCACCTTTTACTCATACTCGAACTTTTTTCAGTAACCCTCTACATTGAGAGGCATTTGGGCCTTGTATAGTGTGAAAGTTAATAAATATAAAAAGAAAAGAAAAAAAATAACTCGTGAAGATGTGCTCTTAATGTAGCGTTTACCGGCCTGGAAAATGGAATGGGCATCGCGGGTTCAAATTCCAACAGAGTCCATTGCGCTCGCTTTCTCACAAGTAACCTTAAAAAAATTATGACTCTGTCTTTTCCCTAATTCTGTAAGGTTTAACACAAGTGAAGGACAATTCTAAATTCTAAATTTGTTGGACGCAAAAATTGCGACGTAAAAACATACTTGTTAACAAACCCACTGCCTCAAGTTCTATATTTTTTATCATTGACGTCTTTATAGTCTTATTCATTAGCTTATTTTAAATATTGCTTGCTCAAATAGGCTAGAAGCTTTTTTTCTTTTCTGCATATGTCCTGATTAACTGGAAGTTTGTCAAATATATCCCTTATTCTTGTACTAGCAGGATGGCCCGGCGTTGCCCGTTCTTGATACAAAAATCGTACGACTCGTACAGCAATCGCTATCACTTGACTTAAAATATTTTTGTCTTTCCTTGCCTTTAAATGAGTGCCCTTTGCCGTGTTGAAGTTGCTACATGCCTTACTTCTTGCCTATCTCACATTGCGAATTTTTTCGAAGCTCTATACTAAACATTAAATCTGTTACGAAAAAAGAACTAAACAAAATGAACACAAAACGATCAGCTTTAAAAAAAAAGGACTCGTAACTGGAAAAACCGAATGAAAAAAGAATTTTAACAACAAATATTTTTTCACACCCAACCCAGTTCTGCGGAATCAGAATCAATGTTGAGTTTAAGCAAGTAATGAGCTAATTCGAGTAAAGTGCCATGCAAATTGAATTTTTTCCCACTTTTGACGAATGTAGCTATCGATTTTTTGCATGCTAGTTAACATTCGTGTCAGTCATCTGTTGGCTCTCACGCTGGCCAGTAGAAAATGGCCTCAAACTACATGAAAACTGGCGTAGAAGCATGAAAAAATCTTTTCACCATCTAGAGATTCTTGACAACATACAAAGAAAAATCTAAAATGTTATTGGTCCTGATCTGTCATCTCGGCTTCAGTCATGTTCCCATAGCCATTACGTAGTTTTCCCTGTGTTATTTCTATAAATATTTTCCTGGTAACTGATTTTATAAATTTGCAGGCACTACTATATTGGCTGTTAAAGTACCACTTTTAGCTAGGTATCTCCATATTAGAATCGAAAATGATAGATTTAACCATAAATTATATGCTAAGTGTTACTTCTCTTACATTTCCCACTTGTGGAATTCTAGTCTTGCGTTTGGCTTTCCAGACAAATTTAAACATTTAAATGCAACGTCAATCGTCATCTGTCTGCATAGAAACAATTCTTTTATTGTCATCTCTTCTTAATAATGATTCTTCTCATGGTTTTTCACACTCAGTAACTATTTGCATCTTAGTGGTTTTATTGCCTTATCCGGGGTGAAATAATTTAAAAAAAATACTAACGAGAATAAAAAGATGAAGATAATAATTAAATCTTATTGGTTGCTGACATAGATTTTCCTTTCTTTTCTTTGCCGTTTTCTTTTTTATTGATGTTTGTGGTTAATATTTAATCTCAGCTATTTGCAGAATTTTAACCTAGACTTCATCTTGCCATCTCTGTTTCCCTACTAAACCGAGGCTTAGTAAAGGTCACTAATAGTAATATCCAGGTGACTAAAGAATTATTAAACCACCACATTACATTAGCACTAAAAGAAAATCTTAAATACCCTTTGGCAAATCTCCCAAGAAAGAATATTAGAACTAGAATCGCATACAGCTCTAGAAATACAAACTCACTGAGAGACATAGAGTCATATACACTTAAAAATAACAACAACAAAAAACAAATACAAGTGCACACATTAAGATATACACACAGGTACATACTCGTACATGCGAAGAAATAAGAATCTGCATATTCATACGCAAACATGTACATAACAGAGAACCGTGTATATAAATTCAACATATACAGGGTGTATCAAAATACTTTTACTAACATTGGGGGTGGGTTTCTCACACAAAAATAACGACAAATGTCCATATAAACATATGTCCAAAAGGCTATCGCTGTGCCTCAAAACAGCGACTCTTAACAAATTTTCACGCAAACATGCACCCGTCGGATCATTAACTGGCGGGCCCTTTCAAATACTCCTACACAGTTTCGAATGGTTTCACAGGTCCCCATGATACGTTGATGAAGCGTCTCTGTATTATTAATGATTGCTGCATGAATCAATTGTTTTAGGTGGCTCCAGAGATAAAAAAAATAATAATAAAGGACTGAGGTTGGGAGAATATGAAGTCTATGGAACCGTTCTTCTTCATTCATGGAAGATATCAGCTAGGGCATTGCGTACTATGTGACTAAAATATACTGAAGTCCCATCATGCATGAAAAATTTCATATTAGCACGGGTGCATCCACTAGCAGATTTGGAAGTGTGTTCGAAATAAAGTCCCCGTAGAAAACTCCTGTAAGACGTACTGGGCTAATATATAGACCTAACAATCACCTACAATTCTGACCCACACATTTATCGTAAACTGTGATGGTGTCAAGCCTTTATTGTACCATGTTGATTCCGATCCGCTCACAAATATTGGTTGTGTAAATTTGATATTCCATCTCTTCCAAATGTTGCTTCATTCGTAATATAAGATTGATTAGACAAACAAAGGATAGGCATTTTGTGTAATTAACCATCGACAAAAGTTATTGAGTGCTGAGTGATCAGATGGCGAAAAAACCTGGAGACATTACAAATGATACAGATACAGGACCTGCACTTGAATTACCCTCCATGTACTATGTACTATATTTAAAAGTCAGTTGTAGTGTGCGAATATCTGGATCGTCTCTGACAGCCAGTAGAATGTGTTATTCGTTGTCAAGCGTACGAACGGACTTCGGTCTTCCACGATCCATAGTTTGTGGTGCCAGTGATCCTGTCTCAGCAACGACGATAAACAGCAGCATAGTTTGGTTGACTTCGGGCTTGAAACGTAATCAGATACAGCCATGGATACTCGTGTCCATTACCATTTTATGGGCGTATGTAAAAATCATATCTTCTTGCACACAATATCAAAATCCTGGCATTGCTAAACGGAACATTACTCAGTTAACACACTACTAAACACGTTAAATATTGAAGAAGGATTAGCCCCAAATGTAAACGAATGATAAATATAACCCAGCCTCCTTTGCAACACAGTGCATCTACCGGAAACTTTCTTTAAATTTAATAACTCAAAAACGAAGGATTTGCGGACATATGCTTATACGGGCTTTTCTCCTTGTTTTAGTGTGAGGGACCCGCTGCCCAAAATTTATACAAGTATTTTCATACACCCTGTATATCCGCACACATGGCCATAGATATATAACGTATGTCTCATTCCAGGTAAAGCCAAATTAGTTATTTACTCACAATCCACACAGTGCATCAAGGAAATTAAATGCACGCAGTCTTGATCTAAGATGCCTTCTTATTCGGTAGGTGTAAACCCAAATGATCGACTGTGTTATAGGTATAGTGTGACCCGCCCGTGGTCGCTCCAAAAATACATATTGCACTGTGACTTAAAGTAATAAAAATAGTCTGTGTACCATTATGATATTACTTTCACACATTAAAATATAGGATAGTTTAAATACACGTCAAACATACTAAAACTTTATTAGTAACAGTTAAAAACCAAAAACGACATACAAAAGTGTAGAACATTAAGGCCAGCTTTATTTTCTCAAAGGAAAACTGCAACTTTCTATAAAGAAACTTTGCCTTTTTTTCTCAGCAAATTCTTCAATGACATCGTCGAAAACTATTGCATCTGTCAATTGTCACTCTATACAGAGTAGATAGGTCATAGTTTGAGTTATCGAAAACGAAAAGATCCTTCAACCGTGAGTACTGTTCCGACATTAAAACTACTTTTAATTAGAGCCTATACTAGACACAAATCTGCCGCCCACATAAAAGACCTGTCCTGTGCGGACCGCCCCATCCGCCTCTTCTAGCTACACCATGGTACCCACCCGATAGTTGAGAAGGACAGTCTCTCTCAGGAATTGCTGCTGAGAGTGTAAGATGCATGTTTCCTTGGAAGCGGCCCACATACATTAACTGACAATAGTCGAAGTTGAATAAAATATAAAATTACGTATGAGAGATACGGATTCGCGTTTTCATTCGTCATGGCAAGTATATTATTACACATAAATAGAACACACACACACACACACACACATATATATATATATATATATATATATATATATGTATGTGTGTGTATGTATATGTGTGTGTATGTATATATGTGTGTGTACACAGAAATATACATATAATTATAAAATCAAACGTATATATTCACATAAGAAGTTGTATTTAAATGGCGCAATGTCATATAAATTTCCACATATTACCCAGAATGCATCTCTGTAAAATCACGCGCATAAGAATATGAATAACTGTTAATGATTTCATTCATTCGTTTAAGTTGTTTCAGATTATGCTCTTTTAAATTCTATAATAGCAATGATCTCAGGTCAGCCTTGTTTTATAGAAGAACATAACGGCTATTAAGATATTCAATTGGAAATTCGATTTCAATAAAGATAAAAAAAAATGTAGTTGTTTGTTACTAGAATCAATTTTGGCGCGAACAATTTTCTCCATGACGGCCAAAAGACAGAAACGCTTGTTAATACAGAACAATATTAACCAAAGTATGAAGAGTTTATTTTTGTTTATTTATCTTTAAGACATATATGAAGTTGAATGTCCTTCCTTCAAGTTAATTCTTGGGTTTGCATTTTAAAGAATGCGTTTTCTTGGAAACGATTTGATGTTGTCATTCGAATAATTGTGCATGTGCAAATTTGTTGCAGAATTTATACTATTAACTCTCTGGACCAGAAAATGTTTTTTTTCTTTCTTTTTTTTTATTGTTTTTGATCGTTTTCTTCGCGTTACGGTCGTTAATTTCACTAATCTTAGTAATTTTGCATAGGGATTTGAGATGATTGAACTACATTATTTCATTTAAAATTTTGATTTCAGTGTTCTTCAGTCACCATGAACGGTTTTACTATCAATGAGGCTTAATGCTTTGAAATTGATTTTGCCCCAATCTTATCCAGACCATACGATCCATGATTTTTGATGATGGAAAAATTATCGGCTCATTCAGTCGTTCCTTCCTGTATGCTATGTCTTTCAAAAATCAGATTTGCGTAAAAATTCAATATTGCTGCCATATAAAGACTGAAGCACCACGATGTTTACTTCCCTGTCTTGAGTGAGTTCAAAACCATTGAGGGAAAAGATTTCTATTCCATTTTCACAAGCACAATATGGAAAGCCTATAGTATTTCCGTATAAAAATATAAAAATGTGCTATTCTTTAATTCCATGAGCTGAGATTTGAAACGGGTAAATACCATGCTCCTTCCACGGAGTCGAATCACCCGCGTTTCCGCCGTATTTCCTATGTAATTAATAATTATTTTTTCTCAATAATTGCTACTTTGTGGAATAGATACGCGCGTAGATCCTTCCCTGAACATTACAATCATAATCATTTCAATAATTATCCATCCTCCTTATCCTCACAATCTTAATTTTGGATCATTTCCTCTTTTATTGAAATCACGCACCTAATTAATTATAACAATTTTAAAACCAGGACAGTTGGTTCACGCTGACAATTTTTGGCCCAATAATCTCTTAAGTATTGGGTTGGTGCATAATTATCAGGCGTTTTTTAAACAATATTTATTATAAAAGATAAACATAACAATTCTTCAACAACATTTTAAATGATTATTCCGGAGCAACACGTATTTTTATAACGTGAAAATAAAAAAATATTTTTATTAAAAGTATTAAACAAAAGAGTAATTTTTATTAAATCACCTACAAAAACGCCTGATAATTATGCACCAATTCAATATCTATGTCTACCAGTCGTCATTACTTTGAATATTGCTGTTGCATCTGGTTTGGTGCTCCTGCTATATATTTAGAGATTCCTGATAAAAAATCAAAGAAGGATCTGCTATTTCATTAGTCCTGACCTGGCATCTCGTCTTCAGCCATTTTGCAACCGACGTTTTATAGCTTCTCTGTGCTTATTTAAAAATACTTTCATGGTAATTGTTTTGACCAGCTTTACCTCTTTGGTACATAGACTTCATGAATTTAAGAGCACTACTAGATTGGCGGGAAAATCTCATGCTTTTACAGCTGAAATGGCCGCCTAATGTGACCGTAAGTTCTATGATAGTAGTTCCTTACCCGCACTTGTCGCCTGTAGAAAACTCTTCCAGGTTCTTGCATTCCCAGTTAACATTGATCTCCAAAAACTTAAAATCATTGTCAATCGTTGTCTCCTTAATTCCTGTTCTTATTGTTATAGTCTCTAAAAATCAGTAATCCTCTGCCTTGAGGGGTGTTCTTGCGTGAACATTGGTATAAACAGTTTGCTTCGATCAAAATCTATTCAAGGAACCGCCACAGAGATTCGCCAAATGTTTAAAGCCGAATCCTCTGAACGTTTCAGACTAATAATATTTTTTGCTACTTCGAGCAAAGCAGACGTAGCAATATGATGTCTGACCTACATAAATGTCCCACAAATTTTTAGTTAACTTCTTCCTATTCTTCTAGGAATATTTCTATCTGATCCGCCCGCTACCGTTTTTGACACAGTTTCTCGCTGCAAAGGCAGACCCCTTTTAACAGAAAACAAAAGATACGTATTTCATTCCGAATTATGTAGGGAAACTGCGAGAACTAAATCTTGAAAGATCTTTCTCTTGTCAAAATACATTGAGCAACAGAAACTGCGGATTTTTGTTTTTATACTTGATAGAATATAAATATGACTTTATCTCAAAATTACTAAAAATATTAATTGATGGTTTATTTAATCAAAACTGAATTCAGCTAAAATGGTATTTTTCAGACATAATTATCATGTATATACAGATACGACCTTACTCTGTCGTCTGCAGTCTAGAATATTTAAACTCGTGTGAGATTAAACGTTCTTTGAAAGGGAAAGTTGTGTCCTTGTGAAGTGATTTGATGATATAGAGATCATTGATGTAATTCAGATACAGAGTCGATCCCAGGATAGAGTCCTGGGGAGCCGCCGCGTCTGTATGAAAAGAACTGGAAACGAATCCGTTTAACACGCCATTCATTTCACAATTTTCTAGGGAAGACTGGATTAAACCAAATATCCGTCCGTAACACTGTAGCTCTTGGGCTTGCGTAGAAGGCCAGAATCAAATTTTTAATCATTTCATTTCAAGCAAAACTGCCAAACACCTTTGAAATATCTTCGGCCATAGCCTAAGCTTCACTATTTTATCTAGAGTTTGATAGACAAGTTCGGTAATGACCGACAATACGTTGGTGGTAGACCTAGCGGATCAAAAGCCATATTGTTTTTTTCCGAAATTAGGTCGTGTGAAGTGCTTAACCTATGTAGCATTGATTTAAAACATCGAGTACTTTACCAAAAAGAGGTAAGGGACTAATAGGGGGATAATTTTGTGGTGGGGGGTGAATTTTTTCCCCAGAATTCTAAAAAGCAAGAAGTACAGAGTATTTCCAACAGGCAGAATTTAAATGATTTTTGCCATGAAAAAGTGGGTCACTGTGTCGCGCCAGAAAAAAAAAATTCTCATAAGAGTCCATCCTGCATATTACAAATCGATCATTCGCACGTGCATTGAATACTGCTGCCATCTGGTCTGGTGCTCCTGCTATTTATCACGAGGATAATGACAAAACTCAAAGAAGGATATAATCAATCCTGAAGAGCCATCTTGAATTCAGTCACGTTCTCACCTAGGTGGCATGCCTTCCTTCTGTCTTTACTAAATAAATTTTCATGTCAACTTTTCTAACGAGCTTATTTTCACTGGTTTCCGAACTACACGAATTTAAGCGTGCTACTAGACTGGAATTTAGGTCCCACCCTTTTCTTAAATAAAAACGACATTTCTACTCTAACAGTTTTTTCTCATTCTTCCTGCCGATTACTTGCTTCCCTGATAACTACAATCTTTAAAAATTTAAATGTAACATCAATCGTCATCTTCTATCTTCTTGAATCCAGTTCATCCTTTATCCTTTCTACAATGAACTATTAATATATACTCAGTATTTTTTCTCACATTCACTAACGTTAAACCGTGCATACTAGGGCATTCCTCTCTTGATTTTTCCACCAATCAATTAGTTTCTTAGCAGAATCATTTAAACAAAGATATTACACTTCTTATTCTGTAACGCTCTACCTTGATTGGTTCTTAGGACTTGTATATAGTGAACATTATTGTAAACAACGAGGGAGATCTTTTTTTTCTGCAGTAGATTATCATTTCTTTCTGCGGTAGATAAGTTGGTCTGGTCTGTCCTGCTATTTATTTACCCAAGGCTATAGCCTTTGCTGCCAACCGATCTGTCCTGCTATTTACTCAGAGCTGGAGGGAGTAGAGGATTCATACCTTTCCCAAGGTTATTAGCACGTAAGTGAATGTAATGGATTCGACTGGAATTCGTACTCGGCTCTCCGAATCCTCAATCCGAGCCACTGTCCAAACTCCGCCGTGCTTCTACAAATAAATTAACTCATTAATATCAGAAAATGGTATTCGAGAAGAAAAATGAAGGGAAATAGTCAAGAAAAATGAATTTGTCAAGTATGAATAACATGGTTCTTTTGCTGAAACACACCTTCCACTAATGTCTGCTGACAACTATAAAACTTGTCTTCTTAGAACGGACAAACAAAATATATTTGAATTAAAAAAAAAAGTTACTTTTCATTTTTTGATGTAAATTCTTTTTAGCAAATTTTGTCACTGTATGTTGTAAAATATTTTATTAAAGAAACACATTAATCATCAAAAGGAAGTGTTAAATTATTAATATAAGCATAATTTTATAGAATAATATTCGTGTATCTACAATGTGTTGTCGATGTCTGCTTTGATTAGCAATAGCAATGTGTACGGTGTATCATATAATTCATTAGCAGCCATAATTCGAGAACAGTTTCAAGAGGCCAACCAATTTATCAGATGTAATATTCGGTAAGAGCTCGCATAGAAATTATCGCTAATGAATACTTCAGAGAAACGATTACGGTCGGCACATCACGAGGCGCAAGTATCGAACCCGATCGACTGATTGTGAATTCGAGCACACCTTCTTGGAAAACAATAGATAAGTGTTTGAGTAATCGATTATTATAGTCTCAGGTGCAAATTATCCGTAACAAAGGTGAAGAGCTATCTAAGTTCCTCGAATCAGACCAATGACGTAAACAGGTTCAAGAAGTCAAGCCGCTTGATTCGCGCTATCTTCATTGTGAGGAAACGACCACTTTACACAGGGCTACACAAGTGTGCTAAACGAAAACTTGAAAAGTGTCCAGTTCTTCAGTGCTGATAGTTGATACTATAACCAGCCAAATATTCGGGCTATTCCTTAATTTGGTAAATTAAATAATGATTTCAGTCGCTATAGAATTACTCTCTCCAATCGCCTTGAAATCTCTGAATATTATCTTATAATTGTGAAGTGTGTAGTTTCCCTCACACCCTCTGTATATATATATATATATATATATATATATATATATATATAGGTATGTATGTATGTATGTATGTGGGTGCGATGAGTAAATTGTCGCTATTTTATATTTTTATTTCGCGCATGCACATTATTTGTTTATAATCGTGTTCACTTCACAATATATTACGGTCAGTTGGGCAATGTCTTTCAGAAACAGAGCACCATGACGCAATTCACTCCCTTAGAAATTTGGAAAAGACTTGGTAGCTTCAATACGAATATTCCTTAGTATTTGGGTGTTAATCTCAGGCCAATGCAGAGGATTCGGAAAGAGTTGGATGAGTATAATGATTATTACGAAGGTACGGCAACTCGGAAAAAACTCACCCTAATCGTTCTGATAAGAAAATAACTCCCACATTTGTTAGTGAGGGCCACTGACTCAACACGGAGGCCTATATTCAGTGCCTTGAGAATGTAGTACTGCCCTGGTTCAAGAAGGTGGTTTCTGGAAGTCGCTATGTTTGGCAACAGGAATGCATCATGTCACACAAACAGAGGTACCCAGTCATGACTGTCAGAAAATTTCTCCGACCACATCACCACTTACATTTGACCACCAAAACTTCAACGCCATTGATAATTATATGTAATGCGTAGTTGTATGACACACTGAAAAACTCTTTGTAACACCAAATATGAACTGAATTCAAGGTTTATGGTAGCATTCACTAACTTAAAAAATGAGGCCGCCAAAATTAGATGCAGGAAATTTCGAAGTCGTCTGGAGACCGTGGTTGAAACCAATGGCGATTTTATTGAATAAAATTACTCTATTGTATTTCCAGATATTTTTGTGTAATTTTGGGTCAATATATTTATTAAAGTAAGATGTCAGTGTTATTTTCATTTTTGCACAATTAGGATGATAATTTATCCATTACACACTATATATATATATATATATATATATATATATATATATATATATATATATATATATATAATTATTTATTTAAAAATATGATTCCAACACGCTACATAAGAGTTCTCATGTTTGAAACATGAGAACTCTTATGTAGCGTGTTGGAATCATATTTTTAAATAAATAATTATATTTATGCTCTACTTTTGTATCGAGCATTATTTTTGAAAAATAATAACAAAAATACTAAAGAACTTTGGATTATTTACCTAACCAGTTCTTTCTTATTTTCTATATATTTTCACACACACACACACACACACACCAAACACACACACACACACACACACACACATATATATATATATATATATATATATATATATATATATATATATATATATATATATTCTCAACTCAGACGAACTTAGGAACCACCGATTATTTTTAAAAAAAAAACTAGACTTTGCCCCAACGTTTCCAATCACTTTAAACAAGAATGTTTGATACGGGTAAGTATAAGTATCGCAAAGGCTATCAACGCGGAAAATGAAATCGTCGCACGGGTTTCAAGTACTGGTCGAGAATGTTTCGAATAGTTCGACCTAATTTCCTTGGAAAACGCTTTGTGGAATTAATCCCACTTATTTGCAATGGAACTTCTCCTAACAAACCACGAGAAATAATTACCAAAACTATAAAATAAAAGGCATGAACTCACTTTCCCATTTTCTCTCTATTTAACCAAAGGATGCCGTAGGAAAAATAGTGCCTTTTTGCCTGAGTAGTACTTCTCAGTCCTAAGAGAGCCACATATCACATACAACATAAGAAAATATATATTTCCAGCTGTTTATAAGAATGTATCAAAGTGTCATCTCGCTGTCCACAATGTGCACATAATGCATTACTGCGCAATTCTGTTCACATCAAGTAATAACATACCAGCAGACCTATCAAGTCAATAGCTAAGCTAAATGGCATTCCTCCTAACGTGCTATCTTAGCCTTTACTTCCCACCGCCGTATGGTAGCCTCCCTGTACCTTTTCTACAAATATTATCATATTATTAACAGTAATTGCTTTGATGACCTTTCCTCTTTGATACCTCAATTTTACGAATTTAACCGCAGTACTAGGTCTCTCCATATTACATATGAAATTGCTAGATATAACCATTAAATTCTATGCTAACAGATTATTTCTTGCATTCCCGCTTGTAGAAATTTTATGTTTTCTTTCTTTGCGGACAAATACGATCTTCAAAAATTTCAATGCAATCTCAGTCGCCATATTATATATAATTTGTTATCTTTTATTTTCCTTTCTCCTCAATAAAGTTGTCTTTTATTTCTAGTAACCACTTGCGTCTTAGCGAGATTATTAACTTGTTTAGGTTGAAATGATAAACCGTACACACACACACACACACACACACACACACACACACACACACACAAATCATTATTATTGAATGATTTTCATCAAATATTCAACATACACTCGACAATCACGGAAACATGACGTGGATAAAATGAAAAAAAAAACAAGTTAACGTGAAAGCAACTTCCTTTAGGTAAATAGCTAGAGAGACTACGAGAAGAAGTCCAGGGAAAGAAAAACATTGAATTCAAAACCAGGGTCTCCGTCTCGCTATCCTGCCCAAGTCACACTGCCGTTGCTGCAACTATTTACAGAGACTAGTGAAAACGACTTCTTATATTGCTCGATTATCAGTATTCCTAATATTAAATCTGTCAAAACTGGTTTACCAAATTTTGTTTGCGTCAGAAATTTAATAAAATGCGAAAGCATTTTTTTGACGTTATTTGCCGGGATTTTTTTTTTATTTCTTATGTTTCACCCCTTGCTACATTTTTTAAACATGATTTTTATATTTGTCTGTCCCCAAATCGATAGGCTCTAGAGATAATCACAAATTTTCCATCAATCGGAAAGCCTTATCCTACATTCTAATTGAAAAATTTCAATATACTTAAATTAAACCAACCACAATTTTGGTATGATCTACGAAATCCCATATTTCTTAAACGGTCGGGGATAATCTGCAGAAGTAATAGATTTGATACCAAATATTTATGTTAATTAGATGAAATTATTATAAAAATGTTTCAATATTTTTGTTATGAAGTGGGATTTCTTTCTTATATTATTATCAGTCCAGTTATAATCGTTTACCTTGGATACCAAGAGTTTCACTAACTTTATTGTTTGGGTATTTATATAATCTATGCTTTTAGCTATGCTAATTAGACAGCCATTTATATATCACTACAAATTTAGTATAAAAATTAGGCAAAGTATCTCGGACATGAAAGTGAGTAGATAATTTTATTTAGGAATTCATGTATTTTAACTACACCTAGTCTTTTTCCGACTAGCACTTAAAAACAGTCTGTCAGCTCTTTTCCCTCGTAGCAATCAGCTTATGATCAGAACTTTCACGTTATTCACATGCTCAGTTCATAGTATTCTCAATATCCTTCGGTAGAACCACAACTGTGTTGCCTCACGAATCTTCTTCACCTATGAGAGTATCCAGCATTCAGAACCATATAGGAAGACCGATATTATATAGCAGTTCAGCAATAATTTCGTTGTTCCGAAGCTAAGCATGATAACATAATCGATCATTATATTGGTGCGTTTTTGTGTTTCCTCTCACTTACATCAATTAATAACCTGTTTTTTTATTATTTCCAGTTGTGGTTCTCCACAACTTCCTATCTTTTATTGCTCTTGGTAAGCTTAGTATTTTCTTTATCTTCACCAATCACTGTTAGGTTATCCATTTACCCAATCTCATAAGTCTGACGAATACGATACGTATTTATCATACGCCTCTTTCTAGTTTGATTTATTTATTGAATCAATTTTCTATACGTATGCAGGTGGTTTGCTTCCAGTATAATTTCGCGATTATTCTAATATATTTCCCGAATAGGTGTAGCTTACCTAGCAGTCCAAATATTTGTTTGTGTTAAAACTTATCAAAAGCTAAAGAACAAAAATAAGATCAACGACTAATCGAAAAGTCTACTGCATGGTTCTAACAAGGAAAATTAGTCTTTAGACAGAGATATATGGTTAATGAGCTGGAACTGTAAACCATTCCGTAGTATGCGTTGACACTCGCTGGTTGTCTTTATACCAAAGTCAATTTGGCTTTGTATATAAAAACGAGCCTATTCTGGGTATGCCTAAAACTGGGATATTTGAGTGTGTTCCCAAAAGTTCGTTCAAGTGTTGAGTGTTCGAACTTATATAAAATTAGAGTATCGATCACCATCTCTAAGACAGTGTAATGAAGTCCCGATTAAATGACAATACGAGACTTGAATTTTAATTAATTTACAATATCTTCCTTCAATACTTCTCTAATTTCCATTGGCTATTCTCACCTTCACATCGTAGACACACAGATTCTATATTTTACACTATAGAGATAATACCTTTTATCTTTGGAGTTGTTTTTATATATGTTGTGGATTCCGGGATGAAATCCGGTCTCAAATGAATGACAAACGCAGGAATGAAATATAGCAAATAAATGTATTGACGTAATAATACAAGTGGTAATACGGTTAGTAGATCCAGAAATGCGGTTAGTAGCAATAATAATATATATATATATAGTCGTGGAAATTCAGTATTAAAGTATGACTCCTTCTGGGGTCTACGTGCTCGCAACTGTGACTCCTACAAAGCGGTTACCTCACATTTTCACTCTCCCACCCTCTCACTCCCGGGTATTCACCGGCAGCAGTACAAGTACACACTCGGCGAGTCCACTTGTATAAAAAGGGGTGAGCTCCTTAACAATATCCATCTGCTAAACATATGTTATGCAGGGTTAAATCACATGCTTCCGCATTCAGAGCCGGAATTAAACCCAGTTCAACCATGCGTCGGGCGTATTCTGACGTTTTACTTTGATATGTGAGCGCAATACCTATTCTGTTATAATACATCAATTACGCTCCGATACGGGTAAGACATAACTGGTATACTTCGTTTCTCGACAGTTCGACTAGTTCAAATACCTTGAATTGTTCCAACCAGATAGATGTTGAAATCCCAAAATATATTTTCCACCGTAGATCGATATTTAAACATATTAATGAATCAGTTACAAACACAGATTATGTTTTCTGCTTGACGACCGTATGTTTGGGACGGTCAAATAATAGTGATTATTGGATTCGGATATATGTACAACGTCGCTCAGAAATGTTCCCAGTCCGAACTTCTGGAGGATAGTTCTGTTTAGGCCGAAAAATGATCAGAATCCTCTAGTAGTAAGCATTAATATAAAGTGAAAGCAAATTTCTTTATCATAGATATCATCTAGAGATGATTTCCTGACCCGATTTGAAAGTAAAGACCTAACCAGTAGGGTCATATGCAAGCATATTTAATATTAACCTACAATGACATTGCTTAGAGCAACCTAACCTGTACCAAGGGATTGAATTTGAGTCACGAAATTAAGTGTTTCGAATAAGTAGCCAATATTCTGAATTAGCTGAAAGTTATAAATTGGATTATTTCCCTATATAGCCACTAGAAATTAACGGCAAATAAATTGCAAACCTTCTTAAATGCATTTATTGTAATTTAATATTATTTATTGAATGACATAAGGATTTAATTTTGTGTTTTTGGTTTGTTTCTGTGGTGCCGTCAATCGTTAAGAAACTTTGAATATAGTAGATTACGAAATTGATCTACGTGAAGAGTGATCTAGTCAAAGTTTATCAATAAGCGCCAATTCGTTATAAACGTGAGAATGCGAAAAGTTCTCAACCGTACCAAGAAGTACCTCACCCACAAAAATTAAGTACACACACACACATATATATATATATGTGTATGTATGTATATATATGTATGTATATATATATATATATATATATATATATATATATATATATATATATATATATATATATATATATATATGTGTGTGTATGTATGTGTGTGCGTGTTTGTGTGTGTATAAATTTCAGTATATTTGCAAACGGACAATAGGAATAAAGACAAAAAACAACTTATCTTAGTCAACGCGTTATGTCCTCTCATAGACTTTATCAAGGCAAATATGAAGATTTTATTTCCTGGCAAGACACCGATTACATCGAAACGTTAAAGACCCAATAGAAGGTCAGCCATCAAATTAAAATTTCTACTACAGTTTTATCTAAATATTAGATAAATGTAACTTATATTGCTTTTATTTTTGTTATTAATATTTTACTCCAATTATCACTCTTTCACGCATATATATATATATGTGTGTGTGTGCGTGTATATATATGTATGTATATATATATATATATATATATATATATCCCGCTGCCATGCAGACTGATGGCATGAAATGGCGCAAAGCACCCATTAACTAGTATGAAGAATCCCACGGACAAATATTGCACATAACTTCGAAACCTTAATGAAAATAAGATTTACAAGGAAGCGTTTACTTTCAGTCAGAAAGAGAGAAGTTTAATTCCTGATGAGGGTAATGAGGGTAGATGGTTTGGAGAATTTAACACTCCCTTGACGTAAAGTGAGAAGCCATGGAAATATACTTGGCAAATGAGGGATGTTAATTTTTTTTTAAATTACTTACGCGGGAAATTATGAACAAAATTTGAAATGACATGGAACATAAAAAAAAGTTTTAGAATTACAGAGCTCACCCGAAAAATAATTTTAAAAAGAACTAGTTAGAATAATTTGTTAAATAATGGTAGTTTATCCAGAGTGCCCTCTTATAAAAGGCAACATATTTCGGGTGAATACTTGTTAAGTTAGGAATAAAACCAATCACTGACTCATTTACTGATACTCACTATCCATTAATTCAAATGAGATTCATATCCTTTAAGATTTGTATATGATGTTAAGTAACCGACCATGTATTGGTATGACGTTAAATGTGCTGAGAAACAGAGCATTTTCGTTAGAAACTAAGAGAAGCGCGCTGGATCTCCGTGTGTTATCCATCCTCCAGTGAATGCTGGACAATCTCTTCACAGATGAAGAGAAAACTGTGGACAACAGAAATCTGGTTCTACAGAAAGATACGGACAAATTCATGGATGGAGTGAGCATGCAAGAGGGAAGCCTTAAATAAAATGGCATAAAAAGAACTCACTCAGAATCAAGAAGAGATCGCTGAAATTTTTTTGAGACCTAAAAAGGAAGAATGGTTTGGAAAACTTAACCGTAACATGGCATAATGAAGGAAAGAGAGATGGGGAAAGTTGTGAGTCACCTAAATGATGGGTTTATATGAGTGGATGTTGGAAAGGTAGGCGGAAGCCTGAGCAAAGAGAGAAAAACTGCAAAGTGTCAAAAGGAATGGGGAATTTGGGACAGCTATGATCACCTCTATCGTAAAGGGTCGAGCCATATAGAAGAAGGATAGATTAAGGTGTTCCTTTATTTGGAAGTAATTTTGAAAGCATTACTGATTCTATTTTATTTTTCCCATTTTCTTTTAGTAAAAACTAAGGAATTGACAGAATATAATCTATCTTATAGGAAAAAATAAAATTAGGAATATTCTTTAAAGGAAAGAATTAAATTTCTTTCTTAAAATAGATCAATCTATTACGTTGCAAAAAGACATTGTAGAAGCTAAGAAATTTTAAATTTGAAACTATACAGCCCTCTCAGTATTCTCCTGACTAGATATTTTGGATTTCCATTTGTTCCAGTCTCTCCAGAACAATTGAAATGAAAAAAAAAATGAATTCTCTGCAGTCAGTCGAAAACTACCTCACAACTTTCATCCCCACCAAAAAACAAAAAAAAACAAAACAAAAAACAAAACAAAACAAAACAAAAAACAAAACAAAAAACACGTCGTTTCTACGAAAATATTAGGTTGGAGCAAAATAATGTCGGTTTTTGATGTTTAAAAATACGTCAAAAACCGACATTATTTTTGCACCAATCTAATAGCATGAACAGTTTTATAGAACGCTTGGAGACAGTTGTTAAAAATAACAGAGACTATGTACTTGACTAAGAAATGTTTTTGTAAAACATTGTGTTTAATTTTCTAATTAGGCACGTAATTATCAATTGCAGGGAAATTTATGAATACATAATTATTTATATGAATACATATTATTTAAAGTCATATATCTTTTATTAAATTGCAATATATTTTAAAGTGAATCGTTTACTGATACAAGTCTTACTAATTAACCGATACGTAGAAAAGGTGGATTTATACATTTCCCGAGGAGAAGAAATTGAATCGTGAAGAGTCATGACCGCTAACACCCTGAAAGGACACGGCACATACAAGAACAATAATCGGGTCCGAACTTTTGGAACGACCAAAAAATAAAAATAAATTTGAAATCGAGTTCCATTATCGCCGTACGAGTTAGGGTTTATTTTTTCAAGAATACTTCCAGAAATACAGTTTATCAGTCAAATGAAGACCGCCATTTTGTTTCGGAATTTCTTTATTATTTATTTATTCATCATTCTCTTATTATTTTAATTTTAAAAAACGTCAACATCTAGTAGCCAAAATGTTGATAAAATAGTTTTATTTACACTTACATGCGGACTATTTCCACGTCATTGTTTTTGCTATCAGAAGTTTTCAGTCGTTGTGCCCTTCGGCCTTCATCTGACGTATGTCAATCTCGGTAATCCACAAGGAATGTCAAGTTGAATACTTTATTTAATCAACAGGGCTAGGTTGTTATTGTGCCACTGCCTATGTCTATAGATATATCGTCTATGTCTTTATTTACGAGGGTCGACAGGAAAGATCATAGACTGAATAACATATAAATGTAAGTAGACACATCTGCTAGTAAAGTAAAAGACATGCATGTGTATAAAAAAAAGCTTGTTTAGTTTATGAACATTCCAGTCGTAGTACTGCTGAGTTATTTATTCCATGATCACACTGATAAAATAGTTACTTAATATGATTATATACTTCAGAGGAAATTTACGCAAGAAATTCAGAAATATGAATAAAATATTTCGATCAAGTTTTGATGGGTTTTTACATACATAAACAAAAAAAAATGAATAAATTATTTTATATCATTTGGTCGGATTAAAGGTCAGATCATTGAAAACTGAATTTTAAAATGGCGTACGTATATTCGGCAGGTTTCCCGATGAATTTGAAATAATGTACGAAAGGTAATGGAAACATTTGAAAGGTCAAGAAATGACATTATATCGCTTGATCACGAATTTTGACCAAAGTTGAAGCAGAACATTATACAGTGTAACCCGGATATAAGAGAGGTGTCGGGACCGGAGACGAAGGCTCTTATATACGAGTTTCTCTTATATCCGGGTTTGGTCTATTTTGTTTAGGTAAGTATGGCTCTAATTTAGGACCAGAGAAAATCTCTCTTATATCCGAGTTTCTCTTATATCTGGGAAATCTTATATCCGGGTTACACAGTATATCTCAGTAAGTATTTACGAAAGAAAACGCCCTTCTCCTTGCATCACAATGTCTGATTAGGCGGTGTGTTAGCTTTTATTTTTTTGTAATTCTCACCCAGTTTTCAGTTTCTCTCTATTTTTTAAAAATTATTATTAATTTTTCAGACTGTAAGATTTTCTCACTGTTATGGCGGAGAACTTTAAATGCGGATAGCGATAGAGACAATATTAATTAGAATGAAAGTTGCACTGGGCGTGACTTCAATTTGATTTCGGGTCATTAGAGGAAGATCAAAATAGGATGAAGACAAATTTTTGATATTATATTTTACCATTAATTTTTTTTTTTTTTTGGTGGGGGAGTTACGATGTGTAACATATCGCCAAGATGACAGAGTCTGCGGCAACAAAATCAGAGAATATGTATATAATTCTGTTCATCCTTCCGGTTATTAGGTCTTAATACGATTTACACGCCGACAGAAGGTGTCTGATCATTGACGCTAGGGACTCAGTGACAATACCTGTGTTTCCAGCAACTTACTTTCCAATAGCGTTGTTGTTGTTTGGAGTATGCCGATATTTCCTCAATGCTCCAACCTTCTCAAAATCGCTGCTAGTAATTTGGTATGGTCCTAAATACACCAAATAACCGGGGTGCGGAAAAGTTCTCTGCCCGATCCGCTTGACAAAATCTGACCGTATGATGCGGGCGAATTTCAACTCCAGTCCTCATATCTTCTGTAAATTTTTATTTGTCAGATTTACCTGGAAAATTATTATTATTATTATTATTTTTATTTTCTTTGCTTTCTGGCGTTTACACATTTCTTTCCGGGTTCCACCCAGGGACCTTATGTTAGAAATGGCATCATGACACTTTTCACTGAAAAAAAAAAAATAAATAAAATAAAATAAAATAAAGATTACATAAATAAATCCCTTCGTAAAGTGTGGGCTGTACTTGTCAGAATTTTTTGTATCTCCTTGAGGCATGGGCTTCCAGGAATCCCTGCAATTAGTCTACTGCAATCTTTTCCAACCAGTCCTCGGGCTCCAACTACAAAAGGGATTGTTGATGTTCCCATATGCCACATTTTCGAGATTTCTATTTCAAGGTCCTTGTATTTTGACAGCTTTTTGAATATCTTCAAAGATACATTGCAGTCATCAGGGACTGCCATATCAATAAGGAGGCACCGTTTTTGTTTGTCGTCTTTAATAACAATATATGGGCGGTTGGCCTTGATTGTTCTGTCAGTGTGAATTGTCTAGTCCCATAGAATTGTAACAGGTCCTATCTCCGTAACCGGGTCTGGGTGGTGTTCATACCAGTTTCTTTCAGTTTCCTTCCCGTAGAAGTTGCACATTATTATTATTATTATTATTATTATTATTATTATTATTATTATCATCATCATCATCATCATCATTATTATTATTATTATTATTATTATTATTATTATTATTATTATTATTATTATTATTATTATTATATTATATTAAAATGTATATTATGCTTCCTGCTTTGTATCCTGTAGAGCCGGTTCCAAATTATGGCCTTAGGCCCTATAGGAGAATTGTCATTTAATAAATAGCACCTTCTTTAATGTGTCCGATGTCCCAAGAAAGGACTATCTTCTGAGCAATTTTATGTTGATGTTACCTGGGACACTATTAGTATAATTATCCATTCCTTTTCTCACGAGGCCTAGAGCTCCGATTTCTATTGGTACAGTGTCGGTCTTCATTCCCCAGATCCTGTTAATCTCGATCTCCAGGTCCTTGTATTTGGATAATTTCTCGATATTTTTCGTAGAAGGGTTTCTCACAAATGGTAATACTATGTCAATAAGTATAGCTTTCCTGAATTTCTTGTATTTTAAGATATCAGAGTAGCTGTGTTTTTTTTTTTTGTGGGGGGGGGTCCCTGTCAAGTTTCAGTTGGCATGTTCCAGAGGATAGTTAAATCGTTATTTTCTGTAACTGTGTCTGGTTGGTGCTCATATAATCTCGCAGTGGTTTCGATTTGGTGCTTTTTGCATATCTTCCAGTGCAAATATGTCGCTATATTGTTATGTCTGTGGCTATATACATTTTTGTTAGTTCCGGACATCCTGAGATAATATGGTCGACAGTTTCATCATATTTTTCTGCGGATCCTGCATTTCGGGTTAGTTTTATCCTTGATTATGTGACCGTGATAGAATCTAGTTGCGAGGCTTTGGTTATGATTATGGCCTTCTTTCTTAGCTTTCAATCCGCTGCTCCTCGGCCACTGATGTGTTTTCTGTTGGGCCACATCTGCTTCGTTCGTTTGTTTTAGGTATTTGACAAGCAACGACTTGTACTCCCAGTTTGTTTGTTTTTTTTTTTTGTTTTTTTTTTGTTTCTTTTTGGAATTTGATTTGGACAAGTTAATTTGATTTCTGTTTTAAACGTTTAGCGTAGATGGTATTGCGTAACAAGCAAATTTTAAGTGGAATTATAACTAAATAAAAGAACCTTAATAAACTACTACTAACAATCGTAAAGGGACGTCTCGTATATTTATGATATATAATAAAAAAAATGAACACTCACAAAGTGAATTGAATGCATTGGGGGTTGGTTAAACAGCGAGTAACATATTTAAATAGTGTTTAAATATGATTTACAGGAACAGGAATAAAAAAGAATCATAAGAAGGTGAGCTGATAAGTTCTCAAGGAGTGATATTAGTGCTGTGAAATCATGCATGCATTATTTTCAACTATTCTTATTAATAACTCCTTTGTCTCGCTCTACATAAACTGGCATCTGACGCTTCAAAGAATACATCAAACATAACAAGTAGTGATTCTCTTGAAAATGGTCAAAATTTGACATCATGGTGATATCATGTATCAGCAGAAAAAAAGATTTAAGCCACAAGGACATTCATAGTGACGTGGTTGCTATATTATTGTATGGCGATCCAGCTTTATCAACAGTGCGAAAGTGGAGAGTTTAAAATTAGGATGGGAAGGAACATTCTTAAAGATGAACCAATCTCTGGACATCCTGCAACTGCCGTCACCGAGGAAAACATTGATCGTGTTCACCACCAGGCGATTCACTATAAATCAAATAGCCAATGCTTCTAGCATAACACATGAGCGTATTGTGAATGTTCTACACAATGAATGTGGCATGACAAAGATTCCAGTTCAGTGAGTGGCACCTGATGAAAAGCGCACCAGTTTGGCATTGCCTGATGTAGATTCAGGTGATTTTGTTCAATGTTTCCTAACCTAGGATGAAGGTTTCGTTCATCACTTTCAGCCAGAGACAAAGAGACAATACATGCAGTGCAAAGAACCTACTCAACCTGCTCCAAAGAAAGCCAAGTTCGTTTCTTCTGCAGGGATGTTGCTAGCATACGTTTTTTGGGATGCAAAATTCAGTGTGTTCATTAAAAATATTCAAAGGGCCACACAATCAATGGAGAGTACTATTAGGTTGGTGCAAAAATAATGACGTAATAATGTCGTTTTTTGACCAATTTTTTAACGTCAAAAACGACATTATTACGTCATTATTTTTGCACCAACCTAATATATCAACTTGCTAAAGCAATACCGAAAGACTATCAAGAAAAATCTCCAGGAAAACTGATGAAAGGGGTCTTATTTCACCAGGCCAATATTTTCAATGGCTGTTGTGCGTGACTGGCTTTGAATAACCCCCATATTCTCCGGATTTCGCCTTATCAACTGTTCCCCAACATGAAAAAAAAACACTTGGAAGGGAACCAGTAAAAAAGCGATGATAACATATTTGCTATCGATGACATTTTTGCCAACAGGATGAAAGCTTGATCACAATGTATCGACCAAGATAAAGTTCAAAATCTGATTTCTGTCTGGGGGAAGGTATGCTGATGTGTTATTTTGCTAATATTAAGTTGGTGCAAAAAATGTCGTTTTCTCACATATGTTACTATGTGAGAAAACGACATTATTTTTGCACCAACCTAATATTATCTAGCACGCAACAGTCTTGAGAGGAAGAGGAACGGTAAAGAAAGAAAGGATTGACGAAGACTGAGTTATGAGAAAGAGAGAGAGAGAGAGAGACGGAGATACGTGTAAGAATCTCCATTTCAGCATTAATTAAAGCCTCGAATTTTTGCCGAAAAGCGGTAGGAGACGAATAGGGCGATAGTTATAGGGATCAGAAGATTCCCCAGATATCATAAAAACAAGAACTACAGAGAAGAATTTCCAACAAGCTGGAAATCATGAAGCAGCGATACAAAATCTATAGTGTCTTCAGACGCGCACTTTTGAAGAGGATACTTAAAAACTTCAATTCGAGGGACGCCACGAAGGAAATCCCGGAATTTCAATCTGTTCGTTGATGACAGAAAGATATTCTGTTGTTAAGAGATTCTTGGCTGGTGAGGGAGCGGTAAGAGATGTTTACAGACATTGCCGCATGATTAGAGTTGCCAAGAGGGCAGAGTTGCATAGTACTGCAAGTGTCAGGGATAGAGGTAAAAAAAGAGATCGAAAAGTGAAACGTGTCCCTCAGCGTTCCTGGAGAAACACGTGGAGAATTCAACGACTTGTTTTAGAGATTGAGCGATTGAGAAGAAGTAAGGGTTTGCGCGCGAGATAATTAAAAGTGTTTAAGCCATCTAGTATAGTCGGCATTAAAGTCACCGAACACAAATAAGATTATTTGTCAGATTTACCTGGAAAATTAT
>OZ010579.1:86332236-86407236 GCA_963932145.1 Acanthosepion lycidas
ACTAGGCTTTCCATCTTTATTCCCAACATTCCTTAATAGAACTATATTGCTTTTGCAATAAGATTCTGTTCTTCAATGGTTAAAACTTTCTTATTTTTGACATAACATTTCCATGTTATTCCCAACATTCCATAATTGAACTATATTGCTTTTGCAATAAAATTCTGTTTTTCAATGGTTAAAACTTTCTTATTTTCGGCATAGGCTTTCCATGTTATTCCCAACATTCGTCAGTAGAACTATATTACTTTTGCAATAAGATACTCTTCTTCAATGGTTAGATTTTCCTTATTTGTGTCATAGGCTTTCCATGTTATTCCCAACATTCCTCGGTAGAACTATATTACTTTGGCAATAAGGTTCTCTGTCTATTATATTCTTCACATTCTTCAGCGGCGTTTACAATTGGCTCTGTTTTTCAAAAGAAAATTCTTATAGATATATTATGAAAGAATCCTCTATGGCCACATTTAGTCCTGTGCTGGACTAATGTAATCGTAATGATCATCCCCTTGTGCACAGATATCTCAATGCTCATCAGCGCTTAGTGTCTAGCCTGCTTCATGTACTGCAGCAGCAGCAAGAATTGGTTTTTCTTGGGCAAGGCTGATGGAACTGAAACCTTTCGAGGCTGTTTTGAATACAAAATTTTCCTTCTTTTAACAAAGGCAATAGAACCTAATCTGGCAGGTGGAAAATCTTTGGATTTATACCTTTTATAAGGACATTTGTGCATAAGTGAATGTAACAAATTCGACTTGTATTCGAACTCGACTGGTATTCGAGCTCGACTGGTATTCGAACTTGACTCTTCGATTTCTCAACCCATGCCGCTATCCATTTTTCCCTCGCATATCCCACATTAACAGATATATTTTTTCTCTATGTCAGCATCTATTACTGTCTAATCCAATGTATATTCGTATCTAGATGGAAAGGCTTATCTTGCTTTCTCTCGTATATAAACTGAGTTTAGCACAAAATCGCAGATCGCTTTTCCTTGTCGACACGAGGTCTGGAAAGACGAATATCTCTCAGCTTCATCATGATTAAACCAGATTAAGTCAGCAAAAATCTCGCCTTGTCAGTAAAAAAGAAAAAACAAAATGAAATCATATAAATGCGTTTTTATCCAATGAAAGCAGTGCTTACCTGGAGGCAGTAACTCTCATTTATGTTTTTAGGCAGGAGATTTTCGTTCTTGTCGGGAATTTTGTTTTTCGGAGCCGCTTAGCTTTTTTTCTCATAAGACAGCGCACACACGCAAAAGATAGCAAACGCATTCGTACGCAGATCTGAGATATGTCAGACGCTGAATGACATGAGCGAGCAGCTAGATAGATAGATAGATATCTGTACTACCAGAAGCAAAGAGAGATTTATTGTATTCGAAAAACGCATTTAAAATGCACTCAGATACTGTCGCTTTAAAAAATACTTTTTACTCATTAATCTTGATATGAACTCAATTTGCACCCACGTATTTTTTTTTTAATTCTTATAAACTTTTAAATTTACCAGAGAATTAAGAAATTTAAAACTTTGCAATAAAGTTGACCGTTAGTTGAGTTAATATCGATTTATTTTTTATACCAATATAATTGGTTAAATTTAACGTTCCTTTTGTCGGATTCATTTGTACGAAATTTGTTTCTCGGAGTTCTTTCTTTTTATTTTACGTAGCAAGTTACAACACACTCATGCAAAGACTAGCAAACGCATCCCTGCATATATCTGATACCTTTCAAATAATATATATAATAAATAAATAAATTCTTGGATTTTCAGAAGCAACCGTCTCGTTTTGTTTATTAGTCATGATTACTACAAGAAGTATCACCATTATATCAATATTATAAACAAAGAATATGATTGCGTTTTGTAAAATAGGAAATGTTTTAATTATAAAATTTTAATTATACAATGAATCCTATTTGAAGATAATGAGTTTCAGATGTATTTCTTATGCTTAACTGTGTTAAAAATGATCAGATAAAGCTGGCAATATGCAGAATATGCAGATGAAGCAGAAAATTTCATAATTATGTATTCAACATTCATGTGTTTTCTCACCCATCTTTATCTATCTATCTATCTATCTATCTATCTATCTATCTATTATCAGTCTGTTCATATCAAACTATGTATCAGTCTTTTCATATCTATCTATCTATCTATCTATCTATCTATCTATGTAAGACAATATTTTTCTTTCTATATGTCAAGGACACTTTTTGATATCTATGTCTAGCTATTTTTATGTGTGTGTGTATGCGTGTGTATAAGTGTGTGTGTATAAGTGTGTTTGTGAGGCTCTTATCATTACGAGAGCCAAATCAGACCAAGAATGGAACATTTTTGCAACATCTGGGCTGGAGCTGCAAAGTCCTTACTTTCCAGCATTGACAGAGCTCAAAACACTATTGTAGGTGATGAATTGTTTTCTACCCTACAATCTCTTTCCCATAGATGAAACGTTTCAATTCTATCGTTATTTCATAGCAGATGTCCGGGTGAACAACATTCTTTGGTTCCGCTTGTCCAGACATTCTCTACACTGACCCGTCATGGCACGTACACTGAGTCAACTCATCCTCATTACATTCATATTCCTTTATCGAGCAAAATTTCCCGCATTATACAGGGTTCTTCTCCGATGGCTACAATATTAAACTATTCAATTCGAGGATCATCCATCATCTATCCGATATATCCTTAGAATATGCAGCACTTACTATCTGTATAGACGAACTTAAAATCACCTTATTTAGTAGCCATCTACCATTACTGACATGAACATTATGTCGCGCGAACAATATATATATATATATATATATATATATATATATATATATATATGTGTGTGTTTGTGTGTGTGTGGCAGAGTGGGTAAAATTTCGAAATTTTATATTTTTAACTTCGCGGATCAGCGTTGTTTGTTTTTGATTTTAATATATGCGATGTACGTAAAGTAGACATTGAAATCAACAGCCAAAGGCGACAGTCTGTTTTATGCTAAACGCAATCGCCAAACAAGTTGTTTTTCGGCATATGGCCAGATTATTGCGTTTAGCAGAAAATAAACTGTTGCCTCTGGGCGCTGACTTCAATGTTCACTTTTCTATTTATATTCGCTCTATCATTATTATTGAGTTGAACCCATAAATGCAACATACCTTGACAATATATATATATATATATATATATATATATATATATATATATATATATGTATATATATATATATATATATATATATATATATATATATATATATATATATATATAAACACACACACAAACACGCACTCACTCAATAATGGCATGCTGCCAATATATATATATATATATATATAAACACACACACAAACACGCACTCACTCAATAATGGCATGCTGCCAATATATATATATATATATATATATATATATATAATGACAGCGTTCCATCATTGAGGCATGTGTTATTGAAGCCTACGGAACATTTTCGTTTAAAAATCTTCCTTTCGATTTCTTCTTGCCTTCTCGCATGTTTCTTTGTATCTGGGTATAAGTTGCTGAAAAAAGTCCCTAGTCTTTGGTTTTGTTGCCGAACGCTTTGGCTTCTCGTCAACCGTCATCATGGCTGTATGTTTTAGTTTTTAAATGGGTTGCTTTTTATAGGAATCAAATGCACAGCAACTACAGACTTGATGAACTAGCAACAAATAACACCATCCAGCATCTTCAATAAAACATACCTCAACAGTTTATATATATATATGGTCATCCACAGACAGTCTGTTTCGCAGTATCTCAGCACATCAGTGTGGTTAGACATTCGATCGCTTCATGCCGGCAGTATTGTCGCCCTTTAACGAGGAAATATGAATTTTTTATTCTATAATAAACACGCCAGTGACCGAGAGGAGTCAATCAGTTAGTAGTAGTCACTATTTACAAATTCGCGTTTTCTCTCCATGGTACTCAACCGAATTAATTTTTCTGAGGCATGTATCGTCATCCACAGACAGTCTGTTTCGCTGTATTACAGCTGATCAGTGTGTCTAGACATCCGATCGCTTCAAGCCGGGAGTTTCCCAAAAGTTATATAGGGATTTAAGAATATTTTAATTTAAACAATTTTTTTTTTTTTTAGTATTCAAAAATAGTTTTATACAAAATAAAAATTTAAACATAGGAAATATATTTCTATTTAATTATTAAAAATTATATAACGAAAATTCCATCCATTTTCGTTGTTTTATAGACGTGCTCTTTCTCGATAGCATTCTACATATCAGCTTTTTAGAAACTCTGGTTGTAGCCCTCGAATTTCTGCGAGATATTGTATTTAAGTTACTGAATTCTTTGGTTTTTATTGATGCATACACGCTCATTAAGGTATCACAAAAGAAAATAATCGACAGCTGTCACATTAGGAGAATATGGTGGCCGTAACCTTTTCGGGGTTTTGAGCAAATTATTATAATTAGTTTCTTTTAAAAATATGATTCCATCGCGACACAGAACCTTTTATGTTTCCAAAATGAAACTAAATTTATAACTTTAATTATAAAAATTAAACTTAAAATCCATAGTTTCGTTCCTTTGGCAAGCGTTGTTAAGAAATTTACTTAATTTATAAGCGCAGACAAAATTAATATTAATATTGTCTGCGCTTATGAATTATGTAAATTTCTTGGAAAGTTATTCCGAACAACGCTTGACAATGGAAGTTATAAATTTAGTTTCAGTTTTGAAACAAAGAAATTTCTTTGTCACGATGGAAACATATTTTTAAAAAAGGAAATAATTATAATATTTTGCTCCACCGTTTTTATCCAGCACTGTTTTTCAAATAAAAATAATTGCTAAGAACGCTGGGTTATAAATCTTACTGTTCTTTCTTATTATTGATATATATATATATATATATATATATATATATATATATATATATATATATAGATAGATAGATAGATAGATAGATAGATAATATTAGTGGTAAATATACATATATATGCAAAATCCACAGGTGCATATATACACATGTATATTTTAGAATAAAAAATTTTCCGAGAGGATAAAATCCAGGTAGAACTCAATGTCCAGGACAGAGTAAGGATATAATAAAAAGGCTTAAACACTAATATTCCATGGTCATAATTTATTCCATTGGAATCGTAAATACGATCCAATTCATCAGACCTACAAATTCCTAGGTCTGATGAATTGGATCGTATTTACGATTCCAATGGAATAAATTATGACCATGGAATATTAGTGTTTAAGCCTTTTTATTATATATATATATATATATATATATATATATATATATATATATATATATATATATATATGTGTGTGTGTGTGTGTGTGTGTGTGTGTTTGTGTGTGATTAATGTAAATATAAAATGGATGACTTAGGTGATAGATGGTTTATTCAGCACTTTGACTCGAAAGATTCGTAAACGTATCTTAGTTATTTTAGACTACCATATGGAAGTTAGCATATTAAAATTTAAACGTAGAAAACTAATTTATAATTTTGGTAGTACTAATTTCAAAACTGTCAGAAAAGAATGATAAATATTGAAGTGAAACGTGGGTTTAATTTAATAAAGAGAATCTTTGTCAGACACCAGAACTAATTTAATTTTCGGAAATGTTATTAAGATTAGAAATTAAGTTGACTTGCGACAGAATACGCCTAACGCAAACATAATCACCAATTATTCGTTCACTTCAAGTTGAAATTAATTCATGTTTTGAAGAGCGTTTCATTAAATACTGCCGTAGTTGAAAGAAAGTGAGGATTGTAAAATTTGAAAAATTGACGTTAAATATTATATACAAAGTGCCATTGGAATTTCCTATAATGCTGTAAATGTATTTTGATAACATTAGGAATTGGAACGAAAATTAGCGATGGCATCATAAAAATTAAAAAAGTGCCTGTGCAAAATTTGAGAAAGATCAATTGTAAATTTATAAATGTCATAGCTCACTCATAGCTGTTGTAATTGTCTACTCGGCTTGACCTCACTAGAATTTTTCCCAATTGACTCCAACCGACTGGTATTTACCTAATCTCCCCACTGGGTCGAGATTTAGTGGCAGGAACTCGTGCGCGTACACTCGGACCAAAGGTTAAAATTTACCCATCCCCCGCATATTAGTATAGCAGATAAGAACACGGGATATTTTGCGTTCGGGGTACTTTAGTTCGCCGCATGAGATTGTAGCAAAAATAGAATATTAACCTGAAAACTATAGAAATGTTTTTAAAGAGCAATAAATAGGTTTGTCTATCATCCAATTCAGTAGACTATTGCGTTGTAATGGGATTAGAGCCTTTCTTGGTATTAATTGATTAAAAATAACTTCAACGGTTCAAAACCTTCACAGGGATTTCCTGCAACGGCATCATGCCCAACCAGAAATATCTACACTATCATAAACATTGAACAGTTTTCTCAGATCAATGGATATAAAATGATATCAAACGAATTAATCATATATAACTTAAAGAAAACTGTTCATAATTCGAACTTATAAAATGACGTTACAAAATTAGAAAAGCTATACTAAATAAGAACAAGTAGACAATTGAATACATTCAACAGCAAAATAAACAGAATCTCTTATCACATGCAAGGTAAAAGGATATAAGTCAATTGCTAACCGTTTCTAAAAAAAAAAAAAAAAAAAAAAAACTCCTCTCAATATCATTTAGAGCAATTACATTTACGAGACATGAAAATCTATTTAAAGAAAATGATTTCATATATTACAAGCAACAGTAACACTAAAAGTTCGGCTAATGAATGCCGAATATTTTCTATACCCTCTACTCGAATAACCTTGGAAAAGTATGAATCCATCTCATTTTCCCACCATCTAGGTTACTAGAAAACAAACTACGATTCCTAGCCTAGGTTTACAGCTAGTCTAAGAGGACTTTTTCTGAATCCAAAACCGGTAGAAACGTTCGTGCTAAGGCAACAACAGGAACATTTAGTGTCGTAATACTGACACATTTGTTTTTAAATTTTGTATAGTTATGCTTATCCAATACAAAACCTGTTGTACAGGGTGACCCACAAAAAAAACAGGAAATTTTATATTTACTATATGATAAAAAAAAATAACTAACATATAAAAAAATTAACTACATATTTGAAAACCACATCTACCATTTTTATTTTTCTTCTGCTTTAAGCTACTAAATTTGTATCATTGGCTTTTGTTTCAAAGCACTTTGTACAAAAATTCCGACAATTAAATAAACTGTACCAAACTTCCTGTATTTTTATTTTTCGTTTTTACTTTTATTTTTTTCTTCTTTTTTTGTGGGGCACGCTTTACTTAAAATCGTTATGATTAATTGGTAGTCTGATATGAATGAAAGAAAAGTTGGTAAAGAAATTAAACTTATTCGTATAAAGATGATAGATATATATTCCCCGTGACTTTGAACTTTTTCAAATGTTATCTAAAGGCAAAAACGCAACTAAAATATTTCGTTATACAATATTATACGATATCAAGAAACGGATATAATATATGAGTAAAAAATAGATTAAAAGTTAATATATCCGTATGTCTGTCTATGTTTTTGAGATTGTAAACATTTACACTGTTTACATTATTCCAACGTATATCACCTGAAGAAGGCCGGAGCGTACAACATCCGAAACGTCGTGAATATTACAATAAAAATGAAGACAACAGTCCGAACTATGTAAATAGTGTAAATGCGTATATTCGTATCTTGTATAGCGCAAATTATTTGAAATTCTCCGCGTCAAAATGATGTGAGATTTAATTATATCCTAGCCACAACTTCTGTTCCTACTATGCAACTAAACAAAAATTGATTTAAATTTGTTGCAAGAGTAAACCACTTTTAACAATGTCGATTTCTCATTCTGATTTTCATTACTTTCCGCGTATCTTGCTTCCCATAAGATGGAAACGGCAGACAATTGTTAATCCTGTTGCGTGACCGCTAAACACAATTACCATTTCAGAGAGATTCGCCGAAAAACTCCAGTTAAACACCTGCAGGATTCTTTAACTTTTCAATTGCGAATTCATTTGGCTCTGAGGAAAACAATAGACTAGTTTTGCGTCTGTCTGTTGAAGTGATTGTTGGAATTGCAACTTGTGTCTGGCTCTCTCTGACAAAGACTAACAATTGGGATTTTGGCGTTGAAATTAACTTTTTTTTAAATGATAATTTTATGAGGAAATAGAAATTCATCAAGGAACAATTAACACAGTTTGCATTCACTGTCTTATACTCATTAAGTAATGTTTTGATATCCGTGTCTAATTTGGAAAAAAACCTTGCTAAAAGTTATCGATAATTGCCACATTATATGATAAAATATAATTTTCACAATTTTTATGAAAGGTCATTTTATGAACTATTTACACTATTTACATTGTCCTCAAAGATTCACTCGCTTATGTCCCCAAAGATACGTGGCCAACTGGATAAAAGCATTGGTTAAATTATTCCCAAAGGGATTTTATCCAAAGAGTTGGGAGTTCAATACACAGCAGAGGTGAAAAAAAAAAACTCGGAGAATTGAGGTACTAAAAGAGAGTTAATTAAAATTGAGATATCCAGAAAAGCCTGACACGTTGAACTAGAATAATTTACCTCCGTGGTCTAAATAATATTTTCCGTTCGAAATATCAACCTGAAGGCCGGAGCTTACAACATTCGAAACCTCGTGGGTATGACAATAAAAATGAGGACAATAGTCTGAACAATGAAAATAGTTACAATACCAAATCTCAAAAATATAAATAGATCTTTTTATGAAGTTCTAGGGAAATGATCTTAAGAAATCCCCATATTTATTCTTTTATATATTCTTCTTCATTTACAGGGAAGACATATTTAGATACAAAATAAAAAATAAAAAAAACACCGGCTGAAAAGAGCAAAATTTACATTTATTTTTTATGAACATCTTTTTCAGAAATACCAAAAGGCATTTATGAAACACTTTCATTTAATACTTCTTGAAAGAATTTGGGATTTTGAGAGAAAATATATTCTGAACTTAATTTATTCCTCCATTTAGGTGATATTAGGTTGCTGCAAAAATAATGACGTAATAATGTCGTTTTTTGACGTTAAAAAATACGCCAAAAAAACGACATTATTACGTCATTATTTTTGCACCAACCTAATATTTAGAAGATATGAACTGAATAAATTATAACTGGAAGGATTTACATCTAGTGAAGTGTTTTAACAGATGAAAATGTGACACCGACATCTGTAGGTTCATTGGAATAACAAATGATAAAAGTTAAACAAATTATTAAGAAAAAAAAAGTATTGTTCGAAACAAGAACCATCTGACGAACTGCTATATGATATCACTTCTCTTTTAGGGCGGTGAGGAGGATACCTAAAATAACAGATCTGGTTTTACAGATGTATTTTAAGAATACCATGGTGGGAGAATGCAACCAAAAAGGAACTGTTAACATAAATGGAAACAAAAAGGACACTTATGTTTAGATATCAGAAACTGGGAGCTGAAATTTCTAGGAAGCATAATGAGGAAAAAGGGCTGGGAGAATATGATATTCCTATTAAATTCAAGAATGAAAAAAGAAAACTACATAATGTGCTTGTGTAAATGGAAATCTGAAGATGCTGTGGAAGAGGTGGTAAAAAGAGCAACAAGGTAACGGAAATTGTGGAGAGCCAAGATCGCTCACGTCTTAAAGGGACATTGCATGTAGAAGAAAAATAAAAGGGATATGTGTCTAAATTTCTGAGATGAAGTCTAATAGATATTTACACAGTTTACATCGTCCGGACTGTTGTCCTCATCTTTATTGCCATATTCACGAGAGTTTCCTTCAGTTGAAAATTCCAACGTCGTGAATATGTCAATAGAGATGAGGACAACAGTCCGGACGATATTAGTAGTGTAAATAACAGGGACGTTGTGTTATATCTTCTTAACTTAAAATGTAAACTTTAGTGAGACATTGAATTGTCATTCTTATGCAATAAGAAGCACCCATGCTCCAGCAGCCTATCTGAAAGTCTTCAGTCATAAGTTGTCTCTTCTGCCGCATTTTTACAGACGAACGTGTTTTTAATGCAGTCTTCAAAAATGCGATGTTACTTGTCGAGCAACCTTGCTTCTTATTTGTTTTCCTCACGTTTCAACAATAGCAGACCTTTTTTTTTTCAGATCTCTTTTCTTTGGTAATCTTTTGTCATGTCTGTCATTCTTTGATGAAATCCTTGTGCCGTGACAGAAAGCAGATGAGAACAATATACACGCCGAGGACAAAGAAAGGATTTCCTTCAGAATTCTCTGTAGGCTACCAAATGCGAAAAATACTTGAGAAACGTGGCTATAAGGTTGCGATAAACACAGTTGCGATGCGAATGCAAGTCCGAAAGAATTACAGTATATTAACAAAAAGAATTTGTCTCAAAACAAGAATATTTAACCCATGTTGGAAAACAGTTAAACTTTAATTACGCATTCATTGCATATACAGTTGTGGACAGAATTATTCACCCCACTTCCATAACTGCAAATAAAGCTGTAATAAAATAGATTTTACTGGAAATTTTATGTGCATTTTTTCACAAGTGATGAGATAAGGAAATTGTAAGAATGTGCAGGGATCAACAACAAAGTTGTTACTTTAATGTCAAACAATAGTAAAAAAAAATTAACATTTGCCTAAATAAAAAACACTCTGTAACATTTATTCATGACTATTGTCTGTAATCATTTTTCTTAGTTTCTTACAAGATCATTACACACACATTCTTCTTTGGCAATCTTTCCTCCAAATTCGAAGGACCACTTTCTCTTATTTTTCTTCAAATATGCCCAGACCTTTTCAATAGGCTTTCTGTCATTACAGTGCTGGGTACGCCAATACCTTAAGTCTGCACGCATCTAAATATTTTGTAACATTTCGTTCCATGTGTTTCGGGTCATTGTCATATTGGTACGTCCGATTACGCCCCAGAGCCAGATTCCATGTACTTTGTTTTATATTATTTTTAAGAAAAGCCAAATACTGATTTTTATTCATAATCCCGTGTACTATAATACCCTATATTCTCACTAGTTCTCTTGGTCCAGAAGAAGAAAAACATCCCAGAGCAGAATGCTCCCACTACTGTGCTTTATTGTAGCGAGAGTATTTTTGGGGGTTTGTGAGATTCATTCTCTTTCCTCCTTGCATAACCGGGGTTCATGTGATCAAATAATTCTAGTTTGGTTTCATCTGACCATAAATTAGATTTCCAATATTTACTTCCATGTACTAGATAGCTTCTAGCATAAGCTAATTTGCATTTTAGGTATTTAGCCTGAAGCAAGGGACAAGTTCGAAGTCCTACTGGCTGAAAGAATCTAGGGTCTTTACATCATTGACAATGTCCTTTGTTGGAGATTCTTCGAGACATCTCTAACAATTTCCCTTTCCATTCTCTCTGAAATTAACCGTTTTCTACCAGTCCTTAATTTATTTTCAACACAGTGAGTCTCAATGTACTTTTTCTTAATGCTAAGAATTGTCGATCTAAGGAGATTTAAACACTTAGAAAGTGTTGTATATCCAGCACCTTATTTGTACGCATTAGTTATCTTCATTCGATGCTTCTTGTCAAGTTCAGGCGTCTTCACGAATGCAGAGCGAATGAATTATCGTGGTACGTGCCACTCACATATTGTCTTCTTCATTACCTTTTAGAATATTATAGAATCAGGTCAGCACTATTGTATTTTCAAAGAGTGTTTCTATTAAATGTCTAATTGAGAAAAAACATTACAATAGTCATAGAATAATGCTATTTCATAATTTTCATAAGTGGGGCGAATAATTATGGACTGCGCCAATTTTTAGAATAAATAGGAATATGATCAATAAATGCAGCATATATTTGGTGACCACGTCGAAAAAGAATAAACACATTTTAATAACCCCAGATTTTGTGAATACACACACACAAACACAAACACACTCGCACGCACACACACACACACACACACATATATATATATATATATATATATATATATATATATATATATATATATATATATATATGTATGTATTAAATAAAAACAGACCAATTTAAGGTTCCATGTAATAAATTATTTCACCTCAGCCGTTTTAATGGACTGCGAATCATCAGACTTTACTTCCAAACAAAAGATGAATAGAAAATTTGCAGATTTTTGACGAGCCGTATTAAACATATGTAAATTAACGAAGTGAGGAAGTGGGTGGGGAGAGAGGACATGAATGAGTTAGCAGATATTGACACAGTTTATTACGGCCCGTCAAAAATCTGCAAATTTTCTTTCCATTTTTTGTTTGGAAGTAAAGTCTGATGATCCGCAGTCCTTTTAAAAGGGCTGTGGTGAAATAATTTATTACATGGAACAATAAAGTGGTCTGTTTTATTTAGATTATTTGCTCTGGATTTACATTGAGCTCTCTGGATTTTATCCTCCTTAGATTTACCCATACGGATTACCTAGTTTTTTTAATAAACTATATATATATATATATATATATATATATATATATATATATAATTAACCTAAACCGGCTTTACCCTGTAGATCCGTTATGGTGAAACCTAGGTATGTTTGCCTGGTTCATTAGGATTACTTTAGGTTATCGCTCTACTTAGTGTATTCAGTACTTTACTTTTCAGGATCATTTTTGATACTCACAACTACGATGATTTAAAAGAAACTATAATAAAAAAACACATGAATAAACGAAGCCAGAACGGCTAGATAAATTATTGACCACCTCCCTTATTACAGGTCGACCATCAATTTATCTCCAGGAAATGTTGCCAATTGCAACAATATCCGAGATAAGAAACGAAATAATATTACACACATATTTACAGGTGTTACCGGTTTCCATCGCCCTTTGTGACAGCAAAGCAATTGGCGGATGAATTGATACCTTTAATACAATGCACTGCTAAAATAAACTCGTGTAAACAATTTCAGACAAAAGAAGTGTCTACTAAAACATCAGCAATACTGTAACTGCTCTCAAACCCTTCCAAAAGGGACAATTACAAAAATATGTAGGGCACATATTTATTATGCAGACGCGGCGCGTTCATGTAAACACTGTTACAAATGAACAAAAAGATTTCATATAACATTCAATTTAGTGTCCGTCTTCACCAGCGCCAAACGAAACGGGAAACTAAATAGGCGAGTCTGCCATTATTACAGATATCAGCAATGTTGGGGACAAAAATATCATTTATAATAGATACTGGTGCCAGCTTATCTATCATTCAACATAGCCCCATCAATACTTTATCAACGGGACCAACATCAGTCTCTCTTACGACGGATACAGGCTCTGATATACGCTGCTACAAGCAAATTAAAGCCGAAGATTTTTCCGGGGGACGTTCGTAGTAGGGGACATTCAAAACCCCCTACTGTGATTTGTCTTCTTAAACAGTTTTGGTTTGTTAACAGATTGCCAAAAGAGAACAATCCCACAACATAAGAAGCTAAAAAAAAGCAACGAAACTATCAACTTAGTCATATTTAATAATATGACAGTTTTCATTAAAATATACCCCAACATTATGATACTACATGCTATCCCAGCAAGGACATATTAGGAGCATACCACAGAATTGATACAGGCAGTCATGCTCTTAATTTTGCCAAGGATTGATGTCTATCAGAAGAGAAAACCCAGGCAGTAAAGAAGGAATTGCAAAGCAACGGTGTCACTGCACCTACTGATAGTAAATGGTCCACCCCCTTGAACGTGGTTAAAAAAAGATTTAATTTCAGATGCTGCGAAGATTACCGTGTATTTTAATACTCATTATTTAAAGCGATAAATACCCCATACTGAACATTAAACTAGCCAACAAAGGAAGATGTAGAAAAATCGAGCTGGTATCAGCATGCCATCAAATCAAAATGCGTCTGGATCATATAAAAACAGCACTTATTTCTACTCTCGGGTTGCTTGAATACAAATTCATGCCATTTGAACTAAAGAAGGCAGTATCCACTTTTCAAAGATGCATGGACATGACTTGTCAACATGTCGACTGCGTATTGACATACATTGAAGATATTCTTATTTTCTGCGATGATACTTCAGCACACAAAAAATACTGTTATAAAAATCTTACATAATAATAATCTGAAAATTTAAATAGCAAAGTCAACATTTGATGTGACTTCGGGCGATTTGGGGGGGGGTTATAATATTAGCTGTGACAGTATTAGACCATCACAAAATAATGTTAGTTTCTTAGGCGTGGTAAATTTTTATAGAAAAGTAATCACAAATTTACAGATATAGTTATGACATTAACAAAAATATTACATTTACATTAACTGACTTGGAATTGCAATAATTTAACAACTTTAATAGCAAAATAAGAGATTTCCTGTCTTTAGCTTACTAAAGAGTATCAGTTAATTACTAATAGTAGTAATTATGAAATTGGTGCAACCCTACATAACTTATCTACTGCACAACTTAAGGACCCCGAATTACAAAAATACAATTTTAATACTGTTAATAATAGTTATATATACTATGATGATGCAACAGATGTTTCTAAATTATATATACCTAGTGTGTTACGAAAATCTATTTTCAATAGTATTCACGATATATCAAATTGTGTGACCTTATCAAAACAACTTTTTGGCCTCATATAGACAAGACTATGATATAAATGTGTAACGAATATCGAACTTGCCAGAAAAGCAAAATTCCAAGACATAATAAATCTGTTATTAACCCTATTGAACTGCGTATTATTCGCTTCAATACGGTCTACTTGGATATAACTGGCCCATAAATAGATGTTATGAATCAAACAATGCTCGTTACAGATACGTGTTAATCTATATTCACTGTCAACTAAGTGGATCAAAACAGAACCATTACCATAAAGAACAGAACCGTCTGTTACTAATACATTCGTTCAGGCGTGGATAACACGGTGGGGTGTTCCTCTTCACGTGATAACCGATCGGGGTATTCAGTTTGTGAGCGAAATTGCTTTCAGACATAGCCTCAATAGTTGCCTTCCATAGACGGCGCACAACTAGATACCGTCCACAAACTCATGGAATTATTGAATGTGCACATAGTCAACTTAAGACAACATTGATAGCTAGAAAGGAAACATGGCTGCAAGCCCTTCCAATAATACTAATGGGCATCCTTTCCGCACTTAATTCTCCCAATACTTCATCATTCTTTACAGTTACCGGAAGGAAGATAATGATTCCGCAGTTGCTAGTAGATGATACTAACGATAAAATAAATGATCAGAAGTTTGATAAGGAGTTACAACGTACTTAGCTCTCCTTACATTCAACAAAGATTATAGTTCTGTAAATAAATTAGGTCAATACGTTCCTGAGAAGCTTAATACATGTAAAAGTGTATGCCTGAGTGTAGACAGAGTTTGCAAGCCACTGGAAGCCCCTTACATTGGTCACTTTCAAGTGTTAAGTCGAACCGACTAAAATTTTGTAATTAAAACGGACAATGAAATGTAGTCAAAGGTGTTAATATATAGATTAAAACCACACGTTGAACCTAAAAGTGATAAGAAAGTAATAACTGAAAAGCAACCTCATAGAGATGATATAATAATGGATACAGAAAACACAGATAGAAATTGTAAGCCAAGTCATACGAAAGCAGGTAGAAAAGTTTCTTGAAAAAGAGACAACCAACATCACTACTACTAGACTCCTCTGCTAGGTGGGAAGATTTGTTGCGAGAAATGAAAATCTCCCCTTTATTATAAATATTCACGAGAATTAAAAACAATAATGTGATATGACGAGACCTGCACGAGACATCGTTAGGCGGGAAAGTCAAAGAGTCTCTTTAGCTCCTGGGAAATCATTGTAAGAGGACGCACGTATTTCGGCCTGGTCACAGACCAAAGTAAAAAAAAAAAAATTCATATTAATTTTCAGTGCATAGTCTTTAGCAAGTAGATACATGCTAACTTTGTATTAAGAATTTCAATATATATATATATATATATATATATATATATATATATATATATATATATATATATATATATATATATATGCAAGTGTTTTTATACAAAGACTGTTTTGTTTTATTTGAACTTTTTCATATATTTATGTTGTATGTTCATTCACTTTGGAAATGAGGTCGATGTTTTTCGATGCTTACAATCCTCGCATAACAAGTCCTAAAATACTGAACGAAGTGGAAATGATGCCCGAAGAAGGATTACATAGAAATAACATACGACTTAAGTTGTTAAGGTCCCCTACTGAGGCCTATGTACAGATGATGAAGGTAGTTCGCTAACCGGAAAGTTGAACTACCTTCAATTTCTGCATTTGTTGGGAAAGGAATTTAAAAAAAATAAATACAGATCATTCAAAATGTCTGTGATTTGAATATCGAAATTATCGAAAAATAATGAAAAAACGGTATTTTCTGAAATAGATTTAGTATTTATATCATCAAATAACATTTTCCTAAATTTTGTTCAGTTTATGATTAGAAAATTGTTTCATTTTTTTTGTTTCCTCAAGTTTTTAGTTCAATTGTTTTTAACACATCAACTATACCAGACAGTAAAGCCACTAAGACACAAGAAATGTAAAAGAATAAAAAAATAAACATTATTAAGGCACGAGAACAATAGAAGGTAATCAAGAAAACAGTAGATAACGATAGACATTGCATAAGTGTAACTGCTGTTTGTTAAAATATATCGGTGAAACTTCCCGAAACGTGAATTAACGTATTTATGAATACAGAAAACCTTCATGCATAATAATTTATTCAATGTATTAGTTATACATAGAAATAATTTCAACTACAACTAAATAAAGTATCCCTTCGTTGTTGAGAAAGTAACAGGAGAAATGATCTCAAAAAGCATTAATAGTTACTATCTCAAATGTAAAATAAGTTCGAGATGTTTTTGTTTGTTTTTTTTTTTTTCAAATATGTCCATTTTTGAGCGAAATTCACCTTTTCCCGAGTAAGCACATTCATGCATGACAGTACAAACATTAAAAGAATTAAATAACTAAAGGCTCCTTTCTGAAAAAAATAGCAAAGATAAAAATAATATTAACATCAACATTTCTCCACTTTCTTTTAAAAACATATCCAAGTTACATTCTGTGTACAATACAGTTTTCTCAAAAACTTCTACGTTTGTCTTGATTAGGGAAACGCTTTGTAAAAAATAGTTTACTTCTTGTAATTCATTAGACACACACACAAACACATATACAAACAGGATGTGCAAAAGTTGGTAGACAGTATTGAAAAACAAAATGATCGCATGAAATGTATTGTATTGATTATGCAAACCTATCAATAACAATGTTTTTCAGTCCTCTTTCAATATTCATTTGCGCCCTCCGTCTGTTAAATTATTAGTCATCGTTAATTTATTTACCTGAAAACATTTATTATTATTGTTATATACCGTATCTATAAACAATAATGGGTATGTCGCAATCCTCATAAATACGTTGAACACTATTGCAAATGGGGGTAATATGCTAAGTAGTCCAACACAAGCAGTGGTTTACCTACTTCACGCCGCCAGCGAGTATTCTATTTTGTTGATGTTATAAAGATTACCATTTCATTCCCAAAATCTGTTTTGGTTTATTCCTCATCCAGTAACCTTTTCTAGGCTATAACTATTATTATTATTATTATTATTATTATTATTATTATTATTATTAGATAATTAAAATTATAATAAATGTATTATGATAAAAATGATTTTAATGAATTAAATGGATTCTAGTATCAATGAATCCGCGAACCACTATTATAGTACTGGTTATAGTGGTATAATGCATACTGTATACCTACTTCGTCATACACACAGACACACGCATACATACACACATATGTATATATAAGTGAACATTGAAGTCGACACTTAGAGGCGACAGGCTGTTTCAAGTTAGACGCAATCATCAGGCCACCGATTGCGTCTAGCAAGAAAACAGCCTGTCGCCTCAAAGGGCAAAACTATAAAAAAAATTTCAGTTGTATACAACCGCTTTCTCAGATCAATGGTTATAAATAGTTTTGATCATTTGAAGTCTTGTCAAAGAACATCTATCTCCGATCCGTGTGGACTGTTGGTAAAGGATCTCAAATTAAGAACTGTTTCGAATAACAGAAACCACATACCTTCAGGCATTTCAACAACAGCAAAAAACTCGAAGACAAAAATAATGACGTAATCCACGCTATTCAAAAAAGAAATTAAGTGGGAACCTCCATAAATAACGGAAAGAAAAATAACAACTAGAGAATATCACAAAACTGTTTTCCTGAAAAATTGTCTTAAAAGAAAGATTTTACACATTTCAACCGACAGTAGTAGTAGGCTCTGTCAGTGAATAGCAAATGTAAGTAAAAAGCCAGTATTACCATTGTCATTACCAGAGGAAACGTTTTTTTTTCTTTTTAGATTGAAACAAATAGTATATTTATCGCTTAAAGACAACAACGAATATCTAAAAAATTACATAAAAAAAAACTATTAGGTTGTTTGGAAAATAATGTTCTATTTTGGAATCAACATTCATTTCAAAATTAATTTATTTAAACAGTGCTTAAATCAGACAACAGAGGAACCCTGAACATCTACACATTTTGACCATCGAGTCGTATGATCATTTATACTTTTGCGATAAATCTCTTAAACGTTTGGAACTGAAGACATCTGTTAATACAGTTTCTGCATCTTCTTTGAAACAGATAATTTGTTGGTATAAGATAATTGTCAAGATGCCTGAAAAAGTAATAATCAGAGGAATATAGTAGATGTATCCAAGTCTCATATCCAATGTTCATGAGTTTCTGTAAAGTTATACTGGCAAAATGTGACCGAGTATTTTCAGGAATCAGCATTTGACAGCGGCGATTAGCCAGTAGCGGTTGCATTTTGCTTAACTAAATGTTAATTTATCCAATTGCTAGCAGCTCTCTTCTGGCTAGAATCCAGAAATCTGTAATCGATAACGCTAGTGGAGGGGTACCAGCTAGTCACCATAATATTCCGTTGGCTTTAGAAAGTGTTTAAGTACTTCGTCATGATCGATCCACTGAGCCGATTGTTTACGATTGTTATAAAGGATATATTTCTCATCACAGGCCCTATTCGGGCAATACATATACCATTAAAATTTCACAGATGAAGGATTGAACACAATTAAAAAACGTCGAACTATTTGACTTTCATCGAGTTTCTGTGGAATCGATTTATCGAGTTTCTTCATGTCAATTTTCTTGAGATGTTGTTGAAATGCAGAAACCACTTATCTGAGATATTTCTCTGGTAATTTGACCTGGGTTTTGTTTAACTAGATTTTTCACGTGTTAATTGCGAAATGTAGATTAACGCCGTCTACAATTTGATCGTCAAGACTCAAATCCTCACTGCGGAAACCAGGGAAGTACTCTCCTTTTACCAGAGAATCCTTCACCTATGCTTTATTAGTGTCGGAAACGTTTTGAGAAACATTATGACCAAGTTTTATCTCGTGCAAAAATAATCTTAAAGATGAGGATTTTATAATATTTTAAGATAAATCCTAAAAGAGATCCCAATAAAATTAACAAACATTACACTTTAAATATTAGGGATAAGTAATATATTTTTTGTGAAGCTATTATGATAATAAATTACAATGCTGTTCGATAAAAGTGACTCACGTGATTTGTTTTTACTAAATGTTCTCTTCTCCGATGAAACGAAAGTTGAGCTAAATTCAAAGGATAAGCGATTTAAAAACCGAAGAAGAAGCTTTGAAAGCTCTATGAAATGAGCAGTAAGTACTGTTCAAGCATCCGTTCAGTATAATGTTCTGGGGATGTTTTTTTTCATGGAACTGTTTTCTTAAAATCTATTGAAAAGACCCTCAGGAGCGAGCAGTAGAAGCGAATTTTAGAGTCTTGTCTGCTCCCTTCTGCTGAAAGGATGCAAATCGACCCAACCAAGCTCATTTCTATGCAAGATAATGCTCCCTGTCACAAATCAAAATTGATAAAGAAATACTGATGAGAAGCAGGTGAGTGTTATGACATGGCCGCCCCAATCTCCTGACCTCAACCCCATAGAAAACTTATGCAGCATTATAAAGTACAGGATCTCGAGAAAGCAGTTGAGCTACAAAGAGGATTTGGAATTCAATGCTTGCAGATGAGATTTGCCAGAACCTAATCAAGTCAATGCCAAAAAGGATTGAAAAGGTTATTCAAAATAAAGGAGGGCAAATAGATTATTAAATATTTCGAACTATATTACCTATTATAAATAAATTATACCTCTATTCTTTATTTAAAGCTGTTCGGTTGTGTTTCTATTCATTACTAGTTGCAGGAAATAAGTGAGTGACTTTTTTTGCATAGAGTTTTTCCCTAAATTTCATTTATATCCAAAATTATAATTATCAGTAGAATACCTTAGGGTGAGTAAACTTTTTTACTAGGTGGTCGGGAAGGGGTCTTTATATTAGTAAGATTAGAAATTAGTTTGATCCCCAAAACAATAGGTGAAACATTTTTAAGTAAAAAAAATCAGGTGAGTCACTTTTATCGAACAGCACTGTATATCACAATAAATGGTTATTCTACAAAATGATATCATTTTCCGAAAACCCTAATATATAAAGTGAAATTATATTCCGAAGATTGAATGAAAAAGTCCTCCTCTGATTAGATGTAATTTCCGCTATATTCATTAGCTAATTGAACTGTAGATTTATGAAAAAGATTAATAAATTCCTGGATTTTGAATGTAGTTACAGAAATTAATTTCCACAAAATTATCCGATATTTTTCTTTACAGATAATAAGTTATCCACTTAAATATTATCCGTCATGAAGGTAAATTTATATTTTTGAACAGGAATTTATATTCAGTTCTATGGTATGAAAACAATATATATATATATATATATATATATATATATATATATATATATATATATTGCAGAGAAAATAATATTAATAAGGCATCATAAAATCCAATATATATTTCAAAATTATTTCTAACTGTTGAAATCTCTTAACAGAAGTAATTACTTGTACTGCTGCTGTGAAAGTATTTATACGGCTTTTCAAAACTTACATTCCCTTCCCTCGATCTGTCTCTGCATCTCCATGCATAATTGTTAGCAAAAGCAAAAGCCCTGCATGCAAATAACAAATACGAAATAAATAAAAAAATTATTAAAAATAATTGGTGTGGATTCCAGGATGAAATCCGTTCTCAAATGAATGACAAACGCAGGAATGAAATATAGCAAATAAATGTATTGACGCAATAATACAATTGGTAATACGGTTAGTAGATCCAAAAATGCAGTTAGTAGCAATAATAATATATATACAATCTGGGAAATTCAGTATCGAAGTATGACTTCCTGAGTCTACCTGCTCGCAACTGTGACTCCTACAAAGCGGTTACCTCACGCTCTCACTGTCTCACTTCCTCTCTGGGTATTCACCGGCAGCAGTACAAGTACACACTGGGCGAGTCCACTTGTATGAAAAATGGCTGGACCCTTAACAATAATTAACATAATTTAAATATCTGGGAAGTGTTTTAACAGAAGACGGAATGTGAGACACATGAAATCTGAAGACTCAATGGGACAACGAAAAATGTCTTCCAAAATCTAAGCAATGTATTAGGAAACCAAAGTCCTATATATGGCATTGAATGCTAGACAATCTCTCCACCTTATGTAAAACAACTGAAATGTGCTTTTACATAATGATACTGAGAATACCATGAACCGATTATGTGAGCAACGAAGATGTTTTAGAGAGAATGGAAGAAAAACGACACTTATACTTAAGATCAGTTGAGATTTCTAGGGCACATAATGAGGAAAGTAAGGTTGGAAAATTTGATACTCAGAGGACAGAGTGAAGTCAAGATGGACGAACGAAAAAACGCGTAACCTAGCGAGTGAGCTTAAGTAAATATATGGCGAAACAAGGTGAGCTGATGTGGCGAACACTTTTTGTCAATACAGACGCAAAAGACGTACCGAATCGCGTACAGACATGTCTGTCGAATCTAATAACGCCCGCGTTTTCTCCGTTAGATGTAAAACAGCTTGGCATGCCCAGATATAGGCCTCTTTGCAACAGGTCCATATCCGGATCTGTCAACTATCCGATGTCAATAAAAGCGGCGGTAAAACCAGTAGTTGGCAAAACTCGATTTGCTATTGTCAAACATTCGGTGGCACATTTATTGATGAAGTTGTGTTCCGCACGACGGGCTTTTGTTTCGGAGACAGTGGACTCACTCGTCAATACTCGGTTTTATTTCCCTCGTAATTCTTAAAAGAACAATACGTTAAGTTTTCCCCTAACCTCAACGCATCCTTTCCTTTATATTACATCAGATATCAAAAAGCCAAATTCTCTTCAGAGCTACAAAGGAAGGAAAAAGAAAATAAATAAATAAATAGTTGATACGATATGATTGGGTATAGTAAAAATAAATATGAAATATCTGGACTTTAAATAACCAACGAGAACTTGATAAGACGTAAAACAAAACAAAGGACAGGAATATTGTGAAGATATATATTCGCCAACTTCTTGAAGGGATACGGGACATAGAAGAAGAAGATTTCGTGTTTTAGTACGGTAGTGTTTTACAGATAGTAAACGACAGATATCTAGTTCGAAAGAGAAATCTATAGAATTAGGAAATATTCTTTAAGATACAGCGACTAGCAGTCGTGTTCATGTTAAGACCGAAATAAAAATTGAAAGGATTCACACGTCAGGACGAATAAAGCCAAAGATCGTTTTGCCAATATCTCTTTTTGCATAAGTATATATCGTATTAATGAATGGCTCAATGTGGAGGCGTCCAGTTAATGAATGAATTCATCACCATAAAGAATCATCGGTTATCTCTCTCTCTCTCTCTCTCTCATTCTCTCTCTCTCTCTCTCTCTCTCTCTCTGTTTCTGTGTGTGTACACAGGCGTCTGAAATGGAAGAGAACCCACTGGTTGAGTAAATATAAACAAAGTGATTTATCGATTGATTACGGAGGTGAAGGGTAGGCGAGATAAGTAGGAAAATGTAATACTTTGCAAAGTAAAACTTGATTTGATGAATTAGCCAATATCTATGAGTGTTTCGATTAACGAGGTCAATTTTACTATATTTAAACTACAATTCTCCTTGGTAACCGAAACGATCGTCTGTGGCTAAATTGGAAAAGCACGTCAGGCTATATGACGGCTCCGTGTAGGATACAGGTTTGTCATAATTTCTATCAGAATTTCTCGGATATTCGGGCCGGCAAATGTAGTTAAAAGTTTATTATAAACATAGCCTTTACTGATATATTTGTATTTATAAAATGAACATATAAACATAAACATGTCTTATATATATATATATATATATATATATATATATATATATATATATATATATGTATGTAAATAAATTTAATTGTAAATAAATTCACGAATAAAAATAAATAAATAATTGTAAAATTACAATAGATTATATAATAGAAATAATAATGCCGTCTATTTTGCTCAAGCCTATTTTGATCAAGCATATATACACACATATATATATATATATATATATATATATATATATATTACATTGCAATGAATCATTCATACAAAAAGTAAAATAGGAAAGTTAATGACATAAAATGGCGCAATCCCTTCGCTAACATAATTTTAAAGGTGCATTAACCTACTAATCACTCCATGAATGTTATGGTCCCTTTTTTTTTTTTTTTAAATTATAAGTTGTATAGGGTCTTTCTTAAATACACAAGTACTTTCGACTGTACATTCAATTTGAAAAAAAGAAAAAAACATTTCGATTCGCATTATATTTTTTCGTCTCGGATGCTACCTGACTTTTATCAAAAACAAAATTTTCATACCTGAAGATGACGGAATGTACATTCGAAAGTACTTGCATATTTAAGAAAGACCTTATACAGCTTATAATTTAAAAAAACAAGGATCATGCCATTCAGAGAGTGATTAGTATTTTCATGCATCTTTAAAATTTTGTTAGCGAAGGGACTTCGCCATTTTATATTTACTAATTTACTTTTTTATGAATGATTCATTGTAATGCAATATAAATTGAACTGCACCAAATATTTGATATATATATATATAATATATATATATATATATATATATATATATATATATATATATATATATATATATGTGTGTGTGTGTGTGTGTGTGTGTATGTGTGTGTGTGTGTGTGTATGTATGTATGCACGATTTTTTAACGTAGCAAAATTCCGAGTCCGGAACATTCTTTGAATATATCTGATGCAATAGTTTTTGTTCTAGATATCTATAGGTTAACATTATTAACAAAAATTCTGTTCACTGTGACATATATTAAATTACATAATTTTACTTATGACACTCATATTGCTTTTGTAAAAAAGGGAGCTCAGTGAGAGGGCTACTTTACGGGAAGAATTTCTTTGTGCCACATACAACTGAAAGGATGCTTAACCTCATCTCTACAAGCTTAAGATCTTCTAGTTTAGGTCTAACCGCTTCATACAAATTCTCTTAATCTTAACATACTTCCTTTTCTTTTATCCATGTCATGTAGCAACCGCTTAGCTTGAGTGGCTCTTGGGGCATCTATTTGATAAAAATTTAATTTAAAAAATGTAGCTTTCTAGGTTTTATTCTCTTATATCTACATATACATATGTGAGCGTATATATGTGTGTGCATATATGTGTGATTAAAGGCTCATGTATATATGCTTATGCTTATGCTTACAGATACAGGCAAACAATTGCAAAAGCTCACATGCCAACAACGATAAAGGGTCAGTAAACTGATTGGATTCTTTTGCCAATGGTCCAAGCTCTTCAATTGTCTGATTTAAAGCGACAGCTTCCGCCCCGAACAATACGTATGCTCTCATGCCATGCAAACCTGGGGCGTTTCTTTTGTTCCGATAAACCAAATCACATTATGTAAACATTGTACGCGCAAAATAGGAGGTGACACTAGATAAACTGGCAGGTTAGAGGAGAAGACATCTTTAGAGATTGGATCATCTGGAAAGACTTACTAAATTATCTCTTCATGAAGGAATTCATTTTTACGCATCTATAACTTTAGACTCACAAATGTGAAAACTTCTTCATTTTCTTGTTATGTGTTACCCTTATTATTTAATTTGCAGCGTTGGCTAGGGTTGAACATGAGGGTAGCTGCTCAACGACAGATTTTTCGTCGTTATAACCGTTCTGTAGTTATGCGAGAATACACTTTCTTGTTCAAATTTATACCTACCGTAAATATTCATTATAGTACACAACCTTATACACACCCTAATAGACTTTTATCTATTATAAATAACGACACAAAATATTCTTTTCCAATTCATTGCCGTGTTTTGAGGAAACGAATTTAAAGAAAAGTTTAGTTTCAAAATCACAGAAATTGGAATTTAATTCCGGTGAGAGTGAAAGCCTTAGAGCACAGGCTTATAAAATTTATAGTTTTTTGATAAATTTACTTCGACAAGGTACATGGTACAAACACATTATTAATAAATCATTGTGTCGTCAAATAAAACTTTCATTTATTTACTGAATAATTTAGCTATATTATGATGTAATATGTTATATAGTGTAGTAGTTTTATTTTTATTTTCAATAAACAATGGAAATTTAAAACATTTGCCTTATAATTTGTGTCCAGCAGTATTATGGTGTTATATACATTTTTATCTATTTTTTGTTTTTTATTAATTATGATCTATCAGATATTATTCATTGAGTAGCCTTTTCTGTAAACTTTAACAAATATTTTTATACAGTTTTTTTACTAATCGAACATAGATTCATAATGTGAATTCCGATTTTAATTATATTTTCCATAAAATGCATATAATACAAAATTTATCAACTTTATTTGGAGTTATTCCTGAAATAATAACATTTGAAGTATAGATTAAACATAAATATTTATTTAGTTTATCTCTATCTATAAAAGGGATGATGATGTGTGTAACGAATGCACGGCCGCAATTTTCGACGGATTTGCACCAAAATTTACATGTACATGCTCCAAGTTAGCAGAAAGACCAAAACTAACTTTGCATTTCCCAACTCCCATCGATAGTGGAACTAATCGATTTTTTCATGTTTCTACGGCATTTTTCATGTAGTTTGCAGCACTTTTCTACTGTCCAGAATGAGAGCAAATAGCTGGCTGCCACGAATAGGCAGGAAGATTCTATTGTCCAGCGTGAGTGCCAACAGCTGACTGACACGAATGTTAACTAGCATGCAAAAAGAAATCGATACTGCATTCATCACAAGTGGGAAAAATTTAAATCTGCATGGCACTTTACTCCAATTAGCTCATTCGCTTGCTTAAACTCAACGTTGATTCTGATTCCGCAGAACTAGGTTAAGTGTGTGAGAAAATATTTGTTGTTAACATTTTTTTCATTCGGATTTTCCAGTTACGAGTCCTTTTTTAAAGCTGATCGTTTTGTGTTCATTTTGTTTAGTTCTTTTTTCGTTACAGATTTAAAGTTTAGTATAGAGCTTAGAAAAAATTCGCAGTGTGAGATAGGCAAGAAGTAAGGCATGTAACAACATCAGCACAGCAAAGCGCACTCCTTTAAAGTCAAGGAAGGGCAAAAAATATTTTAAGGCAAGTGATAGCGATTGCTGTATGAGTCGTACGATTTTTAAATCAAGCACTGTCAACGCCGGGCCATGCTGCTAGTAGCATATATTGAAATATAAAGTTTAGACTGTATTTAGAGAAACGGACGAACATGTTTACACTAGAATGCAACAAGCTGGTTGCGAAACTCAATTCATACTGAGAAAAATAAAATACCCGCCACAACAGTACGCATTCACCGATCAGTTCATTTTTTCACGTGGACAGTATTGGAAGCTTAGCACAGTATTTCCGTAACTACCGGATCAAATTATTTGAAAAATGCTGCTTCATAAACGCAGTTGGCAGCAGTTAAGTTATTTTTTTTTTAATAGAAAACACAAGATGACTCCGTGGACGACATCGATGTCGACGAAGACGACATAGCCGACATATTTTGACGTCTATCTCCAAAGAGACGGTTTTAAAATTAGAGTAAAATATTTCTAATATCTATGTGCATATTAAAAGAAAACAAATGCAATTTTGCTTAGTGATTTAAACTTTTTTTACGCAGTCTTTAGTTTGTACCATCTATCTATATTATATTTAAAAAGTTTCAAAGTTTTATATTCTTGGTTTGTCTGTTCGTACGCAAATCGTATGATTTGATTGATTGACAGAAGGGGAAAAAGAAAACAAAGAACAGCGTACAAGACAACTGAGAAGAAATTTCTTGTATTTAATAATATAAATAATAAAATTGTGATATTCGACCTTACGAAATTCGAACATGTCTACTGACTCTATTAAATGAGCTACTGGATAGGAGGTATGTGTAAGTAGCTTAACATTTGTATTTAATATACAAATGTTGCCTTATATATATATATATATATATATATATATATATATATATATATATATATATATATATATATATATATATGTGTGTGTGTGTGTGGGAGGGGGGTGTTTGTGTATTCGTTATACATTTCTACATTTTTCGGCCGATCTCGCTCAAACTTGACTCATTGATAGCATATGCTCTAATAGTGGTCAATGTCAGCTTTATTTTTTCAAGGCACACCGTCTATAACGAAAAATAGCGAAAAACTGTTTAGAAAACTAGTGTATAAATTCCTGATTTTTCAAGCGATTTTCTCCAAATTTCGCACGATCATAACTTATGACGCAACAACTCTTTTGACTATTTTTATAAGGTCATTCGTGTTAATCGCGACAAATCCACGAATAACTGCATAAAATTCGTTTTTTTTTTCCATTAACTTCTGCAGTTTCCTACCGATTCGCTCAAAATTTTACACGGACCTTAGTTATGCGTCAAGGAATATTTCGAACTTATTTTGCATTAAGTTAGTTCGCTTTAAATTTGTGTTTTATTTGATTAAATTCATTAAAATTCTGCTATTTGATTAAACGGCTTAAAATTTACTTCGCTCCAGATTTGGCAAGAATATTACCCATGCTTAAGGCATTGCTTTAAACTAATGTTTTGTCAACCTTATTCGCTTTAAACTTGCTATTTATTTGCTTAAACTGATTAAACTTCTGCTATTTAATTAAACTGATTAAACATTACCCCGCACATGGTGTGATAACACGGGGTGATTTGCGCGTTTGACCATTGACATATGGACGGGAACACTATTAATTCACCCATTTCTGTGTTTTATTTGGTGTAAACTACTACTTTATTTACTCACTCCATCCTTATTATCGCTCACGATCATAATGCCACCACCATATTCCTTAATATACTTTGCGCATTGTCTGATAATAAGGGGATGACTGAAAACACAACTTTTGTCCTGTGCGTATAAACGCAGATAATACCTACTTAGAGTCCCTTAATTCGTGTGAACATCTGTCTATACTACGTCCTTAGTGTTTAATTACTTACCCTATTTGTCCATTACCCTGTCCATGGCATGACAATAAGGGTTGATATGCGAACATGACCTTTGAACTGTTCGCAATAACACAACTAATTATTCAATCAATTCTTTGACAATTTCATACACTTCTTTACTCTCAAGTACCACCATACTACACTTGGAAAGACGACAGAAGGCTACGAAGAAAGGCAAGTTAAACTGTTGATGAACATCAAGGCATCAAGTTTGTCCATTGCCTTGGAAGAGTATATAGAGCCCAACCCAGCCAACAGAAGTGCGTCCAAATTAGACTTCTATTAAATGAATTAAGTGGTCCAAAGTGTTCCGACGACTTAAAAAGGTTTAATGGACACTGTTTCAGCACGTACCGCGAGGTCTGCCTCAGAAATGAGCTAATAGATGTTACTCAGTGTGATGCAACTCTCGCGAAGAGGCTCCTGCAATGAGAACAGCAAGAAGTCTCTTTGCTATGTTATTGCACACGTGTGAGCTCTGTGATCCTGTGTCTTTATGGGAGAAATACAAAGAGGATCTTTCTGAAGACTTCAAACACCATGGGCAACTAATATTTCGGGGTTTGGACGCAGGATTCAGAGCGATCATTGATATCGAAGATAGGATTGTTTCTATCGGCGGAAATTCACTGCAAACTTACATCCTGCCCCGAGTTCGCCGAACGTGCTCAACTACTCTTCTAACAGAAGTTTCTAAACTCTTTAAAACTTCTTATAACATCGATGCTCTTATCAGCGAAAATGAGAAAAAATATTAAGTTACAAAATCATTTTCGAGTCCTTTCACCTTCGGAAACGTGGTTTGTTCTTCTTGGATCCACCTAGAGGGACAGGTAAAATATTCATCACGAAACTACTCCTCGTAGAAGTACGACCAAAGAAGGGAATCGCCTTGGCTATGGCATCCCCTGGAATTGTTGCAACCCTTCTGCCCAGTGGTAGAACAGCGCATTCTGCCTTTAATTGCCAATTAATTTGACTTTGTCTGATTCAGCGACCTCCAACATCAGCAAGGGTTTAGATAAAGCTGATGTCCTGGAAATTTGTGAGCTCATTGTATGAAATGTGGCACGATGGCCCACAAAGGCGCTCTCGAAGCTCTGCATAGGAATGTCCGAGATATAAAGAATTGTCAACATCCAATGCGAAGTGTACCTGTCCTTCCATCAGGTGACTTCAGGCAAACCCTCCACATTTTCCACAAAGGTACACCGGCTGACCCTGTGAAAGGATGAATTAAGGCATTACCTCATCATTAGCAACAGGTCAAAAATTTACCTTTTAAAACCAATATGAGTGCTGAACTCTTCGGAGATCAAATGTCAGCGCAATTTTCAAAAGACCATTTAGCAGTCGATGACGGCAAAGTGCCAATAGATGAATCTGGAGAGATCTCAGTTTTACAAATAGGCCCCGTCGTAAATACTGTCCACACCCTCAAAGCTGATGTCTTTCTAGATGTGGATGACGATTTTGGAAACCCCAGTGTGTTTGTGCAAGAGAGCAATATTGGCTCCTAAAATCATCAGTGTTTCCAAAATGCATGAAGAATGACTGAAATGCCTACCAGGAAGCCTTCAAACCTATAAGTCAATTGACATCCTTGCCGATCCAGAAGGGGTGGTTCAATATCCAGTAGAGTTTCTAAACTCTTTGAACACATCCGTACTATTGCTTCATCCATTGCGCCTCAAAATCGGTACTCCAGTGGAACCCGCCTTGTGGTTTAGAAAACTGTTGCCGCATGTTATTGAGGCCATTATTCTCACAAAATATGATATGGGAGAGGATATATTCAGATCGTGGATACCTCTCACTCCATCAAGTGTAGAAATACCCTTTGCTCTACGCAGACTTCAGTTTCCACTAAGACTTTGCTTCGCGATATCAATTAACATACCTCAAGAACAAACGCTCTCCACAGCAGTTCTATAGTTAGGTAAGCCATGCTTTTCCTACGGAAAACTATATATTGATTCCTCTAGAATGCGAAGCAAAACAAATTTATTTGGTCTCACTTTAAACGGAAAAAATAAAAATGTTTTCTACAGAGAGGAGTTGTAGGCTTTTCACGTGTCCGCCCGTAGTCAGAAATTATTTAATACTTCAGTCCTTAAAGTTTGCCTCTATTTCCACGTATCGTTTAGTGAGTGCTGCACTTTCCTCGTGATTACCTCTTATTGACTGTCATTTTACTACAAGCCGTTTTCATGTTTCCGGTATACTACCGTCATTTGCTATCCATAAACAAAAATAAGCCATTTTTAGGGCTACCACTGTTTGATTGTTATACTCTCAGGGAACGTATTCCAGCCGTCTTTTAGGGATACCACTATTTAATTGTTATACTTTCAGGGAACGTATTCCAGCCTTCATTTAGGGCTACCACAATGTGATTGTTAACCTCTCAGAGAACGCTGTCGAACCTTTTTTAGAGTTACCACTATTTAATATTTACACTGTCAGTGAACAGCCCTTTTCATGGTTTCTCCTTAAACTGCCACTTCTTACAGGCATCGCTAAGATTAAGACCTCGAGCAACGCCGGTTTATGATTTTAAAATATTTTTGGCATATTAAAATAATATTCTTAAGTTAATCTGATTTAAAGCATATTTTAAGATTTAAAAATAAGAAATGTTTATATAGTAAGTATTTTTATTTCAACTTTCTCCAAATGTTTCATAAGTTGAACCATCAGTGACCCAACAGGTCACAGATAGTCTACTAGATATAACTTAGTGTCGAACATACCGTCTCAAATATGGCGACTTTGGTTACCTGAAAAAATTACATCCCTTGTATAGTACACACTCCTAACTTAAGGCTTAAAAATATTGGAAAATTTTATATTATGTACGAATAATTAAACAAAATATAAAATAAAGCTTTGCTAAATATGGTATGTTTCAATGGAATAGAAATAAAGTAATTATTCTGTGGTAATCTTCCGAATCATCCAAATAGAAAATGAAAAAATGGAGAATTTGATGAATAAAAACCGTCATCGTCGGCACCCGCTCGTATTCGAGTATCGGAATCATCATTCTCTCTCCTTATGTCCTTTCTCTCCCCTGGTGGCTGTGGCAGAGATGGCTGTAAAGACCGAGCCTACTTCTGAAGAGTCGTGAAAAGGAGTCACAGAAGACTGTGTGTAGTGGTCTCGTCTCGGTCCGCTCGCCCCGTCCCAGATGGTCCTACATCAGAAAGGCGGATTTGCTGCAATGATTTCCCAAGTCTCAGGTTCGATATTGGTCTGTGTCAGGGATGTTTTCAACTGATCTTTGAAGCGTCGTTTTGGGCCTCCGTGTAGCCTCTTGTCGATGATGTGTTCTCCAAACACGATCATACTTGGGAGCCGAGCGGGACATTCTGTACACATCAATAAAAATGCGTGATAACAGTAAAGAAAGACCATGATCCACTTAAAAGAATAGTCGTAAAAAGATATATAAAGATAGAGTAGAAAGTATTTAATAAAATATAGACACAAAAAGCGTCTTGTCTTAAAATATAAAATCTATTTTCATACTATATCCCTTCCTTATGCAAGTGGTTATGGCTTTTAACAAATTCCTTTTGTTTTATAACAGAGTGTTATACCTGGTTAAACGTTTTACTGCTTGATTGGATATCAGAGGGTGACAAAACTGAGTCAATATTTTATTGCGGGAGAATGCCCGGTGATGCTTTGAAGAATGAAATAAGATTAAAAATTTAAAAAAAACAAAAAAACAAAGGAAACTAATTATGTTTCGAGGTGAATAGGGACAGAAAGAATGAATTAAAAATAATAATTAGAAGTCATAAAATGATTTTGGAAAAGTCTCCAAGAGGATTCTAAGCTAAAATAATCCGAGTAAAAATCATTAAGATTTGTAAGACAAGATCTTCCCCAAACCACACAGTAGTCTCTGGGGAAATATGACAAAGATTTATGATCTTCGGAAATGTCCCAAATTCAGGCAATAATTATTAATAAGTTAATAAAAGATAGTATTTGTCCGAAATGTTCATTTCATTACTAAAAATTCAGACGCAAGTTACGAGACATGAATTTTTGAAAAAACCTCCTGATAGGATGCTTCCCAGAACACAACAATCTTAATTACTTCATGCCTTAGGTCAACCGCTATTTATCCTATATAGCATCATAATATGCGCATATTGCTATCTCCAGGTACACTCTTACTACAATCTTCTTTAATAACCATCTACCTTAAGTGACTCTTGAGCCTTGTATTATGTGAAGTAATATTTATTTTTAAATTAAATAAGATTCGATGGGCTATTTGATTAATTTTTTGTTGTAATAGCAATGCTCGCATTATAGAAAGTAATTTTTAAAAAGCGTTCTATTGCATCACACAATCGAAAGACTAACACCGCGGGACGGTGTTTGTTCACACATTCCCAGCGAGGCGTAAAATGAAACAGAAATTAATATTCATCCTTTGATAGGAAAAAGAAAAAAAATATTCGAGTGTTCTCACCCACCCAAATAATTTTGCACGAAATTTTCATTCCAATTGAAAGACGACGGAAAGGATTTCACAGAAATGGAAACCGCATATAGATGAAGATGCAAAATTTTTAACACGCAGAACTAAAAAAAAAAAAACCAGAGTTGAACTGTTGCGTAATATATAATATCCTTTAGGGCAGTGGGTGCTGAACAATCCCTCAAAGATGAAGAAGAAAGTTGAAGCGACATAATATGAATATATCGACAAATGCGAAGAATAACATGGATAGAACGTATGAGCAATGAGGATGCATTTTCTTTTTTTAATCGAGTTTGCCCCAAGCCAGCCAGGAAAGACACTGATACACAAGGGGTTTCAAGTTTTGGAAGAATTAGAAAAAGAAACATTCCAAGAAAGCGAGAACAAAACATAGCTATTGACATTGCCTATAAATCTTTTAATGTTAAATTTGGCTGGAAAAAATGGAGTTCCACAAGTGATAAGTGCGGGAAAAATACACTGATAGAATAGAACTTACGATTACATCTCACTAAATCAACTGTTAATTGGTGCAACCTCGTCAGCAGTCTACCATTGCCTTTAAATTCATAAAGTCTATGTAACATACCGAAGAGCTCATTAGAAGAGTTGCCAGTATTTATAGAAAAGGCACAGTGAGGCAATTTTACAGCTATGGGAAAGTCAGTGTACACAAGACCTCAGATAAGGACCAAAAATATTGCTGTTTCTTCTTTGGATCTTATTGAGGAGTTGTGGGAAAATAGCAGGGGAACAGGACCATATATGGCAGCAATATTCTAAGCAAGGGCGGATGGTAAAATTGTAGATATGCACGATAGATTCCGGATATAAAAATTGTCTCGCTCGACACAGTGACCCTACTTTGTTATCAGCTGATCTGGCGATAGATTCAATGTAGCCTTTCCACCCCATGTAAAATGAGAACGTTAGCCCGAAAAGGCGCAACGAATCACTTTCTTGGAAGATATCATTAACCATGCCAATGGAAGACAGAGAGCCATTTCTAAGTTGATTAATGGAGAGCAGTTTAGTTTTGGAAGCGTTAAAATTGATAAGCCATATTTTGCCCCCGTTAACGAAGGTTTTGGTGTCGTTTTGTACATCGGCTGCTGTTTTGACCTTGTCTGACTGGTCTCCTTTACTGTCGAGGCAGTGGCAAATGGTAGTGTCGTTAGCGTACATGCCAAGTTTAGAGCTGATGTCATCGGGAAGGTCATTAATGAAGATTAAAAAGAGTGCAGCGTTTTGCCAAGGGTCTCTAGATACATAGTAGGAGAACCAGACCATTTGTAGCAGCAATATGCTCAGCATGAACGAATGCTAGACATATAGATATGCAAGATAGATTGTAGAGAGCAAAATATTATATCACGACAGAGTGAACCAGCTTTCTCATCAGCTGACCTAGCAATGGATTGAATATGGTTCTTCCACTAGTGAACTTATTTAATGGTACAATGATTTAGTAATAATGTTCTTACGCCATGGATCTCGTCCATATAAAATTTGTAAAGTTTCTATTAATTATAATTTTTACAAGGCTTTTCACTGATCATTGGAACCTTAACTTAATCTTTAAACTCGTTTCCTCAAAAGATGGTAATAATCTGGTGAAAAAAGAAAAATGGATTATTACTTGTAATTTTAATCCCCAACTTTCAAACTGAGTGAAATACCACGGCTCTTAAATCGACTTTTCCAAATAGTACATCATTGATTTCTGAAGTTTCATAATAGAAAAAAAAATGTCTCAAATTTGATGAGTTCAGAAGTTGTAAAGGTGGAGTGAGTAAATACTAAAGACGTGGTTTAAGCAGTAGTTTACACCAAATAAAATGCTGAAAGTGGAGAAATTAATAGTGTCCCCGTCCACATCAGAAAGGCGGATTTGCTGCAATGATTTCCCAAGTCTCAGGTTCGATATTGGTCTGTGTCAGGGATGTTTTCAACTGATCTTTGAAGCGTCGTTTTGGGCCTCCGTGTAGCCTCTTGTCGATGATGTGTTCTCCAAACACGATCATACTTGGGAGCCGAGCTGACAAAATCCCCCCGTGTTATCACATCATGTGCGGGGTAAATTTTAATTAGTTTAATTAAATAGCAGAAGTTTAATCAGTTTAAGCAAATAAATAGCAAGTTTAAAGTGAATAAGCTTGATAAAACATTAGTTTAAAGCAATCCCTTAAGCATGGGCAATATTCTAACCAAATCTGGAGCAAAGTAAAGTTTAAGCAGTTTAATCAAATAGCAGAATTTTAATGAATTTAATCAAATAAATCACAAATTTAAAGCGAATAAACTTAATATAAAATTAGTTCAAAACATTCCTTGACGCATAACTAAGGTCCGTGTAACATTTTGAGCAAATCGTTTGAAAATTGAAGAAGTTAATGGCAAAAAAACGAATTTTATGCAGTTATTCGTGAATTTTTCGCGATTAACACGAATGACCTTAAAAGTAGTCAAAACTTTAAACTCGTTTCCTCAAAAGATGGTAATGATCTGGTAAAGAAAAATGATTATTTCTGATTTTAAACATCAACTTCCAAATTGAGTGCAATACCACAGTTCTTAAATCAACATTTCCTAACAGTACATCATTGATTTCTGATGTTGTATAATAGAAAGAAATATCAAATTTGATGAGATCAGAAATTGTAAAGGAACAAATTAAAGAGTTAGTTGAAGACAGAATGCACCAAATCGTCTGAGAAACTGCTTCCAAATTGTTAGCTTCAGTTTCAATAATTGCAAAACGTTTAAAACCGAGTGGAAATATAAATGTACTTGACAAGTTCATGGTACGCGAACTCGCTGAAAACCAAAAATACCGCTCTCCCGAAATGTGTTTGATGTTGTCGCTACGGATCAAAAAAGATCAATGTCTTGATCAAATGGAACATTTCGATGAAGATTAGATCTTCTAGGACAAACTGTCGTCGGAATAATTTAATCCCGAACAGACTACAAAGTATTCTGTAAATTCAACATTGCACTAAAGAACGATTATGGTCATTGCATTGGGTCCTCTGACAGATATGATAAACTACATTTTTATTCCACGTATCAACAACCTTATTTAATGATTACAGACCAGAATTTGAGTAGGCAGAAATGGCAAACATTTCTCAATCCAAACGAAAAATATTAACTCCAAGATAATGCTCGATTACCCTTTATCCTAATCAAACTGCAAAAGCTCGATAAACTCGTGACAAAGCTTTATCGTAATCTGCATTCTCCAGGTCTGATCCTCTAAAAAGTTGCCAATTGAGATCTTTTGGTGACTAGATTATCTCTTATTAAGTAATTTAACTTCTGTAAATCTGCATCTAGCTTTTCCTTTCTATTTATGTAATAAGAAAAATGCAGCTACATGGTAATTGACAATAGCTAAATGCTCTGAAGTAGCTTTCATATGTTATAAATATGATTATATATCAGAAGGTATGAACAATAAGAAAAACTGCAAAGAATGCAACAGTGTATGTATATATATATATATATATATATATATATATATGTGTGTGTGTGTGTGTGTGTGTGTGTGTCTCTGTGTGTGTTATGTATTAGGAAACAATACCTCATTTATACATGTTTCATTAAAGACGACTGACAAGGTACTGCGATTAAGATTTCTTTAATTTTTCTTGCGCTCGAACATTTTTTTTTCTTTTCTGGACACAAAATTTGTAGAAACTGTACAAATTTTCTGTAATTCCAAGCTCTTTCGGCAATACATTTAGCCATTATCAAGGATGATTTTAATTTTGCTTTTTAACTCGGTGTATGGGTTGTGTGTATGTTTCTAGAGTTATATTAGCCTAACTCTCGTCTTTAATGAATAATATATATATATATATATATATATATATATATATATATATATATATATATATATATATATATATATATGTGTGTGTGTGTGTGTGTTTCATTGAAACGACACACATGGTACTATAACTCTAACCCGCTCTCTCTGTATATATATATATATATATATATATATATATATATATATATATATATATATATATATATATATATATATATATATGCCTTCGCGCTAGCAGTAAACAAAAGATGGGTTTCTCTGTTAGCATTTCATCAACGTGTTAACCGTTAGCTATCTTTGCTCACATCCGCTGTTTGATCTCAGTGTATTTTTATTTAGCCGCTACATATTTCAGTGGGTACAATTTTTCACAGAGAATAATTCCATCATGTCGCACACCGATTCTGCCTGCTGATGAGTGCAGCTGTCGCTATGTAGAACGCTTGACTGAATTCATGGAGTCTTCTCTTTTTACTACAATATTTCTTGCTTTATTAACCTATTTATTTCTAATCTGGACTTTATAAAGAGGTTCTTATGCCGTAGCATAGGCGCCTATTCTTTCGGACACCTGCCTCGCCAGTGTTAATTCTTGCCCAGTATTTTCACTTGATTCCACAGGCTGATGACTACACGTTTTCCCATCATACATGATCAGTCATACCTGAATTTCATAGTCTCTTCCATAATTACGTCTTTCTATATTTATTACTATATTATATTTATATTTCTACAGCCTTAAATGTAGAGAACATCTAGTTTCGTCTGTATATTCTTTGCGACAACTGCAAAGAATTGCGTACACACAATCCTTGTTCATACTTTCCTCTGTCTTTGCATTGACTCGACAGAGATTTATTCATTGTGCTGAGCTGCTTCTGAATATTGACCTGATGTTGTATGGACTGCAGACCTACCGAATTTGTTCCAAATAGCCATTGACGTAGTGGAGACATACTGTTACAGTTATCTGGTCCTCCACTTTTCTTTCTACCTACAAAATAAGATGTCATATTTGCAAAGTAGTTTATATTCTGAAGCGCACGTTCAATGTTGATCATTTTCACCTAGTATGTATCCGAGTCACCTAATATTTGCACGGTGTTCTAGGCATCGGGTGATCCCGCTCTTACACACGGATGGTGGAAACTGGTGTTGAGTAGTACTTTGCAGTTGGTTGGTTGATTTTGCTTAGCGATTTTTCAGCCTTAATCAATTATTTAATGCCAAAATCTAAATATTTTGAACACAATTTTCGGGCGTCAACTTAATATATTTTTAACGCAATAGCATACGAAGGTATACTGAAGGTTATACCTACAGATAAAATATATTGTTGGTCATTTTGTTTTAAAATATGTTGTTGGTAATTTCCATACAAATATGTGGTGTTAGTAATTTTAATATAAATGGCATTTTTTGATAATATATCTATCTATCTATATATATATATATATATATATATATATATATGTGTGTGTGTGTGTGTCTGTGTGTATGTGTGTCTGTGTGTCTGTATATATATATATATATATATATATATATATATATATATATATATATATACATATATATATATATATATATATATATATATATATATATATATATATATATATATTGGAATCGTGATTAATATCCAATTCATCAGACCTACAAATTTGTAGCTTTCTGTTGAGACCCCAGTATAAAGGTATCATCTACATATCTCAGTCATATTGTTAGGTTCAATAGTGTCATTACTGAAATTATTCCATGTATATCCTCGCTATTTTTGGTGACAACGACAAACCCATAGCTAAGCCTTTCTCCTGTATATATCAGATTCTCTTTGGAAGAATGTTATCTTTACGCAGAATATCAACGTTTCTCAGCACGTCCAAGCTCACCATCCGATTGCTATAGATTGGGTGTGACTCTGATCATTTACACGTATTTTTCTTCTGAATTTCAGCATGTGACGAGAACTGCCCAGTGAGGGGACATGTTGAGCCCGTGCAGCTGACTATATTTCTCAACAAAATACCAACTTTGTGAATCGTGAGAGGATAACTCTTATGTAGCAGTTTAGTGCAACTGTATGAAGTGGTCCTTGTTCTTATTTAGTATCTGTGAATGCTTACTCTCAATTGTTGATGGATTGCTCCGTTTTCTATGGATTTTCAACCTATTGTAGGTCATTTTTAAACTAGAAAAAGAATGGTTATTTTTTGGAGATAATATTGATTTAGTGATACCTACTAAATGCTATTTAATCACGAATAGAGGTCATTTATGAGCAGTACTGTCTTTCTTGAGTCGTTGAATTAGAATGTTCCTCTCCTTTTCTTATTGTTTACGTATAAATTGGATTTATTGATTGATTCGTTTTCTACGGTTTATCAACCCCTGTGTAAGAATTTATTTAAAAAAAAATAATAATGATTAATGGCATGAGTCTTACTAATTACATACTAATTAACCTATAAGCGAAGAAGACGTGGATTTATACCTTTCCCAAGAGTATTTTCGTGTAAGTGAATCAACACAACTGGAATTTGAAACTCGGTTGTCAGATTAAGAATTTGGGGTCATTATCCATTACACCACACGCACACTCACACTTACACGACCTGAAATTCCAAAGCGTTCACCCATATAGGTACTGATCAGATTCGACGTCTCTTAATTTCGTTGATCATACGGGAACCGGTATTTCAACGGAAGGTGTCCGTAAGCCTCTCAGTTTAAAGATAGGATCATTATTCACCTTGCTGCAACTAACATCTTCAACTCGACTCGGTAGATTGTAATTTGTCCATCCTCATCGTAGCGTTGCCTTGTCATTCTGCGAATTCTTCATTGTCATTCTTTTTTTCTTTGTGTTGTTCAATTTGTAACATTGCATTTTTTTCTGCATGTTTATTTGCTGTTAATATTCAAAACGACCAGCTTCATAAATGTTTTATTGTTAGCTATTAATGTTTATTACCTTTTCAATTTATTCTCTCAAATCTCTTTATATGACATTATGAAAGCCATTTGTCTTGTTCTGATTTTACCAATATTCATTTTTGTTTTTGAATTGTTTTCTTCAAAATCTCTGCAACATTACTTAGTAAGTATTCAATATTTTATTTCTCTTTTGAGTATATCTTTCACGACTCATCTCAGTTTCCACATCTGAAACTAAAAACGTATACAAAATAACTATACTATTAATTCTCCATTTATTTTCTCTATCATGGCCTGCTCTGATATCAACAAGTAAGTTATTGTAAATTTGCAATAAAACAGATATTATAAACTGAAAGTCGGACAAATATAATTACATACTTATTTAATTTATTTCCAACCTCTGTTGGCGACGGACATAATTATTTCCAGTGTATTCGCTTTTAGGATAAACTTTACATCATGGATATTCGCAAATTACAGGTTTCGTAGAGAGTGTTATTAGTAATTGAATCCACGTTAGTGATCTCGTTACTAACCTCAGTTATAAAGATTTTATTAAAGGTATGCTATGAAGGCAACCGTAGTTATCTCCCCCTCGAACTGCTCTAATATGAAAGTAATAGTCGAACTACACATGTGGGCATTCGTTAAATTGCACATAATAAAGCTTCGTTCCAAGCTTAAATGTTCTTCTCCGTTATTTTGGTTTTTCAAGGAGAAAAATTAAAAATGAAATTTGACTGTACGATATAACAGAAACGACATCAGTTGAAAAACTCACTACAACAACAACTAAAATGTCCGTCCTGGGTATGACTTTAAACTGCATCCAGCAGCAGGGCCTCTGACCAGAAGGTTTTGAGGAGCGTGGAACCACCTCTTAATTGCTGGTGTTCCCAGGTCCACCTTGACCCGGGGTGGTGGAACTTGTTGGGGTCCCGGCTATTGGCAAATAGTGAACTCCTAGTTTTTTCCAGATCTTACCCACGTCCTGGGTGTGACGTTAACCTACATCCGCGTCCTGGGTATGACGTTAAACTACATCTGCGTTCTGGGTACAGCAAGGAAGGCCTCAGATGGTGTTTTCAGAAAAATAATGTTGCCAGCTGTACATTTTTAAAACAATAATGTTGCCAGCTATACGTTTTTTTTTTTAAAGAAAATGTTGCCAGCTATACGTTTTTTTGAAAAGAAAATAATGTTTCCAGCTACACGTTTTTTTGAAAAGAAAATAATGTTTCCAGCTATACGTTTTTTTGAAAAGAAAATAATGTTGCCAGCTACACGTTTAATTGTACTGTATATTTAAAATACACACACACACACACACACACACACACATATATATATATATATATATATATATATATATATATATATATATATATATATATATATATATATACTTAATTTGGCATTAAATATATATTAACTTAATTTGGCATTAAATGACCTACAGTGGTCGATATGCCATAAAACCCAACCAACCAACCAACCAACCAACAACTAAAATGTATATCACGTGTGATCGAAAAAGAAATAATGACATAATGAGGATATTGTCTTCGAACAAAAGTTTTGGGAAGGAAGTCTCTACCAATACTGGAATGAGCTGTCGTCTTAATTCCACTTCTTTTATTGTTTGTACTTCGTAATAGTGCTTTTCTTCTCATATTCTCTTACACTCAGTAACTCTTATATACCGTACCTATGAACGCTCATGGATATATTCCAATCCACATAAATACGTTGGCCACTACTGTTAGTTGGTTGTAATATACTAAGTAATTCACCGCTAGCAGTGGTTTACCTACTTCACGCCGCTGGCGAGTATTTTATTTTGTTGATGTTATAAAGATTACCAATTCATTTCCAAAACCCGTTTGTGTTATTTCTCATTCAGTAACTCTTTCAAGGTTACAATAGTAACCCATTGCGTCTTAGTGGCTTTACTGCTTTGCTTGAGATAAAATAATAATTTAAAAGAAGAGTAATAAGTTAGCGGACCTGAGAAACTTATTTCCTTGAAAAATTGCATTAAATATTCATAAACTTCAACCGACAGTAGCATTCGCTTTTCGGGAAGCCGAATGTTTCTTAAAAGAAAATAGGATAACGTTACCACTACTCTTATCTAATGAGTAATGTGAAAATTATAATTTATCTCTGTCATTAACCTCATATTTTTATTCCGCGTAACGGAGTCTGGCACCGGCAATGATGATTACAAAAGAGTCAAACGCATTAACTTACTATCTTCTACACTACCTAACCAGAATAAATTTACAACAATATCAACTCTAAATTCACTGCTATAATCAATGCACCTAAAATATTTTTAATGCCATGTATGTGATCATGCCTCTCCAAAACTCCGGTGCCTACGGCTACATTACTTTGAAACACCGGTTCCCGTACGATCATCGTAGTTAAGCAATATTGATCTTGGGTAATAACTTTGATGGGTGACTGAATGCGAATGCCAGGTGCTGTAAGCTTCGATGTGAGTGTGGTATAATGGATAATATTTCTGAATTTTTAATCGCATAACCGAGTTCCAGTTCTGGTTGGGTTCGTTATATTCACTTGCGTGCTTGGGAAAGGTATAAATCCATCTCTTATCCTAAATCCAGCTATGGATTAATTAGTATTAGGTTGGTGCAAAAATAATGTCGTTCTCTCACATGTATGAGAAAACGACATTATTTTTGCACCAACCTAATAAAAACTGTATCACTAAATCACTATTATCTCCAAAACCAGAAGTTCTTACATTCTAAAAATATTTTCTGGCTTTAAATAACTTTCAAATAATTGATGGGCCGCTGAGAACGAATCAATCATAAAACCAAAATTCCGTTTTGTCTATTATCTGTGAATTGTCCTGATTTAGTGGAAAGAGTGTGGAATGGTTCCTTTATGACGTTTCATTATAATCCTTCTGTTAGACCGAGCGTCATTCAAGGCCAAAGAGCTTAGTCTACATTCCCTACACGGAAGTCATCAATGTACCACTGGGTGGCATGCTAATAGCGTTTACCGCTGGTGACCCGCTGTCGGATCGGTGGCGTGTTCGTCTCGGCAATGTCCCCAATAGCGGACCGCTAGAGGCCCATCGGTGGCTAACCGGTAGGACGCCGATGTCTGCACCAAGGCACCGCTAGCGTTGCCATCGACAGCCCGCCAGCGGGCCACTAGCAGCTTGCGTGTAGGGTTGTTGATTCATGCCTTTCCAATTTTATTTTTATTTATTTTCTTTAATTATTTCGCCGCAAGTAAGGCAATAATGCGGCTAAGACACAAGGTGTTTACGGAGAGTGAAAGAAAGCAAGAAGATGATAGAGATGAGAAATGACAATAAAAGAACAATTTTTGGTAAGATAATAGATAGCGATTGACGTTGCATTTTAATCCCTTAAGATTGTAGGTGACAGGGGAGCAGGAATTAGAAGATTGTTCCACAAGCGGGCAATGCGAAGAGAAAAAATCCTATCAGAATAGAATTTTAACAGGGTTACATCTTGTTGTTTTAGTTAATGCGACGTGAACATACTATGCGGTAATTTGATCGCTTCACGACGATTTCACTTTCTTCGTCGTTAACCGTTACGACACTTGTACATATATGATGTTTTTCTTTAGAATATTGTTACAGATTGTGCAAAGAACAATGAAAATATCCACTACATATGACTGGTTGAGGTGACTTATGCGGGAACAGTAAGGATCTATATCAGACCCTTGGCGTTGTTGCTGTGATTTATAGACAGAATCTGATTTGATCTGGTCGCTTTTAGTCAAGAAGCCTAGGAGGATTTTTTTTTTAAAATATACTATGATTGATATTCAAAATGTTTAGCTTCAGTATTAGTAAAGTCTAACAAACGCAAGTATTATAAATACTGATGTGAATTTGATCTTATCAGAAGAGAACAAAATCAATAGCCAACTCATCCATAAACAATGAGAACCTGAGGCCTTTTTAATTTATTTTATTTCATCTTATTTTTCTTTTATTAATCTTACACGAATTTTGTTTCGTGTCCTCTTTCTTTTTTTTAGATTTTTACTAGAATATATTTCCTTCGCCGACGCGACTTCTCTAGCTAACCTACCCATAAATAATATATAAACCTCTGTCGCCCTCATAAAAAAGCGAAAGAAAAAAGAAAAAAAACGAAACGCAAAATCTTTAAATAAATACACGATTCATAACCAACAATTTTCATACTACATTCTACTCCCATATATTGCTCATCATATCAGACGAAAGCATATTTCTTCGAGTTTCCGGATATGGAATTTAAACATTTCCCATGTTATCTTTCTCTCCTGTTTTTTCGTTTGTTTATATTTCTCCACGCTTTCTTTTTTTTTTTTTTTCGTTTTTTTTCCCGCGCTTCTTTACTCTTTCTGTTTCTTTCACGAGTTTTCCATTTTACGATTTTTCCGTGAAGATCTCTTCATCCTAATTGTCTCGGTCTTATTTATTTCCGGTGCGGATTCAGTACAGTTTCCCGACTGTTACTACGAGAAGAAATCCGGGTTAAAAAAAATGAAATAAAATAAATCCTGTTATACATTACAAGAGGTTGTCGTTATATTTCCGCAGAAAACGGTAAGCGTTTCGATTTGGCCTCTACTTCAAGGAAATCATGTTTGGTGGCAAAAATTTATCTCCGAGTTAATTAAATCCGACAGATTTCTTGGAAACATAGCTCAGATACTAACGTCTTCCTTACACAAAAGGAAATATCACACGATATCAATTTTAAGAAAAGTAATGTTTCTCTTTTTTTTTCAAAATATAACAAGAGTTAGACAGCCAATTCGTTCTACGCTCACTAAACAGTATATTAGATTGTGAGCCCAATTTGCTTAACATAATTCCAATATTTACCGATCTGATATTAGTTTGGTGCAAATATAATGACGGTTTTTGACGTTAAAAATTACGTCAAAAACCGTCAATATTTTTGCACCAACCTAATATATACGAAGCTGGACTTATGACAAAATGTTGCAGGGGCATTAGGTTGATGCAAAAATAATGACGTAATAATGTCGTTTTTTGACGTATTTTTTAACGTCAAAAAACGACATTATTACGTCATTATTTTTGCACCAACCTAATATTAAAATTCAGGTCAATGGGGAGTAATTTTCAAAATTAGTTAATCAATATTTGACCTGGGTTTCTTAGTTGCTTAATAGACGGGGGAGGGGCGTTTATCTTTTTTAATGAATTCTTCTGAACCCGAAAATTATTAAAACTATCCCTTTATTAATTTCGCACTGTTTGACGCTAAAAATGTTTTTTCCGAAACCTTCTTTTTATTAAATCCACATCTTTATCTCTACTAGACAAAAAATCCGAAACCCCATTTATTAAGATCAGCTTGTACAAAACACATAACAGTACGTATTATTGGTGCAAAATAATGACGTAATAATATTGTTTTCCCCGTCAAAAAATACGTCAAAAAACGACATTATTACGTCATTATTTTTGCACCAACCTAATAATAATAAGAGAAATATGAGTAGAGGACTAGGACGTAAATTTAGAACGCATATTGAAAATTAAACTCATTGAAAAGTCGTAACGGCCTACGATTCATGCCAATCATTGATCCACGGTTTGATATCTGCCTATATTTCTGAGATGACGTGTTATGTACCCTATTTACATTAATCGGACTATTGTCCTCATCTTTGTCACTATATTTATCGCTCGTCCTGGGTAAAACTACATCCCCGTCTTGGGTAAGACGATAAACTACGTCTAGCAGCAAGCCCTCTGATCAGGAGGTTTTGAGAAGCGTGGGACCACCTCTTAATTGCTGTTGTTCCCAGGCCCACCCTGACCCGGGGAGGTAGCACCTGTTCGGGTACTAGATATGGACAAATAGTTAACTATTACCAGCAATACTTTTTTGAAAGAAATTATTACCAGCAATACAATTTTGAAGGAAAAATATTGCAAGAAACAGATTTTTGACAAAACAAAATATTACCAGCAATAAAATATTTTGTCGGCATTAAATAACCTATTGATGTTGATATGCCGTAAAACAAAATAAACCAAACCAAACCATATTTATCACAACCTTTCGGTCCTTGTACGCTCCGGCCTTCTTCAGATCGTTGAAATGTCGAACTGAACCCTTTATTTCACTCGCTGTGGTAGACTGTTCTAGTTCCACGTGCCATATCTAATGGACGTCAGTCATCAGTTATCTCCTGTTAATTATCCTCTCGAAGTTCTCCACTGCCTTAACCAGGTATTGATCTCACACACTTTGGGTCCTGTCACTGGATCTAACTAACGCCTTTATCCACTGTGTCATGTGATCTTGAGGACAGTCTTCCTCAGCGAGCAAAATAAGTGGATAAGATACAGAAATACAATGCATGGGTGCCACACGCATTAACCGAGAGAAACAAACTCCAGCGCTCATCCATTGACCGCAGTTTAAACGCTCGACACCAGATTACACGTGCATATAAAGAAAGATTATTTTATTGTATTATCACAGATGACGAAAAAAGGTATCCCTACTTGAATATGAAACAGATAATAGAATCATTTGATTAAAGACTGTAGTTCGTTTCTGCGGTAGACTGGATGCAAACCAAGGCTATATGTCCCTCTCTGAGGGGTGGGGAGAAGTAATGGATTCGTACCTTTCCCAAGAGTACTTCCGATCCGTTATACACGACACCACACCAAACATCCTTACAATCACTACTACTACTACTACTACTACTACTATTAATGGTAAAAACGTTCTCTAAATTTTTACCAAATACTAAAAGCAGGACATACTCAAATTTCGTATAGACGTAAGCGTAGGAAGTGTAGATTTTGTGGATATGTAGAATTGATAACTGTTTACTCCAGACTGTAACGGTTACAGTCGTAGTGATCGGGGAATCATTCTTCACTAAGTCAGTTCTCAGGAAGATGCTGCCAGATTAGCAACTTGTTCTTACCAATAGAATACGAGAGTAGAGATAAGCATGTGACGTTTCATATGTTAGAAAAGGCATGGAAGATTGAAAATTATTAATCACCCAAAAGACCATAAACACGTTTTTGAAGTCTGTTAAGGCTGTAATTCACTCACATAGGCAAAAATACTCCATTGCATTGTTGTTCTGACCTGTTTCTTGTCGTCGGAAAACGTTGGAGCAATCCAAGGAACCGACCCTTTTCAAGGATCTTTAGAGACAGATTCTATAAATGATTTTCTAAGCGTAGATTAGATTTGACACAAAGCCTAATGTATTGGACACCCAGTCAAATGATTTTCTAAGCGTAGATTAGATATTCTATGAGGCCGAAAGTGTGAAGCACCTAGTAAAGATCGAACTCACTATTCAATCGTAATTGATCTAGCGAGACAAGTATTTCTAACCATTACACCATGTCGAAGTGCCCTAGTTCTGGATTGTATATATATATATTCAACTTGAGACTTGAGGTGGACTTGCGTCCCAATAGATGCTCAAGGCAAGTAGCATCATTGAGAGTACAACCATTCATTACAAGTGGAAGAGATCGATCTATACTTGGTGATGATGGAACATTTCTAGTTTTGATTTTGAAGTATTGACAGTTACGATCCAGTTTTTTCCGCCATTGAGCTGTAAGCGCTAGAACAGAGCAAAGATCAGCTATCAGGTTTTGATAATCTAGATTCTTACAGATACACGCATAAACTGCGCTATCAGCTGCATAGTTGTTTACTAAAGTGAATGAAAATATTTATGGATATAGTAGATGTGGCCGACTGTGGTAAAGGTAAAGCCTAAAATAATGAGCGTTGTAGATAAAAATTAACATACAAGAGACATCGCATTCGCATATTAAAAGAAGGCCGATTTTTGAGCCATTTCATATTGAAAATAAGGTCCGTATCAGCCCTTTATAAAACTTGTATCAGCTGCAGCTCCGAGGTATGAAAACGCGTGCACCCTTAAGTAACTCTCTTTTCTGGGTTTTCCTCTTTCGAACCATGGGACAGGAACTTTCCATGCTGAAGATAAAAGGGCTGTGAACGCTTCACCTAGAAACACACCGACGCAGTAAGTTCCACTCAAATATTTCGTTTTGTATGCGATTTACTTCTAGGAAAAGAAACTCCTGTTTTAAACTTTCCTTTTGTTAATGTTGTTTAATAAATGTTATTTTGCGTTGCAAATCAACTGGTCTGTTATTTTGTGCATGTATGCTTTTTAGCCACCATTATTTCATATAATATGAAATAGTTTAATAAAGAAACCTTACACATTTAATTATTGTAGTAGCTAACAGACTAAACTATTTAGTTGGAGGACCTCCAGTTGCCAACTTACATTATTCTGGTGTGCTGATTTACTAAAAGAATTCCGAATCAGTGCTTATTTATAAAGAACGCAAAGAAAAATTTAAAGCATCATCTTTTTCGTCTTTATTTTTTCATCTTTCCTGTAACGTCTTCGGGATCTATTCTTTTAATTATTTCTTTCATGCTGCTTCTCTGTCACCTCGAAATTATCCGTCATATTTTCTTCGTTTCTCTCTCCTTTTCCTTCGTCTCTCTCTTCTCCGTCGACGGTTTTCTTTCATTTCCTCTTATTTCATTTCTCCTCCCAGTTCGTTCTTTTTTCTCTTTTTGGTTTATTTTTCTATTTAGGATAATTCTTCTTCTTCTTCTTCTTCTTCTTCTTCTTCTTCTTCTTCTTCTTCTTCTTCTTCTTCTTCTTCTTCTTCTTCTCATATTCCTCCTCCTCGTTATTCTTATTCTTATTCTTCTTCTTCTTCTTCTCATATTCCTCAGCCTTCTTCTTCTTGTTCTTCTTGTTCTTCTCACACTCCTCATCCTTCTTTTTCTTCTTCTCATACTTCTCATCCTTCTTCTTCTTCTTCTTCTTCTTCTTCTTCTTCTTCTTCTTCTTCTTCTTCTTCTCATATCCCTCCTCCTCTTTCTTCTTCTTCTTCTCATATTCCTCCTCCTTCAACTCATACTCCTCCTCCTTCTCATACTCCTCCTCCTTCTTCTCATACTCCTCATCCTTCTTCTTCGTCTTCTTCTTATCCTCCTCCTCCTCCTTCTTCTTCTTCTTCTTCTTCTCATACTCCTCATCCCTCCTCTTCTTCTCATACTCATCCTCCCCCTTCTCCTTCTCCTTCTTCTCCTTCTTCTTCTTCTGTTGCGACTCTTGCTGCTGATGATGCTGATTATGGCCTTTGTCTGCAATTGGCATTAGCCGTCATTGATGATATCTCAGACCACATAATGATACAATAAGTCTGAATGTCCTGAAACATTGTTTTTATCTTGTCTAAACTTTGGCAACATTATAACGTTATGGCATCCTAATTGCTGTATGTAATCTTGATCGTGTCGTCCAAGAAGTATTCCTAATGCTTCCACCTTCGGGCTACAGTTAAATATCACAATCTATACAAGGTTGTGTCCATTGAAAACATACAAGTAAAAGCAATTTGTCGATAATGGATTCAGCTAAACATTTTCGGCATATTTAATGTGCCTTTTCCTTCCATGAGAACGGTATTTTTAAGTGTTTCTTATGTGAAAAGCATCAGATTAAAAGATTTTTTTAATTTAGAACTCTGTTTAGCGAAATAGGGTAATATCAGTGCTGTCGATATTATCCTTTATTAATACTGTTGGTTTCTGATGATAAACTTTCTAAATCGATTCCTGCGTGTCTGTAAAAATAGAGAGAAAAATAGCCATTTCTTTTTTTATCAATCCACTTTGTTTGATTTTAACACTTAGTAAATGTTTAAAGTTATTTGAATTCATCGATGATGCGTTTATCAGAAGCAATGTTATTTAATGAAGCTTTCGCGAGTATTTTGTCTCGAAAACAGGAAAAGGAAACAACGTGTAAAAGAGATTTGCCAAAGATTGATGATAAAACACTTCATCTGAAAATAAAGGTAATTTAAGCTGTTGTACGAAACCCCAAAATATGGCGTCAAGATTTAAAATAGGGTGTTGACCATATGAATATAGATAATTATTTTGATAGGATTTCTTGGCTGAATTATTTAAGACATCAGGCATGAAACACAAATACCAGAATGCAGGTAAATATCCTCTTAAAATGTACTTACGTTTATTCTTACTTTAAAAGTTGTAGAAGATTCGACCGGGAAAGTTATGTAAAATATTAACAATAAGATTGGAAAATATTAATAAAAAACTGATAAATAAAAGTATTTCATCTCAGAATTCAAATAATTTAAATTAGTTATAATCAATTTGATACTTGAAACATTTTCTATCCAATGCCTTCTTTATTTTAATATGACAGAGATTATATGTAGTATCATTTATCTCTCATGTGAAACTATATAATATTTTTTAATATGTTTAGCCTTACAGTTTATGTAGGATGTGCAGGTAGTCTGGCCGATATCGGCTTGGAAAATGTCACCGTATAGCCAAATTCAATTGCTAGAGTAGTATGTTGTGATCCACTTTTTTTTTAAATCATTTCACCCCAAACAAGGCAATAACGGCAGTAAAACGAAGATGCTTGCTGAGTGTGAAAAACAATAAATATTAAGAACAGAAAGATAACGATTAACATTTGCACTTAAATTGTTGAATATCAAAGTGGAAATCAAGAAACCGGAGAATTGCGAGAAAGAATTTGTTAGCATAAAACTTACATCTGTGCCATTTCATCTGTAAAAGTATGAGACCTTACCGCCAATCTAGTACTGCGCTTAAATTCATAAAGTCTAGATGCAATAGAGGAAAGTAATATTTATTTTAGAAAATATAAAAATGCGACACAAGTCCAAAAGATATTACATGGGTCTTATGAGAATGCTCTCTTATCTTAAACTTAGCTACAATTACTGAACCAAACATAACACAGTATTCCTTACACTAAAACAACACATTCTCACTTACCATTCTTACTACAGGCACCGTAATACCTCAAGTCTCTATGTAATCCAAACTAATCCCCGTATGTTCAATTTGTCTGGGTTGGGGAATAAAAATACCAACATTTAAAAATGAAGCTCCAATGAATATTTAAAATGAATGCAATTTATGTACAAGATACTAAACAAAATAATAACAATTAGTAATAACAAAAAAAAAACACACACACAAGAAAGTTCATCAGAACAATTACGATGCAAGTATTTATAGAAAAGGAACAGGGTAGCTACGTTATGGCGATGGGAATTTGACTGAAGCCGAGATAGCAGGTCAGAACTAATGACTAATGACATTGCAAATTCTTCTCTGGGTTTCTATCAAGGAATTTTAAATATATAACAGTTTAATATATATAGTATAATTTTTCCATTTCATGTCAGGAATAAACGTTACTCCAAAAAGGTGCAACGTGTCCCTTTCCTGGACGGCAGCATCAACCATGCTGATGGGAGGCCGAAAAGATTATCTCAGATATTTAATAGAGAACAGCTTCGATTTGGTGGCGTTAAAATTAATAGGCTCTTCTTTGGCGCAGTTAAAAAGGCAGCAGATCATTTTTAGATCAGATGCCAATTTAATCTCTTCGAACCGATCAGACTTACTAGTAAGGCCGGAGTAAATAACTCTGTTATCAGTATCTATACAGTGTTGAGAGATGATTGCATCAGGAACATCAATGATGACAATTAGGCAAAAATGTATTTGTAAAGGTATCTTCCGCTGGTCTAATAGCAATGTTAACTGGACTCTCCAAATTTGGGTGGAAACTATACGAAGAGAAAAAAAATGAATTCATAACTCTAGAAAAGGCAACGTTTTTTTTTTTTTTTACTATATTTCCCAAGTATGAATGACAGTTCACAGATAATAAAGAAAAAATAAATGGAAGATCATGATCGCTTATGTCTAGAATGGGCATGCAACGTTAAAGATATCAGAGGTCTAGATCGAAGTTAATTCAAATCGCAGAACTTTGACCTGAGAGGAATTAATAAGTGGTGTCCCACAAATGTACTTATTACAACCAAATAATGCAATCGTTTGTGTTCAAGTGATTCCAACAATCTCGGTCATTCTGGATGTAGTCTGAATACATCTTACCATTTTCGTAATGCTGGAATTCAAAAAAAATTATTCTGCATAAACAAATATTACATGGAGCTAGACTACATTGGTAAGGGGAAAGAACGCGGAATCATGTTGATAGAGATAGTCAATGTCAGATTCATCTGACAAACAATTGTCAGACCCTATTTAGCTATAGTATTGGGTTGATGCAAAAATAATGTCGTTTTCTCACATATTTTATCATGTGAGAAAACGACATTATTTTTGCACCAACCTAATATTAATTTATGTGTCCACATTGTCTATACATACAAACGATCAAATATGAAAAATTCTTTCGGCATATATATGGCAAAGGTTAAACAATATAATTGATATATATATATATATATATATACGCAAACTCAAGTGGTATGCCGTCTCTGAACGAATGAGTGTCCTAATCCAATAGCTCTTATGAAAAGCCTGACAGATCCAACATAATAATACTGGCAACTGCACTCGAAAAAGAATTCCAATCATTGGTTAACTGGAGCAAGTAAAGGCTTGCAACATTTAACAGCCCTAAATCAAATCTGCTTTCATTTAATCACCACAGAGATACCATTCTGTCTACATTCAGTATGGTTGACGCTAAACTCCTGGTGTGGTTTTAATGTAATCGATCCTGAACTGGCGTCTCGACTTCAGTTACTTTCCCACCGACGTGACATGGCTTCCCTCATTTTTTTTTCTATAATTATTTTCATGGCAACTATTCTTCTCTCTTTAGTGCATCATCTGCTTGATCTTATGCGGGCTACTAGATTGGCAACGAGCTCTCACCGTTTTACTGTTGAACTAGCCAGATGTAACCGTTCATTCTATTCAAATAGTTCCGTTAATCGCACATCTAGCCTGTGGAACTCCCTTCCAACATCTTGCGTTCGTACGATCTTCATAAAATGAAATATAGCTTCAATCACCATAATCTGTCTTCCTTAAATCCTCACTTCTCACCGCTATTTTCATTGTCTTTCCCTCCTTGTAAGCCCATCCGTACTATCGGCATTATCATATTGCTTGGGGAAAATTATTGAATACCGTTTCGATATATAAAACGCACATTTAACTTAAAATTTAATGGCAAAATTTGCTTGCGTCCCATACACCAAAGCCTCTGATTCTCTCTCTCTCTCTCTCTCTCTCTCTCTATATATATATATATATATATATATATATATATATATATATATATATATATGCGTGTGTGTATGTCTGTGTGATATGCACTAGCCAATAATATATTAATAATAATAATAATAATAATATATATATATATATATATATATATATATATATATATATATATATATATATATTAAAATAAGAATGGCTCAGTTTCCGTGTGTTAAATAATAGTCTAATTGACTACTATTTTTTTAAAGAATTGTATTTTCCTCTGACTTTCGCATTTTGATCTTTGAGGTCAGATACAGGAAAATAAAGGAAGTTGTTTTTGACCAGTTGAAACTAGCGTGGGAATCTTAGAGAAACAGAAAGTGATTTCGATGATTTAATTATTATGCATCGAAGAATGTAGTCGTATTATTTTCGTGTATGGAACTTGCTTCCCATTGGGGGCGATAGAGTGACCCCATTGGCTAGTTAAAAATGTACGCGTCGACGTGATTAATAAAAGGGTTTTCAAATTTCCTTTGTTGATGTCTGCTTCTTCTCCAGACTCCCAAAAACGCTTTCGCATCCGATCGGGAGAAAACGGCCGTGAGAGAAAAATGCAGCTTCTTTATGGAATCGACCCCGTCAAGCAAAGTACCTTACCAGAAGAGAGGGAGTATGCAACGTAAGACTATTTGGTGCACGGTAACCAGCTCCTTCCAACAAGGAAGTGCGCAAGAGAGACATGGTTGCGACACAACGTAGAACAGTTTGGAGATTTTCGACTGAGGCCTAAACAAAAGAAAAATGGAATATGAAGAAAAAGTAGTCTAGACATATTGGACAGTCTGTAAGTACGATGATATTTCTTTGTTCTACTGCCACACACACACACACACACACACACACAGATCTAAGCAACAAACCAAAAGAGGAAGTAATGATGAAAAAAAGAAATCTGTAAACGAGCAGGGTTTGATGGACTGAAAAACATGAAGACGAATAGAGTAGATAGGAAGGAAAGAAAGGAATATAGTTTGAACAATAGACTTTTTTTTCATGCTTTGGTTTGTTTGACAAAACATTGAAGCAGTCTGGAATTTTTTTTTTTTTTTTTTTTTTTTGTACCGTTTTTATGTCTTGTCTAAGTTCATGTTTGACATGATTTCATGTTTTATATGCTGCAATTGTCATTCTTATTTTGTTGTGGAAAAACTGGCCGCGAAAGTTTCACTGTTAAGATTTTTTTTTTTTTTTTTTTTTTTGAAGCAGCAAATTTGACCAGTTTCGGTGACTGGCTACGTGGAATCCTGAATTTACATACATGAACGCAATGGAAAATTGTTTGAAAAACAAAGATTGGCGGTATTTTGTTCTGGGGTATCCCAATGTGTTTCTGTGTACACTAGTCAGTTGATTTATTTTCTGACTATCAAGTTTAGAATTATTTTGTTAATGAAAAATAATAAATAAATTTTAGAAAAAAAATAAATAAATTTTAGAATTATTTTGTTAAATGAAAAATAATTGTTTTTGCTTTTTGTAACGGTGGGTGGAATTTTCTTATTATTTTAAGAGCCGTGTGTATCCTTTTGCCTTTATTGGTTGGTTAATTAAGTTATTAATTGGTGAATTTGGAGAATGAATATTGTGGAATGTAAGTAGGCTAATTGTTGCGGGAATAAGTAAATTCGGCTTGCATGATTTCAGATTTCAGAATGTGTTTGGGTCTTTGTCCTGGGGTGGAAATGGTCACGCCTAGCTATATACTTAGTGACCCGATGATTTATGGGGAGTAGAACGAGGGGTACTGCGCTATGAAGTATTTATATCGAATAAATATACCTTACTATACCCCCAGGGACAACTTTGGAGACCCCGATGACCTAGTGAAATTGGTCAGGTCGCTTGTGGGATGCCAAGCTGCGGTAGCGATAAGAGATGAAGACACCCTTTTAACCAAGATAGAGCCAATAATGGATTAGTTAGTCGCTCAGCGGGTGTGGTTGTTTTCCCCATGGGAGCGGCCAGGGGTTGAAGAATTTGAGATGATGCGAGGTGAGTTTGACACAGGGAAGCAGATGGTCAATAACAGTAACTATAGGAAAATAATGGCGGTGAAAATAATTGTGAAGATGCTTTCAAGTGAACCAGGTAAAATTCAAGTAAACAAAGCACGTAATTAGTTGATTGAATAAATAGGGTGATAATGAACCATATGTACTATGTGAGTGTGAGGGCAGTGTAGATTCTAGTATATTTAACGTGTAAAAATTATACCGCAAGGACTTTGCTCAATTCTGGAATTGGTTGATGGTTTGGCGTGAGGTTTTTGGCATATATAAAAATAAATATATAAAACAAATATACTGGTCCAAAAAATACAGTTTTTTTTAACCAGTACATTTGTCTTTCGATTAATTATACGTATATTTTGTGAAGTCTCAAATGAAAAGGCAAGGAATTTTGTTCTTCCTGTGATATTGGATTGCAGTAGTGGTACCTGCTGACCTGGGATGAGACAATATTAGAGAACTCAAAGTTAACTGTTGGAGTGACTTGTATCCACACTGGCGTCTGAGTTGTTGACCTTGGGTCACGTATCTAGTGACCAAAAATGGACAAAGGATTGTCTAGTATACTGGTTTTTTGTTAAAAAAGATATTCGTGAAGCGTGAAAAATTGCTCAGAATTATATTGTTCATGTTCATTCTTTATCAGGATGTGTTTATGTGCATGCTCATGTGCTCATGTGACTGAGGCCCAATGGAAAAAAATTTGCAAGGAGCACGGCTTGCATATACAAAATTATGGAGAATATTTTAGAGTAAATATTTGAAATAAAATTCATACATGAATGTTTTTTTTTTTTTTTTTTTTTGATGGTTTGGAAGGAGGATTAATATAATGTAGTCGAAATAAAATTCATAAATTAATATTTTATGGTTGGGAAAGGATTGTTAAATAATAGTCTAGGAGACTATTATTTTTTTAAAGAATTGTATTTTCTTCTGACTTTCACATTTTGACCTTTGATTTCAGATACTGGAAAACAAAGGAGGTTGTTTTGATTGGTTGAAACGAGCGTGAGAATGTTAGAGAAACAGAAAGTGATTTCGGGGAGTTAAGTATTACGCGCCGAAGAATGTAGACGTATTATTTTCGTGTATGGAACGTACGTCCCAGTGGTGGGGGGGTTGGTAGAGCGACAGCATTGCCTAGTTAAAAATGTACACGTCCATGTGATTAATAAAATAGATGTTTACAAATTCCCTTTGTGGATGACTCCTACATCTCCGGACTCCTAAAAAGGTTTCAAAACACGTCTGGAAAAAGAATGCAGCTTCGTTATGAAATCGACTCCTTCAACCAAAAGACCTCACCAGAAAATAGGGGATATGCAACACTTTAATTTGGTATTTATAACAATAGTATGGATTACAAATGTGCATTTATGCGTCTTATACACCTGCACGTCTAATATTCGAAAATTACAATATATATATATATATATATATATATATATATATATATATATATATATATATATAGAGAGAGAGAGAGAGAGAGATAATTAGGAAGATTTGAAATAATCATAATTAAGTAATTCATCGAGTTTAGAAGAAACCTCAATAGAATGCATATATATATATATATATATATATATATATATATAAATATACATATATATATATACACACACACACACACACATATATATATATATATATATATATATATATATATATATATATATATATATATATATATATATATATATATACGATGACAGCCGTCCAGCAATTACTCCCCTCCCATAGGATATGACACGTCGAATTATGGACTATTTTCGTGAACGTCTTTGAGAGTGTGCGGAAAATAACGGCACCCACTTGACTGATTTAATTTTTAAAACGAAATTAAAACAAAATGGCATTATACGTATATTTCAAAAATAAAAACACAATTTTCATTCTTTACTACATTTCGCTTTTATTAAACCTTCAAATGTGTCAGATCATATTACCGCACCCTGTATGATAATAAACAAAGATTGTCCACGTATACTTCTTATATATAGATATAGCCGGCCGATAAATAATATTCAAGCAATAAAGAAACAGAAATAGTAATATTTATGTAATGCTATCCAATAAATATTATTATTATTATTGTTTATATCTCTCGAATTTTTGTCATCGTCTTCCTAAATATATCTATATATATAATTATCTATCTATCTATCTATCTATCTATCAAGTAGATACTTCCACCTACATATACATATATGTGCATGTGTTTGTGTATGTGCATACAACTGTGAATAGATATCGTTAAACAATAAAGATATTCAAGGTAGTTTGAAACTAATCTATTATGGAAGCTGAAATTGATTATAAAACAACAACAGATCCGCCACCGACAGTGCATCAATAATATTACTTCCGCTTTACTGGTTATGGCGGAAAGTAATTTTATTATACAACTGATGACTTGTCGAAAGAAAAACCGATCCTGACTTAATTCAATTCACAAATATTATTCACTTGACTCCAAATAGTTTGCTTTCGATAATTTAATAAAGCGTTTTTATTAAATCGCCTTCATATTATAAGAGCAGTGTGATATAAGTCGAACGTAGCTATGTTGGTCCGAATATCATAAATATTTTATTTATTCCATATTTCATATGTTCTGAACAATTCATCGAATGTGCAACCATCATGTAATCATAACAAATGAAGAAGGTTTAATTGTTTGTATTGAAAGAGTTACTGGAATTTATTAAGAATAAGCAACAACTTATACACACGGGGTTATCCTCGAATCATCAAGAGATTCAACGCATGCTTGCCTAAATATCTTGCGATTGTAACAAAGCTATTGATTACTTATATCTGGCTACTGTGGTATTCATGTGAAGTCTGGATTAAGTTACTTTAACCCTGATGTGGTACTGTAGGGAGAGAATAATTGTCTTCCCTTGGATTGATGCAATAGCTTAAGACATCGCGAGTCCATTAGTCACCTACGAAATCAGCACCTTACCGAAACTTGTTATCAGAGGGTTTTTTTCTTTTGTTCGTAGACCAGTTAACATCTCATTTTCCTTAAGTACGCATATGTGGAAAACGGATATTATGTTCACTGCTTTTGGCTGAAAGAAAAACGAGACCTTTGTCTCCAACTCCGACGAGGCACTTTATTTCACCTCGTCAAGGGAACCAGAATAAGTCAGACATTATGTATTTATCTTTTATGTACGTCATTCAGACATGCTCCTTCTTGGATGAACATGTACATGGGTCTGTTTGGGGCCAAATGCGATTTGTTTGAACATTTCCTGTATTTGTTAAATGTTTTAATTATGCATGAGGGTATCTCTATTTTCATTTCCGTTTGTTCAATGTTATTGCATCAATAGATACACTAAAGCTAATATTAGTCCCTGGTGAGTGGGAAACTATTAAATATCTTTCTAGCACCAGATTGCTCGTAGATTATGACTGGTAAATATAACTCTACTAATAGGTGATACTAATAGCAGCAATACGGCATTTTGAATTTAAACTATTTAAATATAAAGCATGACAGAATGAATCAAGTATTTCATTTAGCGAAAGTATTATGGTCACGACTTGCATGGTCTTCACTTTACAGTCCTGACAGTTAAAACACCGTTTACGCAGCATTTTAGAGGAGGGCGGATTATTTTTCAAACTACAGCTCTTTTCCCACAGGCAAAGATCTACCATTAATTCTGCCGCTATTTCCATAGCGAATTTTCATAACTATCTTGATTTTCAGTCCTTAACAACCAAGACACACCTTATTATGTCTACAGGGTTGAATTACTCTCATTCCCTACGTATTCCTCTGGTAAGAAAGGCGTGCCTATCCGAGAACTACGCAATAATCCCTAGTGTAGGGTTCTATGAATTATTAATACGAGAGTTTCTTCCATAAACTACAATCCACCGTGGATGCTTCGCAGAAAACTACATACTATATAAGTCTATGGTGAATCGTTTTCTATCCGCCTTATAATCGTAGTTTTCGCTTCTTATATCTTCCGTTTACGTTTATATATCACAACTCATTCAGTATCCACCCAACATGAATGTCTTGTATGAACGTCAGTGAAAAAATCGCATAGAAGGAACGAAATGAGGAGAAAGGAAGTAATTGCATCGTAAGATGTACACTGTCGTAGATAGCTTTAAGTTATGGGGGAAATATCTTCAGTACTGTTTCGACTTGAAATCATTGTGATTGCTCATTTTCAGTATGGCTGCTCATTTCAGAGCAAGACGCTCTTCTCACACCTATTTGTGTTTCTTCAAAACCCACAAAGCCAACCTGCAATTATAAAAAGCGAAAGAGATTGATAACTACGTGATTGATTAGAACGTTTTTCGACCATGAGATGGGTGTTCGAATCCTACCATGGTCGATTGATCATGAATGTGACTTGTTAATTTCTATCGTCTTGGGGAGGCTGTCACAGCGTGCGGCATATTTATAAAGTGAAGAAAACTATATCACAGGTTGAGCCAAGTTTTGTGAGTAAAGGTAACGATCTAGGAGCTTTTAAGGTTGTGTTAGCACGAAGTCAAGTGTCATCATGACTGAGGGTTTGAGCGCACTGTTTTTGTTCAGACTGTTATTCCGGCCAGATAATGCGGTATCTCCCAGAAACTGTAACTAAGGGCCTTTCAGTTATAGTATAAAACAAGGGTGGGCTCTATAGGTGTTTAATAAAAACAAATGTATCAGATCAGGCGTCTGGAACAGAGATTAGCTAGTCGCCCTATGCATACATAGATACAAGCAGACAGCCCTATGCATACATTGATACAAGCAGACAGCCCTATGCATACATAGATACAAGCAGACAGCCCTATGCATACATTGATACAAGCAGACAGCCAATAGGTAGATATATACTAGTTACATTTCTATATATATACTAGTTTCATATATACTAGTTGCATTTCAAGTATGTGCCACACCAGGACCACATACGGTTTTGAAGCCAGAGTTGCTGTTAAACTATGGCTCAGTCTTCCCTGCTATCTAATTCGTAGATGAGGAAATATATGTATTCGAATGTTTCCCAACGATTTCCAGTTTTGTAAACTGTGATTCTGACGTTACACAGGTTTACGACCACATAACTTTGAAACACCGGTTCTCGTCCGATCACCGAAGTTAAGCAACGATGAGCTTGTTCAGTACCTAGATGGATAAACAATCTGGAGTTAGAAGTAATGTAAGTCTGGATGTTTGGTTAGCGGAATGAGATATCGGGGAGTCAAATTCAAATTCCACTTGGGTTCGTTATATTAGCTGACGTGAAAATCTCCTTCAGAAATATATAAATACACCTCTTTTCCTCCTAGCCGTCGATAAGATATTAGGACTTGTATCGGAAAATCATTATTATCTCCAAAATTTCTAATAATCAGAAACTATGTTTGGGCTATAAATAACCATGAAAGCTTGATAAACCGTAAAAATAAATCAAATCAATATTAAATGAATAGTGATAGTCTCTACTCTGAAGACTGATATCAAACTAACAGCATTGCTTCATAATTAAGAAAACGTACTAGATATTAATATGAAAATATTTACCTCCACTAATTCGGTTTAAAATAAGGTTTAAAATGAATTTTTAAAAATGAAAAATCTTTCTTGAAATACCTACAGGATCATGGTAAGGTGTTAGTGGCAATAATATTTTCATTTAGCTAATGGCTTACCATTATGTGGGAGGTATTTCTGGGCGGTATATACGGCAGGTATTTCTGTCACACTCTGTCTCATAACGATTAATCGAGATAATTGATTATCGAAATTAGTCAATATTTAAGTTCTCTTGACAGTGTTAAAAATGTTGCTCTTGATATTGTCTTAAACTTCTTCTCCAAACCTCCTCTCTCCCCTGTGGTTTATCCCCTGTTCGTTTTAATGGTGCTCTTGGTCTCATCTCATATTCTTGAGCCACTCCCGCTATCATCCATATGCTCTTCTTCTATTACATTATCCTGATCTGAAGAACTCACCATTTCTTCCTCGTCAAGATCTTCTGCCATCACAACATCTTCCTCTTCAAATCTGGGTCATTTTTTTCTTTCTTCGGTATAATGCCCGTGTTATGCCCATTTGCATGATGAAATTAGCTCTTTCAGGACTTGCTAATTGGTCTTTTTCATACCGCATCTTTTCATTTGTTGAGTCAGAATATTGTTAACGGAGATTTTTATTCTTGTTAACTCAACTGGGTTTTGCAATCTGTCTGCCTGTGGAATCATCCTATAACTAAGCAGTATCCTTGCTAAGTAAATCTCTATAGCATCCATAATTGGGGAAATGCTTTCAATCCTATTTTTACTAATGCGCTATTCTTTCTAAATTATTAGATTGTAAGTGATACGAAGATGTTTTGTAAGGAATGCAGTCAATCAACCTCAACCAGTTAAATAAATCTAGAGCACAAATTTCTGGTAGGTTTTCTTATACCAATGGTTTAGGGATTCCATTTCTATAAAAATAAAGTATCACGCTTAATATTTGCCTCATTGCCGTCGTATTTCTATCTTTAACTTCAACGACTTGAGGCCAACTCGAAAATGAATCTTCTAACATTAGAAATAGTCCCATGCCATTAATATGTTCTGGATCATAAGAACACGAGTCCATGCTTTTGTTTCATTAAGCAATGCGTGTATCCATCTTTGTCGAAAATCCGTATTTCTGCACATTTCGTACACATCTTCCTATATCGCAGTAATACTCTAGTCACCACGCCTTCAATTTTAATATCCCCTGTGTAGTTGTTATCCTACAACGCATATCATCATGTAGATTTTTTCAAATATATTTTTCTTATTGTGTCTGGTGGTACCATCATATCTCTATTAAATAAAACGCCGTTTGTCATCGTCAGTTTATGCCTTATTTCTTGATAAGATCTTTCAAGTTTATTTTTATTTTCTCAGAAATCTTACTTAATAGCGGTTCATGTAGTGTTTCCGATACCAATCTCTGTAGAGATAATATGTCAGTTTCAACCCAATCTAACATTTCTTCATCGGGGTTTTCATTTTTATTTTTTTTCTTTGAAATCATTATTAAATTGTAAACTTAACAGCGTATCGACATGTGGTATTGCATTTGCTTTTACATACGCAATGACAGAATAATATGCTATTAATTTTATTGACACTTTACAGTAGAAGTAACATTTGGTAACACTTTTATAGGTTTAGAAATAAACTCTAGAGCTTGATGGTCCGACTTTAATAGAAAATTCATACCTAATAAGATTTGTTTAGCTCTGTATATGCTTTATACAATAGTCATTACCTCTTTTTCAATATTTGAATAATTTATATCTGCTTCATCTTGAAAGGTACATTATTGGATGGAATACTTGCGCTAAAATTTCTGACTCAGTTCGATCACTTGTTTCCGTAGTTAATGTAACGATTTTTTTTTGGGGGGGGGAGAAGGGGTCAAAGATTTATACAGTGGGTTTTTTTTCTGTGAGTATCTTATTAAATCCTCAAACTCTAACATTTTTCCTTTGCGCCCATTTTAACTCACTACTCTTTTTCCGCAGTTCAGTAAATGGTTTTATGAAGCAGATGAATTTTATTAGGGATCTGTTATAAACATTAACCAATCCTAAAAAAGATTCGAATTCTTTTTTTGTTAGTTGATATTGATTATTCTGTAATTTTATCAATTAACTTTGGATCTGGGGAAATAAAATATTTTGAAAATCTGATATGATAAATCTGATATAGCATCGCAATCAAATTCACATTCGTCTCTGTTTATTTCCATCCCATCATTTTTAACTTGTTTAACAGATGTTCTGTTTTTTCGTGATGTCACAAAGGCAAAAATCATATTGAAAAATAATCATGTTATTAATTTAGTCATCTAACGCTATTTCAATTGCTCTCTGTAAAAACGGCATTTGCTCTGTTCATTTCAAAAGGCATCCTCATCAATCTTAGTAATCCCCTGGCGTTGTTTATTGTGGTAATCACTTTGAATTTATCGCCATTCTGTATTTCATTATAGACAGATTTTACAATATTATGCATTCCCAATAATTTGGGGATAGTGGTTTCGATATTGATAGTAGAAAAATAATCCAAGCATATTTTATGATTTAAACTTATTTTAAATCACCGAATATTCTTAAGTCTCCATCGTATTTACGCAAACCTACAACGGAAGCGGTCTATTTCCTAGCAGCTGAAAGAAATTACTTAGAATTGCCTTCCTCTTTTTTTTCTGATTTCAGCGTATTAATTTCGACGTATTCAGCTTTAAAATATCTATTCCCAGATTTCCATGTTTATTTCACATTCCACTGCTGTAATGAGAATTTCAAATCGTTTACATGTTTCAAAAGTTCTGTTGAAGTAGCCAAATTTTTTATAAACAATCCATCGAATTGTCTCAATTCCAAATGACCTTTTCTTAATTTATGTTAGCCCATTCTGTTCTCTGAATTTCATTAAGATTACAATGATCCTACTCACCGTACCCACTTGCATTGAAAAAGTCATGCGATTTATTTTTCTTTGGTCTTTGTATTGAAAGACGTCATCAATTCTTTCTTTTTCCAATTTTTCTATTCTGCCTATTTTCTTTTTAATTTTGCATACAGACTAAAAATTACAGCAATATTTTTTTTAAAAGCGGGGGCACATTTTTCTGTCAATTTCATGCTCATGTTTACAATACGTATTTCTTGTGTTACGTTTTTATACTGTATGTATTTGCATTGTTCTCAGTCGAATTATACATATTTTTAATCAGTTCTAGCTGCTGTATAACATCCACACATGCGTTAGAGACAAATTATTCAATTTTAATTCTTCCAATACCTTCTATTTATGAGATAATATCAGCCATACTTTTATCTCGTCTAAATGAAACAATTCCGCCTCCAAAGTCAAATCTTGAGTCCCCAGTTTTTTCAAATTCGCAGAATCTGCTAGTTTTTCTTAATCTATGAAGATGTTGTATTATCAGTTCATCTTGTTTCTGTTTAATGGACAAAAATTAGGTTCTTTCCGCTATGACAAGTTTCATCATAGGTACTAAATTTATTTTTTAACCATTCTGAAATTTCGACGAAAATCAATTTCGCCAATTTTTGGTGCGAATGCTATAACATAAATTTTCATTATATCATCACAATCTGCCGAAGATAGGAGTAGGTAGGTTATTTCATTTTCTCCTCCTCTTGGCTTACTGCCTACAACATTTTAGCCCTAACCTGAGCTATAAAACATCGGACCCAAGCTTCGACAAATTCTGGTTCGTCCAGGGGAATTAAACATCCTATCGGTGCCACCATATTGATGGATAGTATTGTTCTATGACACGTGATCAGTAATCAACATTTCTCCCATCTAATTCTTTACTTTATGCCTAATTTCTCCTACAACCAATATAGGTAAAATCCTATATGTATTTAACACTAGCACAAAAGTTATGGTTGATCAAACCTAATGACAGTAACTACGAAGAATTAGTATTATCTGACCTATACCCCACTTTTGTCAGTTAAAAAGAGGTATGAGTGTACTGCAGTTATAGGTTGCTATCCCAAAACCATTATTACTGGACAAAAAATCCGAATTTTCATTATATATGTTTTTCTTTTAAATATGAGGTAAATTAGTACTGATAGTTTAAATATCGTATCTGTACTTTTCATCCCTGTGTTTTACCACTGAACTAGTCCAGACAATTGCCTTATATAAATTGATTACAATAAGGACAAATGGATAAAGAGCTTATAAGATCAACACTTGTTCTCGCGATCTTTGTTTTCACGATTACTTTATATATTCCTATTTCTTCTGCATTTTCGCTATATCTGAAGTTTCCACCCGAATAATATCTTTCCTACTTCGGGCTTTTGCAGCAAATAGGGTTAATTTATTTCTAAATGGCGGCTGAATATTTACAATCGATTTTGTCTAATCAGGTAAGCCGGAATCGCATCTCCAAAGCAGAGTATATATATATATATATATATATATATATATATATATATATATATATATATATATATATATATATATATATATATATATATATATCTCAAGAAATTAAGATGAATGGCGGACGTTGCGAAGTGAAATGGGCAAGTCTGGAACTTAATCGTTGAAAATCGAAATTGAGGCCGGCCGACTCGTGCGACGACAAAGTCGCAAACAAAAGTAGCTTCCGACAATCACTTCCAGAACAATGAATAGCTTCAATCATAAGCAGCGTCATACTTCGTAAATGCCATGTGATTTGTATTTGGAGTTAGCGTCGAAATTGTTGCAACGTGTATTTACTTGCTATTAAGGCCAGGGATGTGCGTCGCGGTGTAATTCATATGAGAAATCGGAGAGTCGATTTCGAATTCTAGTCTAGTTCGTTACATTCATTTACACAAAAATACCCTTGCAAAAATTATCAATACATCTCTTCTTAGGGTTGAATAGCAGTGAAGATTGAATCCTACATCCTTGGTTGGTAACCAATCTTCCCCAGAAGGATAAGGCAAACTAGTGCTGAAAAATCGTCATACTTGTCAGTAATAAATCGAAAGATACATGATCTCCTACGTGTTTATGACGTATGGAAGTTAACTACAGTAATTTACAAATATGAGGTCTTCTGACACTTGTCACAGACGTTTGTGTGGACAGCTGAAACTTTAAGTGAGAAATCATACAAATATATTATGGCTATCTCCATGCTTTGTTATTCCATTTTTTTTAAAAAATGATGTTCTTTTAATTAAAGAAATTTTTCATAGATTTTATTATTTTTTAATTTTCTCTTTCCTTGGTACGCACATTTTAATAAAGATTAATTTATACTGCTTTCAAAACCTTTCTCGGTCTACACAAGATTTGACAAACCTCTACTCATATTTCCATGCAAGCCATTTTTAAAATAATTAGCATTTTTAAAAAAAAAATAAGTCTTGAGGGTACCTCAAGTTAAAGGGAATACTATTAAAATAGTAATGAAGAATGAGGTGTGAGATGAGGGAAAAAAGAGAGGCTAAGAAGTGAAGATATGAGATTTTTGCGGCCTTGTTAAGGCTAGAAATAAAGACAAGAGAGGAATTGAGATAAATATATTAACAGAAACAGTAATATAAACATATACAAACGAGAGTGTTACAGCAAAAATGTTCGGTCCGACTGAGTGCTGGAAATTTCCCTCTAAAAGGCAGTACCTGCTCCTATTTGTAGCTGGGAGAGTCTATGCGTGCGTGTTCAAATGAACTGGTTAAGATTGCAGTGCATCCATGATCCTCGATGTAGGAATACTTTTTAAAAAAACTGTCTGCGTGAAACTTTCTCCTTTCATTTAGAATAGGGGGGAAGTGAGTTTGATTCGACTCCGTGTAAGTATAAGTATGTCTGACCCTAGACGAAATGGTCTAAGCTAATGGAAATCAACAGTGGAGCTCCTCTGGACATTTTCCTATTGGAAAGAGGCAAAGGAATGGATGATAAGTCCTTCTTGGCAAGAGAGACTTTCAAGGTTGAAAAGTGAGTACTGAGTAGCTCCAACACAAATGAAACTCTGAGGAGTAAATCTTGAAATATTATTGTCATCTCTGATCTGGTGCTTCTAAATACTTTGAGATTCCTGATAAAAATGCAAAGAATCTGCGATGCTAATGGTCCTAACCTGACACTTCAACTTCAATCACATTTCCGTCGCCGTAACGTAACTTTCCTGCGACTTTTCTATAAATAGTTTCATCGTAATCCTTTTTTTTTCTACAAGACCTGAGGGCCTCTCGAGGTAGAAGTTTGCATAGGAAAAGACACAGTTTATGCTCATATGTATAAAAGATAACGGTTAATCTTAGATATTAACAGGGTAAGATTGTAGGGATCGGGAAAGCAACCTCTTGGGACTTAGTTCCACAAAGCAGCGGTTTCTGTGAAAGAGCTGCTGGGGCTGAATTTACATCTCACCAATAATATCCCAAGAGGATAAAGGTGTTTTGCTACAATTTACATGGACATTACTCGTTTGTTCCTCAAATTTACAAATTTAAGCGCAAGTCAAGATTGCCATTATTTTTCAGTTGGAATTAATTGATATAAACGTGATTTCTTTTATAACAGTTTCTTCTCACACTTCTTGCTTGTGGAACTCTCTTCTCGCGTCTTGTTTTCTAATCAACTTTGATCTTCGAAAATTTAAATGCAGTTTCAATCTTTAGCTTCTGTACTTTTAATTCCTGTTCTGTTACTGTTCTCTCACCTAAATAATGTTTTCTATTTTTCATAGTATTTCACACTCAGTAACCCCTGGCGTCTTAGTTGCTTTAGTGCCTTTCTTCGACCACATAATGCTAATTCCGTAATGAGAAACCTTTGTGACACCACCTTTGAAAGTTAACGTTATGTCTCTTTTGATATAATAAAGTGATTTTTGATCCTAAATGGAATGTTTCGAATGGAAGCACAGATTTGGATACTTCCATCTAAGACAAAGACATTTATATTTCTTCGAAAATATAAAAAAACATTCGTAAAATTAATGCTTTCGTTTTTTTTTCATTCTTCCCATCTTTCCCCTTGAATTTAGAGGAAGCATAAATGTTAGTGGCAAAATATTCCTGCTACTGTTCTTCAATTAACATATCTCAAAGACAAAATTAGCATATTTCGAAAACAAAGAAATCTGCGACGCTGTGATATATATATATATATATATATATATATATATATATATATATATATATATATATAGATAGATAGATAGATAGATATAGATATAGATATATATACAGTGATGTTCGATAAAAGTGACTCACCTTATCCTTTGAATTTAGCTCAACTTTGGTTTCATCGGGGAAGAGAACATTCTTCCAGTTTTCTACGGTGAAATTATTGTAATAGTGAGCTCATTCAAGTCTCCTAGCTTAGCTGGCTTTGCTTATTAGCGGCTTAAACCTTCGTGTACAAGGTTTTTAGCTTTGTTCTAACAAGATTTGAACGGACTGTTGAAGATGCAAGACTAACACCTTGCTCTTCGATTAGACTGGCTGCAATTTCTTGGCTAGTTATAGTCCTATTCTTCGCAACTTCTCTCTTGATTACCCTGCCACTTCTATCATCAATCTTTTTCTTTCGTCCACTTGTTTCCTTCCTTGAAGTAGGAGTGGCATCATTATGTGCCCTAAGAACTCGAGAGACAGTTGATTGCGCGGTTATAGCGAATTTCTGCAATTTCTCTCGTAGACTTGCCTGTTTTTGAGAGGGTAATAATAGATACCTTAAGTGATTCTGATGCATGTTTGTACCCTTTCATCTGGTTAGTGACTTGAGTGGCTATTTCAAGCTGTTTTATACTGTATGAGGCTTTCTGGAATATTCTGGAATACTCTAGATTTAATTTAAGCTGTTCTAGAATTCTCCAGAATATTGTTCTGAGTGTATTGTAAAATAGTTTTCAAATATTTTGTCAAAAGCTCTTTAAATTTACCAGTTTAATCATTAGAATGCAATATCTGAGTCACTATTTTGCACAGAATTTTTTTCCTGAATCTTATTTATATCCAAATTTACAATTATCAATAGAATAACTTAGGGTGAATAAACTTTGTTTCCTAGGTGGTCCGGAAGCGGTCTTTATATTAGTAAGATTAAAAATTATTTTAACATCCAAAAAAATAGACAAAAAATATTTTTAGTAAAAAAAATCAGGTGAGTACCTTTAATCGAATAGCACTATATATATATATATATATATATATATATATATATATATATATATATATATATATATATATATATCATTGTACAGGTATGCAGAAAATAGAAAAGAACACGTTGGGTGTATAATCCGGGGTTCCTTAGTATTTTTGTTTTTATTTTTAAGAAGACAGTGCTCCATACAGAAGTAGAGCTTATATTATAATAATATTTTTTGTTTAAAAATATGATTCCTTCTCTACATAAGAGTTCTCATGTTTCAAGAACGAGAGCCGAAATCATCCAAATAATTGTTAAAATTAAGTTGAATTGTGGTGTTTAGTCCCGTTTCATCTTCAAGCGAAATTTTAGGAATAAGCTATCTCTCGGTTTACGTGTATTTTTAGGCACGGTCCGTTACAGAATTTGTTATTGTGGGAGTGGCTAGACTATTTTCCTTCGTTAAGTGGTCAGGGAGTTAATTCTTATCAATAGATTCATCATCCTCTGAGAGGTTTTGCTAAGGTTGGGTTGGGTATCTATTTCAAGGCTAATGTTTGCGGTCATCCTTTAGTTGGTTTGCAGTGAAGGATATTTTTTAAACAAAAAATATTATTATAATATATATATATATATATATATATATATATATATATATATATATGTGTGTGTGTGTGTGTGTGTGTGTATGTGTGTGTGTGTGTGTGTGTGTGTTTTGATCAAACTATTTATTTTTTGAAATACAAAATGTCTTGCTTTCGTCAATTTTTTTATTTTATTTTAACGTTTTAAAAAACGCTAATTACCTTTGCGACGTCCCGGTTTCAAAGCACTGTAAGACATTGTAATTTACACACAATATGCAAATGAATTCATGTCCAAATGTATCGTTGAAAACCATTTGCCTCAGTTTAGTCGTGTTAGATGCATTGCTGTGTGAGTCCCACAACACGAAAATAAAATCATCGAGAGATGTGATAAATCACAAAACCCTGGATTAATCATCAGATTAAAATGTTCCTTCATTACAGATTTCATAGCTTTATTAACTATGAGATTTTTTGGAGCGGCTGCCACCCAAGTATCCCAAGCCTTAGAGTCAAAGCTATGGGCAAATAGTGTACTTACAAACACTATGGACGTATAAAAATACATTTTTATAGTAAAAATACCAACAATACATTTTAGCGCAAAATACCTTTAGCGCAATACATTTTATAGTTAAATTACCACCAATATTTATTTATATTAAAATTACCAATAATACAATTTAAGGGAAAATGGTCATTATTGTAAAATTACGAACTATACTTTTTTGTTGTAAAATTACCAACAATACATTTTTAAAGAAAATAGTTAGATTTCGGCATTAAATAACCCATAGAGGTTTATATGCCGCTAAACAAAATCAAACATACAGCCAACCATTCATTATTAAACATATCTATTTTATCTATAATATGAGACTCTCTCTCTCTCTCTCTCTCTCTCTCTCCACACACAGACACAGACACACGCATATATATATATATATATATATATATATATATATATATATATATATATATATATATATATATATATAAAGCTACTGTATGTTGATAATGTATATAAAACTTTTGCTGATCCACCCTGGGTGAACAATGTAATTGTGGGAGAGCGGTGTATCCAGCAAATGGCCTAATGCTCTATTATCGGCCGTACCAATAAGAAAATGTCTACACCACCAGAAACGGAACATCAGAATCATGTAATACGTCCTGTTCATGCTCTCCCCGGTCTTTGTAACAAGAGTAAAAGTTTATCTCTTGTTTCCTGCTTAGGGTTGGGTTTCCGGTTCCTTCTAAATACTTCTCATCCCAGTAGCCTCTTGCTCGGGGTAAATTGATTAAAAGAAAAAAATTAGCAGAGCTGAAGCAGAAGTGGGTACCCGCCTATTCTACATGCATCGATTGATAAGAAATATGGACAAGACTAGCTGTAAATCGAACCTGAACCGGCGACTCCGTTTTCCGTGCTGCTAATCAAATAGAGTTTATATTTTTTTTACGCAAGTTGACGAAAAGTCATGTTAGCATGAAGCGTGTTTTATAGATGAACAGCGTCGATGTGTAGGCGTAAATTTACTTATATTTATATGCCCATACCCTAAACTATTATTTAAGCTTGCCTCATTATCACCACGTTAATGAGTTTAGCTTCATACAGAAAAGAGAATTTCATGATATCTCTGAAAGAAAATCTAAAATTAATTAGATTACAATTTAATTAGCGTGTCGCATGATCTTCATGCAAACAATCTGCAGGCAATCAGAAGATGTTTAATGTAATCTGGCGCAAAATCAAAAGAGGAAATGAACCAGTAACGTTTGAACCAATTCCACTGGTGAATGGTCTTTTTGTTAATTGGTACCACCGTATGCAAGGCAGTAAAGCCACTAAGACACAAGGGTTACAAGATGTGGAATAATTAGGAACAGATACATTAATAATGAGCCAGAAACAAAGAGCAATCATGAGGGCGGTAGATGGGGATTGGCATTGTATTTAATTTTTTTTTTAAAGATTAAGGTTGTTTGGAAAGCATGGGGCTGGAAGGTAGTTCTACAAGCGACAACTGCGAGAAGCGTAACTGTTAGAATTTATGATTGAATCTATTAAGCCTAAATGTCAAATGCCTTTACAATTACCTTTTTCTTTCTACAAATATTTTCATGATTTTTCCCATGTGCCTCGACTACTTGAATTTAAGCGTACTACTACATTAGCATCTAGTTCACACCCGTTTACTGTTGAAAGAGATAAATGCAACCTCAACTTCTACTCCAACAGTATCTCTTCTCGCACTTCCCGTCTATGGAACTCACTTATTTTTACTGGCTTGCCTGATAACTACAAATCTCAAAAATTTTAATACAAATTCAATAGCCATCTTCTGTCTTATTGGATCCCGATAAACTTTTTGTTTTTCCTTTATCCATTTTTATAACTAATCTTTGCTCTTATTTTCACTCTATGTAATAGAGTAATAGGTGCATTGCCGCCATGTTTGGGGTGAAATAATTAAGAAAATATATCATTAAATGTTCAGCAGCGTGACGTATATTATAAATAACTTGATTTTAAATAACTACGGACTTAGTCAATTCCTCTCAACGAAGAGATATGCGGCTTTAGTTTTTTCTCCAAATATGGATTCTACGTCTTGTCAGGAAGTAAGGAACTTCTCTGTCTGTCTGTCTCTCTCTCTTTCTCTCTCTCTCACTCTCTCTCTCACACTCTCTCTATCTCTCTATCTCTCTATCTATCTATTATATATCTACCTGTCATCCGGTTTTCACAAATGTGCACTTCCCATGCAAAGGTTGACCCGCCACCTGTTCACATGTAGGGAGAAACCACTGACATCTACAGCTGGTGATTAACAAGTGTTATCTCTCAGGTCAACGGCCGATAACTCAGGGTTTTCTGATGCTCCGTCTTAACACTGCGTGCAAAGACGATTTTGGCAACAACGTATGTGAGATATATACTTTGCATGATCACTGGCTAAAATATTGAACCATTGTAGCTTATATGGTAAGTTGTTGTAGAGTAAGACTAAGCGTAGTTCCTTCTTTTTCTTACCACTTGACAATAAATTACTCTTACTTATAAATATGGCAAGTAGCCACATTAGAGTAGGATTTGACTCAGGTTTTCCGTTCTAATTTTAGATTATTTCATAAACTTCTTTGTTTTCGATATCTAGTCTTCTTTTGCTCCGACAGTCTGTCTACGACTTTCCTAATTATCAGCTATTTTGAACAAGGGCATTACACCATGTTGCAAGTGCATTTACTTCCTTCATATTTATTGCTCTTTTTTATTGTGTCCTGTGTTATCAATCTCTATGGACTTAAATTAGTATATTTCCATATATCTATATTAGAAGAGATGTTTCTCTGTCCATCACATACTGGGTCAAACAAAAACACCATAAAGTTGGAGACAAATACAGTCAGCAAAGAGTAGGAATAAGAAAAAAGAAAATGTAATAGCTGACTGGATGTGAATACAAGTACAAAATATATTCAGTAAGTTTCAGGAATATGAAAAGTGAGTGTTGTAGAGAACTAAGCGTACTTCCTTCTCATCCCTACTATTTAGACAATGAACTGCTCCTACTTATAAATATGGCAAGTAGCCACATTAGAGTAGGATTTGAGGAGTAGTTGATTTACTTAATTTTTTCCGTTCTATGTATGCGTATTTAAATACCTCTTTTCTCTCTTTTCTCTAACTAGTTTTCTGTTCCTTTTATACTTTCTCTAACTACGGCCTTCCTAATTCTCGGCTATTTTGAACAAAGATCACATTATACTCGATCTCATGCAAAAATACTTGGAAAATTCTAACGTTCCAGTAAGTATCATACTCACTCTGCTATAATTTATCTCTACAAGAAGCTGATCAGACCAAAAAGGAAGTATTACTGCCATATGTGGACTGGAGCTGCACGATCCTTATTCTCAATTCTTGATTGAATTTAAACGCATCTACCCGGCCGTGCGACTGATGAATTATTTTCCTGACTGCAGTCTTTTTTTTCCCCCATGGATGAAAATTGGCGAGCCTCTCTCTGCTCTATTACTATTCCCATAGCATACGTTCTGACAAACTACATTCCTTAATCCCAGCTCACCTGATCTTTACAGCTCGAACCCACATACAAAAGGGCGAATTCATTCACTTCGTATTCACTTCTTAAGAAGTTCCATTCGGCACAGCTTCTTCCCTTCTTCTGCAGTATGTGTTCCCAATCACTACATTCTTGGCCTGTTCATGTCTAGGGTTAACCGACAACTTTCCTACATAAACCTCAGGAAAATCACCCCTTTCCCTTGCTTAGGCCCATGCAATAGCACACCGTAATCCTCTACCTTCAGAGGTGATTGGATCTTATATTGGATGAACATTGAATAAACCACAAGATATTTTTCTATAGAATTCCAATAAAATATCTTAATGAGAAGTACTTAGTTTTGTAACAAGTTTATATCATACATTTCTTCTTATTTATATTAGCCATTTTCACAATCCACTGCGTGATTACCGCAGTAATGTGTTTTTCTCTTAATCATATGTGGTCAGATGTGACTTCAAGCCTAAAGAGGTTAGTCTTCCCGATATATTACACCATAACTAGAAGAAAACGAAGAGATAGCTTCTACTCTCACCCAAGACGTAGTGTAGCCAGTATATATATTCACGCACTTTTCATTGAAATTATATGAGGTTCTTCTAACAGGACTTGCAAGCTTATCATCTTGAACAACACAAAAGACGCATTGGTATTTTATACAGAACCGGTTTTAAACAGAGTATATTTAGGAAAATTCCTTAGTGTATATAAGCATATAAACATTGCAAAAGCAATTTAGCTAGAGCAGAAAACATTATTGTATGTGAAAAAAATCAATCAAGAAGTGCAGTTGATCATAAAATACACCCGCCTTTTCATCTGTTATTATGCTGTGGCCGCTTTGTATGGCGGCCATATTTCTCTATAGCGTTAATGTTATAGTTCACTACTTAGAGTTTTACTATTAGCAGTATTTACTTTAAGTTACGTCATTTTTTTCTGTACTTCCTGCCCGTCTAATAACGAGAGTGTGTTATTACTCACGAAACGTAGGAAACATTAACTGGCACCGTCAAGCGTAGCTATAATGGTGATTATTTTTCAGTCCATGTAATAAAAGAAAAATTGCTAAACCAGCCGTGGTAATGATGGTTTCTTGTTTAAATAATCATTCAAGAAGTCGTTAAAGACATACATCTTTTTCGTGGGGTGGGGGATAAAGATGCGGTGCAGGAAATATCCTCTATCGTACCGCAGATCTGTTTTTCACTTGCCAGATCTTAATCATTTTACACTATTTATATTGTTCGCACTGTTCTTCTCAGCTTTATTGCCACATTCACGACGTTTCGGCCATTTTACGCTCAGAACTTGTTCATACATCGGCCGAAATGACGTGGACAGTTCAATAAAGATGAGGACAACAGTTCGAACAATGTAAATAATGTACATAGTTACA
>OZ010579.1:86412236-86439736 GCA_963932145.1 Acanthosepion lycidas
ACGTCAAAAATGTCGTTAAAAATACGTCAAAAACCGACATTATTTTTGCACCAACCTAATGCATAACAATTTTAACTGCCGCACCATATTGGTTTTCGATAATGACTGCGATGGCCGAAAGTACTTGAACAGAACAATAGCAATTTATGAATTTTGGACAGAGCACAATACTCAACTTATTCGAAGGTTGGGAAAAGACAATACGGAAATTAAATAGGTAGACCATATTGGTTCTTTTTAATCAAACATATTTGGATAAAGACTTCCTAGTGAAAGGTACCTTATTCACACACACACACACACACACACATATATATATATGTGTGTGTGTATATATATATATATATATGTATGTATGTATGTATGTATGTATATATATATAAATGAGAGGAAGAGAGGATGGAGTGAAATTCCACTGTTTATAACATTTACTTTTTAAAAAGTGCGCAATACAATGTAGAGAAATATATTATTATTATTTTTATTATAAGAGATTAGGATAAAAACATGTTGAAATCGCTACACAAAAGCTAACATGTTTCAATAACTTGACTGTATTTCTCCAGATGATGTCAAATTACTGGTGATTAAATGATTTTTAAGAAAATTTAAAAAGAAAGCTTTGTTTTTTAAATTTTCTTAAAAATAATTTAATCACCAGTAACTTGACATCATCTGGAGTACAGTCAAGGTATTGAGACATGATAGCTTTTGTAGAGCGATTTCAACATATTTTATTATAATTTATAAACTCCTATAATATATATATATATATATATATATATATATATATATATATATATATATAGCGAGAGAGAGAGAGAGAGAGATGGAGAGAGAGATAGCTAGCTAGCTTAGATAGATAGATAGATAGATAGATAGATAGATAGTGATGTGGGTGCCAAAGTTGGTCCCACAGAAGTAAAACACGGAACACGGATTAGAAAGATATATTAACAACAGGTTACAGAGATAGTGTAAGCAGAGCTTACTATAAGTTAGTGTCCAACACTGTTAGTCGTACTAGACTCTCACTGTCTCTCTGTGTCACTCTCTATCACCCTCCATCACTCTCCGTAGAGTGCTATGTCGCCTACTTAATATAGGCCTGGAAGAGTGTATTTTGTAGGTAGTTTCCGGTCTCACAATACCCCCTTTCCAAAGAGTTTTCTTTTTGAAAAGGAGAGAAAAAAATAAAACTTAATACTTTTTCCTCTTGGGATTTATTGTTTCTCAGCTGGAAGTAGAGATTTTGATGCGTGAGCCACAGCTTTTCGCGAACCGTCTGGCATTTTATGTAATATGCAAGCGCCTATGCCGTACGAGCTTGCATCACTTGCGACTATGATGTCGAGACTAGGGTTGAAATGTGTGAGTGAGAGGTCTGAAGTAAGAGTTTTCTTGATCTTCTCGAATGCGTCTTGGCATTCCGGGGTCTATGACCATGGTTTGTCCCTTTTTAAAAGTTGGTTTAGAGGCCCTCTCAAATTTTGCATGTTCTTAATGAACCCTTGGTAAAAGTTAGCTAGGCCGAGGAAGCTTTGTAACGCTTGAACGTTATCTGGGGCCGGCATGTTTCTGATCGCGTTGGCTCTTTCTGGATCCGGCCGACGACCATCTTTATTTATAATGTGCCCTAAGTATTTAAACTCTGGTAAGAAAAAGTCACACTTTGCCTCCTTAACCTTAAATCCGTATTCTTGTATCTTTTCGAATACGTTTACTATATGATTTCGGTGCTCTGCCGTAGTTTTACTAGTAACTAGTGTATCATCCAAATAGGCTGTTGCGTAGTCAAGATCGCCCAGCATGGCGTCCATGACCTGCTGGAAAATTGCAGGCGCAACCTTTACTCCAGCCTGTTGTATTTGTACAACCCTCTCTGTGTGTTTATGCAAAGCAATTTGGAACTTTCTTCTTCCACCTCTATCTGAAGGTATGCGTCCGGGAGGTCGATTTTAGAAAAAAAATTTCCACCATTGAGTTTATTGAAAATTTCTTCAGGGCTTGGGAGAGGATAGTGGTGATCTTGCAAGGCATCGTTTAACCGTGTGGAAAAATCTGCGCATTTGATTGGACTTCTTTTTTACGTAGACCGTAGGTGCTGCCCACTCGCTGAAATCTGTTTTTGACAGAATACCTGCTTGTTCGGGTCTATCTAACTATTTATTGATTTGTTCTAGAACAGCGAAAGGGACATTCCGTTTCTTTTTGAATAGCGGTTGTGCACCGTCCTTCACATTGAACTTAGCTTTCATTTTAGTACATTTCCCAAGGCCGCCAGAAAAAAAGCTGGGGAAATTGTTGTTTGAGTTCCTTTTTTAGATTTACCAAATTGGACGCTGTACTTTGCATCTTGCGACAAAATGTACTCATTGGGCAATCCCAAAGATTGAATTTTTCTATCCAATCAGTTCCAAATAAGTTTTCTGAAGTTTTTAATACGTAGGCTTTGAACTTTTTGGTAACTCCATTTAGTGTTACTGTAAGTATTACCTCGCCTAAAATGTTAATATTTTCGCTAGTTACGGATGTTGCTGTTTTATCCGTTTTTAATAAGGTCGGCTTGCTCAATTTTCGCCAAGTACGCCAGTTAATGGTTGAAATATCAGAACCCGAGTCAAGCTGGAATTTAATGGACTTATTGAAAATATCCACTGTTACATATTTTCTTAAATTCCTATCGACAATATTGTCAGATTGAGCTTGCCTAATTTTATTTTGGGGTTTTTTCGTTCTGTTGGCCTACCAGCACGAAGTTAAAGTATGCCCACTTTTATTGCAATTTTTGCAATATTTTTTGTTCTTAATTGGACAGAATTTCATCCAATGCCATTTACCACAATGGTAACATGGTCCGGGCGGTTTCTTTAACCTATTAGAGTTTTGGTTACTACGTAATTTAGGGCATGAGATTTGCCTTTTGTCTTTTTGATGGGAATAGGAGGTAGACTTACTTCTGATTTTATTAATCTGAGTCATACCTGATTCCTCGATAGTGTTTGGGTCACGCTTTACAGATATTACTCTTTGACACTCCTCTGCCAGTTTTTGGAGAGTCAATCCTTGTTCGTTCTCAAGCTTAGTCAGTACCCGTGGTCTGACTTCGGCGTCTTCTGCTGATACTAGACCTTGTTCGAAAATTAAGCACTTAAAATCATCGGCAGTCAGTTCGGATAGTTTAAAATCATTACATAGCTTGTTTACCGATGCTGCAAACGTTAGAAAATCTTGCTGGTTGTCTTTGACTGTGTTCATTTCCAACGTTTGTGGAACAAGGTGGTGTTAGGCCCGAATAATTCCGATAGGAGCTTAATCGTCTCTGAAAAATCCAAGTCGGTCGTTTTCTTGGGTAGTATGAAGTCTACGAACCTACTATGTTCTGTAGTTCCCAGTTTTCTCAATAGAAGACGTACTTTTTTTTTCCTGGGCCATTGTTCACAGTCTACGTGGAAAATATCTTCGTAGCGCCTGTAAAAAGCCTGGAACGTTTTGTCTTCCTCTGGTACTTATTCAAAAGTTTCTATTGAATCGTAGATTGTACTCTGGGAGAATATTGTATCTTTTTGAGAGATTGAGCCTTTTAATGCTTTTACGAGTAATTCTTTAAGTTGTTTCTGTTGTAGTTCAGCATTCTGAAGCGTAATTTTTTGGAATTCCATTTGGTGTTTATGTAAATCCAAAAATAGTTGTTGTCTTCTGATTTTTGTTGCTGGTCAAAATTTAGTTTTAACATTTGGGCAGCTACTTTTTGAAAATCTTCCATATTTAAAAATGACAGCGCTTTTTTGTTACTTTGAAACACGTGTACTAAGAGGAGGTACACAAAAAAATCTTGATAGATTTTTGTTCCTTTTTTTTTCTTTTACAGAAAAAAAGTATGGACAGACAATAGTTAAACTAAACTAATTACGTGTGTTTAGATTTTTTTCCCGTGGTTCCGTTAATTTTAACTTAATTGAATAATATTTCACCACACTTAGGTATTTTCTTTTTATATAGAGGTACAAAAAGAAGAATACTCACCTCAGTGAATTTGAGGGGAGAATAATTTTATGCCCGAGTTCAACTCAGTTACAAACTTGGGTCCGAAAACTTGAGTATAATGGTAGTACTTGATCTTGTGTTGTTAGTTTTTTTTTTACGAACAACTGTTCTTTTTTTCTGTGTGTGTGGGTGTGTAGAAATCGTTCTCGTATTGGACAGACTTTAATATTCCGTAGATGTCGAATCGCTAGTTTGTCAATGGCGTTTGGTATTGGAATATATATAGACGCTGGGTGTTTAGCTTTTAAATCGCTAATGTATTAATACCAGATTAATTTCACGTTCAACACTGCTGTGGGAACGCGTGGAGTTTGTGTATTTTTCGAGTACTGTCGCTATTGATACGGTGAGAACTAAATTCTCGAAACTTTTCTGTCGCCACTGTTGTGGGTCTGGCAAGGTATTGCGATTTTCGACGTGAATACGTTTTACGAATTCTTCGTCGACCCAGATGTGTGATTGGTAAGGTATTTAAGATTCGCCGTGAGTGCGTTTCTAGAATCCTTCGTCGCCACTGATGTGGGTTTCTAGAATCCTCGTCGCCACTGATGTGGGTGCCAAAGTTGGGCCCACAGAAGTAAAACACGGAACACGGATTAGAAGTAAGAAAGATATATTAACAACAGGTTACAGAGATAGTGTAAGCAGAGCTTACTATAAGATAGTGTCCAACACTGGTAGTTGTACTAGACCCTCACTGTCTCTCTGTGTCACTCTATATCACCCTCCATCACTCTCTATCACTCTCCGTAGAGCGCTATGTCGCCTACTTAATATAGGCCTGGAAGAGTCTATTGCGTAGGTAGTTTCCGGTCTCACAATAGATAGATAGATAGATAGATAGATAGATAGATAGATTCAAATTATTTATTTCTGATCACGTTACATTTCCCTGATATTAGGCCAGTTAGGTCACATTTAAGTAGTTATAAACACCTACCAAACTCGTAAATTACTAGTTAACAATAGTAATATAACAGCCTCATGTACATAATTAAAAAAGAAAACCCAATACTGATTACCATCATCTAGGGACACAGCCATAATGTGCTGAGTATGTTTGGAAAATAAGACATTCCTATAGCTCTAAATGCATTTATAAAAAGTCTATACATTGAGATAAGATTAAAAATAAAGTTATGCTTGTTAATGCATAAAAGAATAATCGAAAGCACTTAGACATACAGAACATTCAGATAATTTATACATAATTTGTGTCCAATAAAAGAAAAAAAATAAGCAATTATAAATATACAAAAAAATTAAATGAAGAACTTAACCACCGTAGTACCGTATCAGTTGTTTTAAAGGAAACTATATCTATCTATCTATCTATCTATATATATATATATATATATATATATATATATGCGTGTGTGTGAGAGAGAGAGAGAGGGAGAGAGAGAGTGAGTGATGACAATAATTCTACCTGCCATACCAATTTGGTTCTTGACAATGACTGCGATGGTCAAATGTACTTGAACAGAACAGTAACAAAATATGAACTTTGGGCAGTTTATCTACAACATCGATCACAGTACTAAACAACATTCGATGGTTGGAAAATACAATAAAAAATTAAACAGACAGACCATATCGGTTCTTTTTAATCAAACTTATTTGGATGGAAACTTCCTACATAAAAAATAACTTTTTCATATATACATATATATATATATTCTTTAGTTTCGCCCTTATTATTTTATCTCTTTCGCCAATTCACTCCCATTTCTGGTTGTATAATTAAACTCAATATAGTTTGTTTCATTATTTTCATCTTTTCATCTCTCTTTTATTCTTTATATTTTATTCTATTTTTTTAAAGATCTATATCCTTTGGTTTCCAGTCCAACATTCCCCACCTTCTATTTCTGAGGCCTGTATTCTAATTTTGACCATTTGTTCAATCCTCGCAGAATTCTTATATTTTTCATTTTCTAGTTACCAGGGCAACAGACTTAATTCTTGTCAGTTTTGTTCCAGCAATTTCCAACGTGACTTCCGTATCTTCCCCATTTTTCTTCTTTTTTAAATATCTATTTTTGTTTTGGTTATGCTACACTTTATTCATTCTTGTTTGAATGAGAAATAACTATTTCCATAACTCATTTTTCTCCGTTCGTCTCTTAAATAACATGCCATATGTCTTCGTGACAATCCGGCTGGCTGAATTGTTCGTCAATTTTCTAAATATTAGTCGATTTTTGCAGACAAGGATTCTTTTAAAACGGATCGAGCGTTTCTTTCTTTTGTGTAAACATGAGAAAAAGCAGACAACATGTCTGCACTAGGCAGAAAAACAGCAAATTAGATACCGTATGCATAACATTTGCATCTAAGGCACTGAATCGATGAAACAAAGAGAAGAGGTCTCTGATCACAGTTTACTTTGCTTTGTAAATGACCATAACTACATTCTCCCTGCTATGTGCCAGCATACAATTCATATAGACTCATATGACTGCCAGGGTCGCTTTGTTTATTCTTGCATCTGGAGATGTGGGCATTGACGTGAGAGTGACCATCACGAAAAGCAGAAGCAACGAACCGATTTCGAATTTCGCTTGTAGTTGCTAATGAATCGCATTTTTGTTGTTCCTATCATCTAATCAGATATCATAACGAGATCGTCTCGTCATTGGCACACGCGGATAATTAACAATGATTTTTCTTTAATCAGTTCATTTCAAACAAGTTAATAAAAGCCACTAGGATTCAAAGGATTACTGAACGTGAAGGAAACAAAGAACAGAATTCTATGAGGCAGAAGATAACGATTGATATTTATTTTACATTTTTGAAGATCGTTGCTTGTTTGTTGTTTTTTCTCTCTTTTTTAATCATTTCGCCCCAAGCAAGGTGGGAATGCCACTAGTACGCAAAGGGTACATGGAATGAAAGTTTGAGAAAAGATTGAGCACAGGGAAGATTAAGGAAAGAAAAAAATATGAATGGAATTCAAGAAAATAGAAGATTACGATTGACGTTATATTTATATTTTTTTTAAATCGTATTTATAAGGGAAGCAATTAAGCGGAAGGGAATTCTACATACAGCAAGTGCGAAAAAATATATTGTTGGAGTAGAACCTATTTACCTATTTCAACAGTAAATTGGTGGGGCCTAAACACCAATCTAATAGCAAGCTTAGTTGAGAAGAAAGTAGGAAGATGGAAGAGATTTTTATATTAACATATACAAACTACTACATTCATCGTAAAAACTCTCAAGTCCTTCGCCAATCAACATATGAGTCAAAATTATATGTATATATAAGTCAGTATAGTAACGTGATGTTTTCTAAGGCGAGACAGATTATCTCACCTTCTAGAAGCCAGTTCAGTTCTACCACAGATTGATTTTTATCGTATCATGTGTCCAACGGAGATCTTTCCCAGTAGCAACTTTTATTATGCTAATCACGTAAGGCATGACCAAACAGATTTTTCTAAATTGCGATATCTTTGAAGATGAAAGAAGGCTTGGAGAATTCTTCTCACAATCTCCACCTAAGGAAAGCGGTTAGAAATCGATTTTAGAAGTTCCAAGGAGCGACAAGAACAACAAGTAGAAAAAAGGGATAGCAATAAAAGAAAGAAAGCTGGGGAGAACCATGATCCTGTAAGTCTGAAAAAAAGATATAATATATAGATAATCTACAAAAAAATGCAGTGCGTGATTGTTATTATTATAAATTTAGTAAGACATAAGTGAGGTGATTTTGATACATAAATGGCGTATTGATTTGTGGCCTTTTGTCAGACTATTTGTAACCTATTAAATATGTTGATTTACAGTAAACTCTTAGTTTATAATAGATATCTGCTCGAATTAAAAGACATATTAAGAAACAGGTAAGTTATTTGTCTCTTTTAAAAATGAGAATGTCATATCAACTATAATAAAAGAATTAAAGAACGAATCATGACCTTCACATTAGAACCAACCAAAAAATGAAACAACATTACCATGAAGAAAATACAATCTAAAAACAAGAATATATACATTATCTACTCAGATACAGGTGGTAGTAGCATAATTATGAATGTTTGTGGAAACAACGAAAAATAAAATGTCTGTTAAACGGGGAAAGTGTCTGTAAGTAAAATACAAGTAATAAATAATAACAAAGATGAAAAAAACTGAAGAACAGGAAACAAAAAAACGACACTAAAATTCAACCATCCAATAAAAAAAAAATCATTATTAAATATAGAGTGGTTTAAGATTTTTTTTTAAAAATTACAATCTAAACAAAACTAATATAAAAAAAATGAGCTGAAAATGACCAAGCAAAGAAAAGTTTTGTTTTGTTGTTTTCTGTCTTTTTTTTTTTTTTAATTTTTAATAAATGTTACATAGTGAATGTGTTTTGTTGTAATATGAAAACAAAACATACTCTCAAAATTCAGCCTTTAATTTAATTGGTGCTATTAGTAGTATTTTACTAAAAGACTAATTATATGTGACCTTGTAATTCTATTATAATGAAAAGTTTTTTTTTTTTATTAATCAGGTTAATTACGGTTTAGCAGAATAACTAGAAGACCGTATTGAAATAAACGAACACAAAAAAAACAAACGAATTCATCAGTGATTCATATCGGGGAAAACATCGTTTTGCTACAAGGTTCCAGTCGATTTCTTCTCGGATTTTCTGCTGGATCTATTCGTATTCGAGGGCAGATCTTATTCATTAGATCAACGTTTCTACTCGAATATTACCGAAAATATCCTACATCAGTGGTGAATATAGCAAAAAAGATGTTCTTCATCAGAATACTTTATTAAATAACGCCTCATGTAAAGAATTCAAATCAAATTTCCAACAGTTATACCAAATTTCCTGTTTCTCATGATTTAGAAACAAAACATACTCATCAGTCAAACTTGCTATAATGCAATAATGAATTATAAAAATTTCATGTTATATTCTGGTATTAATATATGCTCCAAATAGTTAGAACTTGTATCAGCCGCCATGCTAAATTTTTAGTCTTCACACAATAAACACATAACCATTCAGTTTTCTGTTTATAAACCTACGTTATGTAATGGGCACATTTACTGTTACCGACCGTAGCTACGTATATTGGCATAAATATGAAAAACAAAATAAATGGCACTGGGAGAATGCAAATGGAATTTTCTACCTTAAACAAAAGAAATATGCTAACAAAATACAGAAATGTGTTACATGTCTTCTCCCTGGTCCTGAAAAGTAAAGTTAACGAATATTACAAAGTTCTTCCCTTACTCAAAAATGCTGACAAAATACAATAATTAGTTACATGCCTCCTCTCTGACCTTAAAAAGGAAAGTTTTCAAATGAGGCAAAGCTCTCCTTATCCCCAAAAGCAGCCGAACATTTAGCAAAATTTGTTTTTTTCTGCGTGTCAGAGGATCAGCTTCTCTTCACTGCATTTACCCCTTTGCTTGTCGTTATCCAGATACGAGCTTCACTGATTGGCTGCTAAGGATCATAGACTGACTAAAAGTATGGAATAGTATGGAAAAAGAAGACCGGTTAACCCAATAACGAAACATTTCATATATATATATATATGTGTGCTCTTCTTCGGCAAAAAACGTAACATGTTAATTCGACAAAATTTATATATTCAGGTCAGAAAACATACAATATGGAAAGGCAAACATGCACTTCCTAAGAGTACTATTATGAAGCAAAATATAAAAGATTCAATGAGAATTCTTTCAATATTAATTCTGCTTTAACTGATAAGCAAAAAGAACAAAAAAGTACAGCAATTGTCAATTCTAGTTGTAGCATTTGTATATTTTTCGTTTGATTAATGGCATCACTTATTCTGGTTTAAGTTTACTTTTGAAACTGGGATGTCTTCAAGTGAAAGATAAATAAAAATTGCCATTTCAAAAATTATAGATGCTGGGATTGATTATAGTTCACTTGCATGATTGAGGTAAAAAAAAAATCTTATGTCACGTGATCAGAAACGTCTAAATGACTTCACATCTTCTGATCGACACTCGTCTGCTTAACCTTGGGATTATGCATGATCCACCCGATTTAAAGATGAAAATTCTATTTACTGACTAAAAGAAGTCTATTTCAAGATATTCTTTATATTTTAAACATTTTCCAGTCCCACAAAGTAAAAATCTAGAAAATGAAACAGAAGACACCAAAACCTGAAGGTGCATTGGAAAAAGAACAAAACATTACTTTTAAAAGCTATGAATCGTATTAAAAAAACAAAAACAAGGTAATAATGTAATATCAGTCCTCCTATATTAAAACGAATGCTGGACAATCTATTTACATTTGAATAAAAAAAAAACAGAAGCAAGTTATGTTGAGAAACCAATTACGCGAACATGTGAACAACGACAATAAAAAAGAATACTTATACTTCAAATCAGAAAGAGACATTTGGTATTTTTCTAGAGTAGGAAAGTGTGAAGTATCTGATATCCACAGGACGTATTGGAGACAAAATGGGCAGAAAAACTGCGAATAACATCCCTCTGCATCTCCCAAGCACTAAAACCGATAGAAAGTTATAAATTCGGGTCCGAAGTAGACTTCGTCTCGCAATTCATCACTGGTCCTGATTTATTTTAAAAACAGACCTGTGCGAGAATTCTTAATGGAGAAATGGTCAAATCTAGCTTTCTCTAGAATACCATGTGACATGGTCAATAGAAATAGTATTTTAAGGCTTAGACTATCTGATTTTGTTAAATACAATACAATAGGAAGCAAAAATCATGAAAAGAATATCAGAAATATATATATATATATATATATATATATATATATATATATATATATATATATATAAGTGAACATTAAAGTCAACACTTAGAGGCGATGGGCTGTTTCATACAAGACACAATCGTCAATCCTGACGATTGCGTCTAGCATGAAACAGCCTGCCGCATCTAAGTGTAGACTTCAATGTTTATATTTGCACACGCTCTATCTCTGATATTGAGCACGTTATCCCATAAATATAGCACACTTTAAGACTATATTTCTTCATATAGATAGATAGATAGATAGATAGATAGATAGATAGATAGATAGATGAACAATACAAATTAAAATACGGCTTGAAATTCCACAAATATTTGCTAGACAAATGGAAACCTCACCTGGATGACTGCCTTATTCTAAAGACGCACACATTCGACCAAAATGAATTCAAGACCATAATTAACAGCCTCAATAATAACATCCAATTCACAGTGCAATTCGGTCCAGAATAACTTCCACTCCTGCACGTTTTAATCATATAAAAGATGCAAACATTGAAACGGACATTCATCGCAAACCAACTGATTCTAAACAATACCTGCTATTCACCTCAAGCCATCAATACGAATCGTCCATTAAATCTAGCGAGAAGAATTTGCACAACTGTCTCAAATTATGAAAAGCGGTGTAAAAGACTCCAAGAATTGAAAGGAAGCACCCAGCGTTATTAAGAGATAACAGAATAGAATGTGTCAAAGCAATAGATATTCAAGAATTACAAAAAAGAATTACACCCTAAGAAATACAAACGCATACAACATTATCCACAAGAACTTCCCACTATTTAGACACGATTCAAGAATGAAAAAAAAAGCACTCGAAGCACATAAAATAATCACAGGCAAAAGACAAGAATATCCCCCACCTCCAAAAAAACTACTCATCTGTGTCAAATTACCAACTGTAAAAAAGTGTGGTCGCCCTAATTTCACGACTTGCACTGACCTCATTCAAGGCATAATCTATATGAAACTTATTTTGTAAAACATGTTTATCCAAAACTTCATTCAAAAATGTATTAAATACAAAGAAATGTAAAGGATGTGACGAAAATGATATCGGGTAATGCAAACTCACTCTCAGAATAACAATTCATCGCCAATAGATACAACACGCACCGCAAGATATTAGGTTGGTGCAAAAAATAATTTCGTTTTCTCACATATTAACATATGTGAGAAAACGACATTATTTTTGCACCAACCTAATAGATACCACTCAGTCAGTATTTAGACTCGTATGCAAAAAATAAGTCTCCCAAGTTTATCTTTGCCCAGACAATACCACAAACCAAACAGTTGTGAATGAACAAAATATATTTTTCCAAAAATACAAACAATATCTGACCAAAATCTGACTAGATGTATTTACTAAGGATTACCCACCCCCACACACAGGCGAACACAAGCACACACATACTCCCACACATGTACACCTACACCTAACATTCTTGTCTGTTTTACTGATGGTCTATTACTATTATCATTATTATTAAGGCGATTAACCCTTACCCCTCCCCACACCCACAAATAAAAATTCTTGTGCACGTGACTAGTACAATGAACATTTTGGGATTGACACTAAGGTCCAATAAAATAAAATCCCTGTCACTTGAACTACTTATGTTTTTAGCGACTGAACCATGAAAACCCCAACAAATTTTTATGATCACCAATTTAAGGGCTAAAGATTACTATGCCTGATCAAGGGATCATAATTACCCTATCAGACTGTATTTTAAACAGATAACAATTTAAGCTACCTTTTTTTTTTACAAAAAGAGGTAAGAATTCTCGAACACCAGTTAGACGCTAGACATATCATAGCATAGCCAAATATCTTTATCTCAATTCAAATTTTGAAAAGCATAGTACTGTGAAATAGGTGAAGTTACTCTAAATATTCTTAAAGAATCCACTTGCATTTTCAACTTCTTTTTCTTATTAATGTTCTTTTTATGATACTAATATTCTTTATAAATGTTATGCATTCATGCTTCAGACTACAGTTGAAGAATTACCAAAATTAAAGAATTTAATATCAGTTAGATTCCCTTCTGCTAAAAATGGAGCACATTCCCTTCTGCTAAAAATGGAGCACATTTATTAAATACTTTTTTTCTAAACTTCACTATTTAATTCATATTATTCAACAGTATGCAGTTTTCGTAGTAATTTCACTATTTTTTTTCTAGATGCCTAATGACTTTGTGGACGCTCTGTACACACACACACACACACATATATATATATATATATATATATATGTATATGTTTGTGTGTGTGTGTGTGTAGCGTGTTCATTTTTATTAACTATTTTTGTATCATATATAATTGATACAAAGATAGTTAATATAAATGAACACGCTACCGCCCCTTGTCTGAATGATTGGATTTCCCTGTATCCTAGGTAACAGCGAATTATGGATTTATGTGTGTGTTTAAAACTCAGTAAATTTTAAAATAAGTTATATATTCGCTTGAAGATGAAATGGATCTAATGCTTTTTATTTAATTATAAAATTAAATTTGAAGTTTTTAGCTTCCATTTTCGAAACACGGTTACTATTGTGTAGCGAAAAACATATTTTATATCACTTAAATTATAATATATATATATATATATATATATATATATATATATATATATATATATATATATATATATATAGTAATTCATCGTGTGTAGAAGAATCCTCAACAGAATATTCTGTTGAGGATCCTTCTAGGCTCGATGAATTACTATATGATCATTCTAATTCCTCAAAATTCTTTCACTTGATATATTAGGTTGGTGCAAAAATAATTTCGTTTTCTCATATAGTAACATATGTTAGAAAACGAAATTATTTTTGCACCAACCTAATATAAGGATATATATAAATATATAAAGATGTTATATGATAAAAATATAGCTTTAAGCTATGGTATATCTATGATTTAAAAGTGCGTATGTAAATATAACAGTGGAGTCAACACCCAGCGGCGACAGTCGGTTTCATGCTTGAGCGCAATTTTCTATTTCTTATTCTCAGAATTCGTTAAAAGAACCACATCACCGTCGCGTAATGTCTCTTCTAGACGTGTAACCTACACCTAGCTATGAGCTAAATAGTAAGACTTTTATCTCGAAAAATGTTTGTTATTCTAAAAATATTCTCTCGCAAAAGATGATATTCTTAGAATTCGAAATGTCGGCTTTAATTAATACACTGAAGGTGGATAAGCCTTAAAAATATAAATAAAAACATTTCTTTATCTCTGTTTTCTAACATTTCCGGCCATAAATGGGATTAGGTGTTTCGTAGACATCTGACACTACTTTTTTTTTGTCTAAGAGTATTTCCTGTCTCTTCATATGTTGCTTAGTTTCTGAAAGGTAACTTCTGCTATTACTGTGCACCTACGGATATGTGCACCAAGCATCAAGAATACAAGTTGTAAAAACTTCTGAAGGATATTGTTAATTTTCAATAGATTGTGGTTACGTTACACAGTTTAATTTATGTATCAATTAAATGTTGTATTAAAAAACAAAAGCATGCAATAAAATAGAGCAATAGAGAAATTATTAGGTTGGTGCAAAAATAATGGCGTAATAATGTCGTTTTTTGACGTATTTATTAATGTCAAAAAACGACATTATTACGTCATTATTTTCACCAACCTAATAATAACACCATGCTTCCTTAATGATTGCTATATGATATATATGAATTTACTTCGCTAATTGTGTTTATATCGGGAAATTAAAAAAATATTTTTTAGCGTTATGAAAAATAAAATGTTGAATTTGTTAAGTAATGCTTAATGCTGTTTGTTAGACAATTTTTTTTTCTTTGTTTATCTGCCGCGTTTTATAGAAATTTCAAGCATTAGGTATAATTTCAGGTTTTGTGTGAGGTGTGCTTAAATTTCCAAATATCATCTTCTAAATCTATACAAAAACAGAGCAGGTGCAATGTTGAAATTACAGTTATTTCTCACCTTTCAACATTTCCCTCTAAGATATATAATGTTGTTTAAAAATCGAACAACTACAGCTTTAAACGTAACAACCCGAAGTTGTCGTTAAAATATATGAACATAACCTTTAATAAAAGTTGAAAATATCCAAAAGCGAATTATGAAAAGGTAACTGGTATTAAGAAGTAGTCGAAATTCTTAGTATAATGTGTGAAACAAAAAATCATTGTTTTGTTCAGGAAAATTGAGATTTTAAAAAAAAGAACAACAAATGCTAATGAGGGAAATTAACCGTTTTCATACAGGAGAATTTCAGTACACATTAAAAATATATTTAGCGTTACTGTCCTTAGCTGAAACTCAGCAAAGATTTTATTTCAAACAGTTTTAAGGAATTTGAATTTCTCAAATCCACTAATTGTTATAGCGCTTTCTAATAATAATGGAAGTTTTCTTCAAAGTTTAAGTTCTGCTGATGTAAAGAGTTGTTATATCATAATTTCCTCTTCTGTTTATATATTACTCTTTTCTTTTTTTTTTTTTTTTTTTTTGATGCTCGCAGAAATGAAGACGGGATGTAGGTTTTGTTAATTTGGTGAAGCCGTTTGTTGTGATTTGCTTTCGTATCTGATGGAAACCTGTTTTCTGATAGATTTAAAGCATTTATTCGTTTGAACAATTTTAATCATTGAGCTGAGAAATTGTTAGTATATATATGATGATTTAGACATTTGTGAACGAGATGGATGCTATGCGTGACATCCGCATGAAAGCCTAGATCAAAGTAGACTACTCCTGAATATGAAGACATGTAGGGGTTTTTATAGCATCGTAAAATATTTTTAGACAGTATCATTGTCTCCTGTAGTAAATTATTGTACCTAATCTAGACACTGATGTATTTTCGTCGCATTTGCCATAACTACTCTCATTCTAATTACAGTCCATAGTTTCTGTCTTAGAAAGTTTTCTCTTGTCTTCCTTCTTGGAACAATTGGTTTAAAATGTATCAATTTATTATTATTATTTTCAGAATGTAAATAAACTACAAAGAAAATCAAGCCTACAAGAATAAGAAAAACGAAATAAACATATCAAACAATAAAGAAAAGGTTTTTGTTCAGTGAAGCAAACAAAAAATAAAACAATTCTGGAATCGTCAGCGAACGAACATTTTTTTTTAAATTCTTAGCTTCACTATTTACATTTTTCGGACTATTGTCCTCATCTTTGTCGTTTCGGCCGTTGTACGCTCCGGCCTTCTTCGGGGGGTTGGAATGCCGAACTGAACCCTTTTCGCTCACTGGGGTAGATTTCTCTAGTTCCATGTCAGTTATCAGTTATCTCCTGCTAATTCCCCTCTCTAAGTTCTCACACACTTTGGGTCCTGTCACTGGATCCAACTAACGACTTTATCCACTGTGCCATGTGTCCTTGAGGATATCTGTGTATGAATTTCTTGGTATTATAAACGTAATGTCTTCAGCAACCGTTTTTTACCAGTTCTCATATTGCAATTTTTGCTGTTATCATTTCGTGTTTTTACCAGAGCTCATATTGCAATACTTGATGCTATTATCGCACGTGGAACTAGAACAATCTACCCCAGTGAGCGAAATAAAGGGTTCAGTTCGACATTCCAACCACCTGAAGAAGACCGGAGCGTACAACGGCCGAAACGGTGTAATAAATATGGCGACGAAGATGAAGACAATAGTCCGAATAATGTAAATACTGTACATAAAACCTCATCTCAGAAATATAGAGAGATTCTTAGCTTCAATAAACATAATGTTTTTCAGCTACATTCCAAGTGAACATGGCAGAGTTCCCCGCTGTAAGTCCTACAAATGGTTGATATTTATCAACCCCCCCACGTGGGTTAAATGTGGTACAAGGCCGGTTTAATGTGGGTATCTCCAAGCCCGTAGGCTCGGCCAAAAATATGACCTTTGAACCCACCTAGACGGGTTCAGGTCCTGTCTACCTCCCCGAAGGAAACCTTGCCCTTCGGCAAAGCTTCCTCCGAGTTCCTCTCTGCAGTAGAGAGTTTGACAGAAAACCAGAGTCGTAAATCGAAACGGTTTTAAGTCCTACAAATGGTTGCAGTATCTCACATTTAAAGACGTTATCATTTTGTCATTAACATTCGCGCTCCTCCTCGAAGCAGGTGGAAGACGGGCCCGCAAAAACAGAATGGTACCGGCATCTTTTACAAGCTACCCGCATCCAAAAGGTGGAACTAGTTGTTAGGGTTTACTCATCCACTGCCTATTGTCGACCGTGTTCTATGGCGACCGTCCATTAAATAGTGAACAGTTTTAACGCTATTTAACTTCGTTAATCAATCAAGAACTAACGCTTCTCGTGTAATTTAACCCTATATCTTCAATAAAAACGCCGTTCCAATGTCACATACTTATCTACATTGTTCTCATTAATGATCTGGGATCACGGCCATATCACGTTGAAACACCGGTTCCTTTATGATCACGGAAGTTAGCAACTTCGAGCCCGGTCATTATCTAGATGGTTGACCACTTGGGAATGCCCGGCGCTGTAATCTTGTGTGAACATGTGGCGTAAGGGATAATGACTCGGAAATGTTAATCGGAGACCCAAATTCTTATATCATTTGGATCCGTTATATTTCACTTATATTCTAGCAAATACACTTGGAAAAAGTATGAATCTAACACTTCTCCCCTATCTATGGATTAATTAGTAAAACGTGTATCATTAAATTCTATGTATCTCAAAAGAATTAATACAATCTGAAAATATTTTCTGGTTTTAAATAATCTGTAATGTGTTGATAAACCGTAGAAAACGATATAAATAAATTAATCATTAACGATCCAACCAGGAAGTTCTCAGATATGTATTAAACTTATTTGAAAGTGGCACTATATTTATGCACATGTTTCCCGAAGTCAAGTTGCAGCCAAACTCCATTCTAAGCTAATTCAAACAGCTCATTGGGGAAAACAGGTATGAGACTTTCAATTCTCCAAAAACCAAATTAGCATAAATTCATCATCATCGTTCAGACCCTATTTTTTCAAGTAACAGTGAAGGGTCCACATCCAATATGGCGCCTTGCTTGTTAAGCGTCACAAGCACACACGTTCTCGTCATATTTCAAGTGGAACGTGCTTTGCTAAAAAGTCTGGAAAATGGTCATCTCTTTCTATCGGTTCGTCAAGTACATGAATCCTTCTCTTATTTTCTATCTTTAAAAGTGTCTGAATAGACGAAAAATGGAGTATTACTACCATATCTGGGCTCGAGCAGGCCAACCTTTACTTTTCAGTCTGGACAGAATTCAAAATCGCGCGCGGGAAAGGAGTCCGGGGAACGGCTTATTTTATACTCTGCAGAGGCTTTCCCACAGACCCGACGTGGCTAACTTGGCGCTACTCTGTCGCTATTTCCATGGCAAATATTCACATGAGCTTCGTTCTTTTGTTCCACAATATCATACCTTTAGAGCTAGGACACACCATGCTACTCCCACTGAATCAGATTTATTTCATTTACACCCCGTTTCAAATGTAAGATGTAAGTCACACTCAGTTTTTGCCTAGAACAACCACTTTGTATTTCTACAGATTTACACACGAATGCTACCTTGAGCATTACAATATTATTTCATTCCTTTTTTCAATCATATCACTCACTTTAATCCTCAAGATTTTATCAGTTTTCCTTTACTTTGTGTGACTTATCAGGAAACATTCGTCATTCATTGACCATTGCTACTCGAGTTTACGCTTTTCTTTGCTCTCTGAATTCAGTGTTTCCTCTCTCTTAGACTAGTTTGCAGCCAGTGATAGAAAGTCCACTCTACCCGGACATTAAACCCATAGTCTGTATTTAGTGAATTCTAATATTTAACATATTACTTCATCGATGAAAAAATAAACGGTGAAAATCTCATGTATATGTTGGAGTTTTGCAATCAAACAACGAAGTTTTTTTTTTTAAAGAGAATTCTGTAATCGATGGCTGGAGGGAGTCAGACCATTGAATTGAACAGCAATGACCCGTGATATAATACCAGCAGCTTTTATTGTGTTTATTTTTTTTTAAGTTGATATGGTAAGTTATGTGGATTATGACAGAAAACCCTAAATAATTCAGGATTTAAACAATTTTTTAGAAAAATAATTTTTTCAGTAATAAAAGGTACTGAAGAAATACCTGCCACATATGCCTTCCAGAAATACTTTCCAGAAATACCCCCGACATGATTGTAAAACATAAGCGACACCGTGCGACAGAAATACCTTCCTGATTTTAAACTGTCACCAGTGCGATGCTATTGAACTGAGACAAGTGGCAATGGATCTTCACGTAGTTAGTGTCTTACCATCAGGTGGGAAGTATTTCTAGTGCACTCTGTAGCTAACATCTTACAATTATCTGGTAAGTATATGTAGGGGGTATTTCTGTCGCACACTGTGATAGCCGCTTCCTTATAATCAAATATTGGTCATTCATTGCCAGTGATACTAACTTTTTATTTCTGATATTTATTTTTTGCACTCATTAACATTATGTTAATGAGTGCAAAAAATATCACTTTATCACTTTGCTTGGGGTTAAATAATTTAAAAAAAAAGGTTTTTTTAAAAATACTCACGAAATTCTCCTGAAAATACTTCAAATTTAGATTAACAATGGGATCCTATCTTTTGTGTAATATGAATTTTATTTCTTCTACATCTTTTTAATAAAAAAAAATTCTATATATTACCTTTTAATTTTCTACAAAATATGGTGTATATTACCTGTATATTAATATTTACCGAAATTGGATTACCTATTCGTGTATTATTCCTCGACTCTGTGCCAATGTCCATCCTTCGTTACTGCCTAGATTCCAATAGAAATGATCTGTCACGCATTGCTAAAACTTATGATTTTGTTTCGGAAGAACGCTTTTGGTACCGATATTTGAGCTCTTTTATCCGCCCCAGGAATCTCAATCCGCAGTTTATTTCGCCGGCGATAAACAATAACAGACGGACAAGGTTGACGGCGAAACGGGCGGTCCGCAAGGCGACATCGTTTTTCGTTCTCCAATAAATTCCCAAGGCCGTAATTGGCACTTCTTGTGTAATCTCTGTTGAGAGCTTTGCGCCTAGCCTCGATGACAGTGGATCGGCAGAATAGAGCGTATTAATTTCGAATCTGTCAACATCTAAATCCATCTGCTCCAGCACTCGTGTATACAGAAAATTATTTTGTCTGTTCGTAAATCTCCCCAGGAAACAATAATCATTGCACGTCTACGTGGGTATCCATACAATGGTTATCCATATACTCAATGAAAATTAAAAATTTCCTCGTACGATCCGTGTTAATGGTCAGTCCTTTCCATGTGACGAATCATTCATCATTAATTGTCAGTGCTAATCGGGTTATGTTTTTCCTGGTCAAGGGTTGGGAGCAAAGCATAGTATCTGTTCTCTACATTTCTAGTGGTAATATACATCTTAGCCTTATCAAGAAACATTCGGTATTAACTGAACAGTGCTACTCGATTTATGCTTTTCATTGCTCCCTGGCCAAGGGTTTGGTGGCAAAGCGTACTATATGTCCTCTTCATTTCTAGTGGTAATAGTCATATTAGCCGTTTCCTTATCAGGAAACATTTGTCATTCATTGACCAGTGCTACTCGGGTTTACGCTTTTCTTTGCTCTCTGAATTCAGCGTTTCCCCTCTCTTAGACTAGTTTGCAGCCAGTGATAGAAAGTCCACTCTACTCGGACATTAAACCCATAGCCTGTGTATATATATATATATCTTTACAAAAGTTATTGGTGCATAAGTAAAAGTAACAAAATGGATAGAAATTAGAACTCGGTTCTCTTCTTTGAGCTGAAACCCATCCAGACAACATTATACTTTATATTAGCCAATGTGTACGGTCAATCCACTAAAATATTAACATGTCAACTTGATCCACAAAACCATTGTCTAAAACTTTGGTTTATATTCTTATAAAATCTTTCTGTGTATAATTTGACAAACGTTTCCCTTGCGGGGACAGAGGAAAGCAGATTGTTACTCTTGCTTTGTGATCAGCTGTTGTTAAATTATTGGGAATTTTTTATTGGTTGTAAAATACGATGAATCGTTGTAAGAATGATGAATTCAATCCGTACAATACGTAAAAAAAGTATTTATATCTCGTTCAAAGAAAAACAGGTCCTCATTAAACTCATCAGGACGATATTTTCTGATTTTTTCCAATCATCTTCAAGCATTTATTTCCTTTAAAGAATCATTTAAAATCACTTCCTTTGATAACTCGAATTTCTTCCTCAGCCTCTTTATACACACACACACACACATATATATATATATATATATATATATATATATATATATATATATATAATTATATGTTGTTTCAAATTCATTACATGTCTCATGTATTCATAGACACGCCCAACTTTAGAAGATTCAATCTAGTAACACAAATTGTACTGTAACAAAGGAAATTTTCTTGTTTAAAACTGTACAAAAACACGTACCACCCTGTATTACCGATGTCTTAAGCATTTTAAACTCGCGTCTAATTTACTCTTTTCTCAGAATTCGTACAGTAATCATGGGATAAGCTTGTATTTTTACCTGCAAGAGAGAATGGATAATTATTAGATCTGTGAAAATATCTGCCAGATAACTTGCAACCTGTGATAGATAATAATAATAATAATAATAATAATAATAATAATAATAATAATAATAATAATAATCCAATGCTAACATGAATGATGCAAACATGTACGAAGCACAAATAATTACGATTCTGTCGGTCATTAGCTCTTTGGCTTGTGTAATATCTAGACAAAACGAATGAAATTGTAAACATCTCATTTTCAAATTTTTGTCGATCTTTGTTGGACAGCATTCAGAATCGTGCGTCACAGAATTGCTTAAACTTAATTTATAATTATATTATATGTAATATAATATATGGAAAAAATATTATATTTAAGCAGAATTATAAAAAACACAATGGTGTTTTCTAAAAATCATATGAACTTTTTAGAAGAAAGGATACAACTGTTTCATTTGTTCCACCATTTTTCATTATTTTTTCGTTTAAATTTCTTGATCACAACCGTTTGTCTTTCGTCAATGGACTCGTTTTCTTTTCTTTTAACATTTTTTCTCATTTTTTTTTTTTTTTTCAAAAAACATTTCTACTTTCATTCGTAAGTTATTAGATTAACTTTGCGTGTATGGAAATAGAAAAGAAATGTTTTAACGTCATTAAAGCTTTAGTCTTCTACGCGTGCGCTAGAAACATTAACGAATTCGTCAGATTATATTTCCTTTATATTTTTAAATGCTAATCACCTACACAGCACCTTGACCTCATTATTGGCTGCAAAATAGCGCAGACGAAATGAATAAAAAGAAAATTAATTATCACTATAGTTTTAACGAGTCGAAAGAAAGCATTGGTTCTTTTAAGGATACTTTTTCATTTCCTCAACTCGTCTGCTGAAGTCTATCAACAAAATGATTCCGATTTAATTTCCGGTCGGCAAATAGACACTATCTGTAAAAATATCATTTATTTTTTTCTTCTACGTTGAAGCTATTAAATTCGGCAGAACATTTTTTCGAATAAACTTACAGTGAATAGTTGACCTTTTGTTATTAATATTGATGTAATTGTGGAATAGCACTACAGCATACAAAACAGAAAGTTGTGCAATTGACTTCGAAAGGTACGATTAATACGAGTCCCGTTCGGTTAGAAAATACCGGGAATTTTCCCTTTCCTCACTAAGTGTGCCAATTTAGTAAAATATACAAATGATCTACGTTCTTATTCTGGTGTAGGATCGTAACTGTTTAAATCTGCTTTGGCAAACAATTCGCGTCCAGGTAAATAAATAGTTAATATCTATAAGTTTCATTTTCTTATTCGTATTAGAATAACACAATCATCAGATGTACACTGAATCATGTTCATCCTCACAGGAGACGAATTTATAACAGTTATACTTCGAAAATACACTTCAGCTCAGCTATGTTGATTTCAATTTCTTGGGAGATTCATAATAATAATAATAATAATAATATTAATAATAATAGCCTTCTTCTTCTTCTTCTTATATATATATATATATATATGTGTGTGTGTGTGTGTGTAAGTATGTATATATATATATGCAAATATAAACGTAAAATCTAAAGCTTAAAATACCAAATAAATAGAGGACTCAATGTTAAAGTCGACAAAACCTAAATATAATATAATTGTGTCATCATCCGAGATAGGAGTTACCTGCCACCCCTGGCATATATTGAAAGAACATCCCAACAAAAAGTAAGTCATTAGCATAACAAGAAAATAAAAATAATGATAATCATTTAGAAAAAAATGAGGTGAGCCACATGGAGAATAGTGTGTTTCGTCTCTGTGAAATCACCCAATAATAGCTCACTTCCAACTGGTTAATATCGGTCTTATTTCTTTTCTTGTGTACAGAAAATTTTGACATATAGATAGATATGGTATATAACGAATAAATATCAGAACAGAATGTGGTTTTCTTATAGCCGAAACATATCTTTGATTGAAGAATATTTTATTTTTGCAAATGAATATTGAATTAACATGTTTCTTTTTTGCTTTTTTGAAAATAACAATGATCGTTCTGATAGAGCTCCTACTATTTGATTCACAGCTACAGGAAGTGGACTCCATCCATTTGCATGTAATTGAATGTAACCAACTCGACTGGTACTCGAACTCGGCACTCCGATCTCTCATTCCAGTCCGCTATCTATTATACATATGGACGTTTAGAAAGAAAGAAAGAAAGAAAGAAAAGAAGCAAGTAAGTTGGTGGATAGATATCCAATATAGAACTATCGGCGAAATTGAATTGGCTAGAAGTATATGAAAATGTTAATTTGAATGCATTGTTCACTTTTTTCTAGGCACAGGATTGAACTTCAGATGTCTGGTTTTGCTACACTTGAATTTTGAAATGATGATGAGTAAATCGGATCATAATTGTAGTGCAAGAGATGGGAGGAACCGTTCTTTTTGCTACAATAATAGTTCACTGACTCTCTTCATGAAACATCCACCTCAACTTAATTGAATCATCCGCACATAATGTCTTTCCTCTTACAATTTAAAAAGGAACTTCATTTGATGCACGCATATATTTCAAGTCAGGCGATCATGGCACGATCAGGTTTTATTACAAAGAGGAATTGTCTGAATATTTGTTTAAAATTTCGCTTATTTTAAATTCATTTATTCTTTCGCACATTCTTTTTTCTTCATTTATCATTTTCTATCAAACTGATTAATAAGACCATCAGCGCTTAAGAAAGCGTTCACTAGGTACAAATTTTAACAAATAACTTTTGTCACAATCAGCAAATGACAGTACCTGAGCGGCGATATTTACTGCTATCTGTAATTTATGAGAATGAATAATAATGAGTCTCTGCATCATCTATTAGGCTGTATCAAAATTATTTTCACTTTTTACAGGCCTTTGCTCAGAAGATTATCTTAAATATTCATATGTGAAATATTTCGGATTTGATTATTATTATTATTATTATTATTATTATTATTATTATTATTATTATTATTGTTGTTGTTGTCGTTGTTGTTGTTGCTGTTGTTGTTGTTGTTGTTCCTGTTTTATGTTTCCTGCTTTGTACCCTGTATAGCCAGTTCCAACTATGGTCCTTAGGACCACTATGAGAATTGACATTCAATTGATATCACTTTTTTAGTATATGGGATCTTCCTAGTAGGCCGATTTATCATTTTTACTATTATTATTATTATTATTATTATTATTATTATTATTATTATTATTATTATTATTATTTCTATGATTTCTTTTGTATACACATTTCCTTACTAGTCCCAGCCAGAGACCTAAAGCCAGAAATGGCTTCATGACATTTTCCACTGATCATTATTGTAAAAGATATAAGATCACACATTTTGCATAGATAAAGCTCTTCTTAATATGTGAACTGTACTTGTAAGTAATTTTTTTGTATTTTTTAAGGCATGAGCTACAAGGAATTCTTTCATTGAGTCTGTCGGAACCTTTTCCAATCAATCCGAGTGCCCCAACTGCAACTGGAATTACCGATGCCTCATATGCCACATTTTTTAGATTTCCATTTCAACATCCTTGGATTTTGATACTTCTTTGAAGATCTTCAAAGATACATTGCAATCTACAGGGAGTGCCATGTCAGTAATAAAGTACATTTTGCTTTTATTTTCTTTGATCACGATTTATGGGCAATTATCTTTGATTCCTTTGTCTGTGTGTATTGTAAAGTCCCATAAAATAATAAAAATAATTATAATAATAATAATAATATTAATTATTATTATTATTATTATTATTATTGTTGTTGTTGTTGTTGTTATTATTATTATTGTTATTATTATTATTATTTAGTTGTATCAAAATTATTCCCAAACGTACAGAGCTTTAAACAAAAGATTACTGCAGTTACACATCTAAAGTCTATGAAACTGCTAAAGTCTATAAGGATGTATTAAATAGATTCAATTTAATTTTAATTAATTAATTACTTTTTAAATATAAGTAGTTAACCGTGTTATTTTATTCATTTTATTTATCCATCCAAAATAAAATTTAAACAAAATAAATTATAAATAAAAATATGTCGTATTTAATCCATTTCCTAAAATAAATTGTCTTTGTTTGCGTTGGGATACGAAACAGAGCAGATATGGATGTTTTTAGAATTGGCACATAGTGTCTGTTCAGAAACAATATTTGGGCTCTGTTTGGCCGTAAGTCCTACATGGCCGAGCGGTTGAGCACGCAAGATTTAATGACGGTCCTCAATAGGGGATGCAGGTTGGAAACATGCCGGGATATGCACATTTCTTCATACAAGATTCCTATATGTATATAATCAAAAATATAATTTCAGGGGATAGAATATACGTAAATATAAAAGTAGACATGAGATGTGTGTCCAATCTAACTTATAGCTTAAACGGAAACCTTCAGGCCATGTGTGCTGTACTTTGGCTTGACTATTTATATATATATGGCCTAATGGTGCATTAGGGATAGTAATGTCTATTGTATTATCCTAACCTTTATTTGGTGGACAGTAACTGTTATCTTTCAAATTATTTGAGAGGCTTTTGAGTGGAAATAAATGTGGATCCGAATGCGGTCATTTGTAGCTATTTATAGCGTTATTTTTTCACGTCTTATTCATTATTTGTTATGGATTATTTTATTCTTTGTTGTAGACTATTAATATTGCATTTATTTCTGATTATGTGCGCCATCGTAGTTTATTAATTTATTATTATTTACTCTGTTTATTTATTGATTTAGACATTTTGTTTACTTTTTAATTTATTTTACCTAATAAAATTTGTTTTTGTGTCTGTATTCTGATATGAATTCTGATTGTTTACTTAGTCATTTGTGTTGGTCTAGGAATTTAAATATTTGTATTTACTCCTCAGAGCTTTCAGATTTGCTTATTTTCTGTGATATTTTCCGCGTCATTTGGTTTTTGTTTTTTAATTTCTGTAGATTTCCTTGTGAAATATAGGGTTCCAGCCTTATTACGCTAAGTTGCTGATATGTTAAATGCAACATATTACAGGGCGGATATGCTAAATCTATGATAATCTCTTTTCTGGTATTTTTAAAATAAACGGAGCGTTTACTCAAATACGGTGAGCCACTAAATATATGGTTTCTCAAGAAATGTCTTTCTTTAAGTTTCTGATACGAAACTGAGCAGATACAATCTATCGAGGGACTAGAACGAGAAGGGTTGTGCTCAAAAAGCGGTATTTGGTTTCTTTTTTTTTTTTTTTTTTTTTTGATCAGCTAAAATCACTTCGGATCTAACGACGATTTCTCCAAAAAATGAGGACGCAGGTTCGAATCCTGCTGGAGAGTGCATCGAATATTCAGGCTGGTAAACGAAAATAAATATACTGTTAAATATACTAAAATAAACAGAGCGTCTACTCGAATATGGATATCCATGAAAAGTAACGTTTAAAGTGATAAAAATATATCGGCTATGTAGGAATGTTAGCCTATGGAATTAAGGGTCAACTGACCGTGACCAAGTTGAACCATAAAGTTGAAGGTCATTTGTGCGTGGTTTTCCTGGCCTAATTACTTAAGACACACTACTCCTGTACTGACACCTTCCCGGCTTTAACACACATGTGCAGAGTGAGCTGGACAGGTGCTACCTGCACAGCATCACGAAGTCCATAACTCTTGTTGACTGCTAAAGGTGATCATGAATGATTCTTTTCTACTATACTGTGTCAAATAAGCAATTATTATTAGTAATGACTTTACAAGGAAAGTTTGTATATTTCCTAAATAAAAGCGCTGACCTTATTCCGCCCCCCCCCCCCGTCAGAAAATCCAATTTAAGAAGCTGTCTATCATATAAACGGTACTGATTCTAGGCTTCCCAAGACATCGTTGGCTACGGTTTAAATTACCAGTCGACGGCAGTGGAGGTATTACAAGTAGTGATAGTAGGTGCATTGCAAATGCGAATAGCTACCCATTAATTCACTCAAGATTTGCCAATGCCTGCAACTATGATAGAGTGGGTGATATACGCTGTAGATTCG
>OZ010579.1:86444736-86462236 GCA_963932145.1 Acanthosepion lycidas
AATTTAAGAAACGCCCATAAATATGCATAAGATTAACTGAAAAGTTTAGGTAAAATATGGTGGATGCTAAGACACATTTTAATGTCTAAGAAAACGAAAGGGTGTAAAACATGTTTTTGAAATGTTTTATGCAAATTAATATTTAAATTATAAAGTCCCTCAGAGAACAAAAACGCTTCGGTTAAAATACGTTTTCCTTTTGTCTTTATTCACGTTGTTCTTTTACAAATATATTCTGTCTTAAATTTTACCCATATACATATATGTAAATATGTGGTTATGAATTTCCGCATGTAAATTAAGACATAGTTATTTTGAAGAAAAGTGAAATCAAATACATAGATAGTAGATAAATACATACATATATATAGAGAGAGATAGATAAATATATATATGGATAGATAAAAATATATATATATATATAGATAGATATATATATAGAGAGAGAGATAAATATGTATAGATAGATAAATCTACATATATAGATAAATATATATAGATAGATAAAATGTAAATATCTATTGATAGATAATATATAGAGAGGGATAAATATATATGGAGAGATAGATAGAAAGGTACAGAGAGTGATAAATATATATATATATGTGTGTGTGTATAGATAGATAGATAGATAAATAGATAGATAGATAGATAGATAGATGGATTTAGTCATAGGTATTAGATTAATATACCGTCGTTATATTCTGTGGATAAATGGGCAATAACCTGGCTTACATTGGTTGCATAGAAATGCAACTTCTGCGTTGCCCGCGTTGCGAGAAATGAACCAAGAGGGTCAGTATATTTGATAGTATTCCTTTTATGTTCGCCAATAGTATCAGTTGAATAGAGATCCACGACCTTATTTATATATGCATAGAGAAAGCATCAACAGAAACATGCTGATAATAATGTCAAGCAAAAAGAGTTCTGTTTTCCACAAGGCTTGCAATAAAATTATTCCCCTCAAAATTATTTCTGGTATTTATAAAATGTGTCTGGTACCAGGCTACAGTGTGTATTAAGTTAACAATTGAAGAACTTTAAAGAGAGTGTGCCAACCACCACACTGGAGCTGGTGTACGGTATTACTGCTCAAAGTATAAACCCAGCACAGATTCTAACAAAGTTTTAGCTGTTTTATAGCCGAAATATCAGATAGTACTATATAGGAATAAATTGTTGCTGCCGATACTTGAGTTTGAACATAGATCGCCAGTGAAGAAACACAGGCGATCCAGTTATTGAATTAAATACACCGCCTGACCATAGAGCAAATGCATATATGTAGAAAATAGCTGACGACTAATGATAACATTTCTATTCTATGCTCTATTACGATACGGATCGCTATACTCTACTCTATTCCCTACACTTTCTCTGTTCAGATCACTATAGGGTAATTACTATTGGAGCGAGTGTTGTCAAGCAAGTACTATCAGTACCAGTGCTATTCGAAGGCGTCTGACACCAGCGTTGCACAACGGTGTACTATAGTTATTTATGCGATTAAAAAGTCTCTAACACAACGAGCATTACGAAGGTGACAACGAGTATTCGTTAACATTACATTTGTGGAAACGAATGTTCGTTGACATCACAAAAGATAGGCTAAGTTATTTTATACCAACTAATATATAATAGGTTAGGATATAACATAGCCATTTATGACAGAATATAATGACCAACACTGAAACTCGGCTGACAAAAATGTGAATATTCCCTCGTCCAAAATATTACACCACTAATAAAAAGTGCATTTCATTATATAGAATATCATCAGAATCATTATCAATCACATGATCTGGTGTGGTTTTAAAGTCGTTGAGTAAGTGGACATCTGACTAGTTGTCTTTACATCTCGCTGATCAGAGCCGAAGATGTATTCATTCAGGCGGAACGCGTGTTGGTTAAGTCGAACTGGCGGTGCCCAACCCTCTTGAGATCAAAGCCAATATATCGCCGAAGTCGACCTACTTGTAGGCACACGCGGTCGTTGATTCCATCGAGGGAAACTTCCCACCTTGCCTTGTCTCCAGCCGACAAAGTCCACTTCCCAACGATGCTGTGTCACCATCGAACAGGCTGGATACATCGTCATGGAGCTCGCCCGGTTTTGCTTTTAATCCTGTCAAATGTCTCGCCCCACTCCTCATCAGAAAAGCTTAGCGGAGAAAACCGTTTTTGTCGCCGAAGACCCGATCAGGCGTCAGGTCGGACAGGTAATATGGTGCCAGCGGCACTCGTAAAGTGGCCTAACATAGTCCACAGAATATATTTTAAACCATTATTGATTATTTTTTTCTAAGACGGGAATTCAATATAAATAAATTTTCATAATGTTAAAAAGCTTTTATACTGGCACATTTCAGTCTGCGGATGTTGCCTCCATTAATCACCGTTGTGTTGCAACATGTTATTTGTCTCTAAAAATATACAATAGATTTCAAAAAATAACTACAAGACTAAAGCTTTGCAAAAAGTGCCACAAATTAATAATAAATAGAAATATCATTAATGTATGGAAGCGACCATATCAGTCATGTAATTTGACACCAAAGTCTCTTCAATCTATCAGGCGATTGGTTGATGACAAACCGAAATATATGCTTGCCTATATTGCTAATAAGTTTAAATGAGTGATTGCTGTGAATTATTCTACTGCAACAATTAAATATAACATGAAAAATCGAGAAAAATTGTTCGAAAACAGTTATTCAAAAAAAATATATTCGAATGGCAAATTGTTTGAATGAAAATTAATCGAAAGGATAGTTATACTAAATGAAAATTATTCGAAATACCTATGTTTGAAATACATATGTGGTCTTGCTTTGAAAGTGTCAATGCTGATTTCCATAGAGCTACCAACGCCCTTGAAGGATGGTATAGGGCTTTTTTTTAGAAGCAAGTGTCATCCCATCATCCCACAACATCCTTAGATGCTCTTAAAAGAGAAAAGGACTTGCAAGAAATTCATATTGCAAAAATAAGAGCAGGTTGCCAAAATATTAGAAGCGTCAAGAAATACCGCGACATAAATGGAGAACTTAAAAATTAGTGGCATCCTTTAACGAGTACTTTTCACTAGTTGACTATTTGTGTGCAATATCATGTGACTTAAGGTTATAAGTATTTTTTATTTCTTAACTTTTTTATTAACGATATTTGTATTTTGACTAATTATCATTTGTGTATTTCCTCTTTTCATTTTTACATTTTTATTGTAATAAAGAATTTTGCATTTCGAATAATTATTATTTAATATAATTGTCGTTTCGATTAATTTTCATCCAAACAATTTACAACTCGGATAAATGTTTTCGAATAACTGTTTTCGAATAATGTTCAATAATCTGACCGGAATTGGATCGGTTTACGTCGCTCCCAACAGCATATGAAACCGCGACTGTTATTGAGACAAAATCGGTTCGTATAAAGTTTTTTTACAGCAGAAGGATAGAGATTCAACGTTTCAGGAGATCATACTCTGTTCAACAGAACCCAAACCAAATCTATTTAGGTCTGATAGCATCTATCAATTTTGCTGTCGTCATGGCGTATAATGAAAAGTTAAATATCGTACGGGAAACCTCATGATTTGTTGTTTTATGAACTCCGACGAAAATAAAAAAAGGTTACTGCAATATATTTAAAAGAAAAAAAAATTACTTTCACTCAAAAGATTAGGAAGATAAGAGAAAACGCGAAAAACATGGAGTTTAAAAAAAGGGAAAATGTTTCGTTTTTATTAGTGGAGGATTTAAAACTTTTTTAAGGATTTATCTTATATACTGAAACGATAAGCGAAACAGCCACCATCTCGGAAAAGCGATTTGAAATCATGCAAGCTGCTGCAATGGCTGATTGCTTGTGCAGATCTTCTCTACACAATGTCATATGTCACAAGCAGTGATAGAACATAAAGGCGACCATTGCAGAATAAATTTAAACATATTACATAGGGTCATGGATGGATACTATTTTCTTATCAGGAATTTATTCATATTTTTGGAAACAGACTTTCACTCTTTTACTCCATGGTTATAAATAAATCCAGATATTTGTCTGGGTAACTTTCTCCTTGTAATTATAAAATGATGTTATTTAAAAGAAAATTAACGTTCTCTAAATGTAATGTAATTACCGATAGAACTCATTTATGCATATTAATGTATTTGTTGAGTCATTAAACTAGAATATTCCTCTCAGATTTGCTTATTGTTCAGGAACAAATTAGAATCATTGATTTATTCTTTTTATATTGCTTACCAAAGCTTTTGTAAGAATTTGTTTTTTTTTAAATAATAACGGTTTAGTGATATTAATCTCACTGATGAACTGAGGGAGAAGAGGTTGAGTGATACCTTCCATGTAAGATAATATAACGAATCAAACGGAAATTGAAAAGCGACTCTCCGATTAGCAATTCCGTGTCATTATCCACTACACCACCCTCACATCTCAGCTTCCAGCATCTGGTATTCCTAAGAGGCCACCAATCTAGGTACTGATCAGGATCGACATTGCTTAACTTTAGTGATCGTACTGCAATCGGTGATTCAACGTAAATGGTGTGTTAATATTTGGTCGACCAATTATTTTTTTCCATTTGTCCCGACAACTCTATTATATCCGGGTTACACTGTATTCATAATTCAAAATAAACTCAAGCAACTTAACTGGATGGAAGTGTTTCATGTCGAAACTTTAGCAGGGTCAGATTTTTCATAAATCTATACATACATACTAACGTGAATATATATATATATATATTTATATATATATATATATATATATATATATTGGGTTTTATTTATTGAATTATTCGTTTTTCTTGATTTGCTTTATTTATTATATAATTCCATCATTATTGCACATTTCTAATTATATTATAAATGCACTATATTCTGTCTGTGTTTCACTATTCTGTTCTATGGTTATAAGTTTTAATCGTTTTATCACTGTATCTTTCTCTTTGAAATAATAAAATGAGTTTATTTCGAAGAAATGTAGCTTTCTATAAATACGTTGTAGTTAGGGAAAATACTCATTTACATGCAATACTGTATTTACTGAGTGGCTACACTTGAATGTTACTTCCACTTTTGATTATTATTCACATATAAATTAGAGTAGACAATTTGCACTATAAACAGGGGAATGTAAGATATATTTAAATTTACAGAAAATGGAATATTAAATACGCATGACACCAACTACACGCAGTTGTAGTTCCATTAATTAGAGTCACCCTGTCATGAACACCGTAGTCAGATGTCAGAGCAAAACTGACACAGTTTTAGACATCTTCAAGACATCAAGATATTATAGTTCTACCGTTTTCTTTCTACACTGTTTTGCCATTTGTTTTGACAGGTTAATGTCTCATCCTTGCCCTCTTTTTTGTTCACCATCGTTTAATTCATTCTGTTATGTATTAACTTTAATTAATATTCTCAGGTGTTGAAAAGTCACTTCGTTTGAAGTGTATGCAATATTATATAACCTGACATTTGAATCCGACTGTTTTTTTTATTCATTTGTCTATTACTTTGTAAGAAGTGTAATATAACTACGCGATATTCATCCTATTTATTTCGGTTTAGTGGGTTCATAATTACTTCTGTCCAGTGAAGGTTTCTGGTCCTTCCTAGCTAGAAAGCAATAATAATTATTAAAGCCTTATTTACAGGATTCGAATCCGAGATAGTCCCTGTTTTATTAAATGAATAGTGTCAGCGACTCGCTCAAGTAACAGCGCTAAAAGCCATAGGAATCGTGTAATATGGGGGCGATCCATCATGCCCGGTCAAATTGTTTGTGGATACCTGACACAAGTATAGACCATGAACCGTATTTATTCTGGTTGTGAGATAAATATCATACTTACATCCAAACATATCTAGCTCTTTGCCGTGAAGTTGGGCCTAGCAAGCTGATAACTCAAGTTATTAATGCTGTAATTATCCCGACTTTTACTGTACGTCTCATGCACGTGATATTCTGTCTGTGTTTACTATATACAGCTTGTAATTCCCGACTGTCTATTTAAAAATATATCAGCTAGACACAGTTATTCAGAGTTCACTTCAAATGCTTTAAGGTTTTCAAGGTTAGTGCTCTCTGCAAAGATATGTATCTCAAAGTCTCCTCGACACCAGATATACTAATCTGCAAATGACCATTCACATGCAGAGATAACACAAAATTACCTGAAGTCAAAGATTAGAAGGATTTTGAATTCTTTATATATATTGTCTTATCGCTTGTCAAATTCACTCTCTCTGGTTAAGAGAAAGGTAAGTAAAACTGTAATCGAAAGTGACAAGAATTGTTGTCAATGCAACAGTAACGAAAGTTGTTGCAAGACTAACAGAATTATTACCGAATGTACAGGGATTTCAAGTTTTGAATAATACTTAATTTTTATAATTAAAAATAATCCCTTTTGCTGTTATGAATCTTATAATTTTAAAATACAATTATTCATATAATGTTAACATATATAATAACGTACCAAAAGCAATGGTAAATGTGTCTCGGATTGTTTAGTGGCGTGTAGCAATTCAACAAGAAAGATTTGAAATGATACAAACTATCAGAATGGATAAATATTCCTCGAAAGTCAATATTGTCAACACTACAAGTAATAAAGGCGGTCACAGCAGATATTGGTTTTAAATTAAAAAAAGAATTTCATAGAAGTGTAATTATTTGTGGGTGGCATCATATATTTTTAGAATGAGATTTTCAATGATTAATGTATAGTTATAATTAATATCTGATATTAAACGTTTTAATTGTGTAAATTTCTACTGAGATTATAAAATTAGGCCATTTCTTAAAATAACGTTCTGTAAAAGTCACATGATAAAGGTGTATTCATTTATAAACAATAATGCATTCGCTGAGTGGTTTAATGTTATCATTACTTGTGTTCGCTGTTCAAGTATACATTAGAGTACATGTGTGACGCCATAGATTAGCAAATGTCCAATATGTATACAATTTCAGATATACGAGGCTAAGTCCAAAATTATTCGCACGTTCGCCATAATAGATCTTTAGGTTTCTCACGCAGCCTTCAGCTCATGCCAGCTTCTATTTAAAACATATAGTCAAATCATCTTAAGTCATATAATCTCTCTTTCTTTATATATACAGTGTAACTATAGCTACCTAAATAACAGAATATATATATATAAAATTTCACTAAGACTCTCAATAATTCTCTTCGGTTGAGAGGCAAGGTATAGTTCCTTTCTTATGAGATTAAGTTTCTGAATTCTTTTTTCCAAAATTATGTTATCTCTGTGAAAACTACTCGGCGTATCTCAAGCATTAATGGTCACAGTACTAATAGTGTTGAGGAAACTTTCCTTTGAGATGAAATCCTGGACTTTTCGGATGCACCCAACTCTATGAGAACCTAGTTTCGGGCAGTATGTGGCACCATCTGGTGCACACTGTCTCTTCTTGATAAGATTCGGTATTCTAAATATCTGTCTATGGGTAACGTTTTTATGTTGGTAATAGAACCAAAGCTAGAAATTTAGCATATTTGAATTTCTTGATTAAAACAAAATGTGTTCATACGTCGCTACGAACAGTCGTATTATTAATCTATCAAATTATAGCTTGTCTGATTCTGATATGTTGTTCCTGTTCTGGGGTTTGGATTTCTATATTGCCCACTCCCTAGAATAATTGAGAAAATCGAAGTATTTAGTGATTTTGGAATTCTCTTTCCCCGGTTAATTAAACATCTGCCCAGCCCTGAGGAATATTTCCTTCGTCTAAAAGACTTATCGTATATTTTCGTTAACCCGTCTATCGATTTCCTTGGGTTCCCTTGCGAGAAGAACCATTTTCAAACGGCCAATTTTTTTAGAACTAAAACATGTTATGAATAGTCGGAATTGTGCCTTTAATTTTAGGCTGGACTGTTTTTGTATTTTATCGAGGTCCGACCCACATATCAGCCCAAGGTTTTAGAGTCCATGTATATCAGATTTTTTTCCACTCCATTGGTTATCATTAATATCAATTAAATTTACACGTTTATATTTTTTATATCCTAGAAATAAACTTGATTAGGCTGGGACAAAACCGGTTGTTTTTTTTGTTTGTTTGTTTGTTTGTTTTTTAGCTTTTAAAATATACATTAAAATGCCATATAAATTATGCTTATTCATTGCTATCCTTAAATTTCGTACTACAAAAAACATATTTAAACACACACAAATATATATATATATATATATATATATATATATATATATATATATATTACCAGACCTGACAAGGGTGCAGGTGTGTTTCTTTTTTTAAATTATTGCGATTATGTCGATAAAATGTTATGTATTTTAAATGACTGTAATAAATATCGGAAATTGGTTGATGTCACTTGTGACGAAACCTTGAAAACAGAACTCCGATTACAGAAGAGATTGTTAGGACTTCATAAGAAAAAGATTTTGTCCACGGAAATTTATAATATTCGTCCCGTTGGTCGCGAACTTCCTCGGATGTATTTGTCACCAAAAATCCATAAAGTTGGCGTTACACTTAGGCCTCTTTTGCCGATGGTGGGTTCTATTGAACATAGTTTGGCTAAGTAGCTTATTTAGATTTTCCATCCCGTTCTATTATTCTTTTCGGTGTATTGTCTGCCTGACTCATTTCAATTTGATGCTCATATGCGTACATTCCAGCCTAATCTCGACACTGACTTTTTCGTGTCGCTTGATATATCTAGTTTGTTCACAAATATTTCGCTTGATAATACAATTGGTATCTGTGCAGACATTTTGTATCGTGGCCCCATAAATCCACCTGAGATTGTTTTTGTTGAGTTGATGGTGATGGCTACTAATTCTGTCACCTTCAGCTTTGACAATTGTATTTACTGACAAGTTAAGTTATATTGTCCCCCCCAATTTCCTGCGTATGTTATACTACCGTGGATTGTTCCCGTGAGTCAAATGTGCGCCAATAATATATCCGCTTCCATCAAAAGGTGTTTTAATGCCATATTAGTCCGGAATATTTTTTTCTACCAGAAGGGCTTTTCCCTCTGGCCGTAAGGATTTCCTGCCTTCCCATCAGCAGATTTTAGTTGTTTATCAGTTGATAAACAACTATAACAGTATAAATGTCGATGTGAGATCGACTATGTGGGAAAGACTATGCAATGTCTAAAGGTTAGGATCGACCAGTATGTCCAGGGCCAAGTACGCAGACATGAGTCTGTAGCATTCGGGTTTTCACAGTCGCATGATTCCGCTACCGGTGTGCATTTATTGAATTCTGCCGCTTGCAGAACGGACTATTCTCCGGAATTCTTCTCTGTCTTGCATAGGTCACGGACCAGACTCAACCTTGACATCTTGGAATGTGTTGTTATTAATATACAACGGCCTGCCCTGTATAGGCTGAGATAATTAAAATACAAGTTGCCTTTGTTCGGTGGTCAATTCAACGCTTAACTAGGAAAAATATTAAATTGTTTTTTGTTTTTTTTTGGCGCCGCCCCTAGTTTTGGCAGATTTTAACAGCAGTTGTTGAAAATCATTTTTCTTTTTAACCACATAGTTTTATTTGCCGAAGATATTTTTTTCTGAAAAGTGTTGGCTGAAATGTACCTAAAATTTTAATTGTCGTGATACTTTTGTATTATCGTTTTTGATGAATAAAGTAAGATCTCTTTTCTAAAGATCATTTTATCCCTGTGTGGCAATAATAATGCTGTTTGTGCGTGGTCGTAAGTCATCTCTATATTTAAATGTACTTGTCGGTGTCTGTAAGGAATTGTTAGTAACATGCGACCTAAGCTGTGTAGATAATCCGATTCCCGACATGTTAAAAGCCAATATAACGACAAAAATTTAATTAAAGGCAAAATACGGGAAGTATGATATGATTTTATAAAGATTTAATGGGAAAAAATAGAGGATCAAGTTTTCTTAATGCTGTTACTGGCTATTTCTCCCAACCAATAACTATCCTTTTTCAATCGTATCATTCATTTATTTTTGAGTCATTTTTTTTCTTTCTTTCTACGGCAAATGTTAAGATGTGCGTCCCTTACTTCCACCAGTTCAGACTTTCAGATCTAAAACTCGCCATGCCACGCAGACGCCGTCAATTAATTCTTATTTGCTTCGTATTCTTTTGGTAAGGAGAAAGATCCGTTGAGCCTATTCCTTCCCCCAGAACTGTAATTTTGTCGAACAGATTATCAAATGTATACCTGCCCGCCTAGTGTAATCTTAACCTTTTCAAGTCTAAGATCAACCATTATCTATCCTACATATCAATCGATACCTCACTTCTTTTCTCCACATACTCCCTTACATCAACCTCATTAAATAAAGTCTCTACTTCTAGTGGCCTTAAATTTAGATCAGTGCTCCGGGACAAGCACTTAGAGGCTGACGAATGTTGTTGAAGAACGGTTTGAAATAGTCTATTCCTACATTGAGCTAATTTTTGTTATTTTGCTGTAATATATATATATATATATATATATATATATATATATATATATATATATATATGCTCTGTTAAAATAAAAACATCGAGATCTCTGTGGATCAGTTTTAATAATTAATATTACTAGGATCCACCCGCATTATATATCAACGGATCGATTACCTGTACTATATATGTGTGTGTGTGCTCGCGCTCGCGAGTATGTGCGCGCTCGGATGTGTGTGTGACTCTGTGTGTGTATGTGTGTGTGATTTCTAAAGAAATAGTGGATTTTTTTATTTGTTTATTAATGACATATTTTTATCATTTTAAATTTTAGTGGAAATCCATATTTGAGTAGATGGTCCGTTTATTTATTAAACTATTTTATTTTTGCCTACCAGTCTGAATATTCGAGGAAATTTTATTAAAGAAAGAATTCTGCTGGAGACAGCATTTCAATAAGATTTCTCAAAGATTCAGTCCGATAAGCTTCTATTAGACTTGAAGCTCATTCTGTTGGTCATATTTTCTCGAAAGGCATATCACCTCAGTTTCGTATTGGAAACGTAAACAAGCAATTAATCGACGTTTGAAGTAATAAGAAGTGATGGAATAAAAAAATAAAAAATCCATTAATTCTTTACAAAGAACTCTTTTCTTTATTTGAAATAATTCTTTCTATTTCTGAATAATTTGCGTAATTCCTGGAAGGCTTCTTTTGCTACTTTGATGCACCTTTGAAAGCCAGTGTCACATCTCTCGTAAATAAATATAAATGCTAGGTGTTCTTTATGTCTTTGTTTGTTTAAAGGCCTGCTTGTTTCTATGTGTCTTAGCCCCCATATTTCATCCTCAATCTATTTACCTTTCCACATACACACACTTACACACACGCACACACATATATTGGGTGTATAAAAATACTTGGGTTCGGTTTCCCTATACCAAAGCAAGGATAAATGTATATATAAAGAGCATGAAAGATGAACACGTAAGAGAGGACCGTTTCCATGCCCTGTACGTTCCCCTGACCTTGATCCTTTGGATTTTTAGATGTGAAGCCACATAAAACATTACTAATGCAAAGACGCTTCATCAACGTACGATGTTGGCTTGCGAATCCATTCGACTGGGAATAATTTGAAAGGGTCCGCCAGATAATGATTTTGCGTGATCGCTGACACTGTTTAAGGTTTTATGTACTCTGGGAGATTGTATCTCCAACGGTAAAATAATATTTATGTTGAACGCAAGACAACAACGTTAGCTCCTTTTCACTTGAATATATATCCAGTATATATATCCAGTATTTATACTTGAATATATGTCCAGGATTTCTAAACATTTATACCATACATGTCCACTTTCCTAATTCAGAAATATTCTTGTCGGAGATACTTCTTAATTTTTTCATTAAAAGAATAAACATAAACTAAATATTCTCGAAGCTATCTATAAAATTAATTACGAATACTCTACAAAGGTTTAAAAACGGGTACAATAGATAGTTTGAAATGCCAAGGTTTGCACTGATAATTTCTTCTTTTTTTTCTACTTATTTTAGTTACCTCCCCTTAAACAGTGTCAGCGATCACGCACTGACTCATCGTTCTTCACTCCATAAGTAAGACATTTAAATTTCAGATGAACACAAGAATTTTGTCTTCGAAAATAATGAACGCTACAATATTTGCCTCGCAATAAACAATACCCTGATGATGGCATTGTGCTATGTCGAAAGTATTCTAAATAAAAGAAATATGTATCAAAATGGTTATTTTCTCCCCTCCTTCAATAACGACATTAAAAATCATATCCGTGAATATGAAAGGATCCAATTATATATATATATATATATATATATATATATATATATATATATATATATATATATATATAATTAAGTTATAAGGAACTTGGTAAACCGAATTGGTAAATCCAAAGAGGATGAAATCCTGAGAGCTCAATGTTAGGACAGAGCTAATATGTAATGAAAAGCAAACCACTTTAAGGTACCATTACGATAATTTATATCACCTAAAAAGGATTTAGGTGAAATAAATTATCGTAATGGTACCTTAAAGTGGTTTGTTTTTCATTACATTATATATATATATATATATATATATATATATATATATATATATATATATATATATCTGTATATGTATATGTGTGTGTGTGTGTGTGTGTTAGATATTAAACATTTTGTGGGATGGACAGTTATTCTATTCTGTTACACTATTTAGACAATTTTGCACGATGATAGAAATTCTTAAAAATAATCCTTGTATTCAAAATCCCATACGATCATATAAAATATTTCATGGCAAATTAAAAGAGATAACATTAAATTTTATTATAGCGATAAAGCAGTCATATCAAAGTGCATTTTGTAACGAAAAAGAAAGAATACATAATAAAAGAAGATATTAACACAAAATATATATTACTATATATATATATATATATATATATATATATAACATTAAAGGCTAATTGCTTTTAAGCCCAACAGCCATCAACTATTACTGCTTACATAAAGATGGACTTAATGAAAACTGATTCCAACACTTTCAAGTGATAACTGGAATTAGTCCTGCTGGCTTTTAATAAAGTGCTCAGGTATCATTGAACCTGATACATTAACCCACTAATGTAAAATTGTACAACTTTCTCTCGCGAATATTGACAGTTATATGTAGTGTGATACGGGATGCGTAACTTTGCTTACAACAGAATCAGCATGTCACTGACATTTAAATATGTAAATTACGGAACTAATGTGTAGGCTGCAAAATATAGTTCCGGAATGATTTCAGTATAAGTCAAGTAACAAAACCAGTACGTAGTTTGGCGGGAAAATAACAGCTTATTACAGCAACAGTAATTTGCTTAACAAACTTTAAATTTACTTGCTAAATTTATCATAGAAATATATCATAAACGTTTACCAATATCAGTTGATTAAAGCTAATTGTATTATGGTATCATTGACTTGAATAATAAACGTAATATACACTGAAGGCAAATGGTTGCGACCACCCAGCATTTCTTTAAAATCACTTTAAAATGAGATAATTTTGCCTTTTTTTATAGTAAAAGATAACATTTCAATAATTACAGTTTATTTGCTTTTATTATGTCAAAATAAGCTTATAACAATAAAAGTTTTACAATATAACAGCATCATATTGTGCCTTCGTCAACAAAACCACCACCTTCTTTAATTACTGATTTTGCATTCCTTACCACATTTCTTGAATAAACGTAGATGAAAGACTTCCCCACGAATTTTTCAAACAGTGAAATAGCTCATTCTCACACTTTGTGTATTCTCTTCGAAATTACTTATGCAATCCATCTCATACTAATTTAATGGAAACTATGCCAGGGGAATAAGGCGGCCAAGTCATATTTCAAAAATTTGATTCTATTTTTTAACTTGAGTATATAGATATATAATTTAGAAGAACGTTTACGATCGTTGTTTTATGCCTAATCGTTGTTTTCAGAAATAGAATCTGGCATAATCAACGGATATTGCTTAAGAGCACGTAGAATATGCCTGCATTATTTAGATGAAGAGGAGAAATACATCGTACACTCTTTCAAACTTCTCCAGTAACCTAATTATTTTATATTCTATGCGAAACAAAAGGCCCATAAAATATTCCAATCATATACACGACCCCTCCTGACAAACCCCATGTATCAAAATCATATAACATCCTACCAACAAACTCTATCACATCTAAAATCGAAAAGAATCTATCTAAACTAAACATAAAATTTGTTACTGCTACATCCAATACAAGAAAAGACCCAGTCAATACGAAACAAAACAATAAGCTAACACCTGAAGGAGGAGTTTACTCCATCACCTGTAATAAATGTGACAAGAATATATCAGAGAAACTCAAGGAATCTAAATAAAAGATTATATGAGCAAAAGCGGGACATTTTACAACACAGCACGTCAAATGCGTTGTTTCCCACCGTAACGAGATTGACCACAATTTTGACCAAAATAATCTTACTCTCATTAAAGGAGAAACAATTCCCTCTGATGTAAATATCTAAGGAGTCCGTTGATTGCAAGGTCATCTACAGTAAATTTGTGGCCTGGCTCTTAAAGCATTTTACCACCGCTGTCAGATCTTCTATTATCACAGTGTGAAAGACCTACTAACAAAACCGATAGAAACAAAAAGAAAATGACTCTAAATTAAATCGACTAGATATAAAAAAAATATTAAAAATTATAAAATTTTTAGTATCCCTCGTTTGTGCGCATTTGTTGTCATACCAACATAACAGATTTAGTTTGATGAAATCCTAAAAAAACAAACTCGTCACTTGTAAATTTTATCATATATATATATATATATATATATATATATATATATATATATATATATATATATATATATATACTTAAAAAAGCTTAAACAGTAATATTCCATGGTCATAATATATTCCTTTGGAATCGTAAATACGATCCAATTGATCAGACCTACAAAGGCCTGATTAATTGGATCGTATTTACGATTCCAATGGAATAAATTATGACCATGGAATATTAGTGTTTAAACCTTTTTATATCCTTACTCTGTCCTAGACATTGAGTTCTACCTGGATTCTATTATCTTGGAATTACTTTTTATACATATATATATGTATGTGTATGTATGTATGTATGTATATATATTTAGATATTTTAGATATATGATTGCATACGTATGTGTATATTTACCAATAATATTATATATATATATATATATATATATATATATATATATATATATATATATATAAGTGTACTATAGATTCAATGGCCTGCGCGACAGTCTGTTTCATGCGTATATGCTATCCTGCATATGCAATCAATTATTTATAAGTATGAAACACTGTCGCAGTGAGGTGTTGATATCAATATTCAGTTTTATATTACCATAAATTCTATCCCTGATATTGATACCTTAAAAGTATATTTTCATAATTATATATATATATATATATATATATATATATATATATATATATATATATATATATATATCAAATTTCAACGTTGTCACTCGTTCATGCACATGTGTAATCACATCACCGTAACCATCACTTTAGTCCGATGACTCGAAAAGAATGAAACACGTCACGTCTCAGGAAAACATGTTTAACCCACGAGGACTTTCGTATTTAAATCTTCAGGACACAAAAATGTTTACACCGTGTTTTGAAAATATTTGATTATGTGAAAAATGACAATTTGATAGAACTCTGGAAGGTGAAAATGAGAGAAAGCCCTGTTGAACACGCTCCACCACAAATATTTGGATAAACTCTGCGCCCAGCGTACTATGTACACTGTCCTCCCTTGCGTAAACAATAAAATTTATTTAAAGAAATGTAAAAAGTAAGGAAAATATCGAGCTTTTCTTGACAAAACATACACGCACACACTCTATCATGCCTTATGCGATGGATAAATTGTCGTCTAAATTACGAAAAAATGAAAAACACTGGCATTTCATTTTAACAGACGTATTCACCAAAATTGCACAAAAATATCTTGAAATACGAAAGAGTAAATTTGTTCAATAAAATCTCAATTGGCTTCAAGCACGGCTTCCACCAAACTTCGGAATCTCCGGCAACTCATCTGGAGAGTCACGTTGTTTAAGTTGGTGAAAACAAACATAATCCTTCCCTCAATTCATCTTTGGTGTTACGAGGAGATCTGTTGATCTCTTTCTCAATTGCGCCCACAAATAATAATCAATGGGGCTGCAGTCTAGGGAGTTAGACGGCCAGATATATAGGGTGATGTGGTCGCAGAAATTGTCTTACAACAATGACTGGATTTTCCTGTTGTGTGGTATGGTGTAGATTCATGTTGACAGATATAGGTTCTTCCAACATCCACCGTCTTGACCCAGGCCAACACTAACTCCTCAAGACACTTGATGTAGGCCTCACTATTGAGTCTGCGGCTCTGTGGGAAGATGAATGGCGCCATAACGTCGCTTCCACTAGGGATCACTCTAAACACTATGAGTTTGATTGGATATATCATCCAACTCTTTTCGAATCCTCAACACTATCCTCAGATTGATATCCAAACACTCTGAAATGTTCGTATTGGAGCTTCCGGTGCGAATGCCAAGCAGTACAGCATGCTGCTTCCAAATTTCTCGTGGAGTGAATAGTGTCATGGTGCTCTTTGTCTCACAGACGGTGCCTAACAGACACTTTTATACTTTGCAGTCGACAAACTCAAAAGGAAACAACGCGCATTATAACATAGATATGGTATAATATTACTACAAAAATAACCATTTTGTTTCAACACATCTGGTGCTTTATCAAGACATTCAACACCATCACTTGATAAAGCACCAGAAGTGTTGAAACAAAATGGCTATTTTTGTAGTGATTTTTTAACATATTTATGTTATAATTTTCGAATAAATTATATTGCCCTACTCTGTATTGAGCACTCTTTTAAGAATAGTATTTTTTGGTTATTGGAATATATTCCGTATATAACAATCCTATACTTGGATATATATATACATTTAATTTGTACCCGAAATTGGATAAAATTGATTTCGCTTAAAATATTCTCATCACAATCAAAAGGGAATATTTCGAGAATTTATTCATAATGACCAAGGATTTAATACGAAAGATGGGATGGAAAACGCACTTCTTCTTAAAGACCGGGACGTTTCAAACACAATGAATACATATGGATTCAAAAATTTAAAAACTGCACCTCATATTGACCGTTTACATGGCTTTCAGATGGATCTCCTAAATATTATCAACAACATAACTTTCCATAAACACAAAAATTTCAGAAACACTTGGATAAATAGGTTAATGATTTCAATAAATCTAATCAAATTTTCGTAAAGCCAGACAAAAAAATCTTTTTATAAACTTCACCCGAAAGCTTACATGGTATTGATTCGAATAGATTAAATGAAGAATTATAAAAAAAATGAGTATAGATAAC
>OZ010579.1:86469736-86499736 GCA_963932145.1 Acanthosepion lycidas
ATTACCAAGTGATACTCAAGAAAAAAGTAGAGAATGAAGGTACGTGATTTGAACGTCGGAACTAGTATAGACTTGGCTCAGTACTATATTGATATAGCAGCACTCTTAGAAAACTAATTTGTGTAGAGAGTATCAGTCGATAGAATTTGGGGTGGTTTATATTTTCTTTTTGGAAAGGCTGTTTGCTTTGTATTCATGCTGATCTAACCAAGCAGCTTCAGCAGCTTCTAGACAGTAATCATATAATCCTTTCAACAGGGATATAGGTTTATCCCTTGTTTCTTGTCTGATTGGGTTTCCGGTTACTTGTAAAGTCTTCTTATTCTCTTTCACTCCAATTAATCTCTTGCATCTTAGTGGCATTGTCGAATTGCTTGTGGTGAATTAATTTAAAATAATTGTTCCTTAGAGTACCTCCATTTTCTTACTAGTCATTTGGAATTCCCTTTTTCATCCGTTTCCCATAAGGTTACTTGGATTTATCTAAGATTCAAACATGGGTGCTTAATGTGGCATGAACCATACTTCGGTATGTAGCAAAATAAAACTCTGCATCAAACTTAAAATAAGTTATAATGTGACAAGGATTCCTAAACATACTGACGTTTTGAGGTTGAAGGATCCTGCTATTTGCAATGATCACTAAATGGAATTCGGGAATATCGAATTCGACGTCACCTGAGCTCAACGTGTTCAATAAAAGTGTTAAAGTTCTTGGTCTCAGAAACGGAAAATATCTGGATTGGTTTGATGAATTTATCCTGAGATAAATCATATTTTGAAGGTAAAAGATGATACACATGAAAATCTGGTGAATGTTTCAAACAGGAAACGGGACAACATTTCTCAAATCTTTCTGAAATGTTAACACATCGTTGCAGTTCAAATCCGTAAGATAACAAATCTGTTGTTGCTAAATATTTCCTTGCAATCTCAAGGTGTTTACGGTCGAAAGGACTGCAAAACGTTATATCACCTGATTAAGCAGACTTTTGGCCCACAGTCATCGTCTGTAATACCACTCGAGCCAAAGGACGCGTTTATTTATTTCAGATACCTGGTGGGTATCATGAAACGTTTGAGTGAACATTTTACGAATTTTTTTTCTTCATAATCTCGCAGTATATAACGAAGATATCAGCAATAACTTGCCTCAGTTGAATATCATCGATGAGGAGTTACATTTATCATTCTTTAGAAGTGATCAAGAAAACAATGAAAAAAATGAAAACGTTTGAAGGCAGCAGGTCTTCGTGGCATTCCAGTTGAAGTTCTACTTCGTTGGAACAATAAGCTTGCAGATCATATTTTTATGTTTGGTCAGGGGCATTTTTGCCTCAAGACTGGATCATGCGATCACTATCTCCTTGATTATTATCAGTGGGAAAAGCCTGTTTGAGGTGGTGGTTATCTTTTTTGCAGAACTTCTACTTAATAAGCTTACAAGATGGATTATCACTCGAGTCATCTTTGACGCAATGTGGATTTAGGACGAGAATTGACCAAAAGGATATGATATTTTCAGACCGTCTACTACTTACAAAACATCGTGTTGCATTGTAACGAGTCTTTGTTGATCTGATCAAAGCCTTTAACTCCATAAATAAATATACCCTCTAGACCATTCTCGTTAAGATAGGATGTTCCCCTGTAAGAATGGTCAAACAATTTCATATGAAGATGAAAGGGCGACATAATTTCAGTCTGTCTTTATCAGAACCCATAGCCATCGACAATGGAGTTAAGCAAGGTGACATTCCTGCTCTCACTTTTTTCTCTATCTTCTTTATTGTGGCTCTAATGTATGCTTTCCAGGATTGAGAAGGCGGTATATATCTCCATTTTTGGACTACGAGTATATTCTTTTACTTGTCTACATCAAAAGCTTTCCAGTCAGTAATTCGACAGTCAATCTATGCTGATGATACTGACCCCGTTGCTCATACCGGAAAAATGCATGCCAACAACCATGATGCACCACTTTTGGGGAGCATTCTGTTCGGATTAACGATTAACATAAAATTGGCTATGCTTATGTACACACCCCGTCTAGAGCAACGCTGTTTCGAAACTTGCATTTTTGTTTAGGGGCAGAGAGTCGAGGTTGTTGATATCTTTCTTTACCTTGGAAGTATTTTCAGTTGAGATTGTTCTGTGAATCCTGAAATCAATCGTAGAATCATAAAACCAGCAAATCCTTCAGTAAACTGGAAAAACGGGTCTGGTCAAAGAAAATTACTCGACACTAAGATCAGTGTTTACCAACTTTGTGTTCTGACTGCTCTCTTGTACTCTTCGTGAGGACATGGCTCATATATCGCCATCATATCAAGAAGGAAGGATTTCTTGAAAAGTTCCTTAGGCGTATCTTTCACACCAGACATAGTTGTTCTGTAACGGGCCAGAACACCCAGCGTAAATGAACTGCTCATTCTCTGCGCTGGGTAAGGTATCTCAGGAATAATGGATGATGAAATATTGTCTAAATGCATGTTTTTTTTGGGGGAGAATATTCTCTTGCTAAGCGCTTCAGACACAAACCTAAGAAAAGTTTCAATCATGGTGGCAAAGAAAAGCTTGATGTAGACACAATCCCAGAATTTATTCAATCTGTGATTGTATTTAACATCGTACCGTATTTGCTAATCATCGAAGATCCCATGAAATCGAGCGTCTAATGTCGATCATGGGAATTTCATTCATGACTGAACCGCAAGGTATGTACGTCAATTTTGTGTCAGAATTTATATATCTGACATCGAGCTGACGAGGCACATGAGAGTACACGAGGAGAGAGTCACTTCCATGACTCTACAAAAGTTTTTCGTGTTTGATATATGGGAAAAGATATCCAGGAGTGAGGCTTGTTTGCAATGTCATCTTCAGACCCTTGGCTGTTCTGTTCAATGTTGAAGTGATGACCTTTTTTCTGTAAACAGTTAGCAGTTATAATATAAACTTAGCCTAAACATATCAATCTGCATACTGGCTTTTGAAAAGGTAATCAAACGTGTCTTCAACAACAAGGACCTGAACTTGCCAACAAAAATTATGGTCTATAATGCTGTTGTCATTTCAACTTTGCTATATGGTTGCGAAACCTGGATTCTATATCGTCGCGATATCTAAACATTAGAACCCTTTTCCACGAGCAAAATGAAATAGAATTACTATGTGACCAAAATCAAAATCATGGAAATGACTAACCGTCAAAACAGTGAGCTCACGTTAGGGAAAAAACATGGTTTCCCTCTTCGAAGATAAAAGTACCAATTCAAAACAACAATGAAAACCACTGAACTTGAGTCTAAATTGTTTGAAAAACATGCATGACCGTACCAATTGGGGATGTTCTATCTCCATCGGAACCCAAACACTGGAAGGCACTAGGAGAGAAAAAGGAATCGACCTCGTCCTCAACCAATATTAGAATGAACTCAATGCCATAGGCTCTTCTATGCAAGAATTGGTCTACTTAGTCATCAACACCATCATCATGAGGGAAGCGACCAGAAAAGAAATTAAATACTTGAATACGAGATAAAGCCTCCGTCGACGAATTTAGATTCTCTTTTATTATATAATTAATACAGTTTTTCCTTTGTAAACTTTACATATTTCCAAAGCCAACCAATTTAGGGTGAAGATATACAGTGAAAACTCCGAAAAGAAAATTAAACAGAAATGCTCGACGTCCAAATATTTGGCCTGGGATAGAAGGGGAACAGTTTCAAAATAATGGGTGTGGTGATTTCTCTCTACCTAGGCATAGATATACGTTTTCTCTATTTTATATGTATAACCTTCATGAAGTTAAGATTTCGCGTGAATGAATGTGATATAATTATATATAAACACACAGACACACTAACTCATTCACGCATAAAAAGAACTCACACATGCCAAAATATTCACAAATAATTATGAACAGAGAGAGAGACAGAGACAGAGAGAAACAAAGAGATATTACTTATAGCAATCATTATTGATTCCAGATATCTACTGATATTTTGAATTATCTTGAGGCTATAATTGACTACCAAAGTACATATAACTTTATTGCATTCAATACAAGTTCAAAATATTACTCTAATATATCAAGACTTCTTGGTCGACTATTTCAATGACGAACCCAACCTTTAGATAAGCCGTCTGGCTAATACATTATAGTTCAATATTCATCATTAAAAATTACTTTTGAAAAATCACTTTCTATGTACATCTCTACCCAAGTTGCAAGATTCTGTTTGAGAATTATACTTGAAGTTTGGTTACTGCTATGACTTTAGCCAATGTACTTATTACTCTACATTTATTGTCTACGTTTATATTCGCTGCAATAAATTCTACAATTTTTCCTTTGGGGATCAATCCTCTTTTAATGCTTATGATATATATACATTTCTCAAATCATTTTTATAATAGTAAAGACTTTTATGCCAATGTCTTAAGTTTATTGTTCTATGATCAATGGAAATCGTAAGAAAGTTGAACAATGTTGTATTCCCGTCACTCAGTAAAATTTAATTCTTGTTTCTCTTTTCAGATTCATTTTTTTCCCTTACAGCCTATTGCAAAATGTGTACATCTGAAATGAAAAATTATTAATATGTCACTATTATATCTACAATATGATTGACATATTGGGATTTATATAAAAATTGCGCCAAAAAATGTATTGTAAATATTTATAACAAAAGTAGGTATTTTAAGTTAACTTTAATAGGATCTTTGACCAACAATGGTTTCATGATAATATTTTTGAGAGAATATTGACTTGCATAATAAAATCATCCAGAAAATATTTGCATTAGTTTCTAGTATAGTCCTTGATATTTTGCGCGTACATAATTCAAGATCAATAAGGGAATCGTCCCAATGAAAGCTAAGTTATGAAAAAGGAGTGGATAGCAGATGAAATTATCTAGATGATTAAAAGGAGACAGCAAACAATACTAGGATATGATACAGAATATAGGACGTTGCAGAAAGCAATTATAAAACAAATGCAGGAAAGCAAAAAAGAAATGTCTCAATGAAAAACGTGCAGAAATAGAAGAATTAGCATCACATACATACTCGTCTTTTTTTTCTATAATTATGTTCAGGCTGGAAGATTGAACATCTCTCTGTGTATTCAAAGTTTAAAAAGACTTATGATCCAAGAAGTGCAAAGTATGTCTTCTTGATAGGTATGTAAAAAATATCATCATGATACACTCATCTAACTGTAGAGCAGGCTTAAAAAGAAGAAACCAACACTTAATAATATTAATCCTGAACACGGCCACATTGAGCTGACTGTGTTTAGGAAAGAAAACATTTCTATCGCCAAAACATTACCAAAATTATTTATATGGGATTATGAACAACAATAGACATGATAATTGCCAACAGATTAGCCGAAAGCGCTCGGACCTAACATTCATTTTCAAAAAAGGAAATCTCTTATACGCATGCTTCCAAAATATATATCACAGTGTCTCCTCGGTCGTTTCAACGACTTGATATTGCTCTCAAATTTCACAGAAGGCCACGGAAACCGGATGTACCAGAGGGTTGACTGAAGTTCAGCCCCGGCCACCGAATGCAGAAGCCTGTTACCTCACGCTTGAATCCGGTATTGCAAGCTGGGGAACGAGAATGTCTGACAGGTGGATATATAAAGAACAGCCACTAAGAATACGTAGAATACAAGGAAGACGTGTCAGAACTAAATAGGAAGATGGCGGGGCTTGCATCACAGTCTGCCAGAGTAACTAAGGGTTACTGACTAAATGTCAGACCGAATGAAATACTATGTAATGATGATTCAAGTTTTCAATTATCACTAGTAAGGCCATTAACCTCTTCATAACTTGTTTACACTTATTCTGAGCTGTTATTCATAGTGATTTTCTTTTCACATTCTCTTGGCACAACCATTCAGAAGATATTTCATATGCTTTTAATTGATTTTAATTTAGATCACATCAGAGTATATCAAAACTCTAAAAGAATATCTATATTATCATTGAGATTAACGCTGTATTAAAGTGACGCTGGAATGGTAACATATCCCAGTATACCAATCATGGCACCCATTCTGATAGGTATTTATCAAGCATATGCTTTACAGCCAAATGTGCCGGAGATGGTGAAAGTTTTGATAAAAGCAGAGCATATACATACATATGGCGGTCAGTTATAAATCCTTTCAGGTCAGCTAAGTCATTGCGCTCAAACGGTTTCCATTTTAAGTCTTATCTAATATCTGGATATTCCCAACTCGTCTTGGTTTCCTTTTTTTGTTAAACTTAAAATATGCGTGTATGATGATCCCTATTTTTACTGATCTTGAGGTGAGATTCCCAGTGTATTAGTGAGTTGTCTCTGACTCAAATTAATGAACTCAAAACTTATCCATGTTTAGTAAACGTTCATGGAAACCAGCTGGATCTGACTGAAACAATGACAGATTTTCTCGTGATGTAACAAGCCTGGTGGGTTTTTTGCGAAAAGACGTGGTACCCACTGAGCAGAAACCCTAGTCATGCCAAATTCATTGTGCAGAATTTTCTCAACTCTGTCATATGCTAATAGCATTGGCTATTTGATTTATAATAAACACGATCAATTTTTTCTTGACGTTGGCAGTTGCAGGGGTGTCCAAACCCTGGGTCATCTTCAAGGCTCCTCCTTCCCTTCCTAAATTCATCTGAGCAATTTTGCACTGTTGATAAAGCTGGAGCATCATCCCCTAATGTAGCAAGCATGTCAGCATGAATGAATTTTTGGACTAAACGCTTTTCGGTAGGTACTTGATAGAACTGCGATGCCAAACTTTGTCCATTTTCAAGAGAAGTCGCTACTAGTTACCTTGGAAGTTTTATTTGAGCAGTCAGATATCAGTTTTAATGGAAAGCAAATATAGTCATTAATAAGAAAAGTTGAAATTAATGCATGCAAGTTTGTACAGATCCAGTAACCACCCTTCATCGTCAGCCTATGAACATTTTAGATCATGGTTTTATACGAAGCTTAATATACCCGTTATGACATTCAGCTTGATAAATTACACGTCTTTTTTTCAAAATTCAACCCGATATAAAAGTTTGAATACTTTTATTCTAATATGACATTAAACTATGTAAATAATATGTACGTTCTCTAAATTATATTCTACAGTAATAATAATAATAATAATATGGTACATTTGATGACAAACTGTTTACTCCGACATCCAGTGTAAAATTTTTGTGTATTTATGCGTGTATGTTTCTATGTGCGTACCTCTGATGATTGCTCCTTGTGGTGGTGAATGTCCTTACCTGGTCCAATGACATTGAGAGCGATGCCGACGGGAATTGTAAATTTCTGGTAGGATCACCCTTGGCGGTAAGGTTAAAAACGATGGCCTAGACTAATCGCAACCAACTCCAATGACCCCCAACTGTTGAACAAGCGGATGACGATTACAACAGATCTCAACAGTTGAACCAGCGGATGAATAGGGCTACGCATTGCGGACATGATGCAGAAGGCTCCGCTCGAAATTATAATAGATTCATCGCCAGTTCATTGCGGTTCTATAACTGGATTTTGCATGTCACATTCCACATGTGCCGCAGAGGAAGATCATGAAAGCAGATGTGTTGGTTACTTCCTGACAAGTTGATGTCGACGTTAAACAAATTCACGTCGTCAGCACTTTCCTCTATTCGGATTTTCTTTCAACTACAACCAACTCTTGCAAAGCCAAACGGCGATAGATAATGGATAACAAGAACAGGTTTTAGTGGAATCGGAAGCTTTTAGTGCTGGACATGCACGTTAGAGCCGAATTTAGTTAACATCATAAAGTGACCAACAAATAAGAAATTATTGAATACGAGATAAAGCCACCACCGTCGACTTTTTATAAGTTAATATAATAGTAAAATTCAGCTACACTTCCTATATCCTATCTATATATGGACTGTTCCAGTATTAAAGAATCTTCATAACATTAATTTCTGCATAAATATTTGTAAAAGAAAAACAAATAGATGAAACATCCAACTCAAGGACGAGGAACATTTGCCGATACCTCAACGTTTCTGGATTGTAAATTTAAATTTCCCATTAATATTCTCAGATGCAAGTTTATAGACCCATATCAAATCAAAATATCTATCTCCGGAAAATTTAATTAATATTACTGCAATCTGACAGAATTCCTAAATGTTAAATTATATCGGCGGTTACACATGAATGCGATTACCGAGATAACACGCGAATAAATCGAATTGATTTGCGGCTTAAACTTTAAAAAAAGCATCATGGATTTATATATCTTGTCTTTTATTTGACTGAATTATGAAAGCGGAAATGTAAATGGAATATTCGTTGAATATTTTTTGTCATTACTGACCGTGTTTCTTTAAACATGTTTTCATTTTTGTCAGCTATATACAAGCGCTTTCTAAGATCAATGTTTAAAAATGCCTTTGAACGAGCGAAGGTGAAGACCACAATTGCGCGAACCTTGTTGAGTCACGCTACAGAATCCCAAGCAAATAAAGATACCATATAACAAAGATCTCTTGAGGACTTTCAACAGCAGCAAAAGATATTGACTCAATCATGATATTCGGGTTCTACAGTAATTCTAATAAAAGGTTAGGAAGGAAATATTCATCACTGAGAGATAACAGCGATTTGATTCGAGAAACTGCTGTGGATTCCGGGTTGAAATCCGGTACCAATAAATAACAAACGTCAGGAATGAACATATGGAAATAATGTATTAACGTAATAATACAAACTGGTAAAGCAGGTTAGTAGTTCCAGGAATACGGGTTAGTAGCAAGAAGTATATATACAGTCTTTGGTATTGAAGTATCGCTGTATGACTTCTTACTGAGTCTACGTGCTCGCTCACTGTGACTCCTACAATGCTGTTACCTCACCCTCACTCTTCCGGTTACCTACAACCTTTTACTCTGTCACTATAGACTCGACTCGACTCGACTCTTCGGTCTTGCTCTCGTCTTACTCTCGTCTCGCTCTTTCAGTAGTATATGTATATACTGGGTGAGTTCATTTGTATAAAAAGGGGTGGACCCCTAAACAGAAACCTATCCTCCTAAAAAATTGTTTGAAAGGGAATATTTTATAAATTTCTATCGACAGGAAATTGATATATTATCATTACATTTACCATTAAATGTGGAACTTGTGAAGTCATTACTTCAGTAACTTGTGTGAGGCAACACGCTTCGCCTAAATCCGAAGGCGAAAAACATCTTCCAAAAGCTAATAAAAGTATTAAGAATCATGAAAATTTTAATGAGAAACAAAGAAACAAACAAAGACTACTGGAAAATCTTATTATATTGATTCTCAAATATGGTAGTGAATGCTTCATAATCTCCTCAGTGTTCAAGAAGGGTCTTGATACAGTAGAAATGTGGTTCTACAAAAGGATGGTGAGAATCGTATGAACTGAATTCTGGGGGGAAAATGAAACAAATACACCTATAATTGAATCAGTCGTCCTGGGTATGCCGATAAACTACATCCAGTAACAAAGCCTCTAATCGCTAGGTTTTCAGTAGTGTGGAACCACCTCTTAATTGCTGTTGTTCTCATGTTCACCCTAACCCTGGGTGGTAGTACCCGTTAGAGTTCCAATTAAAGACAAACAGTGAACCCCAAAACTCAGGTCAGAAAACTACGAAAATATAAAAAAAAATAACATTTTATAGGAAAAATTTCCATCAAGAAATTTTATTAGGTTGGTGCAAAAATAATGATGTAATAATGTCGTTTTTTGACGTATTTTTAACGTCAAAAAACGACATTATTACGTCCTTATTTTTGCACCAACCTAATAATAGTAAAATGAAATTCTAGCACATGAATTTTAATAGAAAAAGAAATTCTAGCAATAGATTTTAATAGAAAAAAAAATCCAGTAATAGATTTTAATAGTAAAAAAAAGTGATCAAATTTCCCAAGAAAATTAAGTTTAGTCATTAAATGACCCATAAGGAGTTGATATGCCATTAAAGAAAAGAAACCAAACTTGGAATCGGAAAGAAACATTTGAAATTCCTAGGGAATATAACGAGGAGAGAAGGGTTAGATTATTTGACACTCAAAGGATGCAATGCGGGTAAGAGGGGCAGAAGAATACAGTGATTAAACTACCTAATGAGCTTGTGTAGATATATGGTGGGATTAGGATAGAAGTCAAAAAGATAAAACTTACGTTCAGCTATAACGGACTGAAACATCTGGAGAATCATGACCATCTTTTTCGTGAAGGTTCACAGCATATAGAATATGAAAAAAGGGAGAATATTTCGTTCTAAAATTAATAACGTTTAGGCCTAGAGTCCATATGCACAAAAGAATAGGATTGATCTGCTTTGTTTGCTTATTTATTAGCGCCTGGGACACAAAATTACGGAGGTGTAATGCAAGACAAGAAGTAGCATTAAAATACACTAAATAAAGACATACGTTTTAAAAAAGAAAAGCATGCCTCAAAGCAGTAGGGTATATCACGCATCAATTCACTGTGGCCACAGATATCTTTAAGACGGTACAGTGGTGTGTGAATTGGATCAAATATGTTGAAAGTAGTAATCTACATTTTATTGACTAGACTCACATCTTTCCACGAAGGTCAATACATAACGACCCAGTTTGGATTCATCTGCGAAGTAGTTCAATGATGGTATGTATAGCATGATTTGGTTTGGTTTGGTTTGGTTTATGGCATGTCAACCTCAATGGGTTATTTAATGCCGTCAAAATTTTTATTACTGGTAATATTTTGTTTTGTCAAAAATCTATTTTCTGGTAATAATTTTTCCTTCAAAAATGAATTCCTGGTAATATTTTTTTTCGAAAAAATTTATTGCTGGTAATATTTTTTCCTAAAAAATGTATAGCTGGTAATATTTTTTTTTTTTTTCTAAAACCTATTGTTGGTAATATTTTTTTTTCAATAATATATTGCTGGTAATAGTTTTTTTCTTCAAACTTTTTTTGCTGATAATTATTTTTACAAAGTATTTCTGGTATTAAAAACTATTTTTACACTTTCGTAGTGTTTTTACCCCAGTTTAGGGGTTAACTATTTGCCCATAAGTGGGACCCTAACAGATGCTACCACCCCAAGTCAGGATGGACCTGTGAACACCAGCAATTAAGAGCTGGTTCCACGCTCCTCAAAACCTGCTGATCAGAGGCCTTGCTGTTGGCTGAAGTTTATCGTCATAGCCAGGACCGTATATATGGCATGAAGCAGGTCTAGTATATATATATATATATATATATATATATATATATATATATATATATATATATATATATATAGAATAGGACATTTTATACATTCTAAGTTTATTTCAGAACACCATGTGCAGACACAAAGATTTACTGATCTCATCCTTCAGAAACCATATTCCAAGCTTTGCCTCTATATCGGGCAACAAAATAGTATATGCATGGTAAAGACGCAAATACAGAAATATTGATACCCCCATCATTAATACGACAAAGAAAAAAATGAGCGCCCTTATGTTATTTAATCTCAGCATAGATAAGTACAGCTTTGAAAAGATGGGCACTGATCCTTTAAGTATTCAATGCCTGCTGGTTCTAATGTAATGAGGAATAATGTTTTTATTTATGTTTATTATTAACAATTTTGGCACAAAGGCGAACGGGAAGCAGGTTGAGGGTGGTCTGGATGGAACTAAGGAATGTAGGATGGAAATAGCGATAGATCAGCGAAAGGCTTGCACCTTTTCGTGTGTTGGAAATGGGTGGTAGAATGGAAAATAATCATGCTCAAGAACGTGGAGACGCCTTTGGTCACTATCGAGACTAGAAGTGAAAACAGGGCAAATCCTGGACATATTTGGCAGTAGTTCTTCATTTTTGGTCTGATCTTGCTCTTGAAAGTTTAACAGGAGGTGTTAGGTACTTAATGGAGTGGTACGAATAAACGGCCATTTTTATCAGGATCTTTAGCGATGGATCGTATGTACGAGTTGCACTTGAGGTTTAGTTTGGGCTTAATTACCAATAGAAGCTCAATGCACAAGGACACGCTAACAAAACATTCATTAATTGCGGTAGGCAAAACATATTCGCTTGGTGATGAGGGAACGTCACTGTCTTGGTGTTCGTGTTAGTGAATGTGATCAGCCTGTTTTTCCCCTACTCAGATGTTAGAGCTAGGTCAGAGGTCAGCTGGCAGGCTCTAGTCGTCGATCCTTCTTTCATCATCAAGGAATTTCAATTATCTGTTTCCTATACTAATTTACCTTTTTCTTTCCATTTTTCTTAAAACTGCCCCGTTACTTATACAATTATTCCATAATTTTCTCACCATCCTTCTGTAGAACTATAAGATTCCACTTTCTCTGTGAAGGAATTGTCCAGCATTCACTGTTGTGTAATGGGATTGATACTAAATAGCAGTTCAGCAGTGTTTGTTTTTTTTACGGAATTTTCCTGTTACTTACTGTACTTGACGGATTATAAGGGACAATTTTTTTTACTATAAATCTGTTTTAAAATTCCTCTGCGTCTTATATGCCATATGTAGGTTTAAAATTTGCGATAGTCGGCCGAAATTAGGCACCTGGAAATTCCTATTAGCTTAGACATCAGTGTAACTTTCATATATTAGCTTGGAGCAAAAATAATGACGTAATAATGTCGTTTTTTGACGTATAACGTCAAAAAACGACATTATTACGTCGTTATTTTTGCACCAACCTAATACCTATTGTCATTATTTAAAGGCTGTTATGCAGATTAAAATTGTTATCTCTATCTATAAAAGGCAGGATGTGTGTTTATGTGTGTGTGTGTAACGAATGCACGGCCGCAATTTTCGACGGATTTGCACAAAAATTTACATGCACATGCTCCTATTTAGCGGGAAGGCCAACACCGACTTTGCATTTCCCAACTCCCATCTATAGTGGAAATAATCCATTTTTTCATGCTTCTACGGCAGTTTTCATGTAGTTTGCGGCCATTTTAATAGTCAATAGCTGGCTGCCACTAATAGGCAGGAAGATTCTATTAGCCAGCGAGAGAGCCAACACCTGACTGACACGAATGCTAACTAGCATGCTAGCATGCAAAAAAATTTATAGCTGCATTCTCACAAGTGGGAAAAATTTAAATCTGCATGGCACTTTACTCCAATTGGCTCATTCGCTTGCTTAAACTCAACGTTGATTCTGATTCCGCAGAACTGGGATGGGTGTGAAAAAGTATTTGTTGTTAACATTCTTTTTTCGTTCGGATTTTACAGTTACGAGTCCTTTTTTAAAGCTCATCGTTTTGTGTTCATTTTGTTTAGTTCTTTTTCCGTAACAGATTTAATGTTTAGTATAGAGCTTAGAAAAAATTCGCAGTGTGAGATAGGCAAGAAGTAAGGCATGTAGCAACATCAGCACGGGAAAGGGCACTCCTTTAAAGGCAAGGCAGGGCAAAAATATTTTAAGTCAAGTGATAGCGATTGCTGTACGAGTCGTACGATTTTTGAATCAAGCACGGGCAACCCCGGGCCATGCTGCTAGTCATTGATAATATTCATTATATTAATTTCATCACGTTTAAAATTAGTACTTTGTTTCACTAAAATTATATGCAATAAATTCAAGTTATATATTTGTAAAATATATTTGCTTCATTAATATTTTTCTTTTGATAATTTCCGGTTGCATTGGTATAAATACAATTAGAATTTTTATATCCTAATTATAATAATTACAAGATGCAGGCTGTACAGATAATATAAAGGATATAATATAGTTTTTTTTTATAGGCTCGTGTTCTTTTTTTCCTATTATTTTTCGTTTAATTGTGATCATGGCTTCTTTAACCAAAATGATACCTCATAAATATAGCCTAGTCTGTAACATTTACTAATAATTTGTTTATTTTTACTAATTACTAATTTATTCCTGATTTGCCCTGCTGAAATTAGGGTGCGTCTTATATGCCGTCAAATACGGTAATACATGGTTTACTTTTTGGGAAACAGATTGTGATATTTTGGATTTCTGACTTATTTTTCGTCGCTAGGTAAAATTCTTTGCGTATAGGTATGTGGTATGTGGTAAGTGTTTTAATAGGCGATTTGTAATACTTCAAACAATTTCGTGTAGTCTCTGTTAAATATCTGTTAATGGCTTTTCTGTAAATACCAACAGTGAATATCGGCCAACAGGAAGTTTCCAAATAGATAATCCTCGTCTAGCTAATGAAAAATAGAGAATCACGTATCGACCATATAATCAATCTTTCCATGCGATAAATATTTATCTGTTATCCAAATCAGGGATTGAATAGAAACTATGTCTCACTCTTTCTCTAATTCACTCTTTTTCTTTCTCTCTCTCTCTCTCTCTCTCTCTCTCTCTTCGTTGCATTTAACTGATATCGAACATTTCTTAAGCTCAGCTTATTTGGAAACAAGGCCGAATGCAGGGTTGTCTTCCATCATTGTCTCACATGCGAGAGTCTTAGCAGCTTTGAAAAACACCATCCAAACTCATAGCTTTTACCTATATTATAGGAACAATATACGTATTGTTACCAGCCAAGTTACCGATCCAACTTCAAGTTTAAGTATACAGCAAGCGAAAACGAAATGTAACGCATTCGTGACTAAAACACAAATTAATAAAACACATATGTGCGCATGCGCCTCATACGTACTTCCCAATTGAAAAAAATAAAAGGAATTAAGAAATTATTTAAGCCAATAAAACCCTCACCCATCTAAAGCAAAAATTCTTTGCTGCGAGCCTCTGGATACCTATGAATATGCAGGAGCTTTCGTCAATTCGAGAGATCTCCAACCGCCTCACTGATCGTATAAACTTTCTCATTTAATTCCAATAACAATTCTGATACTATTTGAACTGTATTTCGTTACCTACTTGTGAATCCATTGAACTTATGATTAATAAAACTTACCTTTCTTCTCTTTTTATTAAACTTTTTTTTTTTCACAAAAGCCTTTATCATTTAGACTTTGAACATCTCACAAACTCTCCTTTCTGGAAAATGTACTGAAAATTGTTGCATTATAAATATTAAATGGAAACGTTTCAGAAACGAGAATAAATATTGTTCTGTTTAAACAATAATTTGTTGCCTTTATTTCAATGGGTCTATCCCCGTGATAAAATATTCGGTAAAAGTATCAGCCTGACATGAGAGATGTACTTCCTCTTTTATGCTTGATTGTCAAGCGGTGTATGTCTACGTTCACATTATTGAATCACCATCATTCTCTACGTATTTCTTTGACAAAGAAAGATGTTCTACTCTACTTTGTCTTTTCGATATTTCTCTCAATAGTCGGTTTGTCTTTTCTATATCTCTCCCAATAGTCGGTTTGTCTTTTCGATATCTCTCCCAATAATCAGTTTGTCTTTTCGATATCTCTCCAAATAGTCAGTTTGTCTTTCCGATATCTCTCCCAATAGTCAATTTGTCTTTTCAATATCTCTCCCAATAATCGGTTTGTCTTTTCGATATCTCTCCCAATAGTCGGTTTGTCTTGTCTATATCTCTCCCAAAAGTCGGTTTGTCTTTTCTATTACTCTCCCAATAGTCGGTTTGTCTTTTCGATATCTCTCCCAATAATCAGTTTGTCTTTTCGATATCTCTCCCAATAGTCGGTTTGTCTTTTCGATATCTCTCCCAATAGTCGGTTTGTCTTTTCGATATCTCTCCCAATAGTCTGTTTGTCTTTTCGATATCTCTCCCAATAGTCAGTTTTTCTTTCCGATATCTCTCCCAATAGTCGGTTTGTCTTTTCGATATATCTCCCAATAGTCGGTTTGTCTTTTTCGCTGTCTATTTTATTATTCGTTTTGTCTGTTCGTTTTCCCTTCCACCTGTCGGTTGATATAGTTAGAGCGACATTCAAGAAAGACTCAAAGAGACAAATCCTTATATTGACACGGAGTGAGAGAATTAAAGACATAACTTTATTTTCGTCGGTTAATATTGAGATTTACAAGATTTTCCTTCAAATATTTTTTTACAATAATATTCACCTTGTACAAGGCCCAAAAGCCACTTGAGGCATAGGGTAGAAAATAAGAAGTACAGTGCATGGGTATATGTCCGAAAGATAACGGTTAACCCTAGACTCGAACAGATTAAGATTGTAGTGATCGGGGAAGTATCTTCTTGCAAGTCGTTTCAACAAATTAGCGGTTCGTAGGAAGAAGCTGTTCGAGAGAAATTTATATCTCACCAATTAAATACGATGACAATTAGGTTGGTTCACTACAAGTTCGTGGAATGGTGTGTCTTAGCTTTGAAGGTTAGAACTGGTGGAACTAAGAAATGTCATTCGTGTGAACTCTTTTCTATGGAAATAGCCATTGAGTAGCGAGAGGTTTGTCAATGGGGAAAAACTTACAGAATAAATAACACACCGCTCACAAGGACGCGAAGACGCTTTCGGGCACTATCAAGACTGTAAAGGGATGATTGGGCAGCTCCTGTGTATATAAGACGGTAGTACTCCATTTTGGCCTGATCTGAGACTTAGAAGTATAGAGGCTAGTATGAGATGTCAGGTTCTTACTAGAGCGGTACGGGGAACCGACCATCTCTCCAGCATCTATCATGATTTATACTTTTTGTGTTCTCATATTAATACTTAATAGTACGTTTTACTGGCTGTTAAACAATTGAAAATCTCCTCAGTGCTTTCCAATACAATACATAATACTATCAATATTCTCCTGAATATTTAACTATTTTATAATAATAATAATTATAATAATAATAATAATAATAATAATAATAATTATTATTATTATTATTATTATTATTATTATTATTATTATTATTATCTCACACTCAGTAATAATAGTAATGATGAAGAGAAGAATAAGAAGAACAAGGACAAGAAGAATTTGTGCTTGAAGTTGTTTTCGACAATATTATAGATGTGGTACGATATTTTCTTTTGGTTATATTTTAAATTGATAATGGGACTTTCAACTTCTAAATAATATTATTTTCGTTATTGTTGTTGTTACCTTCCTTTCTCTTCCTAACCCACATTGTATGTTCTTCAAGACGAAATACTGTTTGTGTTATGCTTACCATTCTTATTGAATTTATCCATTCTTTATTCTCTAGAATTTTCATTGTTACTTGCCTGTCTCAAAACCAACACAGCAAGGCGCTATCTTCATTGTCTGAAATCTGTACTTTCTCGAAACAAATCGATTGTGTTTTTTTTAACGAAAAGCTAAAGTAAAAAAAAAAATTACATTTATCACCTTCCCACATTTCTTTCTTCATATCCTCCCCAATTTTTCCTCAGTCACATTCTTTTAGAGAATATTCAAGAAATAGTACATTACATCCTCTCAACAAAGATATTCACCTTCGTACTTTTCCCACATCTATTGATAGAAGAATAAACAGGTACATAATAGAAACCGAAAAATATTTTATTCACTTCGAGTGAAATACGTTTACACCAAATATAACGAACGACAACTTCCACCATGTTGCTTTTCCCGTTGACTTTGACGGAAACGTTAAAGAGAAACGTCCTCATATTTTGCAGTGAACGTGTTTAGAAAACAGTGGGTGTAACTAAAAAAAATAATAAACCGGAAGACATGTAGATTTGTTTCGGAAACAATATGGCAGCATCCTGTCAGTGTGATGATTGTTTGAATACATCGTTTTTAACAAGATTTTAAATATCATCACTACCATCAATAACAGAAGCCAAATTGCCATTATGATGTGCTGCATTACCGAAAAATCACAAAGAAGATAAAACTAAAAATTAGATAGATCATTGGACAGACGTAGAAAACAGAAATAGTTTCCAAAATAGACGGCGGTTTCACTGAAAGTTACCTGTTGAAAATAGAAGGTTGTGTTTGGTAACTGAACAAAAGAGGTAAATAGATAAAAAAGATATAAACAGAAATATATGGATGATAATTCTTGTTTTGAAAGCACATTCGTCTGTTAGGGCAGGTAGTCAGTTCTGGTCCAACACACCCAATCAGGCACACTTTTCGTATGTTCAACAACCACGCAGACTACCTATGGTTTTTTCTGCATTTATGCTGAGAAGATCTTATAGTTTCTGCGGAGGAGAGCATTATCTGTAATGATCAGCAGTTTGAACAACGCCTGTATGTTAAAATTCTTGGCCAGACTGACTTGTGACTTCGACGGATATTCATACAAATATGTACCTTGACAGTTGTGACTAGTTGCTATTAATCGTATTATTGAGGTGTGTATATATATATATATATATATATATATATATATATATATATATATATATATATATAATGTCATCTGTTTCGCTGTATCACAGCTCATCAGTGCGGCTAGACATCCGGTTGCCTCTAGCTAGGATCGAAACCCGGCAGGCAGATATTCTACCACTAAGCCGTCGGCGCACGGTTGGGATGAAGGTGGATTTATGGCGTATTTATTTTAGGAAACACGCCCAGTGACCGACAGTGACTCAATTCGACATGCGAAGAGTCTCGCTATAAATATATATATATATATATATATATATATATATATATATATATATATATATATATATATATATATATATATATATATATATATGTCGTTTCAGTAATATAGTTTTTTAGACATAAGACATATAGTCATTTTATGATATATAATCTCTCTCTCTATATATATATATGTGTGTGTGTGTGTGTGTCCGCTACGTACATTCCGTATTTTTTATTTTAACGAAAAACAAACAAGAAATAGATAATCTCAAATCATATTTGAAAAACTATGTCCTTAACGTTACCTATGAACTGATTCAAAAAGAAAAAGCTCCCATTCTTAGACGTTCTCGTAGAATACAGTAACAACACTTTCATCACATCATTATATAAAAAAATAGCCTAAACACTTGCCACTTTCATTTTAAGAGTGAATGCCGACTTAGATATAAATTAGCAGTTATAAAAAATTTCCTAAAGCGTCATGTCGTAACTGCCCGTGTTCGATTTTCGGCAGTAGATGCACACTGCTGATGAGTCCCAAAATAGGACGAAATAGCCGTCCAGTGCATTCTGTTGAAGATTCGTCTAGACTCGATGAATTACTTAATCCGCCCAAATAATTTATATATATATATATATATATATATATATATATATATATATATATATATATATATATATATATATATATATATATATATATATATATATATATATATATATATGTCATGTCTCTTTTTGTGTGTATGTATATATATAAATATGTCTTGGTGCTTATATATTAGAATCTGATTGCGCTTGTTTTACGCGTGAGTTTAGGACCCCATTCACACACCATGAGGATTAAAATGTATACATTGTAAAAAGACCGGATATTAAATATAGGTAAACTTCAATGAAAAAATAAATTGAATAACATATATATTTCTTCTTTTCTCCTCAGTAATTTTATAGTTGGAAACTTAATAGCGATTAAATTTTAAATTTTGATTTTGTAATTAGCAGTTTTAAATTTTAATATTAAATTTTATCATATAATTTAGTAATTATTGGTTGGAATAAATTATTTTTTAATACTACCCATATTTTAAACATCTGAATAGATATTATAACATGACTTCGTTATCAAGCTTTTTGAATTTTCCTATACTTGTGTTTTGATTGGTCCATCTAGCCTTTGTAACAACGTTTTCCCCTTGCGAAGGATTGTTAATTAATTTGAAACTTTTAAAACCATTTATTTTACATTCAACATCATAAGACACCGGGGCTGTTGAAACAAAATGGCTATTTTTGTAGTGATTTTATAACATATTTATGTTATAATTTTTTTTTTTTTTTTAATAAATAATTATATCTGTTCTACTTTGTATTGAGCACTCTTTTAAGAATAGTAATTGTTGGTTATTGGAATTCATTCCATATACAGCAATCATATAATTGTATATATATATATATATATATATATATATATATATATATATATATATATATATATATTATTTGGCGGATTTGAATAGTCATAATTAAGTAATTAAATGTGTGTATTTGGGAGAATATGATGTATACATTTTTTCTATATCAGAACAATGTCAAGCATATGACTAACAAAGTGGAAAAAAGTTCCTTGTTGCGCGTTTCGTCAGTAGGACTTCATCAGACAAAATTAATTTTTTAGTTAAGGGTTTACGCGAGTAATTCAGAAATGATGCATATTTTCGCCATAACATATATTGAGGTTTGTCACACTGCCTTCTACACATGCGTGCTTATATTTTGCACTGTTGTGTTAACGTGAACGAAGTTTACGCTTGATCGTGTCAGTTTTCTTGCTGTTGTTACAGCATAAACCTGACGGTTTTGCTAGTAGTGTGCACCAAGGAAGAAAATGCGGAGAATTATTGACTTACCCATGTACATATGTGTGGGACGAGAGTTGGGATATGAAAAAGTGAGCGTCGATTACAATTGTGCATTGACAGGAAAGGCTGAAGATGCTGGAATGATAACAAATTTAATTTCTTTTTTTTTTTTTCGGACGTGTCTAGACATGCAGTTTAGCCGATTTCATTTGGTGTCCCCTATGTTGTTTTTTTTTTTTTTCAATCTATGTTATTATTATATATCACATCTTGTAACCGACACTTTTGTTTTTAAATACCGTACTCTGTAATCTTTTCAAAATACAGATTATTATCAAAAGTTGGAATGAAAGTAATGATTGTACGTATCCCAAACCCAACATAAAAAAACAGCATGTCGTATTAGTAAATACTAAACTCTCCCAATACTTTCAGTTCTAACAAATTTATTATAAGGGATGAGGAAGTTGAACACAGATTAAGCTGCGTCAGGGATTATTTCGCACCAAATCGAACGACGTGACAAAACTAAAATATTAACCTAAAATGAAATGAACGGTTAAGCTTACCATTAACTGCATGACTCCGTATATTTAATAAAGTGAATTAATATTTAGAGTATAAAATAATTAAAATAAAAATATAAAATAAAAGCATGAACTTGGAAGATTACGATAATTTAGTTCTCGCAATGTCAATCAGTTACAATTGCAAACCTTTAAGTTGTTACTTTATTTGACAGAATCACTCTATACTGTTCTTCTTTTGACAGGTTGACAGTCGAAAGTAAATCTGTCAAATCAAACGGGGCTTCAGATCAGAAGAATACCACATATATGAGGGAACACTGACGGGTGCCATTTGGATCAGACCAGAATGATTGTTTGTTTGGGTTACCTTTAAGTATCTGCCGTTTTTATTTTATTTTCGATATAGCGTGTTAAGTCACTAAGTAATTTCAAAACCGATGGACACCTTGTTAAAAGCTAGTGAGCTTGTTTAGTAGTCCATTACTTCGGTATTTGACCCTCACAAAAGTTTCCTTACTTCTGACATTGTCCCAAACTAAGAATAGTGACAGCAATATCAAAGTAGACGCCACGCCAGCTCGTTTATCTACATAGTAAATATAGAGATGCAGTTGGAAACTATTCTGAAGCCTTTGCAAATTAATTTTTGGACAAATCAGCTCTGTTCCTTGAAAGCAAATGCTTATTCGACGTATTCTTATGAATAGACATGTTTCATTAATATATTGTCTGAATTCCTCCAATGTTTAGCTGCTATGATAGATTCTTGACTTCCTCTTTCATTGGAAGGTGTCAAACATTTGTTATTTCCGAAGCAATTTTGCTCAAAAGTTTAATATTATAAACTAGTTCATTGCTTTTATTTTTTTAAATCATATCACCACTAGCAAGGAAATAAAGTCAGTAAGACGCAAAGGGTTTACAGAGTGTGAGAGAATATAAGAAAAAAACACTATTATGGCGAGAGAACAATAAAAAACAAGAATTACGAAGATTACGATTGGCATTGGATCTAAATTTTTGAAGCAAGAAGCCGATAGAGAGTTCCAGAAGTGATAAAGAAGGAACTGTTAGCATATAATTAACGGTAACATATAGCAATTGTGTTGAAGAGTGATTTGACAGTGGAGGCTTGTATTTGTACTAAGTCGGTCCTAAAATAGGTTCGACGTACAAAACGTTAGGAACTTGATATAATAGGTATAACGCAGAGTAATCTAGTTGTGGTCGCTGATACTTTAGTATTCGACTAACTGTCGTCCGACATCGACTGACTCACTGACTGAGCCCATGACTCCACTCCTTACTCCTAATTATTATAGGTGGGAGAGTCTATTAACTACAGAATAGGTGTGTTCCACTATAGCAATTTATCACTGTAAAGTGAAGAGACCTCGCTGTAATCTAGTACTGTGCTTAAATTCATAAAGTCTAGGTACTAGAGAGGAAAAATCATTAGAACAATCGCTATGAATATACATATAGAAAAGTCAGAGGGAAGCTACGTTACGGTGGTGGTAACGCGATTAAGTCGAGATGCCAGGTCAAGACAAATAACATTGCAGAATCTTCTTTGGATTTTATCCAGAATCTTTAAATATATAGCAGGAGTAGACGAGATGTAACATATTTCTGTCATAAACGTAATACAATCTCATTTTTTAATCTTTTAATAACCAAAACCAAATTAGGGATTTATCCAAATATATTTCATTAAATCATATATAAAATTGCATAACTATGAGCACAATTATTGCTTTGCCTCAAGTTTTCCATTATTTTGTAAATATAATGAAGGTTCATAATATTTATTTAAATATATCATTCAATCTGTTGGGGTCTGTTTACATAATTATGGTCTGTCTATATTTCTGAGATTAGGTATTATGTACAGTATTTACATTAGTCGGACTATTGTCCTCATCTTTGTCGCCATATTTGTCACAACGTTTCGGCCGTTGTACGCTCCGGCCTTCTTCAGGTGGTTGGAATTTCGAACTGAACCCTTTATTTCGATCACTGGGGCAGATTGTTCTAGTTCCACGTGCCATGTTTGATGGATGTCAGTTATCAGTTATCTCCTGCTAATTTTCCCTCTGAAAGTTTTCCACTGCCTTAACCGGGTATTGAACTCACACTCTTTGGGTCTGTCACTGGATCTAACCAACGCCTTTATCCACTGTGCCATGTGTCCTTGAGATCCAAATACTGTACATAATTATGGTGTTTAGAAATTCAACATTTCATAATAGATTTTCTTAAATCAGGAGTAAGCGTGAGAAATGTTTCGCTCGACAAACCTGTTACATTGAAAAGATAATGGAGAGAATTATTTTAGGAAAGAATAAAAGTTGATGCTATCGAAGCAATCACCACAGAGATCCTTCCCTTCCCTCCATTAGAATGTCTGACGCTCAACTTCTCGAGAGCAACTCTCTGCGGCTTCTCGGTCTCACGTTGACTGCTGACCTGAGAAGGAATAAATACATTGAGTCAATTGCCTCGTCCACTGCAAGGAAAATTGGCTCCCTGAGCCGCACCAGGAAGTTTTTCTCCCCGGAGTCGATCCTCCAGATCTACAAATCAACAATTCGCCCTTGCATGGAGTATTGCTGCCATATATGGTCTTGTGCCCCTTCTGTTTACCTCGGGGTTCTTGATAGGCTCCAGAGGCGGATATGCAATATAGTCTCGTCTACAGTCACTTTCTCACAGACGCGCCGTCGCCTCCCTCTGTCAGTTCTACAAATACTTCCATGGAAATTGCTCCGAGGAGCTGTATTCACTGGTTCCCAGACGTCATGAGTTCAAGCGCCCTACGAGGCTGGCATCCCACTCTCACTCCTTCACTGTCGAAACTCTTAAATGTAGCCATCTCTTCTACTCCAATAGCTTCATGTCTCGCACCTCTCGCCTGTGGAACTCCCTTCCCTATTCCTGTTTCCCTGTGAGCTATAATCTCCAGCTATTCAAGTGTAATGTCAATCGGCATCTCCAGTTGCCTTGATCTATCCACTACCCTCATCCTTTCTTCTATCACTACTATCTGATCTTGCTCTAAATTTTCTGTAACCCCTTGCGTCCTAGTGGCTTCCCGCCTTGCTTGTGGTGAAATGCTTAAAAAAAGAAAAGAAAATAGAAACAAATATAATAATCGAAGCTAATATGTGAGAAAACATTCAGATTAGCTTCTCTTTTTAATACTCTTTCTGGAAGTATTCTCCTACATTTTAGGACGTGGCCGACCATGGCTACCCAAAACATTCTTAATTCTCAATAATGTTTGTTCCCTTCGAATCAAATCAAATTCATGTTCTGTTATCCCTTTACGCGAGCTAGTTAAATATGTTATTCAGTTCCTTCTGCTTTGGCTTTCACAATGACATGTGTGTTTAATGCTCACAGGACATACTCCAACTCTAATTTCTTTCCAGAAATTGTATTTTAGAAATTTCAACTGCCTCTTTATGTTTTTAAGTAAAATTATATTTGTGTTCCATTTGTTCTAAAACATCCTCAATGCTCACAAAGGAATTCTATATTAATTTCAGTATGGTTTATTTATTTATTTATTACTATAAACGTTATTTTTCGTAGGCACCTATATATGAGTTGCTATCCCTGTTTTTTTTTTTTTTCTATTTTCTTAAATAATATTAATAACAACCGGCCTAGATTGATAAACTCTACAAAAGAAAGATTTTATGTCCGGCGAGAATTGGAGATTTTTTTGTAACATACCCACGGACGATAATGGGTATACTTCCATTCATATAAATACAGTAGTAAATACTGTATGTTGTTCTCCAGTTAGAGATTCGTCTCCAGCTATGCTGATCAAACTCTCTGCATTCGAGTAGAGAGGATCCACAGACGAGGCTGTGTCGAAGGGCCGAGTCTGGTCTCGGGAAACAGCTACCCGACCCCGTTTTATACGGGGTCTACGGGGAAATTCTGGCGGAGCCTACGGGCTCGAATACCGCACATTATATTCGGGCCTGTGCCAAATATGACCGCGTTGGGTGGCTCGTCGATATCCTGTAGATGGCGATTCGTTACCAGCTGTGCCGGTCAATCTCTCTGCCTTGATTGTTATCCAGCAGTTGGAGATTCATTGTGGAATTAATTGACTCACTTCTAGCAGTTGACTACTTCTTCTACACGGCACTGGAGAAAAATATGTGTTGTTCTAAGTATTATCGTCCATTACCAACCTTCGTTTGATTATTCTATTCAGTAACCTTCTCTAAGTTACAACAGACATGCATCCTTTTTTCCATCAGGGACACCGTTTTCTAGCTGAATCATGCCCTTACAACTTCGGTTATATAGGCCGCATTGATAGTAGAACCTATTTCAAGTGTTGTTTTTTTCTCATATTCTCTGACACTCTGTAAACCCTTTGAGTCTTACTGACTTTATTGCCTTGCGCGGGGTGAAATGATTTAAAAAATAAAAGCAATGAACTAGCTTATAATATTAAAATTCCGGGTTAAATTGCTTTCGAAATAACAAATGTTCGATTTGCTTTTAATGTTTGACGCCTTCCAATAAAAGGGGAAGTCAAGAATCCATCATAGCAGATAAACACTGGTGGAATTCAGACAAGCGATTAATGAAAGAAACTCTTGATTCATTGCGTCTGATTAAATTAAAATGAGAGCTAAAAAGCCAACACATTTATCATCACTACGCTTAGTGCCAACGATTGTTCTTCTCGACTGAAAAGTAGAATAATTTTCTATATAAGTAGGCGATTTATTCGCAAAGATATATTGGTTAGTAGCTGTCGGAATTAAATTCGACGCACAGATACATACGCAACTTTGTTCACATGTTCGAAGTTATGTTTTCAAAGAAAGGAACAGAATATTAATTGAATAAAACAATCATCCTCGAGCGTCGCCTGCATTTCCCTCAATCACAATGAGTAGGTGTTCTCTTAAGGAAGCCCCATGTCTTGAACCCCAAATCTCAAATGGAACTCATATATACTATCTATTATTAATGGTGCTTGAAAAGTAAGTACCTGACTCAATCTGTATAGCAACCCGTTCAGGCTAAGAATGGAGTATTGCTATCATATATGGGCTGGACCTACGCAGTCATCCATTACCTGACAGTCTGTATTGCCAAAGTTCAAAAAAGTTTATGTGGTATTGTGGTTAATGAATTGTTTCCACATTACAATCCGTTTCTCAATGATGAAACATTGCAAACTTATCGCTACTCTATCGTTATGTCCACGGAAAATGATCAGAAGAGCTACATTCCTTAGTTCCTCAACCGTTAAACATCCCAATTAAGAACCGTCATTTCGCGTACATTGAGACGAAACACCTACTTCTCTTCCTATACCATAAGTTCCATTCGGATAGCTAGATCTCATGAAGTGGAATAGAGAACAAGGAAAATGCTTTTCCGACCACGACAGTCTTAACATCTTGAACTTAATCTTTGTCTTTCACACGTATCTTTACAAACTGCGTCCCTTATTATTACCGCTCAACACAAGAAACGCCTTCAGCAAGTTTTACCTTGAGAGACACTTGAGCCTTGTGAAGATTACTAAAAAGCAAAAAATACAAAGTGAAATATATATACACGGTGTATATATACATATATATATATATATATATATATATATATATATATATATATATATATATATATATATATATATATATAAGAAATGGACAAAGTCCGACAATTTATTTATTAAAGACATTTTTTATGTTTAATAAATAAATTGTCGGACTTTGCCCATTTCTTAATCTATGACGTCATTTGTTTACATTTGATATGCCATGAGCAGTTATGAATGTACGAGATTCGTGGAAGATTGAAGTTTATAAGCAGTAAATTCAACAGAGCGATCCTTTGTGGCCGAGCGGTCAAGGCACGTCAGCGTAAATGACGGTTCCGTATAAGATGCAGGTTCGAATCCTGTCAAAGGACGAATATTTTCTATGAAAATTTCTCGGACATTCAGACCGGTAAATGTTATTTAATACTGTTTATTATAAACAGAGCATTTACTTAAATACTTGTATCTATAAAAAGAACGCTAAACATAAAAAATGTCTTTAATAAATATATATATATATCACAAATGATTTCTTATGTTTCAAAAATGCCCAATCTCAATGGCCATTTCGCTTTGCAAGATGTTGCCAGCACTAAAAAAAAACTTTTTTTTTAGCATTGGTAAGCTTTTGCAAAGCAAAATGGCCGTTCAGCTGGGTTATTTTTTTTAATATCATTTATTTGTAATTTATATATATGCTCTGTAATAAATACATTGATCTCTATTTGTGACTCAGTTTTAATATCTTATATTATTAGGATTCACTTGGATTAATTACCTAAGGATTTATACCAATATATATATGTATCGGATTTTTACGAATATATATATATATATATATATATATATATATATATATATATATATGTATGTGTGTGTGTGTGTATGTGTGTGTAATATATATATATAATATATAATATGGCACACATAGTGCTGGTGTTAATGAAAAAAGTACTGAATTTTTTTTTGTTCATATAAGAACAAGTGTTCTCTATTTATATAAAAGAAAAAAAAATATGAATATTCACCACTCAAAAATATAATTTTTAATTTCGATTTTTTACCTACATATATAAATCCCGCCTATCTTAATTGCCAAATATAACTTTTATATTTAAAATAAATAAATGTAATCCCAGCATAATATATAACTAAGCCAACATTGTGTTAAGAAGATATATTATAATTCAAATTACGTATCGGTCAGTTCCTACTCAGCAAGTGAATATTGCCTCGTGCATAAAACTCAGAGTCGTACCAGCTGTGAGGGATATATATATATATATATATATATATATATATATATATATATATAGAGAGAGAGAGAGAGAGAGAGAGAGAGAGAGCGGCAGGAGTGATTTAGTGTATTTTAGCAACAAACTTTTATTTATACATGTTTTGTTAAAAAACTACGAAATATATCTATTAAGGTTGTTATTGTTTCTCTTTTCAGGACACAAAAGATGGAAAAAAACACTTGAAGACTTTAGCATTTACAGAACAAACTGAAACCAAAAGTGGCAGAATGAAGCATCATCTGTTATCCCATCTAATGAACTGGATGTTAGAACAGGGAATCCGAGCATGCTTAGAACAACTAAAGTTGTGGGTAGCCTTGAGCACACACTTCCTGAGGTGAAATAGCACATAAACTAATATTGTTCCATTCGACTGATATACACAAGTTATTTTTGTCGAACTGAAACAGTGAATTTAAAACAGAGAATATCAGATAACAAAGAATATAGATAGTGGACATGAAAACCTCCTTTTGCAAAAATGTTAGCCGTCGGCTCTAGTTCATCTGGAAAATAGTAGTGATTGTATTCAATGCTATTATTATAGTAAACGAATTACATAATATAACATGCAATAATAATAATAATATAGTCCTAGTCATAGTAGGAGCGATTGGAATGATAAAAAAGGAACACAGCAACATATTTAAAAATCCGTCGAAATCCCAGCTTAAGACAAATACAAAAAGAGTACCGCCCACACAATAAGAAGCACTTTGTCCATGTAACGTTATGACGTCATGAAATGTAGTCATAACAGCACAAAATTACATGCCTTGGGTCTTTCCAGAGACGTTGTAGGTAATGCGACCATGGCAGAAATAGAAATATAATAATAATAATAATAATAATAATAATAATAATAATAATAATAATAATAATAATTTATACTTAATCAGTCAGAAATATTTACAACGGTGTGCTCAAAATGCCGTGTCCTGTCAATTCGATGAACCTAAAAACTTATATTTAAAATCTAATCCTTTGTCTTTTCCTCATAGTTTTTGCTCAATTTCAGCTAGAAATAAATGTTGATTGAATTTACTACTATTATATAGCAAGCAATTTTCATATTATAACCTGAAATAATAACAGCCACAGCGACGACGACAAAAACATTATTATTATTATTATTATTATTATTATTATTATTATTAATAATAATAATAATAATAATAGTATTATTATTATACTAGTCCTTCTCTTAGCATGACCATTACGCTCTTCCTATAGCTCATAAATAATGGACTATTTCGTTTTGATCACGTGGAAAGACAGAAAAGAAATATCAGAGAAAAAAATAAAAAGAACGAGATTAAGAAAGAAAGAAAGAAAGAAAGAAAGAAAAGGAAAAAAGTGTATAACGTTTCCTTCTGATACCATATAAGTAATGGACTATTTCGTTTTAATCTCGTGGAAAAATATATTAGAGACGCTACTTGGGTTCAGTGAAAAAATGAAAGAATGGAAAAAAGAAAGAAAGAAAGAAAGAAAGAAACGAAAGGAAGATAAAAGTGTTTTCAGGGAAATTAAATAGTTGATAATTTCAAATATTTTCATTTGTAACCTCATAGCTTGTGATATATATATATATATATATATATATATATATATATATATATATATATATATATATATATTGCTGGCAGAAAGTCATAAGTTACATCTCCCACCTTTCCTTCTGAAAGATTTAGCTTTCGTTACACAGGTGATGGTAGGTATTTTATTCGCGCTTTTCAGCTCCCAGAAAATTTAGAAAGGGCAGTGCAGTTACTATATTTGATATTGCCCCATGTCATTTGGTTGTGGGAGAAGCGCAATTTCCAATGGTTTTCCGTATAGTTGATCTTGTCATATTTGATGTCAGCTTTATAGACTAACGATTTGGTCATACATCTGCCGTTTAATTGGCAGGGTTTGTTTTTTCGGCACTTGCATTCTTTAGTTGCGGGGTTGTTACTGTTTTGTATGTCGTTGAAGTGTGTGTTTAGAATAGAACAGTTGTGCTGAGATATATACTGGCCGATGTCTTTGGCACAACTGCCCCTAACATTGACATTGTTTTTTGTTGAAAATCTTAGCAATGGGCAATGACGGAGGAGATTATGGATCAAATTCAAAAGCTTTTTTCCGATATTAGTTTTGACATTTTTGCTGAACGGCGGGTTAAAGCAT
>OZ010579.1:86504736-86509736 GCA_963932145.1 Acanthosepion lycidas
GCACTAATCTATTTCACTTCTACCTAGACTACACTATGTGCATAACTACGTCAAGGAATTGGCCTTGATCATCTAAACTATGTATAGCACATTCCAAACAAATCTATTAATAGAAAACAATATTCCTCTTATCTCTATAGAGGCCTGTGTATTAATGATGAAGCATTCGTATTGTTAAATGGGACAAGAATTATCTTGAACAAATCAATCAAAATTATTTATCAAGTTTTTCAAGACATAGGATTAAACATAAACCTTTCCAAAATAGAAACTATATTCTGGAATTGTAATTAAAGTAGATGTGGCAATTAACTTGAAGGCATCATGAAAATTCATAATGTAAAATTATTCAATATTAAAAAGTTCAAATAACTAATGTATGAATTAATTAAAACTAGTTTAGTATAACAGATAAGTAATTTAAACACAGAATAAGCTTAGCTAGGATTAGTTTTGGTCAACACTGTAGAATGTCACAAAACCGAAATAAGAGTTGTGTTCTTAAACAGCTTCTTCGAATCTAGACTAGTATGGATGCCATTCATGACGTCCAACTCAATTAGAAATGTCTAAACCATCAACTACATTCAACCGTTTCCTCATACCAAAGATCAAAAAAGGCTTCAATCTAAAGAGTCTTGTGGGTTGTAGAAAGGATTGCACATCGTTGGGTCCCGCAGCCTGTCCGTACACAATAACTGAAAATAATATAATGAAAATGTTAACTTTACACGTTATCTTAAAAAACATAAGAGGAAGACCTCGCCACGTTGATAACAGTGGACTCGAGAAGTCTCTTTTCCTGAAACACTGTTTTAAATCAAAGATAATATAAATTTCTACCGACATTAATACTAAAAGTTTAGTCATAGCGAATGGCGAATTTTTCTTTATAACGAAAGTGTTAACCTATTCATTTTCATTGCCATAGTGTAGGGACCTTAATTTATGTCTGTAATATATTCCCAGTTTACGTAATTATATACAGCGATTATGAATGTAACATAAGATTCATCTGCGTTTAGTAGTTCACTCAGGATGTTGAAAATTAAACAAAGGACAGCTTGAAATTCTAACTTTATAGCGAGCAGAACAAACGCAGAACATCACAAAGCTCATATAAACGAATAAATACTTATTATCGACATTGACCTATTTGACGGTTCCCAACTTCCGAATATCGTCAGACTAAATTAAAACTTCCGTGCTAAGATGACTGAGTTTTTTAAGATGTCGAAACAAACATCAAATACGCCATACAAGTGCGATTCCATCGGGATCGATAATCATTAAAACTGGCCATAGTTGCATCATTCTATACATATTCTCTCACCTCCATCCACAATTCAGACATTCTTTTTTTTCTTTTATCTTTTTTTTTCTTTCTTTTTTTCTTTCTTTCTTTCTCGGTTACTTCTCGAAGTTAGTCATTGAAAATATATCATAAATCTCTTAGTTTGCTCGATAAACACCACTTTTCATATAATTGTGATTCCCCCCAAATTTATATACATCATGTCTACGAAGCCGCAATTGAAAGAAGGTGAATCGCTCACTTGGAAATGTATCAGGTTTGGAAGTATAAACCATCAAATCTAAAACTCGCTGAAGTGATCTCAGTCTTCAATCAATATGAAAGTGAAGATGTTCTCGTGGCTTTCTCGGACAGACGAGACTAACTGATCACAGGTACGAATAAATCGTATCTCAAACTTCAAATGAAATATCAGTGTATTGTTACACCGAATCCTTTAGATATATTATTAAATGTGATACAAATTGTCAGCATAATAATTCACCCAAAACGGTTTTCTTCACACATTTGTCATGCATATCGCCCATCAAGGCCAGTTCACAATGTCGCCCCCAGTGAATGTTCAGTGTTGAAAGCAAGCAGGTCTCACATCACGTTGAAACGCCGGTTCGTCTGATCAGTACCTACCTGGGTAACCGCTTAGGAACACCAAGCGTTGTAAGCTTGGATATGCGGTGGGGTGTAATGTCTAATGGCTCGGAATTGTTAATCGGTAAACTGAGTTCCAATAACAATGCGCAAATACTCTTGAGAAAGATATGAATCTACCTCTTCTCGCCCCAGCAATAGGTTAATTAGTAAAACTTGTGTTAATAAACCATTTTTATTCCCCAAAATAAAATAGAATTGTATATTTAGATTCTGGCATCAAATGAGCTGCAAAGGGTTGATATGGCACTAAACAAAACCAATGAAAGCAAGCGGACCTGTTTAGAAAATTACAGTAATCCTATCCTTATTAATCTTTCACGCTATGTAATTTCATGCCGTAAGACTGAATTATCAATATTTAAATTACAAAGAGCCGAATACTGGTATTGACGTTCTATGGGAGTATTTATCAATCCCCCCACGAGGATTAAATGTGGCACAAGGCCGGTTTAATGTGGGTATCTCCAAGCCCGTAGGCTCGGCCAAAAATATGACCTTTGAACCCGCCTAGACGGATTCAGGTTCTGTCTACCTCCCCGAAGGAAACCTTGCTCTTCGGCAAAGCTTCCTCCGAGTTCCTCTCTGCAGTAGAGAGTTCGACAGAAAATCCGACTCGGAAGATACTACACTTTGATCCTTGCCACCGAGCCGAGTTTTGATTAACCATACGTTCGCATGGTCATTTGACGTTCTATGGTTTAAAGGAAAGACATGTCTACTACAGATGATGGTGTAATTACTTTTGTATGAGAAAATCATGTAAAAGACCCAACAGCGACAGAGCAATTGTAAGCAGTTTAGCTTATTACTTAATTTTTAAATTGTTTCTCCGTAACTTGAGGCAGCACCATTATGAACTAAGGCCAAGCGGATATTTGCTTAGGAAGTAATTGCAAGATCCTACGTAATTATTAGGTTGGTGCAAAAATAATGGCATAATAATGTCGTTTTTTAACGTTAAATATTACGTCAAAAAACGACATTGTTACGTCATTATTTTTGCACCAACCTAATAGATCTTGATTAGCGATATACAGAGTGTTTACTGAAAAGTACTAGAAGAGTTTTCTTTCCAAAAGCAGTATTTAAGAATGTTGCGTTTTATGTCGACTCTGGGTCTCCACGTTATTAAATAAAATGGTATCAACGAAAAGGAAAATTTATTTTTGTTATTTGTTTTATTAGGAGTGTAGCGGGAACTTGGACTCTAAGAGGCAGTATGAGGAATTACGTCACATGAACGCATATCGCTCGTGGGCTCGGCGTCACTCTGCGGGTGGTCTTCGCTGGTTTCACAACCTGAGTGTCAGAGGCGTATCAACCATTCAGAATTCTTGTTGCACTGTTGAATGCGCGCAATTTTGAACATATGTCCAAAACCAAGAATCTCCTACCAATCCCTGAACATCCTGGCTCTGGCCTTTGCATTTTATAACTAGAACGAAACAGAAGAATATTGTTTTTAATGCGTGTACATATATATATATATATATATATATATATATATATATATATAAAAGTGAACATAGCAGTCAACACTTAGAGGCAACAGTCTGTTTCATGCTAGATGCAATCGTCAGACCTGACGATTGCATCTAGCATGAAACAGACTGTCGCCTCTAAGTGTTGATTTCTATGTTCACTTTTATATTTACACACGCTCTATCTGTGATATTGAGCACTTTATCCCATAAATATAGCACATCTTAAGACTATATTCCTTCATATATATATATATATATATATATATATATATATATATATATATATATATATATTTCTTCATATATATATATATATATATATATATATATATGTTGGGAAAAGAAGATGAAAATGCAACTGGAGTCTTTAACAATATTTATTTAGAGTAAATTTAACGGTTTCATGTTTTCATGTTTTTCATAATTTAAATTGAAATGGTTAAATGCGTTGCTATGCCATGACATGTTCCACATCTAACTAGAGTTGGAGAGTTACTTCCCTTTTATGTAAAAAAGTGGTGCATATTACTCTCAGTTTAAAAGGAAATGTGATTGGCTGATTATTATCACGTTATCGGACATAGTAATTTAGGCGCCAGAACTTGATAATAAAATTCTCTTGGCACAAATTGGGAGTGTCACGGTTCATAGACTGTGGCTAATGACAACAAAATGATAAGTACTTCATGACAAGAAATTGTTTAGTTGTTGTCAAGAATAGACAAGGATGCACCTTCTCGTGGCATTTATTCAACCTATACAACGAGACCATACTAAGAGTACAAGATATTCTAGCACGCGATATGCGGATGCCATCGTTTTTATGCCACACACAGAAATAAAACTGCAAGAAATCGCAGACAAAGTAATAAAGAAAAGAGACAAGAAAGGATTAATCAGCCATTATAGCACAAAAGAAGGAATAGTCGTTAGTAAGAGACCAAGATACGAGTTACGAATAAGAAATGTTAAAATCAAGCAAGTAAAACAATTTAACTGTCTGGAAATTGTTTTGGTAAGAAAGAACGATGTCTTTAAAAAGGCGGTTGTTGTTTCAGATTTCTAGAAAGTTCTTCTATGTATCGTCTCCAACATTTCCTGTTATTTGTAGCTCTTAATAACTTTAGGCTTTTTGCGATTTCTCCCAATCACTGCTCTGCCATCCATTCTCTCAAGCTTGACAAGTAGGCTGTGTTGCGTTCTGTGTCGTCTCGGGATCCCCATGTTACTCATACTGATATCAATGAAAAAGGTCACTCATTTTTTGTATTTGTTTTATTAAGAGTGGCAGCTTGGTTTCTAAGAGGCAGTAGGAGGACTACTCCGTATGTGGTATTAGCCAGTCGCAAACCTAAGTGTGGGAGGCATATCGCCGCTTAATAATTTCTGAGGTCTTCTGTTGAATTCGAACCGTTTTGGATTTATATTCAAAAACCAGTCCATCACTGCCGCGATATCCCGCTTACGAGGCACTCAGGCCAATCGCTGACCATTCTGGCCCTGGCCTTTGTATTCTGTAACTGTTCTGCAGTAATTTCCTCTGGTTCTCT
>OZ010579.1:86512236-86617236 GCA_963932145.1 Acanthosepion lycidas
ATATACATACTTTTCTCTCGTTGGAACCACTACAACCTATTTCTTTTATATTATATATATATATATATATATATATATATATATATATATATATATATATATATATATATATAATATATTTATATATACCTTTAATTAAAATATTATATATATATATATATATATATATATATATATATATATATATATATATATTTAAAAACGCACATTTATGATTACATGCAGATATTCATATATATAAAATATAGATGTAAGCGTGACTTTATTCTCTCTCTCTCTCTCTCTCTCTCTCTATCTATCTCTTTAAACAAATATAATAGATAGATATTAGGATGGTGCAAAAATAATGACGGTTTTTGACGTATTTTTTAACGTCATTATTTTTGCACCAACCTAACAGATAGATAGATAGATAGATAGATAGATAGATAGATACTGTTTCAGCAAGTGCATAGATAAATAAAAAATGCAAAAAACTTTCTAGAAACGAATAGTAGTTTTATTAGTGATGGAAAATTCGACACCCAAAGCTGAACACGATGTGGAGTAGCCATACACGTATTCCAAAATATATGTAGTGATGAGAAACAGAAAAAAAAAGAAAGAAAAGATTCCTGGATTGCTAGCCATCATCTTATATGGCAACGAATACAGTACAGACTGAATGGGAAAAGTGCGGTTCTACAGGAGGATACTGAGAATTCCACGGAGAGAGCGACAAAGCAACGGAGATGTCTTAAAGAATATGGCAAAAAAAAAAGAGCACCTATGCAGAGAATCGGGAAAAAGAACAGCAGAACGTATTTGGACACTTAATGAGAAAGGAGGATTTGGAAAACTTAATCCTCACGGAGCATATTAAGGACGCGAAAGATAAGGCAGGACAGTGAACCACCTACCTGACGAATTTGTGTGAATTGATATCGGAATGGAGGAGTGCGTTAGCAAAGAGAAAAAACTGCTAAAACACAGGGGATGGGAATTTTTAGAGAGTAATTTTCGACAATGTCCTAAAGGGCGGCCGCATATACAAGAAGACTATTAGAGCCATATGTTTGTGTGACCGTTCTTTGATCACATACATACGAAGGCGCTTAGCTATCTTATAAGCAGGTACTATCCTGCGAATTCGTGAAAACATTCTTGAATGCACGAAACAGTAGACTTATTACAATATTAACCATTGTATTTTGCACGAGAACACCAGCTAATATGGTGGTTTGGTGTTCTCGTGTGTCTAAAGATACAATTAAAATCGATGGCTATGTTATCAGATGAAAGTACGCATGCGAGTAAACTTAAATCTCCTAGTCATTTTACTCGCTCATCGGTTTGCATGCTTGAATAATTTGTCTACCTCTAGGTTCGTAATTAGGTTTTGTTCGAGATGTAAGCATTTTTTAGAAAGACTGGCACGGCTTTCCTATTTTTCGATGAACGTACGAACGTCAAAAATCAACATCCTAAGGCGGGTAAGAATTTACAATTGATCCGGATGCTATGCGGATCTTGAGATGCAAACACAAAGTTACTGACAAATGGAGAGCCCGCAGATAATGTTTGTGCAAATTACACCTGGAAATGTTTACAATTATTAGATTGGCTTAGTCAACAGAGATGGAATTACAAACCAATGTATTTCTGCTCTTCTCTTCTTTTACTCACTTCCGGCTCCAGGAAAGTCGATTTCATTTTCATACACCCTAAAAAACCGCCTCGGATATTTGTTTCTGGGATATCTATATTAATATGGACATCTGACTTAGTAGCTTCCATAGTTAGATGTTCGCTTCCAGACTTAATAATTGTCGGTTTTCAAACTAGTTTAAACATCAGAAATTCGAGCAGTGGTTCTTAAAGCAAAGAATTCAGCTTTGAGGTCGACATATTAGAGATTCTTAAGTTGCAGTATATTTCTCTAAATCGCAAATTTTTTTAGCTCATAATATGAATAGCTTCTGCGCTCCATGAGTTAATAATTTATACACACACACACAAACACACATACATACATACATACATATACAGTGTAACCCGGATATAAGAGAGTTGTCGGTACCGGAGAAGAAGTATCTTATATCCGGGTTTCTCTTATATCCGGGTCTCTTATACCCGGTTACACTGTATATATATATATATATATATATATATATATATATATATATATATATATAGGGTGGCCTGACGATTGCGTCTAGCATGAAACAGCCTGTCACCTCAAAGTGTTGACTTCAAGTGTTTGACGTCACCTTGAGTGGAATTACCCTAAAACACTTACATAAATATATTTAAAACATAATCCTTGAAAACGTATTTAGCAACATTCAAAAGTGGATTTATTCAAATAAATCTAGACTTTAAGTTAATGAAAAAATTAAATAGATAGATTTTTTCGATATGTTGATGTCCGTAGACATGCTAATGAATGGGAGTTGGCGCTGAAATTATAACTTTTGATTTTTTTTTATAAAATGTGTCTGGGAGTACTGTCTAACCAGTTTCATTTATTTTTCATTTTTCATTTTATTTGTACTTTTATCCCTTTTCTTAATAAATATCTCATATTGTGATGACAAAAGAAATTCTAAGAAAGATGAAATGTTGTCAGGAACTGGACCTACATTTAGTGCATATCTATCGAATAAGCAATTACCCAGATTTCAATGCGATAAACTCCTGATTGATCCGAATGCAAATGAGAAATATATGGACAATCTTAAAGGAAGATACAATGATCAAAATAAGAATAAAAAGTGGAACATATTAAGAGAAGCTTTAGTAACATTAGCAATCGGGATCTTCCCAAAGAAAACTAGGAAAATGTTATATTGTGGATAATACGATATAAGCAAGCAGGTAATCCCGAGTGGAAAGATTACACTAACACAAGAATTAGGTAAAACAAATAACAAGGTTTTTATTGTACGGAAAGTACAAATGATTAAGAGTTTGTAAATATAACAATCAGTAAAAGGGGAGATAAGTCACAGAGATCGTAGTCGTCCTTCATACGTTTCTACTACAATAGTTCGTCACGTCTTTTATTCTCCCAATCACGTCTCTTCTAGACTGACCAATCACAGTTGGGGTATGTTAGGTTTTTCCATTATAACAGAAAGAAAAAATGGAATGGATGACAGATGAAATTATAGACATAATGAAAATTGAACAAAAACAATACCAAGGTACTGCACTGAATATAGGACACTACACAAGCATACCAGGAACAAATACTAGCAAGCTAAAGGGAAATGTGTCAACGAGAAGTGTGCAGAAATAGAAAGAGTATTAGAGATTAAGTAGATATGCATAAGAAAGATAATAGAACTAATGGTACATAAGGCATACTAATCATCAGGAAGCAAAAATTCCAATGATGGAACACTGATAACTGAGAAAGAAAAATACTTCAGAGATGAACCGAATATATCGGAGAAATCTTCAATTATGAAATATACAGAAATATCGAAAGATCAAAAATATTAAAATCTGAATTGAAATCAACACTGCCAGAATTGAACAGAAACAAAGCAACATGAGCAGAGGAACTGCAACAGAGATACACACAGCCTTGGATAATTACGTCATTGAAAAGATTACAGACATGATAAATGAAATATACAAAAGTGATGATATACAGTAAGGCATAAGTATATACATTTTTATAGCACTGCCTAAGAAGCCAAGTGCAAACGAATGTGAATTCCATCAGACAATCAGCCTAATGAGCATAAAACGTTAACATCCAAATTCTGGTGAATTAAAGTCGCAGTAGTATTAGACCGGAAACGGGTCAAGAATAAAATGGATTCGTTAAATACACTGGAATAGGAATGCGATATTTATGCTCAGAATGATATCAGAAAGAGTAATCAAATGCAGCAGTGTGTACAGCTATGTTTTATAGATTATGCAAAAGCGAATGATAAATTACGTCACAAAGAAGGTTGGAACAGCTTTGTAAACATACTGGGAGAAAAACGCCGATAGACCTCAGTAAATGTACAATAGTAGAAAGGGGTATAGGATGTCTTCACACCCGACTTATTGAAACGATACAGAGAGGTGATTCTGAGAAAATTAGAAGTTTTGCCACGATTTATTATCGACCACCAAAATCTTAACAACATGAGGTAAAATTTACCGTATAAAATTGAACAAGTTACATTTGTTTCATTTCATTTTTATGCATGGTTGCCACCTGCTGATAGTTTGTATTAATTTCATGTCTACCACACATAGCCTTGTCTAGGATTATTTTTCAATTCACATTTTACCATAGTCGAATTCCCCCCCCCCCGTTTTTAGCGTAGGTCTGACAACGAATTGGTTAATCAGGCCTCAGTTTAATTTCGTTTTGTTGTTATCTGCTTTTGGAATTTAAAAATATTTTTTTTTCTCAACAGTTATTTATTATCGCCTGGTGAGGCCAAATTTGATTGCTGAAACATAAAAGCTATTGTGTTGCGATTTTTAACATGTTTTTTAATCTCATATAATAAATAATATTAAGCTCTGCTCTGTATTGAAGTGGAAATATACGGCATTTGTTCTTATTTTATATCTATCTATCTATCTATCTATCTATATATATATATATATATATATATATATGTGTGTGTGTGTGTGTGTGTGTTTTGTGTATGTGAATAAGGACTAAAGGAAAACTTATCTTAGCAGACACGTATCGCCCTCTGAGGGACTTCATCAAAGCAAATATAAGGATTTTATTTTGTGACAAATTATATACAAGAACAGAAATGTTCAAATTGGTTTTCTGGTATAGGAAATTTTGAGAAACCAAGACCATTTTTATCATTGTATTTAAATACTTGTCCCAAATACAATACTTAAATTTGGCTTGGTAAAGTTCCTCAGAGGAAGAAATGTATCAGCTTAGTTTTCCTTTTGTAATTCTACATTTATGCTCTATCTGAAATTTTTACATATATATATGTGTGTGTGTGTTTCTGTGTGTGTGTGCGTGTATGTGTGTGTGTGTTTGAGTGTGTGTGAAATACGTGGGGTTGATATTGATAATGAAATTTCATATATTAAAATTATCAGTTAATGAAAGTTGGATTGAACTGTCAAACTTCTTGGTTATTTTACATAAAAGCGAGATGCATCATTCCCACATCCTTGAATCTGCATTGGGTTTTTTTTATGTTCATCAAGGATGTCATCAGGTAACAACTAAGTATTTATGTTCATGACACAAAGATTTCCTTTTCTCTTAAGTGTAATCGCTATAGGCGCAAAAAAGTAAAACTGGCAGGTGTTCTCAAAAATGCTATTCAATCTGTTATGAACTGGGTCATGAAATTACTTGTAAATTTTAACACCTCCAAAACAATACTGCTCGAATAGAGGGAAAGAGAGACAAGGGAACACAACACAAGACATACCTAGCGGGCTTAAGCAGGTGGATTGGTGCAATTGGCATAGGGAAGGAACTTGTTAATAGCTGCAAAGGATAGGGGGAGGTGGAGAGCCATGATCGCCTAGGTCCTGAAACGACATGGCACATAAAAAGAAAAAAATGTATCGGTCATTACCTGGCATCTCGTCTTCATACGCTTCTCTTTGTCTTTTAATGAATCTTTTTATGAGAGTTATTCTAATAAGCTCTCTCCACCTTTGTATCTCGGCCACATGAATTTAAGTGTACGACTAGATTGGCTATTACGTCTCATAGCTTTACTGTTGAATTAGCTAGACGTAACAGTAAGTTCTATTGTAAAAGTTTATTTTCTCGCACTTCTTACTTCGGGAACTCTATTCTCGTTTTGGCGTCCTTGCCAACTACAGTCTTCAAGAATTTAAATTCAACGTCAGTCGCCATCTTCTGTCTTCTGGAACCGGTTTCTTTATCGTTGTTCAGTTACTGACACGGCATTCAAATCTGGTGTGAGATTATTTATTTTTTTTTACAAAGTTTAAAATTGGTTCATAATTCTAGATTGAGTATTCGACACTGTATTCTTACAGTCATATCGCGTTGAAACAACGCTTCTCGTACGATTGCCGAACTTAAGTAACGTCGAATCTAGTTAATACCTAGATGGGTGACCGCTTGGAAATACCAGCTACTGTAAGCTTGGATATGCGTTTTTTGTAAGGGTTAACAGCTCGCAATTGGAAATCGGAGTACCGAGTTCCAATTTCAGACGGGTTCCCTATATTCATTTCAGAGCAAATACCCCTGGGAAAGATATGAATATACCACATCCCGACGCGCTATTGGTTAATTAATAGGTGAAATAATTTAAAAAGATTCGATTTATGCTTATTCTTTGTCAATATTAAATAGATATTTATTTGTTTGCAACGTCCATTGCCACATCCTGTCTTCCGGAGGCTGTTCTTTTATTGTCCTTTCTCCTCACGTAAGTCTTCTCATTCTCTTCCTCTTACAATAATTCTTGCATTTTAGTGGTATTATCGCCTTGCTTAGAGGGAAATTCTTTAAAAAAAATGATCGATGCTTATTCTTTGCAAAATATTAAACAGATGTTTATTTGCTATATTCTTTTTTAATTGTTGTTGTACCGGAAAAAAATGCCAGATCAGGTAACAGAAGAAGTGAAAGAAAAGGGATTAGCGTTTCATGAATCAAACAGCAGGGATCGTAATACTGTGTACATATGGGCTAGTTAACAATTGCTTTGATTTATTACATCAAAGCGAACAATAAAATGTGCTGAGTAGAATTTCTGGTGTTCTCTTAAAACTCATTGTAAATCGACTGTAGGAAACCAATGGTTTGTTTATAAAGAAAAGCTTTACTTCCAGAATGTAAGCAAAACAACTTAAGAAAATTGCTCCCGATTTGTTTGGTGATTTTTTCCTCTTTCCCAATTTGCCGGAGTGATAAAAGTAGAAAGACTAAAACGAAAAGAATAAAGTAAATTTGGGGATTTAACTCAAGTCGTATGTCGCAGTATGGAAATTCTTGAACAAAGAAACGCACAACTGAAAAGCAAAAATCTGGAAGCCCCCAGAAATTATAACGAGAAAACGCGTTGTCGACAAGAAAAAGTGTTTTATTCCAGAATGTGCAAAATAAATATTTCAGATAATCCCAACATCGATCCGCAGCAGTAAAAAAAAAAACCATTACATGTGAAATCTGTTGCGTAGTGTTTCTGCAAAGGTCGCAACTTCAAGTATATTTTTTCTTTCTTTCTTTCCTTCTTTTCATTCAGTCATTCGTCTGTTCATTCATTCCTTCATTTTTTAACCACGATCGAATACAAAAACACTGAAACATTCTTTGCCTCGTTGCCAAAAGAATTTTGTACTTGTGGCTTCACTAACATGTCTTTTTTTTTTGTAGACCCATTCTCCATTTTTAGCTATCTATGTATTTATCTATGTCTTACGGTGACATCACATTGAAACACAGGTTCTTGTACGATAACCGAAGTAAAACTAGCCTGGACATTACCCGAATGTGTGAATTGGATGTGCAGGTGGTGTAATAACAAGGAACTGTTAATTAGACAGCCGAGTTCCAATTCACGTTGGGTTCGTAACATTCAGTTACGCGCAAATACCATTGATAGCGGTATCAAGCCAAATCGTTTCTCCATGGCTATGGATTAATTAGTATAACTTGTATCGGTAAACCATTATTATCTAAAAAAAAATACTACAATCTAGAAATAATTACTGCCTTTAAATAACCTGTAATGGGTTGATAAGCCGTAAAAAACGAATCAGTCACTCAATCAAGATAAGACAAATTGGATAAAAAAGACAATTGGTAAATATTTGATAAATATTTCTTAGTCACTGCCGACGCGTCCCCTCAATCCGAATTTATCAAGGCAAGTTTAAATGCTAAATGTTTTGTACTTACATGAAATTCAAATATTAAAATTTCGCTTTCAAATATGCCTTGAAACAATTGGTGTTAGCTTCAGAATTTTTCTGACAAAGTTAACAATATGACGACATGGAAAATAAAATCAAATTCTTAATAAAAAAAAAAGTTACCAATATCCAAAAGGAAGCTTACACAGGAACGTCCTATTTTTAATATTGGAATTTGACGTAACTGCAAAGCATTTTGCTTTAAAACCAGCCTTGATAAAGTCGCGTTGAAGAAACGAGTCGACAATGACTAAGAAATATTTTTCAGTCGTCCTTTTTATCCACACACAAACACACACACACATATATATATATATATATATATATATATATATATATATGTGTGTGTGTGTGTGTGTGTGTGTCTGAGGGAAAAAGATAAAGAATTAAAGACATCTAGAAAAATGTTGGAAGAATATAAATTAAAGTTTATTTTCAAGGAAGTAAACATAAGAAAAGTATATGACTTTTTTTTCCACCTTGAAAATAAAATCTATTGAGTGTTTCAGAATATCGTCTTCATTCACAAGTAAGACAACTCATTTTACAAAAGACTGTCAGAAATGCTTCTTCATTTACTGGTGTCTACTAAGAGACCATTCTCTCCAAAGACGAGACTTCGTGGACTGGCCGTTGAGGGTCACATATGAAGCAAAACGCGATGTATATTAATTGAGGAAGCAACACTTTCTTTTCGCGATGAAAAGTAACTTTTCTCCACGCTGTCTTTAAAGGAAAGTTTTTTTGTGTTTTTTTTTAAATTGTTTTTGTTACCATTTCTTCTTTTCTTGATGCTTTCGATTATCTCCGAGGATTCACTTAATTCTTCTTTTTCGTCAACGTGAAATATTTTATTTCATTGCCTCTTCTCTTTACGTTTTCTTTCTTTAAAATAATTTTGTTCTTCCACTTTTTCGGTATTATTTATTCAATTTCTTTTGTCGTTGGCTCTTTTTTTCTTTTTTTCACGACCCGTATAGAATGAGATACCCCACCGAAAATATTCTTGTCATTGTCAACTTGAGAGGTGCGCCCTGCGATTCTTTCCTAGCCGTTTAAGCTCAACGAACTGGCCGACTGACCAATCCTCGGCCAACCGTCTCATTGTTATTGAAGATTGTAACAATAGCAATAAATATTGGTTTCCTCCAACTTGACAGGTCCATTTTTGGAAAATTTCATTGCTTACAGTATATTCCTGTTTCTATAAAAATTCGCTTGTTTACTGGCACTTCTAGCAAAAGCGTGTTTTTCACTTTATTTGGCCTATCTTCAGTTTTATAGTCGAAAGTGTAATTTCTGATTATACATCAAATGGTTATTCTGTCTGTATACTTAAAAATATCCCGACAATTATGAGGGAGAGACACAAATATCATTTCTCAGTAAACGAAGGGTTGCCGAAAAAAAAGAGACCTGATAAATTTTCCTAACGACATCGTGTATTTGAAATCTACCTTTGGATGTCAACTTTTCAGTATCCCATCCATCTTTCGTTTAGCAAGTAGTGTTTATAAATGATATGGCTGGAAAGAGAATGTTAGTTGATTTTGTTTAGCGGCGTACCAACCACAGTGGGTTATTTAATGCCGAAATCTATATATTTCGAACATAATTTTATGACTTCACCTAAATATATTGTGAGCGCGGTTGTATGCCTTCAACCACAGATAAAATGTATCATTGGTCATTTTGCTATAAAATGTATTGTTGCTAATATTTTTTACTATAATTATTGTTGGTAATTTTTTATATAAAAATATGATACTGCTATTTGGAAAATAAAAACGTATTTAAGGGTGTTTTGTTTTTGTTTGTGGGCTCACTATTGGATTGAGGAATCGGAGAGCAAAGTTCGAATTCCAGTCGAATCCATTACATTCACTTGCGTGCTCATACCCTTGGGAAAGGTGTGAATCTGCTTCTTCTCCCTCCAGCTATGGGTAAATAGCAGGACAGACTGGGTTCTATAGCTTTGGATGGCAACTGGTCTAGGAGAAGGAAAACTCTGAATTCAAAACCTGCGGACGGTCGTTTGGGGACCTTGTGGCACGTAGTGCACCAGGTCTCTGTAATCGGCCCTTCAAAAAGTGTGGATGGTCCTGCACGAAACCTTCACCACTATAATCAAATCTCACGTGCTATACATTCAGGTTGACGACTGCTTGTGAATTCCAAATTCCCACAAAACTTCAAAGGAGCCGGCTCAACCGACCTCGGGTGAATGCCGCTACAAGAAGAAGAGAGAGAGACCCTAGAAGGTGGAACCACTCCGGATAAGGGTGAAACATGGAGCACCAGCAATTAATAAAAACTCCAATCTCCGAATTACGGGGCTTGCTGCAGGATATAGTTTATCGTCATACCCAGGACTAGCTTGCAAAAGAAAATACATGTATTCAGCAATTCAGCGAAAATATTTGAAGTAATTATTTTAGCGGAATTTAAAAATAAGCGTTGAATCAATTCTAGGTTAGAATCCAGCTTACTCTTACCCGATTGTTGTCAATGTGGCGTTTCTCTGTAAGGTAGCAATTGTTTAACTTCAGAAATTGGGCTGGTACATTTGTAATTTTAAGTCTTGTTTGTTTTATGTTAACTTGCGTAGAGATTGTGGCAATTTCTCTATTTCTTGTTTCAAACTGCAACCAACCTTCAGTCTAAAAAAATTATTCCTATCTGAAGAACCAAGATTAACACCGCGTGTAAAATATGAAATGAATTGTTGCATCTATTGCTGAGAAGGGATTGGTTGGATCAGCATACTGACCAAGCTTTCTTTCCGTTAGGGAACCAAAGTGTATCAAATATATTTTGGTCATTGCAATCTGAATTAAAAGAAAACTCAATTCGGATTTAAATAAACGATAGATTTATCTAGAAGCCTGATAGCAAATAATTTTCTAATGAAACAAATGTTGCCATGCAATATTATGGCGACAGTAGAACAAAACCTTTGAAACAAGGACCAAGTTAATTCTAAGAAATTCCGGGAGATATATTTCTAACAGAAGAAAACGAAAACAAGAACATTACATTAATGATTCCAGAACCAGACACACGCATACATGCCATACTTTTTGTGCATAATACGATCAATTTTGAACGGGAATTTTAAGCATCGTTTTCAGAAATTTGTACTCAGCTTTAAAAACGTCTTATTTGAAACATTAGGATTGCAAATCCACACAGTTTGCTCACGATAAAGATAAAGTTTGTTTATATTTATATTTTATTTTTTATGAAGTTTTCTCTCTTCATTCTTATCCAGGCAATTAGTTACATACACCCTTGGCTGGTTGGTTGGTTGAGTTTTATGGCATATCAACCACTGTGGGTCATTTAATACCAAATCAAGGCATAAATATATTATACATATACCTATACATATATTAAATATACAGTACTATTAAACGTATAGCTGGCAACATTATTTTTTCCAAAAAACGTATAGCTGGCAACATTATTTTTCCAAAAACGTATAGCCGGCAACATTGATTCAAAAACGCATACCTGGCAACATTGTTTCAAAAACGTATCGCTGGCAACATTATTTTTTTCCAAAAAAACGTATAGCTGGCAACATTATTTTTTCCAAAAAACGTATAGCTGGCAACATTATTTTTTCAAAAATGTTTAGCTGGCAACATCACCGTTTCAAAAACGCACACCTGGCAACATTATTTTTCAAAAACGTATAGCTGGCAACATTATATTTTCCAAAAAACGTATAGCTGGCAACATTATTGTTTCAAAAACGCATACCTGGCAATATTATTGTTTCAAAAACGTATAGCTGGCAACATTATTGTTTCGAAAACGTATATCTGGCAACATTATTTTTCCGAAAACATTATCTGAGGCCTTGCTGTTGGACGTAGTTTATCGCCATACCCAGGACGCGGATGTAGTTTACCGTCATACCCAGGACGTGGGTAAGATCTGGAAAAACTAGGAGTTCACTATTTGCCCATAGCTGGGACCCTAACAGGTGCTACCACCCGGGGTCAAGGTGGACCTGGGAACACCAGCAATTAAGAGGTGGTTCCACGCTCCTCAAAACCTCCTGATCAGAGGCCTTGCTGTTGGATGCAGTTTAACGTCATAACTCTTGTGCTAATTATTTAAAAAAATGAAAAGAAAAGAAGAATTCCGTTATTATTTACTTCCGTATATTTGCAATAAAATATGAGCTAGTGCAAATGTTAGTACTCTATATGTCCTTCCTTGCAGAATGATTACAGATTCACGAGAGGATTTAAATCAGATTTCCCGGGCCAGTCTATTACATTTATTTGCTAACTGGCAAGACTTGCAAGTGTGCTCGTGCAGCGATACAATGTTTGTATGCTGCCTTAGAGTAATGTCTATCACAAAAATGGCCATAGGACAAATAATCGACAGTCGAGACAGTAGTGTCTGGGCGTGATATAAATCCGCTGCAATCAAGGATGACGCTATATTTTTCAAGGCCAAACAAATTTTATGATACACACCGAAAATAGATTCATGTTTTTGCACACCACTTCTAATGACCTAACCCGAGGAAAAAATAGAAATCGTTTACTCCAGTAGGTCAGTTTAGTAGGTCTAAAACTGCCCGCATGGTGAAAGAAAGGAAACTAAAGAGGTTGTTTGAATTAATTTGCACCAGTGTGTATAATTTATTAATATACAGACATATAATAGTGATGCAGAAATGTATGATAGCTCAATTAAAAACTTAAAATGTATTACCAGGAATGTCTAGTTACCATATTTCCCTGAAAATTCGAAAATAAATTTGGAAGTAGAAATGAAAGAAAGAAGAGATGAAATACTCATTGGCTAAACATCCGCTTCATTTCTTTATCGGGAAAAATAAAAAAATTCTAGTGAAATATATGTAGGAATAATGGATAATATGGTTGTTATGGGACTTTACCCATAATAACATCCTGGACTATTTCATACGTAATAAATACTGCTCCTCAAGAGGAAGCAGGTAGTTCAGTCCGTAGTCGGGCGACCGGCTGATCGGCTGATCGGTTGAACTCTCTGCCTTCGGGCGGGGAGGAAACCGAAGGAGGCTACGCCGAAGGACGGAGTCTCTTTCGGGGTGGTAGACCGACCCTGAACCCGTTTATACAGGTTCAAAGGGCATATGTTTGCCCGAGCCCACGGGCTCGGAGATCCCACGTTAAACCAGCCTTGTGCCACATGATTCCCTCGTGGGTGGTGGGTGACTAAATACCGTTCAGACCGAATTCAGGCGACCGGCTGACCGGTTGAACTCTCTGCTTTCGGACGGGGAGGAACCTGTCGAGGCTACGCCGAAGGGCGGTGTCTCTTTCGGTAAGGTAAACCGACACTGAACCCGTTTATACGGGTTCAAAGGGCATATTTTTGGCCGAGCCCACGGACTCAGAGATTCCACGGGCTCGGAGATCTCACGTTAAACCGGCCTTGTGCCACGTGATGCCCTCGTGGGTGGTGGGTGACTAAATACCGTTCAGACCGAATTCAGGCGACCGGCTGACCGGTTGAACTCTCTGCTTTCGGACGGGGAGGAACCTGTCGAGGCTACGCCGAAGGGCGGTGTCTCTTTCGGTAAGGTAAACCGACACTGAACCCGTTTATACGGGTTCAAAGGGCATATTTTTGGCCGAGCCCACGGACTCAGAGATTCCACGGGCTCGGAGATCTCACGTTAAACCGGCCTTGTGCCACGTGATGCCCTCGTGGTGGGGTGACTAAATACCGTTCAGTCTGAAGTCGGACGACCGGCTGACCGGCTGATCGGTTGAACTCTCTGCTTTCGGGCGGGGAGGAACCCGAACGAGGCTACACCGAAAGGCGGAGTCTCTTCCGGAGAGGTAAACCGACCCTGAACCCGTTCATACGGGTTCAAAGGGCATATTTTTAGACGCGCCCACGTGCTCGGAGATCCCACGTTAAACGGGCCTTGTGCCACATGATGCCCTCGTAGGAGGTGGGGGTGACTAAATAATGTTCACTCCGAAGTCGGGCGACCGGCTGACCGCCTGATCGGTTGAACTCTCTGCCTTCGGGCGGGGAGGAACCTGAACGAGGCTACGCCAAAGGGCGGAGTCTCTTTCGAGGAGATAAACCGACCCTGAACCCGTTTATATGGGTCACATGATGCCCTCGTGAAGGGGGTGACTAAATACTGTTCCGTCTGAAGTCTAGATTTCAGTCTGAAGTCTAGAGTAAAGTACGTCAGTCAGTCAGAGCGAGCGAGTCAGTCAGTCGAGTCAGAGGCAGTCCGAAACAGAGTCGCGTTCAGACAATTCTTACTAAACCTGATTGTTCGTACTAACACTTTTCTACCTCTCTGTATATATTCCTGTTTGTAATATATCTGTGTTATTCCATATCCGTATTCGAGTTCTTCTTTATTGGTTCTACCTTGGACTATCACCGTGGTACAAGGAACCGGACCATAACAATGGTACAACTTTTAAATCAAAATGTACATAAAGTGTGTGATCAGAAATTTGTTAGCATTTTATATTTTTATTTCGCGCACGCGTGTTGTTTGTTTTAACTGCACAGTATAGTAGATTGAGTGGGGCACTGTCTGTGAGAAAAAGAGCACCATGACGCAATTCACTCCGCTATAAATTTGGAAACTACATTCTTTACTGCTTTGCCTTCCCGTAGGAAGCTTCAATGAGAACATTTCAAAGTGTTTAGATGTCTTTTTGAGGACAATGCAGAGGATTCGGAAAGATTCAGAAAGTATCGGATGATTCTAATGGTGATGTGTTTGGAGTTATCACTAGTGATGGCGTCGTTATGCCTCCATTCATCTTGTCACAGGGCCTAACTCAACACTTGAAGATGTAGTTCTGCCCTCAGTTAATATGGTGGTTGCTGAAGACCTTATGCCTGGCAACAAGACTCTGCACCAAACAACGCAAGCAAGAAAACCCAGTCATGGCTATCAGATGATTTCTGCGACTACATCAACCCTTACATCTGGCCACCTCGCTCCTCAGTCTACAGGCCTATTAATTATTATGTGTGGGGTGCTGTTGAGCTAGAGCCCCCCCCCAAGAAAAAACTCCTTGTAACATCAAAGCTGAACTGAAGGCAAAAATTATGGCAGCATTCAGTACCTTAAACAAAGAGGTTGTCCAGAAGAGTTCCAGGAAGTCGTGGTTGAAGCCAATGGCGATTTTATTGAATAAATTTACCCTGTAGTATTTCGAGATATTTTACTGTAATTTCGGTAAATTTATCTGTTAAAATGAAATATCAGTGATATTTTCATTTTTGCATAAGATAGACTAGACTTTATCCATCGTACCTTATACATATATGCGGGAAAATGTAAGACATTGTGGAAAAAGTTTTCCTGTGACATTTTTTGTCCTTTAGGATATTATCAAACTAAATTTGTTAAGTTGGTTCGACTACGCATGTACCCGAGCGACGGATGCTGTGAATCGTTTTTTTTTTTTTTTGTTTAATATTTGAAATGTTGTCAGATCCCGTGAGCAAGTTTATTATTGGTGACCTTGCAATCAAGACACTTTCTATACATTTTCAGATTCATCCACAGTAAATTTACGTGTGAGATATCTAAAAATAAAAGTGATGGAAAGAAAATATATAAATGAATTCGGTTAGATTAAAAGAAAAAAAAAGAAAAAAATTAAAATTCCGAATATACCCTCGTTCGTGCGCATGTGCAGCCCCATCAACATGTCAAATTTAGTCTGATGAAATCCTCAAGGACGAAATGTGTCTCCCGAATATTTTTTTTCTTCTTTGTCATACATTTTTTCCCATCACTACGCTTAAGCACACCGATCCCACCTCTAGTTTATACTGCATCAATGCGGATCGACCCTTAGTTACAGTTACTGTGTGAGAGTGCATCATGTCATGATAAACAGTTTGAAGTACGCCATCACGCCCAAACTCTCAGTCACAATGGCTTCGTTCTGGTAAAACCATCAACGAACTACAGAACAGTTCTTTTTACCCAATTTCACTTACAAGGCTTGGGACATCCTATAGTATGTATAACAGGCATTAAAAAAAAAAGAAATGCCGCAGGCTGGGACCGCCTCCCCTGACCGATAACATCAAGATGTCACTTTCCTGACAAATGAGCCAAGGCGATATTCGAAACTTCAAATCAATCGGTCACTTTACTATATATATATACATATATATATATATATGTGTGTGTGTGTTATACACCTATACACCTATATATATATATATATATATATATATATATATATGAATACACGTTCATATTCATATATCTTCACGCATATATATATATATATATATATATATATATATATATATATATATATACAATATCTGCGCATACTAATATGCATACATGTACACACGTATATGTATATATTTCACGCACAAACATATATTGAAGATTTTTACGCACACATGCACACACACACAGATAGATAGATAGATAGATAATGATTGTGATACAAATAGTTTAATGTTAAATGTAAAAAATGATAAAATGTAAATGTAAAAGTGAATATTGAAATCAACACCGAAAAGCGACAGTCTGTTTCACACTTAAACGTAATCTCCAGGCCATAGCCTCAATGAAATATATATATATATACATATATATATATATATATATATATATATAGAGAGAGAGAGAGAGAATATACTACTTCAAACATTATTTTAGTTCATACCCGTACTTAAGTAGACGCTCAGTTTTTTTAAACTATGTTTATTTTGTCTACCAGCCTGTATACTCGATAGAATTTACAAAATAATTTTTCAGCCATAATTCGAACCTGTGTCCACCTTTGCACCAAAGGCCACCGCTTGATTCGGCGTGCTTTAACCTTTAGATTACAGAGAGCTTTACCATCAAGCAACGTTCTATTTGCTTTCATACACATTCACTCCTTCAGATTTTATTGAAAGCCATCTGTATCCGAAATATTTGTAGCTAACAAATAAGAAAATTGTCAATATTAAACGCCATTTTAAACTGACACCTATCGAGTTGAAACTTGAAACCTACCTTCTTAAAAAGTAAAAGACAAAACATGGTAGAACCTCATTCAAGAAAGTATTTTTTCAATATCTTAATAGCAGACCCCATCTGTAGTTCCGACCTACTGGAAAATTAAAAGATTTTTCATTTTCTTTTCTTGCCGTGCTGTTTTTTATTCGTGAGTCAAGATGATTATATTTTCGGCATCAAAAGGAATCTTTGAAGTATTAGAGGTAAATAAAAACAAGAATGTGTAGCCTAGAATTGAAGAACCTTAACTGCTTATAGCTTTTGCTTCTCTGTAAATTTGAGAAGAAAACGTCTCGTTCTATTCCTCCATAAATAGATCTTATAAGTCTCAACTAAATATGAAAATGTTGAAACAAAAACGCTAATCTTGAGATACAAATGAAAATGTTAAACCAATGTTTTCAAAAAAAGGTATACATATGTGAAACTTGCACGGGAATCGTATTTCTAACAAAACTTATTACATCATCAATTAAATTCAATAAATACTTATTCTAATTTTTTAATGGGGTATTTTCAATATTAATAAATGAGTAGAGGAAGCGAGGAGAAATATCAGCAGAATGTTTATAGGTTTATATCTCAATTTATCATCGAAAGTTTCGTGTTTTAATTCGTTCATGTGACATCGAGAGTTTACTTTTTACTTCGAAATAATTCTTCTATCAGAGTCACCAAAATAAACCGTCCTGGGTATGACGATAAACTACATCCGGCGTCAAGGCCTCTGATCGGGATGTTATGAGAAGCGTGTATTCATTGCTACTGTTCCCATGTCCACACTGACCCGGGTAGTAACACCAGTTATAATCCCGGGTGTGGGTAATAGTTAACCCACAAACTAGAGTCAAAATACTATGAAAGTATAAATACTTTTAAGGTAAAAATACCAGCGATACATTTGCAAGTAAAACAAATATACCAGCAATACATTTTTGTAAAAATCAAAGATATTTACCAGAAATGCAATACATTTTTATAAAAAGAAATAGCAGCAATACATTTTTGGAAAAAAAATATTACTAATGCACCCCATAAAATTAAATCTCAGCATTAAATGCCACATAAGTAGTTGGCCTGCCGCTAAACAATCAACAAACCAAATTGAACTAAACGTAATCAACTGGTCTACATTTAAAAAGCTATTCCGACTGTGATGAAGTCAACCATAGTTGTCTTCACCTCTGATAGAATTATTGTCATTAAAATGGAAGGAAAGCATTTCAACACTGACAGCAAAACGTATAAATGAAATCAACAGGTTATACTGTACGCTAGACAATGCTATGGCTTAGTGCAAATCTCAAGAAATTAAATTGCCATGGGAGATCTGAATGAGAAAGTAGCTAATGGAACGGATGGTAAAATTGTCGGCAAATTCGAAATAGGAAAGAACTCAGAGAAATATGAATCCATATTATACGCACGGGGAATGGCCAGGTAGCAGCCAACACTTGATTTCTAAAACACCCAAGACGAATATGAACATGGAGAAGCCCAGGAGGAAAAACTAAAAACGAAATTGACTACATAACTATCAGCAATAGATTAAGGAATACACAGTGGTACAGTGAAAAGCCAATCCCAGTGCCGAATGCAGAACCGATGACCTCCAAGTTATATGTAAACTTAGAATAAATCTACATAAATTGAAGAAGCCTAAGGCAAAACTCAAATTGCAATGTGACAGACTTTTGAAATGAAAATGGTAAGTCGAAGTGGGATACACTAAAAGAAGTTTCCGTATCACCAGCAAACGTGATAATCCCATAATAAAATAGACGAAGAAAAAATTGACATTCTGGAAACATGATGGGAAAACAGACCAGAAACAAGGCCAAGACACAAAAGAGAATATAGAAACCTACACAGAGAAATAAAAGAATAAATGAATTCAAGCTAAAGAAAAATGGCTGAGCGGAAAATCTGCTGAAATAGAAAGTATGAGTGTCACTGATAAAGCAGATATGCATGAAAAAAATGAAAGAAAAAAGACATGCTTATGAGCAGGATGCATAAAATCCAACGAGGTAACGATGATATTAGAGACACAAAAAGTAATTCAGAGAAAACTTTTACAACGAAAGAGATCAAGCGGGAATACACACAACTATCGACGGTCCGAAAAAATTAAAACAGAAGTGGGAACTGCAAAAGCTAAATTAAACCTAAACAAAGCAGCAGGGCTATACGGAATTTTAATAGAGATCCTGTCAGCATCTTAATGATTTCGTCATAGACAAGTTTACAGAAATAATAGATGAAATCTAACAGTGACAAACAGTGGCGATATGCCGTAAGACCTAATGAGATCTATTTTCATAACCATGCCTAAGAAACCAGGTGCAGATGAATATGAACTCCATTGAACAATCAACCTAATGAATCATATAACAAAACTCATCATCCGAAATTTCATGAATAGAGTACTCGGCAGATTCATACAGCTGATAGGACCAGAACAGTGAGGGTTTTTCAAAGACACTGGAAAAAGGAACGCGATATTTTATGCTCAGATGCTATCAGAAAATGCAATACAAACTCAGAAGGACGTATACCTGTATTTTATAGATAAAACACAGGTTCACGTTCGATAAAGTACGCTACAAATATCTGACATTGGCAAGGATATTAGAATAATCAAGACTTGATATTGGCAGCAAATCGCCTGCATACGAATAGAAAATAAATTTAGATGATATGTGAGCGCACCTAAAAATAAGTAACAAAACGTGGATTTTAAACAAAGAATTATTAATACAAGTATTAACAGATATTGCCTCAATATGTCCATATGTTGAAAAGGAAAACAATATACATTGTTACACACACGTGTGTGTGTGTGTGTGTGTGTAAGTGTTCTCTCGTCCGTCGACCGTTTCCCAGCTGAGAAGTCTTCATCTAGGCCCTCATAAACACTGGAGCAAGACAAAGAAAAACGAAGAGGAAGGAAATGTTTGTCTTTTTATAGAACTTAAACAATGCCAGCTAACGGGCGCTTGGCGAAGCCCAGCTAAAACACAAGTACGCTTTTCCCATTGTGCTGTTACGTCTCACTGATCTTTATGATAAGACTATTATAATTAAACTCTAAGTGTAAATAATTATTTCTAATTCTTATCGTTAAATACTTGTAAATGTAAACAATCCTAATGTTTCACACACGTTTCTTCAAAGTAGTTAATATCATACTTATAGTGATGACTTTGCGTAGGTATTGTATTGATGGAAGTAACGATAACTGTCGATTATCTACAATAATCTGTTTAATTTGGAAACCATATCAATAATTGAAGTTTTACGATATGCGGAGTGGTCTTGTGTGTCAACCCACCAGAATAGAGTAAGAGTTTAGCTGAATAAATTGAAGAAAACGGATTTTCACCAAGTTATTCTCAGAAATAGATAATTGTTAATTATCTCTTGCTGGGTTGCGTTCCAGCCCAACGCATTCGGAATAAGCATTCATAGCTGGGGACAAAGTGAGTGCTCGTCGTTGGTATATAGGTGATAGAAGGGAGTAGTGAAATTTTGCTCAAAGCTGCACTCTTCATAAATTGTTCCTTATACATATCTAAGACGCCATGACAAATTAGAAGCTAACATGTCGAGATTTTGTCCGCAGCATTTGCAACTGAAATGTAAAAATTTACTTATGCTGTGTTGGTGAAATATAATGTACATCGTACAGATTTACAATGTTTATATCCTTTTTTTTCTTCATTCACTAAATCTTTCTCTTTTCTTATCAGCTTAAATGATCAGTTTAGCTATTGAGACGGTTACTGTATTAACGAAGTCAGCCAGGGATCATGCATTGTTTCGCTCTGCAAGTATTCTTCCTGTGGAAAAATTTTCCTCGACAAGCGATATGTTAAAGAACTGCTGGTGATATAAACGTGATGAAGGATAGTTTACAGATGTCTCAATTATTATCAAGACGACCGGCCAGGATTGTTAAGAAATATGAGAAAAGCAAATGGAGATAGACAGACTGTTCCTCTTATTTGCCAGAAGACTGTTGAGGAAAAGTTGAGAAAATTGTACAATGGAGAAATTGAAGTTAGTAAGTACAAGGCTTTGTGGGGGGGGGGAAGCTGCATTTGACGGAGTTATTGGATATCTGTATCTCTTACTGTCCCCCCTGTCTCGTGTGAAGTAAATGTCAAGAAGTGTGACAGATATCACCTGGCCCGTAATTGTGATATAAAAGTTCTTAAACCTGAGGTACAGTTCCTCCTTGACTAGCAATATGATAGGAAGATGAAAATTGTAGGGATTGACATGAAAGTGACGATGATGTGACACATTGTGTTGCTAAGAGAGAAACATGTTGCGGAGAGAACCAGCAGACACCTTGTTAAAAAAAAAAAACAAAAAAAAAAACATAAAAATCTGGTAGCTGGATACAAGTGTCTCCACACTGGCTACTGCTTGTGAAGAGAAGATAATCAACAAATCAAGAAGGAATTACTTTATTATTATTATTATTATTATTATTATTATTATTATTATTATTATTATTAACTCGCATTCTGACAATATCAGAACACTAATAATTTAAGATAAATTCAACTGGAGAGTTTACACAATTTTATACAAACATGATGCCTCAGTTTTCTCGTTATGAACATAAAAGATGTTCCTTACTGTGTGCAAATTTTACCGCAAGAATTTCAAAATATAGAGTAAACGTATTGATTTGTAAAGGCGAACGTCGAAACAGTTAAAGTTTTCGGTCGAGTATTTGGCGTTTGCTTTCACATCAGCGGCCTGGGCAACAGTTCGAATTCATCTCTTCTTCGGAGCTGTTTTTTAAATAGCAGAAGGACAAATCTGATTTCCAAAACTGTGGAGAAGGCAACGAGAAAATAATTCATTATCATTTACACAAAAATTAACATATTATATATATATATATATATATATATATATATATATATATATATATATATATATATATATATATATATTGAAGGCAGTGTGGATAACGACTCGGATTAAGGAATCAGAGAGTCGAGTTAAAAATCTAATCGAATCCATTACATTCACTTAGGTGCTAATACACTTGGGAAAGGCATTAATCCTCTTCTTCTCCCTCCACATATGGGTAAATAGGCTTGGATGGCAAGTGTTCGAGGAAAACTCTGAATTCAAAACCGGTCGATTGGGACCCCTGTGACACGTAGGGCACCAGGTATCTGTATTCGGTTCTTTTTAAAGTGTGGTTGGTTCTACACAAAACCTTCCCTAATATATCAAATCATATGTGCTGTCTGGGATGTCGGTTCCTAGAAACTGAGCTGCTTGACCCTCATGAGTTGAATACGATGAGAGAGTCCACCGCATATATATATGATAAAATATTTTTAAAGGTAAACTGTATTGATGGGGTAAAATTTCTCAATATCCAGGATAGATCATTTGTAAAGATAGTTAGAACCCAGATCAACACCGACTGTTGACAGTCAGTATCATTCATGAACGCAATCGCCATGTATAACAGCGAGTCCACAATTTTTTTCATGACAATCGTAATTGTACTATACTGAGTTATCTCACAATAGCAAAGATATCTTTCGCAACTCTAAATTGTCTGGTTATTTCATACTGCATTTGTTAGTTTCTGGGCACCATTCCACTAGACTAATGCTCCACTTGTTTTCAATCCTTCTTGCTAGGTGTTCACCTATTTTTATCTCTTAATCACTACTGTAAAATCTCTTACTTTAGTCTGTTATCAGGTCTTTGTTAATATTTTAATATCTCTTAAAATCTTCCTTAAACAGCTGCTAATTTCATCATAGCTTTTCCATTGCTCTTTGTACGATTCCAGGATTTCTTTGCAAGTGTTATTTGTATATCTCTGTCTTATAGATGAAAAAAACACACATATTTTTCTCTCAAACAACATATATGTATAAATAAAAACAACGGAAATTACTCAAATGCAAGTGAATTTACACTACGAAACTGACTAGCCAGGAAAATTAAAAAAACAAAATACGATTACAGTAAGTAAATTTTTCAATTTAAAGGTATTATATATATATATATATATATGTGTGTGTGTGTGTGTGTGTGTGTGTGTGTGTGTGTGTGTGTGTGTGTGTGTGTGTGTAAAATTTAGATACAAAGCGATATATCTGTAAAAAGACATGAATATTATTAAGAAATAATGTCGGATTAAAAAAGTTTACTGAAATACATACATACATACATACATATACATACATATATATATATATATATATATATATATATATATATATATATATATATATATATATATATATATATATATATATATATATTCCCGACGCATTTCGTACTTTGAGAGGATTTAGCAGTTTTATTTTGAAACCTCTGTTTGTAAACAGAATTATCGGTATGTTTATTTTACTTTATTTTATCATGATTATATATATATATATATATATATATATATATATATATATATATATATATATATATATATATATTGACAATCATGTTTTGTAATTCGACTTTTATTCTTATTAATCTTTAGTTGGTATAAGTCTTTTTGCTATATCTATAAAAGTGAATTTAATTCTACCAATCCAGAGTTCATACTAAACAAATTGTCCCGATAACAAATAATGTTTCTTATATATATTAGGTTGGTGCAAAAATAATTTCGTTTTCTCACATAGTAACATATATTAGAAAACGAAATTATTTTTGCACCAACCTAATATACATATATATATATATATATATATATATATATATATATATATATATATATATATATATATATATATATATATATATATATATATATATTATATATACATGTGGGCACACGCGTGTGTGTGTGTGTGTGTGTGTGTATAAATGTACTGTTTAGTGTATGTATGTACTAGTTTTGACAGATTTTCTGTCATAGATAAATAGATGGATATTATCTTGAAAAATGATATACTCCTTGTCCTGGTCCTTATGTGCATAAATCCTGACCATGGCTAAAATTTATAGATATAAATATAAAAATAATTACGCCTGAATCTTTTCGAACAAAACTCTTTTAAATTTTAAGTGTAAGTGTATTCTGTTTTTTTTTTTTTTTGTTTTTTTTTTGTTTTTTTGGTGGGGGGGTGCAAAATGCACAAAATGCTCAAATTAGGACGATAACTCAACACTAAAACTGGTAAACCGCTTTGACAGTATATCACGATATTTACCTGCCTCCCCACGAGGTAAAATGAGGTATACGGATAAATTTATTGTGGGGGTCCGAGCCCTGGGCTCGGGCAAAATTGCTCGTAGACCCCGCATACGCGGGATCGTGTATCTGTCTACCTCACCGGATGAGGCTCTGCCCTTCGGCATAGCCTCGTGCGGGTTCCTCTCAGTCCAAAGGCAAAGAGTTCGACACGACAAGAGCTTCCCACGCTGACAGCTCAAGCAGCGTTTTACCCTAACTTACATTAGTGACCAGAGTATTTATGAGGATTGGGGCTACCCAATAATGTTCATAGGTACGGTATATAAAAGTATATATCTGCACGGTTAGAAATAAAATAAAAGTATAAGCAATCGTTCTTTCTTCAAAGTCTTTAATAAACGCGGACCCTTCATAGATTCAGAGCTAATATTCCATGACGACTAATTTCGTGCTTCTTCCCAAGTCTGTTGGATATTTGTCTCGTTTGCATATCCACAGATTAATTAAGATGAAGCGTTTCTCAACTAATAAAAACGAAACTACTTTCTCTCTTAGATTGTTCAGATAGCAACAAAACCTTACCTTTTATGATTGTACAGTGCTGTTCGATAAAAGTGACTCACCTGATGTTTTTTGCTAAATGTTTTCTTCTCCGATGAAACGAAAGTTGAGCTAAATTCAAAGGATAAGCGATCTAAAATCCGAAAGCTTTGAAAGTTCTTTGAATTTAGCAGTAAGTACTGTCAAGCATCCGTTCAGTATAATGTTATGGGGATGGTTTTCTTTTCATGGAACTGGTTTCTTAAAACCTATTGAAAAGACCCTCAGTAGCGAGCAGTACAACAGAATTTTAGAGTCTTTTCTGCTCCCTTTTGCTGAAAGGGTGCAAATCGACCCCACCAAGCTCATTTTTATGCAGGATAATGCTTCCTGTCACAAATCAAAATTGATGAAGGAATACTTTGATGAGAAACAGGTGAGTTTTATGACATGGGCGCCCCAATCTCCTGACCTCAACGCCATAGAAAACTTATGGAGCATGTTGCTCAACTGCTTTCTCGAGAGCCTGTACTTTATAATGCTCGATAAGTTTTCTATGAACAGCACTGTATGTATATGAGAAGTCAAAGATTTGTGAAATCACATTTAGAGAAGGAAATGTTTATCACCGGAAATATGATAATTAAAAAATATTATAAAGATTTGTGAAATATGAAAGATTTGTGAAATATGAAAGATTTGTGAAATATGATAATTAAAGAATATTATAAAGATTTGTGAAATATGAAATATTTGTGAAATATGAAATATTTGTGAAATATGATAATTAAAGAATATTATAAAGATTTGTGAAATATGAAATATTTGTGAAATATGAAATATTTGTGAAATATGATAATTAAAGAATATTATAAAGATTTGTGAAATATGAAAGATTTGTGAAATATGAAAGATTTGTGAAATATGATAATTAAAGAATATTATAAAGATTTGTGAAATATGAAATATTTGTGAAATATGAAATATTTGTGAAATATGATAATTAAAGAATATTATAAAGATTTGTGAAATATGAAATATTTGTGAAATATGAAATATTTGTGAAATATGATAATTAAAGAATATTATAAAGATTTGTGAAATATGAAAGATTTGTGAAATATGAAAGATTTGTGAAATATGATAATTAAAGAATATTATAAAGATTTGTGAAATATGAAATATTTGTGAAATATGAAATATTTGTGAAATATGATAATTAAAGAATATTATAAAGATTTGTGAAATATGAAATATTTGTGAAATATGAAATATTTGTGAAATATGATAATTAAAGAATATTATAAAGATTTGTGAAATATGAAAGATTTGTGAAATATGAAAGATTTGTGAAATATGATAATTAAAGAATATTATAATGATTTGTAAAATATATGAAAGATTTGTGAAATATGAAAGATTTGTGAAATATGATAATTAAAGTATATAATAAAGATTTGTGAAATCACTTTTAGAGAAGGAAATGTGATCACCGATAATATGATAATTAAAGAATATAATAAAGATTTGTGAAATATGGTATGGTATATATAATAAAGAGCATATGAAGAAAGCATAGCTCTACCTAATTTCGGTTAACCGCAAATCCTTGTCTCGTTAATGTTGATTTGCTAAAATCCAGGCGGGAGTTTATATACGACAGGTAATCAGTAAACAACTTTTGATCGGTAGTTTGCACATGTGTGTAGAGATTTCAGGAAAAGAGAAGTAATTCCCTAAATAAAACCTTACATCATCGTCCACTGCTATGAGCTGGGCGTGAAGTGGCGAGAGCAGAACGTGGCTGTGCACAAATTGTGCCATCCGTCAGCACTTGAGCATAAAACTTCTTGAAAATTGCCCGACCGTGAATCAAGTGTGCATCGAATGTGCGGACAGGAACAAAGAGACTGCAAGCAGCCATCCAAAAGAAAGAAAGAAAGAAAGAAAGAAAGAAAGAAAGAAAGAAAGAAAGAAAGGAAAGAAAAGGAAAGGAAAGGAAAGAAAAAAAAGAAAAGAAACAAAGAAAAGGTACAGGTGAGGTGAATAGGCAGAAATTGTAGGATAAAGAATGAAAGTACATGAAGCGTTTCAGGTTGATATCTTGGGCGACAGGGGAAAGACAAAGGTGATTATTGCGAAATCATTGGTTCAGAAAACAAATTAGGGAAAGGAAAACCTAATCTCTAGCTTGAATCGTGGGCATCTGCTAGCCAAAAAGGAAAGACAACAAGAAATACCGGAGAAATAATTTCTTGCTTGAGTTGAGAATTATGGTTAGAGAGTTTAGCGTCGATGTTATTCACTTATTTGCTGATAGTAACTTTCGCCGCTTTCAATGTTTTTCTATTAGATTCGAGAGCGGACCTTGCAAAATTCTCGCGTTAAATACACATCGCAACAAGTATTCTTAATTAGTCTATTCAAGTTTAATATCAAATTAAAAATTAAAGACACTTTTTAGCGATTTTTTAAGATGCAATATAAGTTCGTGATATAGATGGTTATAGCTCTCCACAGTTTCTTTTTCTTTGTTATCTGCAAATTGCTATAAGTTTGTTTTTTTTTTGTAAATATATTGGAAAGTTTTCCTATTACCTTCTCCACTTTATTTTTTTATTTTGAATACAGAATCTTCCTTCTCCTAGACTGGTTGCAATCCAGAACTAGAGAATCTAGTCTTTCTCAATCAGTTATGTGCCATCCAAGGCTACAGAACACGGACTTTCCTGCTATTTACCTATAACTGAAAGAAGAAGAGGATCCATAAATTTGCCAAGGATATTAGCACGTAAGTTGGATTTGAATGGAATTCGAAATCAGCTCTCCGAGTCCTCGAAGTTATATGCCATGCATGATGCATGCTTAGGCGATCATGTATCTTTCGATACATGACTGATGAGGCAGATTTTGTTCCCGCAGTAGGTTGCCATTTCTTTCTGCGGTTGAAAAGTTCCCATCCAAGGTTATAGAACCTCGTGTGCCCTAGGTATTAAACCATAGCTAGGTAGAGAAGAGAATTCATAACTTTTCTAAGGGTATTAGCACGTAAGTTGGATTTGACTGGAATTCGAACTCGGCACTCCGTTTCCTCAATTAGTTATGTGCTATGCATGATACATACTTAGGCGATCATGTATCTTTTGATACATAAATGATGAAGCAGATTTTTCCCCTGCAGTAGCTTGCCATTTCTTTCTGCGGTAGACCAGTTGCCATCCAAGGCTATAGAACCTGGTCTGTCCTGCTGTTTACCCATAGCTAGGTGCAAAAGAAGAGGATTCATAACTTTTCCAAGTGTATTAGCACGTAAGTTGAATTCGATTGGAATTCGAACTCGGCTCTCCGATTCCCCAGTCCGAGTCGCTATCCATTATACTACAACATAAAAAGAAGACATAGCTGAGATCAGAAGAGAAAAGGAATATGAGAGAATAAGGGTATTTAATCCACCGCATTTTACCGAACATATTCATAGACTTCATCAATAATGTGTTTATAAATTTGATTCATTATGATTTTATTTTTTTTTCAGACATTTATATTATTTATCTTGACACTAAGTTTTTGTTGCTACATTTAACAAATGTCTTCAGATAAAACAATGCGGAAGAAATAAGATGTTTCTTCTTCCGGAACAAGATAGTTTGTTTGTTTGTTGGGTTTTATGGCATATCAACCACTGTGTGTTATTTAATGCCAAATCCAGTTTATATATATATATGCCAAATATATGAATTTTAAATGCCTATTTTGTATGGAACATTTTTAGCAAGCTAGAGCTCATTTGCTTGTAAATCCTAGGTATTCATTGGAAAGTTTTCCTATTACCTTCTCCACTTTATTTTTTTTATTTTGAATACAGAATCTTCCTTCTCCTAAACTGGTTGAAATCCAGAACTAGAGAATCTAATCTTTCTCAATCAGTTATGTGCCATCCAAGGCTACAGAACCCGGACTTTCCTGCTTTTTACCTATAACTGAAAGAAGAAGAGGTTTCATAACTTTTCCAAGGATATTAGCACGTAAGTCAAGAATTTCCATTTGATAACGACATTTTATTTGCAAAATGGTAAAAGGTATATGTTGTTTGCACATCAGTCTACATATTTGATAAGAGACCAATTCTTTTTAGAAAATCCAATATATTTTTAGGTTCAGTTTTTGCAAATAATTTCTTCATGTTCTTGATTGATTAATTGTTTTGTTTAACGGCATCTCAAACTTAGTGATCACTTTATGCCGAAAAGTATTTTGAGTGACTTTAAAAGTCAAAAACGTATAGCTGGCAACATTATGGTTTAAAAAAAACGTATAACTGGCAACATTGTTTCAAAAACACATAGCTGGCAAAATTTTTCCGAAAAAATTATCTGAGACCTTCCTGCTGGATGTAGTTTATCGCCGTACCCAGGACGCGGATGTAGTTTATCATCATACCCAGGACGTGGAACAAGATAGTGAACATAAAATGGATGCTAATATTGTAACTAGTTTAATAGTACGATTGTCTCAATAATTCCTATTCTGTTTTTCTGATTTCCGATTATTCCAGTCTTTTAACAGGGGTCTTTTCAACCGTTCTATTTGCGATAGTTATTAATAGCAAGATCGACATTATTTTCCAAAACCTATTGCTATTAGGAAAAGCTCAAAAATACTTTTACCTTTTCATTATCTATCAGAAGAATAATTATATACACGAGCTGAAAGATTTTCTGATTTTTGTGCATGATAGCTAGATATCGTCTCCTTGACTGAAGAGTATGATCTATTTGAAATTGAATAGTTCAACTAATTGTACGTTACTATTTCCCACAGTGTCACTATATGCCTATATAATTTTTCAGGAAAAAAAAAAACTAAGCTAAAATGTTTAAAGATTGCGAAATTAGCCACCATTCCTACTACTTTCCTCTAAATTTTAAGTTGCTTTGCTACACTCATTCTATATATATTTTTTTAATTTTCTTTCCTGCTTCTTCGCAAAATTACTAAGGAACGCATTTTCGCTTTGGCAGATCAATGGTTAAAAATATTTTCTTCGAACTGAATAAATAAAAAAGAACAGTACTACATTGCGGAGCGCACATCACCTAAGGATATTCAACAGTTGCAACAAGTAAAATGGATAACACATGTAATTCACTGATAAAATAATAACATAACGAAGATGATGACGGTCCACTATATTTTAAACAAAATTTTGAACGGAGTCACACATCACTCCTGAGAAGAACGATATCATTATTTGACATTATTTTCGTGGAGAATTGATTTAATACAAAGATTTTATAAATTTCAACTGGAAGGAACACTGGCTGCTCGGTCTATGAAATATAATTTTCCTTCCCACAGATGTTTAATATCTAAAAAAACACTAAACTAATTGACTTTCCTTTTTACTGGTTTTCAGATAAGACGTCTAGCTATGTTGACATCATTTGTTTTAAGAAGCACTGAAAATCTCTTGTCAGACCTACTGTTTTCCCAACTGAGCAATGGTGAGAAGAAAAAAGATCAATCAGGACTTCAGTAATGTTACCAACATTCATACTCTGGCTTTCATCTTCAAAGTCCAGATTCATCAAGAGAACGATGAATATGTTTAAAAAAGAGGGAACAGTAGATAGAATAATTGGATCTGGCAGTCACAACAACAAGAGGAACATGATTTTAATTCAGAGTTAAAGAGATCAATTAGAAAAGATCCAACTGAGTCTATAAGACGCTTGACATGTGAGGGAGTCTCAGCTTTGAGAGTTCAGTGAAAAAAAGACTTGAACATAAAATCGTAAGGACAGAAATTTAGAAGGTTAGAAAGGGCGAAGAACAACTTGAATAAGTTGGAAAATGATCCTGGAATAATAAATTTATATTTGAACTTTATTGCAATCCTTCATGAGCTTCCGATCCTTAACCATGATTAATTAATAATAAATATATACTTTTCGTTTATGATCGATTTCCTCATGATTCTTCTTCTAAGCTTAGAGTAATTATACATTTTTACTGCTCAATGAAGAGTCGAGTAGTGTTATAAAATCCTCGGAGAATTCCAGTAAGATATATTTAATCATTTCTAAGATACAACGGTTCAGAGCTTAATCTAACAATTGGACAATTTTGATGTTACACCCGGTGTATATATGTGTGTGTATGTGTGCGCGCGCGTGTGTGTGTGAGAGAGAGAGAAAGTAAGCGAGAGAGAGAAAGTGAGCGAGAAAGAGAGAGATTGGCTGATATCTGGTATTTCAAAGTGGTTACCAATCTACGTTCTGTCTAGTATCTCACTATAACCAGTGTTTCATCTTGATGTGGCCATAAGCTATAGAGAAAATATGTGGTAAGAGAGAATGTATATATCCATACCATTTCTGATGAAGACGTAGAGAGTCACGAAGTGAGATCTGACTACATTATTAAGTAAAAAGACGAGTTTATATGACTAGAAAAGTAAACATACGTGATAGAAGATTTGTAGCTTCTTATGGAGATAGATAGATAGATAGATAGATAGATAGATAGATAGATAGATAGATAGATAATTAAGTTTCAAATTGTTATGGTCCAGGTTAGGACCTAGGAAGAACAACACGGACACAAGAGTAGAAATAACGAAGGTATATTACACGAAATGATAATACAAAATGTGGAAGGTGTTAGTATGACTGTCAGTCTGGTTTGGAGTGAACTACTATCGGCTCGACTCGATTCGTTATCTAGCCACCCACCGACGAGGGTTGCATGTGGCACAAGGCCGAGTTTTACGTGGGTTTCCCGAGCTCGTAGGCAAGGCCAAAAAATGCCAGTAGAACCCGTATAAACGGGATCGGGTTGGTCAACCTCCCCGAACGAGAGTCTGCCCTTCGGCGGAGCCTCGTCCGGCTTCCTCTCTGTTCTGAGGCAGAGAGTTCGACCGTCAAGCCGAGAAGCTCGGATTGATTCGTCCCTCTCTCTTGAGAGGCGTAGTATACATAGTGTTGTGAAGAGTTCATTCTGTAGTTCTAGGTGAGGACCCATGACACAAATAGACACTGCAGTAGGAAAATCTTATTCCATCCACACCATTTCTTAAATGTTAATTTAAGCAACGAGCCTTGTAGAACAAAGCGTCCCGTTTAAATCTATATATGTAAAGTTGTCGCCTCTGTCCGTCAGTTTGTTTGTTATTGAACTCCTGCAATGGTTTGGAAGATAGTCCACCATAACTACATCTATTCTGAAACTATATTACCCAGTGTACTTGGATAAGTATATTTCATTTTGATCAAAATGGATCACCCGGGAGCAACCCCCAACTGAATTCTTTTTCACTTTGATTTAAATTAAATTTAAATTTGAACAAGGGAATGACTGCTATCCAAAATATAGAAGGAGAAAGTCAGAAGATGGCGGTCACATGAGCAAGATATTTGAGTAATATAGAAATGCATCATTATTCTCCACAAATTATGACAAGGATTCATCATTTTCTTACAAAAAATCTCCGACACGCAGCAAGGCGTCGTTAATTCGGCTAGTATTTAATAAATGTGTGTTTGCAATAAGTATGCCCCAGAGGATTTTTCTTTAAAGATGATGATCTTCCCGACATTTCTATTTGAAACTTAAATACAGATAGATAGATAGATAGATATTGAAGAGACCCAGATAGATAAATAGATAGATGAAGATATACAAATATAAAAAGAAGATAGATAGATGAATATATACAAATATAAAAAGAAGATAGATAGATAGATAGATGAAGATATACAAATATAAAAAGAAGATAGATAGATAGATGAAGATATACAAATATAGATAGATAGATAGATAGATGAAGATATACAAATATAGATAGATAGATAGATAGATAGATAGATAGATAGATAGATAGATAGATATAAAAAGAAGATTAGGATCAATATGAATAGACGTAGAAAAAAAGAAACAGAACTGAACAGGCGAGTCTGTAAATATCAGTAAACGTGAACATTACATATATGAAAAACTTATAAATAGTTATATACAGATGCGTATAGATAAATGGTAACACAGAGATATTGATATATAGATAGATATGGTTGGAAAATTGCCTGAATTCTAATAAAAAATGATGAAACGGCGATCTTGGACTCCGCCAATATATGTTTCTGACATTCTCGTTCAAAGATTCCATTCTCTGCTGTCTAAAAAAGAGCTAAGAATCACTTTTTATGAAATAAGTTGGCTGTTCTCTTTATTTTCCTAGTTCAAAGCTGGATACCAACTGACGTTTTCGCATTTAAGACCCAACAAACTTACAGAAACCAGACGTCAACTGACTTCGACCGAACGTGAACGCCAAAATGGCTAAAAATTACGGATGTCGGTTGAGTAATATTTGAATATTATTATTATTATTATTATTCGGGTGGGTGTGATTCAGTAAAAGTTCAACATTACTTTTTTTTTCTAGTAGACAGCTGGTGAAATAGCTCTTTGAGACAACTGACAAACTCCCATGACTTTTGAGCAATTATATTTGGCCAAATCTCTATAGGTTGTCTCGAAAGAGATTGACAATTCTCGTTAGGAAACAGGCAAATATAACATCATGTCAGATTTAAAATCAATATAGTGTTTATAGCATTGCAAATTTTCCAGCGCAGCATTAACGTGTCCTTTTGCCATATATAGAATACATTCTGTTTATCATTAATACTTACACCCTAGTTACTGATATTGAATTACCCCTCACTAAATATTCTGAGGTTGCATCCTTGTGCCAGACTGAATAAATCGCTACTAATATTCCATCATATCTATAATCTTTAGCATAATCTATTTGCAAGCTGTTAACAGTTATTTCCATCAACTTTGAGCGATGCAGTGACCTTATGCCAGACATGTCTAAACGATACACTTAATCACCTACGAGCTTAAGCCTTATAAAATATTGAGAATACACGTTTAATACTAAGTGTGTAATTTAAAACTGCGGATTGCTTCTCGTCTTGTGTTTTGTGAAGTAAACGTTACTTTCAATACAATATACAGCATTTCAATTATTTATCAGTCTTGGAATTCAGAAAAGTGGCATGTAGATTAAAGACGATGATACAGAATCGTGACAGTTGAGATAATTACAACATTGCTGCAATCCAGCAAGAATAAAAACAAAAAAAAATACATTGTTTTTAAGAAGCGCTCAAACTCAGTGAAAACTGTATTGAAATTGTTCACATTAGGAAGATACAAGGCGAGAAAGCAACACATGAAAATCTTTCGACTACATCACATTAAAACACTGGCTCCCATACGATCATCAAAATTAAGAAAAGTCGAGCCAGGTCAGTACCTAGATGGTTGACCGCTTGGGAATACCAGATACTACAAGCTTGGATGTGCGGGTGGTGTAATGGATAATGGCTTGGAATTGTTAATCGGAGATCCGAGTTTCAATTCCGATTGAGTTCGTTATATTCACTTAACGTGCAAATTCTCTCGGTAAAGGTTTGAGTCTGCTTCTTCTCCGTCCCAGCTATGGGTTAATTAGTAAGTTTTGTATGACTAAAACCATTATTATCTGAAGATAATTTTTACAATTTAAAAATATTGTCTAAATTTAAATAACCTGCAATGTGTAGAAAACGAATCAATCAATCAAATGTTTGATTTCTATATATAAATCAGCTTCGATTATTTTCAATTACACCCTAAATGTAATTTTCAAAAGTGGCGCAAATTTTGATCGTAATACCACGTTCCCCCTTAATGGCAATTTGGAAGATGCTGATGTTGCTTTGGGAGGCTATATTGGTGGTCCTGTAAATAACGCCCCACATATCCTTGTGTACTTCTTTTTAGTTTCTTATCAATCTTTACCCAATACACATCACAAGAGCCACTCATTGTAGAGTTTTAAGATTGATGTAAGGGCATAAGAGAAGGAAGTACGTTTACGTCGGGAAGATAATGGTTGACCCTAGACTTGAAGATGTTTAAATTGATCGGGGAAGAAGCCTCTTACGTTCCACAAATTAGTGGTTCTTTGGAAGAACCAAAGATGTACCAAGAAAATAAGGAAAATTAAACCCTGTGCACGTGCAAGACGGATCGGAATTGGTGGAACTAAGGAATGGTATTTGTCTGAACATTTGCCATGAGTGTTGATAGACTTGCAACGTTTTGTCTACAGGAATTCAGCTGTAGTGTTAAAAGTAATTCATATCCCCACAAAGCCGTATATATGCTTATGAAATCTAGCAAAGTCTGGAAAGTGAGCATTAAGCAGCCCCGGATATGACACTTCATTTTCTGCAGCGGAATCAGATGTTTGCTGATTAGAAATCAGAAATTAATCTTTGCTTTATATTTTTTTCTATCTTATTCCCTATAGTAAATATGTGATACATATTGCGTAAGTGGTAACTTATGCTAATATTTTCAATGCCATGCCTGCTTCCCCACTGGGGAACCTCGAATAAGTAGGCGTTGCCGAATACTTATCGAGATTTACCATCACAAATGATTTTGATTCAGGGTGTAGAGAATTTTGAAAAAAATAAAGAATATCTAGAAACAGCTTTATGCATCTGTTTCAGAATTTGAATCTCAAAACTACTTTTATTACCTAATGTTATGTGAATTAATATATGTCCTTCTATATGGCATTGAATGAAGAACAATCTTCTCACAGATGACGAAGAGACTTGGGGCAACTGAAATGTGGTTCTATAGAAGGATATTGAGAATACCATTGACATAACATGTGATTAACGAGGAAGTTTTAATCAAATTGAAAGCAAAAGAAGCAGTTATACTGAATCAGAAAGAACTCAGTGAAAATCCTAAGACAGATAATGAGGAAAGAATACTTGAAGAATTTGACAACCCCAGAACAGATTGAATGCATATAGGACAGAAGAAAGCGAATAACATAATTTACTAGCTTCTGGTTGGCTCAACAGGGATTAGTACAGATAGAAAAAAAGAATTACTAGAGGTTATTAAGAGTCATGATTCGTTCACACCCTGAAAGGTACACGACACATAATAAGAAGAATCAATTGTTCTCGATTGAAGGACGCGAAGAAATTCAAACATTGCTATCCATAGAAACCGTTCCATTTGAAGTCACCAATTCTAACATCTGACAACAGTTTTATAAATGAGGATCACGTCATTCAATGGATTAACAGTATTTTAATGCATACATTATGTTCTACTAGCGAAGTGATTTCGCCATTAAGCGCATTAATATTGCTGATTGATTCTATGTATGATTATTTCTTTTTATATAAAATATATGCTGCTTTATATGTTTATAAAAAACAATTAATCCCGCGGTATGAAATTCCTGAGAAAAAACTACTAAAACATATCACTATATTAATAGAAGTATATACTTAGTTCATGTCATGTTAACTGAAAAACACTTGTAAAAAAAGAATTCGTGGACTTGCCATATTAAAAAAATTCATATAAAAATTCTCATTTGAAATTTTGAACTTTAGCGTTGCAACTAGCACCTTCCGAGATTGTACAACCGTCAATAAATAGCACATTCTTAAAAAAAATATATCTTTCGGTCTACAAACAATTATTTCGTCTTCAGGTTTTAACTTTAAAGGAAATAAATTACAGCCTGATGATGGAGACATGGATCTTCGAAAGTACTTGCTTAATTTAAAAAAATATACACAAAGAAACATCTGACAACAGTTTTATTAATGACGATCACATCATTCAATGGATTAACAGTATATATTATGTTCTACTAGCGAAGTGCTTTCGCCATTAATATTGCTGATATTTATATATATATATATATATATATATATATATATATATATATATATATATATATATGCGTGTGTGTGAATATATATATATATATATATATATATATATATATATATATATATATTTGGAAAAGACAATAGGAAGACTTAGCCGACGGGTTTCGTCTAATGTGAAGTAAATTGAACTAAACGCGTCGGATAAAACTAGTTTTCCTATTGCCTTTAATACCTATTTTGTTTTTTATTGTCTTTTATACATATTGTCTTTTTCTACAGGTTAATTCCGAGAAATTGTTACACACACACACACACACACACACACACACACATATATATATATATATATATATATATATATATATATATACTTAAGACAGCTATATCGCTTATGGAAAAAAGTTATAAATAAACACACCATCTGAGATAATAATTGCTAGGTCATGGGATATAACATCGGAACGTTTCTGCTCCCATTTTGTTTCTGCATCTAGTATATTGATGTCTATCAAATTCACCTCCATCAATTACGTTACATTCGTCATCAAAAAAATGTATTACAAATATACATATTCAGGCGTTTGTTTTATCCTGTTTCCTGAGTTTAGCAATGTAATTACAATCCTATGGGTGCAGATTATTTTTTTTTCCCAGTATGGTGCATCCTAAATACCTATCGGGATGCCGATGCACTGTTTAAACACCAGATTACCTACGTGAAAGTAGGTTTCTCTTTATGTGATGAACTGTTAGTATTTAGGACTGTTGTTTAGTATACATAGGTCTGTGGAATCATGCATGGATTCCACCTATTTTTACGTTGGCGCGCGCGGATTGCACCCCTTCCTTTCACGATCGGTTTGTTTTAGTAGTAAACCAGCCTTTTTGTTGCCGACTTCGACGTTGCTAGCTGCTCCTGGTTCCAGCTTGGACAGGATTTGAATTTTTCCCGCGCTTTCTCTGACGTCGCCGACGAACAGCGTTTTCAAGTCAGTTGCTGCCTTATTTTCAAGCTAGAAGGTCAACTCATTTATTCCGTGCCCCTAACCCATACGCGGGCCGGAATATCTTAACTAACCGAAACTTCAACATGTCGTGTGATTATAACTTTTCTTCGAACAACCTGTTCGAACTTTCCTCCGTTTCTCTACTAGAAAACGTCGAGTTTGCGACACTGTCGCCATCACACTTTTACATTAGCCTTTTCCTCGTCGTGATGCGAACAACACGTTCGAACTTTCCTCCGTTTTCTGATAGAAAATGTAGAGACTACGACGCTGTCGTCAATGCACTTTTCCAAGACCATCTCCTCGTCTTGATGCGAACAACTTGTTCGAACTATCCTCCGTTTTTCTGCTAGAAAACGCAGAGACTACGTACTGTCGTCATTATACTTTTCCAAGAATAATCCCTCGTCTTGAAGCGAACAACTCGTTCGAACTTTCCTCCGTTCACTGCCAGCGAACGTAGAGTTTTCTTCACTGAAGATTGATGAACTTTTCATACACCTCTTTTGAATTCTAACCTTTACGAACCAGTTTCCAAAAAAAAAGAAAACATTACACACACATTACAAAACCTCGCGGTGAGTATTTTTCCTTGTTGTGTATTCATGCACCTTTTCTATAAGAAGACTATGTTCCAGAACTTTCCATTGAAGAAACTTTTCCCGCCTTAGCCATTTTGATTTTCGTTTTGGCGCGGAACATTAACATTCTACTAGTCACTACATTATACAATCTGCCTACTGGGTAAGAACAGTCCTTTCCTTTCTATTAGTCTCCGCCGTTTGAGGCAAAAATTACTTCTTATTAAAATAAAGTTTTGCATTTGCTTTCCACCAGACTCGTGTCCGTTATTTCCTCCTGGCTACCTATTTTTTACCCTTTATGCACGTGTTGAACACAGTTATTTTTATTTTCTTTTTTTTTTTTTACTTTGTTTTTGGATTCGGTAGACGTAAGTAGTGTCTGGCGCAAGGCCACCTTTTCGTAGGCCAACACTGTATTGCTACCGGGTCCGCTACTGGTCTATATATATTTTTTAAGTGGATGTACCACAAACAGTGGGATAGTTTTTATTTTGGTTGTTGCTCTCATATCAGAAATATCACCAAAATTATCAACCAGGTCATCGTGAGGGAGCTTTATTGCAGAGAATAATAAAATAATGTAGAGATATAATTACAGAGTTTCTTTCGTCATTTATTTTAGTCAGACAGGCCAACATCGGATAAAAAATACTCCGTCCCCAAAAATCGATTATAATTGGTATGAAATCTGTTATTTAATCCTATTCAATAAAATTAGTTTGTACATCATGGATACGATTTTACAAAGAGTAAATTTGCGTGTGTGAGTTTATGCAAGAAAAGAATAGTGTTCGTTCATTGTATCGTAACAGACAATCTTCTTCATCAGAATTCATTTTAAACATTTATAAATCTACCATTCGTCTATGCATCGAATATTTCTACCATATGTGGGCTATATATTTCGAGATTCTCGACGAAACTTAAATTAGAGTATGTAATTTGAGGTTTCGTTAACCCTTTGCCTGTACAGAGTATTTTTGAAGGTACTATCCAAACGTTCATAGTTGTCTTCAGATTTATAACTACTGAAAGGCAACTCAGCTTATTTGGCAAATAGAATATGTTGCTATATAATATTTCACGTAATAAAAGCCTGTGCATCACGTGATGCGCAAAACGTACAAATCCTGATTTAATTACAGTACGCTCTGCGAATCACATGTGATGCAAAGGTTATAATCATTTCAATAAAGTGGAAAAATAGATGTCTTTCATTTGAGACCTTACATTATCAGTCAAGCGACTTGAGTTCATACATGATGCACAAAATATTAGATTAGGCCTTTCCTCAGACGTCCTGCTCAAGAGCAGACTCTGTTCTTAAGTGTCTTTAGTTTTACCACGCTTTTCAAATCATGTTTCGTGTGAACCGCATATGATGCATGGACGTGGAAATTACATGTCCTGTGTATTCACGTATAATGCGCAGGACAGGCAAAAGTGTTAAAGACACTAGAACAAGGACTGCGATATTTATGCTCATAATGATATTAGAAACACGAGTACAAGGGCAAACGGTTGTATACCTAGGTCTTATAAATTATGCAAATTAGCGTTTGATAAAGTAAATCACAAGAAATGTTGGAACTATTTTCTAACTTTCTTATATTTTTAAAGAATATTAGAATAATGCAGAATTTATACTATATATAAAATGAATTCAGTAAATGTACAAAGAAGTGTAAAGACAAGGATAGGTCTTCTTGCCGGACTTATTCACAATCTTAACAATATAAGATATGAAGATAGCATAGTGTTGATACAGAAAGGATGCTACAATATCTTCTACAGAAGGTAGTGTATATATATATATATATATATATATATATATATATATATATATATATATATATATATAACTACTATATATATATAACCACTCGCCCATATATATATATATATATATATATATATATGGGCGAGTGGTTAGAACCTTCGCTTTCTGACCGTGAGATAAGGGTTTGAATCACACCATGGTCGATTGATGCCGCTAGATAACACGTTCTTTCCAGAAACCGTAACTAAGGTCTGCTCAGCGTAGTTGCAGTATGCACCACACGTGGGCACTTTGAGTTTTGAGCAAATACAAAGGTGTCTGAGAGAGCGTCTGCTAGATAGATAGATAGATAGATAGATATTAACCGACCAAGATAGATAGATAGATAGATAGATAGATAGATAGATAGATAGATAGATAGATAGATAGATATGAACCGACCAACATGGATAGATATGAACCGACCAACATAGAGAGATCTGAACAGACCAATATAGTTTCCTAAATAGATATGAACAGTCCAACATAGATAGATAGATAGATAGATAGATAGATAGATAGATAGATATCACCTTGTATTATCCCTGAATTGTCTTTTTTAGTTTAGAATCTTCAATTTTGTGCCAAAGTCTCTTACAATTTTGATCGCTACTTCTTTTTTTATTTCCATAATCGCAAACAATACAGACGTTGTCTGCATCGAATGATGGCATTAGAAGAGAATCAGAAGAAAAGGCAAAAGAAACATTCCTATACGTTTAGAGATTAACTTCGAAGCCGGTTCATATTAAAATATTTCCCTCACGGCGGTCTTAATTTTGCCTGTGTTGTCTGTCACAGAGCTTGGAGCTGATTCCCTTTGTATATTGCATTATTTTTCGCTTTTAAATTACCATATATTTCTTATTATTCTTAATCTTATTAATTAGTTGTTTTATTAAGCTTAGTACGAATATTAGCCAAAGTTTTTTTTGTTTTTTTTTGTTTTTTTTGCTTTCCAGTGTATTAACTCCTTACTGACAAGTCAGAAATATTTTCTGGTGATTCACAAATAATTTTCTATTTTTCTAAACAATAACGAAGTTAACGGGATCATTTTTCTTTCTAAATAAGTAAATTTTTATTATAATTAATTTTTAAAAATTAGAATTAATAAAGCTCGCTGAAAAAAGTATTTCTAAGCTAATTCTTTTCCAAATATTAAATTCACGAGTTGACTTGAAATCATTGTTTAGTATTCCATTTATTAAATCATGTTATTTAAAAATAATGTTATTTATTAATCATGGTATTTAAAAATAATATTTAAAAATCATGTTATTTAAAAACCATGTTATTTAAAAATAATGTTTTATCAAAATTGCTATTTAACAATAATGTTATTTAAAAATCATTTAAAAATCATGTTATTTTTAAAATTATATTATTTAAAAATTATATTATTTAAAAACTATAATCTTCATTACATTTACGAAATAAATCTTTAAACAAACGTTTCAAGTTCGAGAGGTATGTGTATTTATTTAATGCGTTTTCATATTAACGAATATCTCTTACGACAAGTGGACAGTCCAAGTTATTGATTGATTCCTTTTCTAGCAAAATTTTACAGGTTATTTAAAGCCAAGAATTTTTTTTTTTTTATATTGTAAGTATTTTTATTTGGAGATAATAATGATTTAGTATTACAAAACTTACTAATTAATCCATAGCTGGGGAGAAAAGATTTGGATTAATACCTTTCGCCAGGGTATTGGAGCGTTAGGTAATATAGTGAATGCGACATGAATTGGAACTAGGCTCTCTGATTAAAAATTCTGAGCCCTTATCCATGACACCACCCGCACATCCAAGTTTGCAATACCTGGGATATCCAAAGCATTCACCCATGTTGGTACTGACCATGCCCGACATGTGTTAACTTCGGTGATCGTACGTTAATTGATGTTTCAACGAGATGTAACTGTTTGCTGGATCGCCTAAAATGCGAAATGTGAAGCAGAAATGCCAATGAAGTTTTAAAATTTAAATATCTGGGAAGCGAGTTAATAAAGTACGTAAAAAGTGGCACCGAAATTTGAAGGCGCATTGAAATAGCGAAAGGGGTCGTTTACAAACTCAGCGAATTATTAAGAAACAAACGTCCAGAGATTTGTATTCAGAAACGCAAAAGAAGACGAACGTAATTTTAAGACGAACTTTTCTTTCTCTTCGATTTTTAAACGTAATTATAACTTACCAGAAAGAAAAAGGAAGCGATATTGAGCAACTAAGACGCAAATAATTAAAGAAAATGAAACCGTCAGCGTATAAGTTAAATGCGAAAAATTTTATTACTGAAATAAATACTTCTTAATCTTCACTTAGATGAAGAAAAGACTTGGGGGTGGGTAACAGAAATATGGTTCTACAGAAGGCTGCTGAGAATAATATAGACATAAAATTTCAGTAACGAAGAAATTTTAAAGAAAACCAATACCTTAATAAAATATGCTCTCTGATAGACGTAAGACACTCTGTAAATAAATAAAAATGGGATGTATAGTTTAAATAGGCAGTATCCACTATAAGAACATTTAAAGTATATACGAGGCCTGATCAAAAAGTATCAAGACTGTTTCTGTGCTAACGGAACTAAAGTACACAGAGTGAAGACACAGATTGCCTTTGAGATCTCTCGCGCATACTCAGTAGGTAATTATTAAATTCTCGCTAACTTCCATTGTTTATAGTAGAGTATGGAAGAAGAGTGTGTAGAGTGTGGTCATTTTACCATATCACATGTGCTTTCATCAGTGACCATACCTTATGGAGCATTTTTGGCTAATAAAAGCATTACTCAGATCCAACAACCACCATATTCCCCATGTCCTGGCATTTCCGAGTTTTCCCCTTCAAAAATCAACTTCCATTTGAAAAGAACGAGATTTCAAGATGTCTAGAAAATCCAAGAGAATGAAAGGAGGTAGCTGCACACTATCCCAGAAAAAGGAGTTCCAAAATGCTTCCATCAATGGTAACGACGCTGGTACATTCCTTCGTTCCGCCAGTCCTAACCTGCACAGCTAGGATCCGCAAGACAACTTATATTGTGGCAATCCACCCACATTCCCTCCGTATTCCATCGGTGAGAAGTATTTTTCACTCGAACAACTTCTTCCCGTGAACGACTGCTCTGTGTAACCTGTGGGAAAATAACGGTTTGGCCTATACTTGCACAGGGTTAAGATCGGGTAAACATCCTCTTGGGAATGCAAGAGGATGTTTACCCGATAACTACAATCTTAACCTGTGCAAGTATAGGCCAAACCGTTATTTTCCCCTCCTATCCGTATATACAGCCTCTCTACCTCAAGTGCATCCCCTACGTCTTGTACCTGGCGAACCTCACGGTAAAAAAAAATTCGTAGATTAAATGGTGAACTGATATATGTTACAGTTTTCTTTTTATAGCACCAGCCCTGATACTATTTGATCAGATCTCGTATATATATATATATATATATATATATATATATATATATATATATATATATATTAGGTTGGTGCAAAAATAATGACGTAATAATGTCGTTTTTGACGTATTTTTTAACGTCAAAAACGACATTATTACGTCATTATTTTTGCACCAACCTAATATATATACACATACATATATATATATATATAGAGAGAGAGAGTGATAGATAGATAGATAGATAGATAGATAATATTAGTGGTAAATATACATATATATGCAAAATCCACAGGTTCATATACACACATGTATATTTTTTGAATAAAAAATTCCTAGAGGATAGAATCCAGGTAGAACTCAATGTCCAGGACAGAGTAAGGATATAATAAAAAGGCTTAAACACTAATATTCCAAGGTCATAATTTATTCCATTGGAATCGTAAATAAGATTCCAATGGAATAAATTATGAGCATGGAATATTAGTGTTTAAGCCTTTTTATGATATATATATATATATATATATATATATATATATATATATATATATATATATATATATATATATATGAGACATTATTTGATATCGGGACAATTTGTTTAGTATGAACTCTAGATCGGTAGAATTAAATTCACTTTTATATATATAGCAAAAAGATTTATATCAACTACATATAGTTCATATTAATAAGAAATAAAGTCTAATTAAAAAGCATGATTGGATTAATACCTTTCGCCAGGGTATTGGAGCGTTAGGTAATATAGTGAATGCGACATGAATTGGAACTAGGCTCTCTGATTAAAAATTCTGAGCCATTATCCATGACACCACCCGCACATCCAAGTTTGCAATACCTGGGATATCCAAAGCATTCACCCATGTTGGTACTGACCATGCCCGACATGTGTTAACTTCGGTGATCGTACGTTAATTGATGTTTCTGATCAAAAAGTATCAAGACTGTTTCTGTGCTAACGGAACTAAAGTACACAGAGTGAAGACACAGATTGCCTTTATATATATGTCGTTTTTGACGTATTTTTTAACGTCAAAAACGACATTATTACGTCATTATTTTTGCACCAACCTAATATATATACACATACATATATATATATATATAGAGAGAGAGAGAGATAGATAGATAGATAGATAGATAGATAGATAGATAGATAGATAATATTAGTGGTAAATATACATATATATGCAAAATTTTCTTTGGGGTTGGTTAAAGGAGCAAGTCTGCTATACCAAACCAAGACCTTGGAAGAAATTGAAGGGCAAAATTTCAAACCACCAGACATCCTGGTGAAATCATTTGTCGCGATCCCTGGGCGGCTCGAGGAGCAGGTAGCAAAAATCTCATGCCTATATCGAATTTGAAACAAAACCTCATGCTAAACGCTTTTCTCTCATTTTTTTCTTCTTTTTATCTCTTTCATTTCTCTCATCTATTTCTTGTACAAATTCTAATTAATAAATAAATTATAAATATTTTAAAATGGTGAGTTATATTTCAGTCGCCCTTTACATATATATATATCATGATTCCAAACACGATTATTTCCATTCGCAAGGGTTGTGGCGGGGTGGGGAGGTTCATGTCGAGCTTATTATGTAAAGAGAAACACAGTGAGAAAGAGAAATGCAAGTAAAACGAATTAAATATCCGGTCACGTGACAATGAGATTCGGTGTATTTCGAAGAACTGAGACGAAAGACTTGAATAGTTTACGCAGAAGGTAAACACAATAAGATTACGAATCTTCGACTTTTAATCCACACACGAATCGTCTTTCCATAACGTGTCCTTGCATATATGTGTATGTGTATCTGATTATATTTAGATGGATGTATGTGCCCATTTCTGTGTTTGTATGACTGATTACGTGTATGTATTCATGTGTGCGTATATGTCCATGTCTGGATATACGTATATGTGTATGCGTTCAAATACTTGATGATATATATTTTACATATATGTAAGAGTATGCGTATCTATGTGTTTATGCTGGATACATATGTGTTCCTATGTCAGTATCTGTGTATGTGTGGGTATTTGCATTTATTTTTGAGTATGACATTTGTGTGTGCGTGCATATGTGCATATGCAAGCATCTCTGTGTATATGTCCCTATGTCAGTATATATGCTCATCTAGACATCTTTATTTACGAGTACGTGTATCCCTTTATAAGTGTGAAAGTTTTAGCATATATATACGCATGAGCAAATACATGTGTATATGTGTGAGTGCGTGTATATGTGTGTGCGTATGCGCGAGCTAGCTTGCATTGCTAAGAATTTTGGTTAGCTCTTGCTAGCAGCCATCCGTTATGATTACGAAAGAAGAAGAAAAAAGTTGCAGATACGCATTTTTTTCAATAGCCTGTGTTCCAGCGCAGTGCTCAACCCTGTGACCTTTGAATATTTCTTTCTGGCAGTGGAAAGCGTAAACCCTAAATATGCGCTAGACACAGATTTTAATAATAATAATAATAATAATAATAATATAGATAGATAGATAGATAGATAGATAGATAGATAGATAGATATTATCATTTCACCCCAAGCAAGGCAATAAAGTCAATAAGACGCAAGAGAACATGAAACAAAAAGCACTATTTAAAAGAGAACAATAAAATAACAAAAATTAAGATAGAAGATAAAGATTTACGTTACATTTAAATTTTGGAAGATCAAAGTTGACTAGTAAGCAAGAAGCCGGAATAGAATTCCATAAGTGATAAGTCTCTAAAGATAGAACTTACGGTAACATCTAGCCATTTCAGTTGTAAAATGATGACACCTTTTAATCAATCTAGTACTGCGCTTAAATTCATAAAGTCTAGTTACCACAGCGGAGAGTTCATTAGCGCAATTACCATGAAAGTATTTATAGAAAAGACACAGGGAAACTACGTTACCATAGTGGGAAAGTGATTAAAGCTGAAATACCAGATTAAGACCAATAACATTGCAGATTCTACTTTGCATTTTATCAAAAATCTCTAAATGTATGACAGAAGCATACTAATGGTAGACTTAAGAATATGTCAGCTACATATTTTTTTTAATAAGAATAATGTAGAAATTAGTTACTGGGCAATGACCGATATAGAGGAGATTATTATGGGAAATAACCATGAATTACTGATGGACGAATCTACAAATAAAATAGAAACATGTAACTGTAGAAAAAGTGAGAATGGACACTGTATACCAAGCCGAACTTAACGAAGAAGACCGCCCTACGACGTATTATATTAGTTCGAGTGATGGTATGTTTAAAAAGACATTCATCAACCAAGCAATATCTTTCCGCTTCAGTAGGTATCATAATACCACTGTTCTGTCGAGATATGTTTACAAAATAAAATATGAAAAGAACACCTAATCGAAAATAAGATGCATCATATTAAGGTAAACGTTATACACAGGGGAGAGAATTTTTTTCAAATTATTCCAGGAGGCAAATTTAGCGATCTTCATCTTTCGGAACCCAGGCTCGCTATTGAATAAAAGAGCGGGAATTATGACGGGTTGTTTGCATGTAAGAAATATAAAACCGGTAATATAAAACCCAGATGACACTCACATCGAGGTCAACAAACTTGGTTGGAAAACAGCAAACATTTTGTTTCTTTTGGATAATACAGCAAATTACAAATGGCTATTTCCTTTTAAGGAAGAACGAGACAAAGTTAATAATAATAAATGTATCCACGGACATCCAACATCAGTTTGTGAGGAAGAATAAATAATGTTCGCGATTAAATTGAGGGCAAACGACGATAAAGTAGAGACAATAGCTAGCGCCCTAGATCAGGGTTTCTCAACCTTTTTACCCTTGCGTAACCCTTAAAATAAATTACATGTCTCAAGGAACCCCTACACAAAAACAAAATTATATACCATATCTCTCTAATTTTATTTTCATCGTAGTTCACGTGGTAAATAGCATAGTATTTATTTTTGAATAACTGGTTTAAAGAAAAATTAATTCTTCTTTGTCAATTTTTTCGGCACCGTGCAGACATCAATAAATATATTCACAATGATTGTTATATATTTAATAACATAATAGGTTAGATAGGATGAAGTCTATATTAAATATTACAATAGCAAAGAATATATTGTGTGTGTAGTAGTATTACGTATATGAAATTAAATAAAAAGTGGAAAATGCATTAGCTTATATCACCTGTTCTCGTGGAATCCTTGGGGACATTTTGCGGAACCTTAGGGTCACATTGAACCCCGGTTGAGAAACGATGCCCTAGATAGATTTTGAATAGCACAGAAGATTTAAATTTAATTTGAAAAAGTAAAGCAATGTTTATTGGGTACCAAAAATGCTATGCGCAGATCAGGAATAGACAATTGAAGAATATACACCAGAAATATTAGACAGATGTTTTAAGACTTTCTGAGGGGAATTATAATAAAACACGAAACTTGGTTTTCCAGTTCGACCCTGGAAACAAATCTCAGTCAAAGCAATTCTTACCTAAATGTATAAAAAAAAGCCAGTCAAACCAGGACCAAACTGATCAGAAGCAAAGTTTATGGCGATGAGGGATGATGAGGGAATTTTGCCATGCGACCTCTTAGAAGGGAAAAAGAGAGTAACATCTTGTTAGAAAATAACTCTTGGGAAAAATAAGGTAGAAATTTACTATAAAAGTTACGTCGAATCATTATCAGAGAATTCTTTCCACCATAACACCAATGTTCTCACCAATTCTTCTTAATACACACTGAGAATTCGTTAAACATCCACTTTTGAGTTCTGGTTTATCAATTTCTATAGATAAACCAGAACTATTATTAATAACTATTATTTATTCTTTATTATTCTTATCTTATTCTAAATAATACTCATTTTAAGACCATTCATCATATCAACATATTGCTCTGATTTCTGTCAGGTGTACATCGATCTGTGTAAACTACAGAGAATTCTGAACTGAAACATTTATTTAATATACCGGGGGTAGACCATTCTTGTTCAACTACTCATATCTGGGGATATCATCTAGTCCTCATATTATTTAGTACTGTTCAGCTATTTCCCGCCCGTTTCCACTTAGTGCAAGTACTCTCTGCCTGACCCGGTGATTGAACCACTATGTCAGCAAATTCACAGACCATTGGTCGAGTAGATAAGAACATTGGTTCGTAAGTAAGATTAATAGGTGGACATAGTGAGCTTTTCTAATTAATGAGTGTGAATGGATCACAGAACAAACACAAACAAGTATAGAAAAGAGCCAAAAGTGACTTGATGAATGTGTAGATTCACCGATATCTAAGTCCTAAAATACATGGACAAAGAAGAAGGAAAAGAAGAAAATGAAGACGAAAAAGAGAAAAAGATGAAAAAAAAAGAAAAGAATATGACAAAGAATAAAACGAAGGACAAAAAGAAGAAAAAGAAGATTTGAAAAGAGAATGAATAATGGAAAGCAACGGCCACGTTTTTAAGAATATATATATATATATATATATATATATATATATATATATATATATATATATATATATATATATTATGAGCTATCAACTCCCTGTTTATACGTAAAATATTTTAACCAGTAGATAGATTCGCCTATCGCCCGGTTTACTCTCCTCTCCAGTTTTTGAACAAGCGTAATGGTGTACTCTATAACCTATACTTCTAACCTATCCGCTTGAACTCTGAAATTTTATTTACTAATTATTTTTCTTCTCTTCAATAAGAGTAAAGAGGTTCGTACATCGCCCGACCAACCACATTTTCTTAAACAGAAAAAGAAAAGTCTGGTTCTTATTTTCACCTAATACTGCTCAGGTTTTTGTTCGGCCATTTCCAGACGCAGGGTTTGAATTCACAACCACTATCTCAGCAAATTCACAAGCCAAGACGTTCATTCCCTAGGTTATTGTCCCGTGAACTTGGATCTTTAAATGGTGTGATAACAACAAAGATTCGGAAATAGTCCTAATATACATAGTGTAAATATTACTATTTTGTCATGCTTAAATTATAAGTATCCGCAGTTCTTCCAGGATTTTATAAATGTTTGGTATCATCTCTTACAGAAGTACATTGATGGAACTTATATGAATACTGTTGTGGTAGGATCCACCTAATTTGCATAGTGGAGTACCGACCATATAAATATGGTTGGTACCGGGAAGAGAGGGGAGGAATCAAGAGATTCTGAGACCGAGAGACAGACTCTCGGCGACTGTCGAACTCTCTGCATTAGCAGAGGGGAACCCGGACGAGGCTTTGCCGAAGGGCAAGGTTTCGTCCGGGGAGGTTGACAGGGCCTGAACCCGTCTAGGCGGGTTCAGAAAGGCCATATTTTTGGCCGAGCCTACGGGCTCGGGGATACCCACATTAAAACGGCCTTGTGCCACATTCGATCCTCGTGGGTTGATTGATAAATACAGGAATCAAGAGATTCAACCAGAGACTCTGCTCGACTACGACTCAGTCAACACATTCTCCAGGAATATACAAAAGACTATATGTAAATATTGTGTACACTTTCTTGTTTCAATACATTTTGTTCTAAGTACATTTTGTGTTGCATTATTATTCCATGCATTAGTCAAGTTTCAACAAATACATAAAGTTAATATTTAAGAATGTTTGTTTTTAATTCCATTTAAAGCAGCGAAGTTATTGAATAAGCCTCATCTTTATTACGTTTTTCCCATTCGTATTAATCACGCAAGACAGTAAACCCACTAATATATAAGAGGTTACAGGGTGCGGAAGAACTATGAACAGAAACATTAATAATAAGCGAGAAAAAGAAGGAACAATCAGAAGGACAGATTTTAGTGATTGACATTGCATTTAAATTGTTGAAGATTAAAGTTGGCTGGAACGTATGGAATCGGAAGGGAGTTTCGCAAGAGAAAAGTGCGAGACAAGAAACTGCTAGCATAGAATTTGAGACTACATCTAACCAGCTCAACTGTAAATTGATAATCTCTCGACGCCAGTCTAGTACTACGCTTAAATTCAAAAAGTCTAGGTACCATGGCAATGATCTCATCCGAACAATTGCCATGAAAACATTTATAGAAAAGCCACATGGAGGAAACCATACGTTGGAGGGCAAGTGACTGAAGCCGAGCCGTCAGGTGAGGACCAATGATATTGCAGATTCTTCCATTGGATAACTAGAAGTCATCGAACTTCAGTCTGGTAAAACGACTTTAACTTTGACGCAAAAATCTTCAGATATGATATCTTAAACATCGAAGGTAACTATTTCCTCTTCTTATATTCGGACTATTGTCCTTATCGTTGTTGCTGTCATCAAAACGTGGTCGTTGTGCCACCCGGCATTCATGAAATATATATCGATCTGGATAACATACACTGAATTCTGAAGAAAACCCTTTATTTAATACACAGGGGAAAACTGTTCTCGTTCCACTACCTATGTCTAGTGATATCGTCTAGTTTTTATTTTTAGTACTGCTCAGTTATTTGCCTGCCCGTTCCCACTGAGTTCAACTACACACTTCTGGGTCCATGGATTGAATTCATAATTGCTATAACTTCCCATCTCTGAAAATCAGAGAAGTTATATAACATATGTTTTCTTTCTGTTTAAAAAGATAACGAATGTTGCAACAATAGAAACAAATGATAATTCGCTGTCATCATTTCTTCTACGTTGGGAAGAATGTCTTCCTTTCAAATCTATTATGTGGAGAAACCTATTGTGAATGAGCTCCGCAGCATCTTAACTTAGAGCTTTCTCTGACATTTCTTTTCAACTGCGATACACAAACTCCGACGGTGACCACTGTATCATTGGTAACAGTTTCAGTAGATTGTTGCGATACGTAATAGTGTACTCTTTTTATATCCCCAGCCAAAAATTTGTAATAATTTATTTCCAATATGATTAAATCTTCGTACTGATCCCGCAAGCCGTCTTGGATTCACTTATCATTTACAATGCTTTGTAAACGAATCCAAGTTTCGAGTAAGAATATTTCAGAAAAAGTTTGTTTTTTTTTTGTCTCGCAAAAAATAAAATGTATGTGAGAATACGCTGTTCAATGTTTCGCTGTAGTAATTGAAATGGAACCCATTTTCTAGTTTTTTTTTTTTTTTTTTTTTTTTTTAATCTTCTGTTTGCTTGGCAAATATCTTACAACCCTTGAGTGACTGATGCGAAGGTTTGGATTATTTCCAATATTGATTGATTCGGGTCATCACCCAAATGAACTTTTATGACTTCACTTCGATTTTCTTGCGTGATTTGTCTTCCAAGTTAACTTGGATTTTTGTAAACTACACAAACTTCTACAACAGCTTCCAACCGAATCATCACCACAGGCTTCATCAATCATTTTCTTCTGCCTTCTTACTTTACCATTGTGCATCCTGGATAAGACGAGAAACGACGTCCAACACCAAGGCCTCTGATCAGGAGGTTTTGAGGAGCGTAGAACAAGCTCTTAATTGCTGATGTTCCTAGGTCCTCCTTGACCCGAGTTGGTAGCACCTGTTATGATCTCATCTATGACTAAATAGTTAAACCCCAAACTGGGATCAAAGCACTATGAAAGTGTAAAAATAGATTTTAATACCAGAAATACGTTGTAAAAAAATGATCACCAGCAATGAATTTTCGAAGAAAAATTATTGTCAGCAATACATTGTTACGACCAATATATTTAAAAATATATTACTAGCAACACATTTTTAAAAAAATATTACCAGCTATAGATTTAAAAAAAAAATACTAGCTATACATTTTTTTTAAATTACTAGCAATACATTTTTGAAAAAAAATATTACCAGCAATAAAATAAGTGGCATTAAATAACTAATAATAATATGTTGATATGCCGTAAAACAAACCAAACCAAACCTTTACCATTGTCTTAACTTGAAAAGAAACGTACTTTGTTATTAGTTTACTTTTCTTCCATTGTTTATTTCTCTCTCTCTCTCTCTCTCTCTCTCTCTCTCTATCTATCTATCTATCTATCTATCTCTCAATGGTTGATTGGTTGTTATGAATGCTTTTCAACTCTAGGTGGATTATTTAAAACCGAAATGTATTTTGAAATGTAAAAAAGTCTTTTTTTTTTTTAATATTGCATTAGCAGTTTTTGTTATTAGGTTGGTGCAAAAATAATGACGTAATAATGTCGTTTTTTGACGTATTTTTAGCGTCAAAAAACGACATTATTACGTCATTATTTTTGCACCAACCTAATAGAATAACAATGATTTTCCGGACATAAATCATAGTATTTAATCTATAGCTGGAGGGGAGAAATGGATTTATACCTTTCACAACATTATTGGTACGTAAATAGATATGACAAATCCGTCTGAATTTCGAACACGGTTCTCCGATTTCCCTTTTCCGAACCGCTATATGTTACACCACCCACGCAACAACCTCTATCAACGACGAATAAATAAACACGAGGAGCAAAACTTCAACATCTTTTTTTAGCCGCATTCATTATTCAGAAATGCTGGAATCGTATGTGCATATGTATATATATGCTTAAAATACGAATCATAAAAATAGATTAGACTGCTTTTTTTCTTAATCGTAAGCTTATATCAAATTGTAATTCTGTAGGCTCTACGAAATGACAGACAATTCTGCGCTTAAAAGGGAAATACCTGTACATTTGAAATACGTTATTTAAAACAAAACGATGTCTATTTATATTTTCAGTATTAACGCAGAAGAGAGAATACTTGGATAAAATAAATTTCGCTGAAATGCAAAACACAGTTTTTCGAATCCTGTTTCCCAAGTAAGGTATCTTCATTTGAATGATTGACGTTGTATATGCTTTCTTTACTTGTCTCATCTCTTGCCGTAATAATAAATACATGTCACAGCCCTTTCAATATCTTTCTATATTTCTGACGTGAGGTATTGTAATTATTACATTTACATTACATTAGAGTAGGTACCTCCTAAAATTTGTATACCTAAGGTTTAAATGTATTTTTCATAAAGGAAAGATCCTTTTCGAAGATTTCTCGCAGTTTCCATTGAAAGTGAAAGGATTAACTTTTCTAATTCCAAAAAACAAAATAGGACTTTTGAGTATTTAAAATAGAAATTTGAATGATTTTTAGTCGATTCTTCCAAAAAAAAAAACAAATCGAAACGACCATTTTAAACTTTTTTAGAGAAATGTAGACAAAACTTATTTTTTCCGATTTGAAAATCTCACTAAAATAAATATATACATTTCTGAAACATTACTTTCGTAAAATTAGCAAATTTAAAGTTAAATTAATCTGTTCTGAAAGAAATATCACTTACTTATAGCATAAAATTTTCTAGACAAACATTTCTTGACCTCGGTGTATTGTTATTTTCACGTCCCCATCGATAATGTGTTATCAGGTTTAGTATGGATCACCAAAATAGACATAACGTTTCTTTTTTGTTTGTTATAATAATTAAAAATTCTATAAAAATTCCTTACATTATTGAGGTCCCTCTATACTGGTATTTCAGTATTTAATAGCTAAGATAATGATAAATAATTTTATTAATTATTAATATGACATTAAATTATTACATTTTTAATTTAATAACTGAGATAATAACTAATAAAATTATTATTATATTAATAATTAAAATATCTCACTCAGTTATTAATTGTTTAAATTGATAAATGAGATAATTTTATTATCTTAATTTAATTTTTAATTTAATAACTGAGAGTGGGATAAGCCGAAGACCTTTATATGTCAAAGAGCTTTCCCTAAGGAGGAGACAAGCTTTGAAACACGTGATCTTTTAACCATAATGTCACTTACAAGATAAATAAGAAAAAAAAGAAAAGAAAAATGCAAACAATTCTTGTAAAAATTCTTTACTCATCAATTTTTTTCTTCAGATAATAATGTCTTTAATGTTTATTATTTATAAAAGCAAATAAAAGCCCATCTAATTCGATAATTAAATAGTTTTATTGCAGTTTTTATTTTACGATTTGGAGCAGATTTTTTAAAAGTTGGCAGTAGTTATGAAAAAAATTGATGATATAATTTCTCCAAGGAGTCCTGCTTATAAGTAATATAAAGTAAATTGCGAGTTGTTTGAAATTCTAGAAAATTTCATAAAATTAAGTTATGAGGGGTTACAGATCTAAAAAAAAATATTTTTACCATGTTTTTCTACAAATAAAAATTTCAAAAATAAATTCATTCATTTTTTAATAAGTCTTGAAAGTTTCATTAAAATCAGACAATTATTTGATTTTTGCAAGAATTTCTAAATTAATAGCTTTTCCTCCAGAAATTGCCCACACTAAAATGGCCTTTACTCACATGCTACATTTTTGATATTTCGACTTCAAAATCCTTGTAATTTGATAGCGTTTTGAAGGTCTTCAAAGATACATTACAGTCTGAAGGGACTGTCATATATTATTATTACTATTATTATTATTATTATTATTATTATTATTATTATTATTATTATTATTATTATTGCTGTTGATGTTGTTTTGTTGTTGCCACTGATGTTGTTTGTGTTGTTTAAATATTTAAATGCTATATAAAGTCTTCTTGGGTAGCCTTCATTTTATGTCCTTTTCTCAATCCTTCCTATTCTCAGTCTTATCTTTCACTTTCACTCCCTATAACCCCCTGCATACTAGTGGCCTCATGGAATGAAATGAATAAAAATGAGTGACACTTAATTTGCTCTATTTAATGCGCAGTGTAGAAATATTGGTTTTGCTTATATTTGATGTACTAAGATAGTTGCAGCACAATGGTTACCAGCGCGGATTATAGCAAATTAAGTTTGTAATTCATTTAATACCTGCGTGCACCAAGAAGTGGTTGGATAAATAAGTAAAAATCGTCTCATCGCTTCCATAGACAGAGGAGAATACAGTTAAATAACTGACCAAAAGTTTTAATTAACCTTACCATGGGGTTAGTAACGACAATAGATCACTTATAAACCTATTATGAAACTTGACAGAGGTTGTGTCATTGTTCGTATATAAGATCAAGATGGCTTCCTTTTATCTGATTCATTAGGGAGTGTTCTGTTATTTTAATGCGGTAAGTTGAGGGAGTGTATTAGATTAAACGAACTTAATTATCCTTCTATCTTTTTCCTATATGCGTGTGTGTGTGCATATATAATACATATATATATATATATATATATATATATATATATATATATATATATATATATATATATATATATGTATGTATGTATGTATGTATGTATTTATACAGATGTAATTTAGTTATCAATTCCAAAGGAGAGATATTTTATATCTTGCAACTTCCTAAATGTTTTATTTATTATTATCTTATTTCAGATTCTTATAAAACAACAGTGGCGAAAAATTTGAATTAAGAGAAACCTGCGTGGATTTATGTTATAATGGACGTTGCCGGCAAAATTTGGCCGATTAAATTAACATATTTTTTAAAATTTCCCCTAGAAAAAAAAAAGAAAAAAAAAAAAAAAAAAATATATATATATATATATATATATATATATATATATATATATATATATATATATTATTTCTGACTGAAATGAAATTTAATTTCATAACAGTTAATCTGCTTTAGAATAGTTTTCTTTATTTTAAGAAACAAATGGATTAACCCTGCTCAGAGCTACGGCGTGGGGGAAGGCAAACTGTGAAGATCGAATTCATCGACAAAGCAATCTTTTGCAACACTCCTACAAAGTATATAAACAAACACAATACACACACGAACGCACACGCACACACACACACCCATCCATCCATCCATCCATCCATCCATACATACATATATACATATATATATATATATATATATATATATATATATATATATATATATATATATAACGAATATGGTACACTTTAGGAAGCAAGTATTAATCTAAATAAGTTTGATTTAAAAAAATCGATAAGGCCCTGTATGTCGCCAAAAATATAAAATAGAATAAAAGATGAGTTAATTTTCACTTAATTTACCTATGTTCACGAAAATAGGTAATAACAGAAATGGAAGTAAGGTCTAGGGAAAATTTGATTAAAATATTTGACCATATGGCCATTAAAGCAGAATTTAAAATAATAAATTTAAGACCGAAAAGAAATACATGAATATAAATGATTTGTTAAAACAAAAAAGATAAATGCATGGAGAAGATATGATTAAATGTTTGCCGGTGAATGTTTTCAAAATATTCCTCATTACCGGGACCCAAAAACACGACCTCTCTACCGAGAGTTTGTTTTTGAGATTTTTTTTTTTTTTTTTTTGATTGGGGGGATATCGAATGGCGTTTTTAAGCACATATTTTTGGAAGGAAAGTTTTTTTTTTGTTTTTTGTTTTTTTTTATGTATGTATGTGTGGAGATGTATAGAGATCGAGGGGGAGAAGGAGGAACGAGAAGGGGTTCAGATTTAACTAAGTTGAACCATAGTGATTACTACTAAAAGCAGGGAAGCATTTTAGAACATAATATTTTTAGGCTATTATTAGATGTTCCTAATAACCAAGTGACCGTTGTTTTAGTTTGTTCTACTGTTCATGAAGACAGACTGGCACCACCAGATATCTGTTCTGGCCTCCCATTCATAACACTGCTTAATTTTCATTTTATTTTTACCAATTTTTGGATAACTTTTTGAGAATTACTTTTGAAGTTGTAGATGAAAGTGTCCGAAGTTCATATTTATTTTTTTTAATTTTTGTTTAAGTACTTTCGATTTTCGCAGTCATTATCAAAAACCGATGTCGTGTCTGTGTGGTAATTAGAATTATTTTGTCTGCATCCTGGTATTCGTTGGGAAACTGAACGTTTGAAATGGTCTAGTGAGACGTATAACAACTAGTGTAAACGAGGCCGCACAACGGGTTTTCACTTTATATTTATTCATTTAATTTTAATTTCTTTTATTTTTTTATTCATTATTTTTGTATCATTATAATAAATTATGTGCGCACATTTATTACATCATATGCACTTTACATTAATTTCATCATATGCACTTTACATCATATGCACCTACTCGCGTGGTGATTGATATATTATCTAATGTAGGCTGTTTATTTTATATAATAACTAGCAGCATGGCCCGGCGTTTTCCGTGCTTGATTAAAAAATCGTACGACTCATACAACAATCGCTATCACTTGACTTAAAATATTTTTGCCCTTCCTTGCCTTTAAAGGAATGCCCTTTGCCGTGCTGATGTTGCTACATGCCTTACTTCTTGCCTATCTCACACTGCGAATTTTTTCTTAGCGCTATACTAAACATTAAATCTGTTGCAAAAAAACAACTAAACAAAATGAACACAAAACAATCAGCTTTAAAAAATGACTCGTAACTGGAAAAACCGAATGAAAAAAGACAACAAATACTTTTTCACACCCAACCCAGTTCTGTGGAATCAGAATCAACGTTGAGTTTAAGCAAGCGAATGAGCCAATTGGAGTAAAGTGCCATGCAGATTTAAATTTTTCCCACTTGTGACGAATGCAGCTATCGACTTTTTTTGCATGCTAGTTAACATTCGTGTTAGTCAGCTGTTGGCTCCCACACTGGCTAACAGAATCTTCCTGCCTATTCGTGGCAGCCAGCTATAGGCTCTCACTCTGGCCAGTAGAAAATGGCCGCAAACTACATGAAAATTGCCGTAGAAGCATGAAAAAATCGATTATTTCTACTATCGATGGGAGTTGGGAAATGCAAAGTCGGTCATGCCCTTCCCGCTAACTTGAAGCATGTGCATGTAAATTTTGGTGCAAATCCGTCGAAAACTGCAACCGTGCATTCGTTACACACACATACACACACACACACACACACATCCTGCCTTTTATAGATAGAGATAACTTCTAGAGTTTTCAGTCTATCCTTGTATTGGATGCTGTAAAGTATTTTCGTGTTATCTACTAATATTTGTCTTGTAGTAGTAATTTGATAGTCTATGGTATCCCTGTCAACTGCAAGTTTCGAAAGGTCAATATACGAGCGATTGTGGCACATGTCTGCCCAATATAAGTATTTAATATCGATTTTTTTAATTATTAGTGCTATAGAAGCAATCTGTTAGGGGTTGGGGCATGAGAATTCATAGTAATTATTTTTTCATAAGCATAAGGAGGAAAAAGCAATTAAACCATACTTCACAGGTACATACACTGATTGGTCCTAACAAACATCTAATAATACCTTTAAAACATGTAACTTAATTACTAACAACAACAAGACCGGAACTTATAAATCCACCCTTATTTAGGAATATGCATAATATGCTGATTAAATCTGTTTCGGTAATCCATTTCAGATCTCTAAACGAAAATTATGCTGCGCTGAGCTTGATAGAAATTTTTGCATGGTACAATGTTTGTATTATGCAAATATTTGCATGATATAAATGTTCGCATGGTACAATAAATCACATGATTCAAATGTTTGCATAATACAATCGTTGCATGATGCAAACGTTTGCATGATACAAATGTTTGCATGATACAAATGTTTGCATGATACAATATGTTACATGATACAAACATTTGCCTAGTACAATGCTTGCATGATATATGTATTTTTTTAAGCATTTCACCCCAAGAATGGCGGGAGTGCCACTAGCAGGTAAGGGGTTACAAAGTATAGAGAACAAGAGTAAATAGGTGTGTTTGGGAAGAGGTTAAAGAGAAGGACGGGGAACAAGATCAGGGTATCAGAAGATGTCGATTGACATTACACTTGAATATCTTAAGTTTATAATTATCAGAGAAGAAAGTAAGAGGTGGAGAATTCCATAGACGGGAAGTGCGAGAGAAGCTGTTTGAGTAGAAAAGACGGTTATATTTAACCGTTTTGACAGTGAAAGGGTGGAACCGAGATGCCAGCCTGGTAGCTCGCTTAAATTCATGAAGTCTGGGAACCAGCGAAAGCAACTCGTCGGAACAGTTTCCATGAAAGTAGTTATAGAAGTTATGTCTGTGAGAAAGCGACTGTAGACTAGTTGCCAGATCAGGACCTATCAAATTGCTTATCCATCTCTGGATTTTGTCGAGGACCTTGAGACTTACAGCGGGGGCACCAGACCATATATAACAGCAATATTCCATGCAAGGATAGATGGTTGATTTATATATTTGAAGGATGGACTCAGACGACGAAAACTTTTTAGCACGACACAGAGAACCAACTTTCCTTGCGCTAAATGAAACTATTGAGTCTATGTACTTATTCTACCTCATATCAGCGGACAGCGTGAGACCAGACAGGCGCAACGAGGCGTTCTCGTGGAGTTGGGCATTAGCCATTCTAATGGAAGGCAGGGAAGACTTTCCTACCCAAGTCAAGCAAAGATTGGAGGTACTTTTCGAGACCAGCGGTCAGGTTAGTTTTGTCAACGATACCAGATATATTATTGAATTATTAGTTTGGTGCAAAAATAATGTCGTTTTCTCACATATGTTACTATGTGTGAAAACGAAATTATTTTTGCACCAACCTAATAGGAGTAAATTGTTTCGTTCCTATTTTGGGAACTGACGACCTCGGTAAGGTCGTTAATGAAGATATGTAACATGTAGGATACAAGATAGAGCCTTGGGGAACAATGGCGTTCGTGATAAAGGAACTGGGAGATAACCCGTTTAGGACGACCTTCATTTCACGGTTAGTCAGGAATGTTTGTATTAATCAAATAATCGTCCTGTAATGCCGTATCGCTGAAGCTTACGAGGAAGGCCGGCATGCCAAACCCTATCAAATGCTTCAGAGATAATCTAGAGCCACGACTCGACCTTCTCCGTTATTGTGAAGTCCTTCGTATAAAAATTCAGTTATGGCCGTGAGCACATCAGTTGTAGATCGGGCAAAGCGGAAACCAATTTGATTGTCGGAGAGCAGATTATGGGAAGTAAGGTGCTTCGCGAAGACTTTACCGAAGAGTGGTAAGAGACCGATAGGACGATAGTTAGATGGGTCAGAATGGTATCCAGAGTTCTTAAAGACAGGCACAAGAGATTAGAACTTCCAGCAGGCTGGAATGCAAGAGTTGTTGAGTCAGTAGTTGTATAGTTTTGAGAGGTCAGGCGCCAGTTCAGTAGCGCATTTCTTCAGAACAATGGCTGGTATCCAGTCCCCACCACTAGCCTTATGGGAGTCTAATTTAGAGATGATATCCGATACCTATGCTGGGGTCAGCGCATCTCACTCAGTACAGCCTCAGTTCTAGGGGAAAATCGGTTGTGGGTACACCAGATGGGTCTAGCGTTGAACTGAATGAGAATTTTCGAACAAAGCATTCAGCTTTATCAGCTGAGAAAGTCGGGACCTCAAATTGGTTGAATAATGGAGGTATTTTGGGTTTGCTGTTGTTCAGCACGCTATTGCAGAGCCGCCAATAATCTTTAGAACCAAACTTGTGAGAAGCAATACAATGTTTCATTCTTTCGGCAAAGAGTAACTTTGCTTCATTGAGGACACGTTTGCACTCATTACGGCCAGTAACAAAGAGACGTCTGTTACAATCAAACATGTCGCTACGGTACAGATGGAACTAGTGATTCCTGTGGGCAGTAGCAGCTGAGAACCAAGGGGATGAATACGATTTCACTTTATATTTTCTTGCGGGGATGAATGCCTCGATTCCAGCTTTTAACCAGGATTAGACCTCAGATGCACATTTTTGGACGGGAAGATTAAAAACAACATTCCAGGGGACATCGCGGAGAAAATCCCAGAATGAGTCCCAGTCTCCTTGTTGATAACAAGAAAGACGTTCTGTTGGTGGAAGGTTCTTTACTAGGGAGAAGTAGAAGGAGATGTTAACAAACACGACGTCATGACCAGAATTGCCAAGAGGACAGAGCTGCGTGGCACGACAAGACTCTGGAATGGAGGTAAAACAGAAATTGAGAAGGGAAGCTTTACCATCATGATTACTGGCGAAACTCGTAGGAAATTCAACCAAATGTGTGAGAGATTGAGTAATTGAAAATTTAAGGGTTTATATGCCAGGAACGTTAGTCATAAAGTGTTTAAGCCATTTGATATGGTTTACATTAACGTCACGGAACATAAATATGTGTGCAGACGGATGTAGATAGATAGCCTTGTCTATATTATCAGAAATGCTATCGAGTACACCACAGTCTTGGGTGAATAGAGAGCGATGGCGAAAGAAGAGATAGCTTATAGAATTGTGGAGAGATAGACGGAGACACATGTATGAATGGTCTGGAGATTCAACAGAGAGTTCCCTAGCCAGTGGGAGATGATCCTGTCAGAATACTCTCAGGACGTGCATGCGGGTATGGGATCTTTTTCTAAGGAGATGAAGGTAACCGGGAATAGAGAAGTCAGAGGAGGGGATTGACGAATTAAGGTCGGTCTAGCATAGTGCTAGTATATCGGGGAGACTTCGCAACGATGTACGATTCCAGACTGAAGAATTTGGTTCGGAGGCCACGGATGTTGGAAAAAGAAATTTTAAAGGATTTAGAGGATTCTTTGAGAGCTGGTTTAGATATATATATTTTTTCTGACCGTTTGAGGCCATGTGGATTAATTTTGGTAATGGAAGGGAAAGGCCTAAAGTAATAGTAGCTGATAGTCATCGCATGTGATATGAGCTGAATGGAGCTGACGCAGTCAACATAATGTGGCTTTGGTGTTGCCCACCGGAAGTGCGTGCAGGGTCACCCTTCCATGCACGACATGGCACTACAAGTATCATGCAAATGTTGATCAGAACAGCCGCACAAGACGCTACGCAAGAGTTAGGGCTCCTAACTGCCAGTCAGGAATAGCAACCACAGAACTGTCAACTCAATACACACACTATGAAGAGACGTTGCCACAGACTGCACACATCACAAGGGATTCACGGCAGCACTAATACGGAGGCCAGAGAAAAAGAAAAAGATCCGGGAAACCCTCCCTAAACAGGAACAAGGGATGAGCTTCTGTACCTGTTCAAGAGAAGGGGAAGTAGTATTGACCGGACGATAGGACAGCCTGTCTAATCTTATTACACGCAGAGACTCACAGGTGAAATATGCCTATATATATATATAGTTTCAACTTAGGTTAAGTGCCAATATGCATTTCAGTGGGAGGGTAGAAAGACAAGTACACTGGCAGACTAGCGACAAAGAATAGAACACGTGATTCTTAGCCATCAGACAGGCTAATAGTGTTTTTTCTTCTTCATCATTTCCTGAATTGGGAAGTCGATGAATTCACAATAGCCTATGTTTATTATTAAAGATTTATTACTCAGTTTTAGGCATCCTGCCATGGGGGATGCAACTGATTTGTACATTGCAGTTATTTCCGTACATTTGGGAAGATCGCTGTAGCGTTCTATATACATAAGAAGCGCCTAAAAACATTATATATGTTGAACCAAGCCTTGTAAGTGAATTGGACAGAGGAAACTTTGAAAGCCATCACAACTTACGCCAGTAAGAAGTGACAAGAACCTTGTGACAAAGAATTTAAGAATACCGTTCATGTTCAAATTGATTATCAGGTTAATGGATGTATTACTTCTTAGAAACTGTGATAAAGTCCAAATATAAACAGGACTGTTAGTATCAAAGAAATGTAGATGAGCATTTTCACCATCAATGGTTCAGTAGGTGTGTGCATATTATGTACGCATCAGCCACTCTCGTTCTATTATTTTGAGCGACCCTCGGGGTCATAAAATGCACATTTTCACCCCAAAATAATGACTGCAAACAAACACAAACGCAAGTTATTACTAGTGGTTAGTCATTGTACATGCATCGGCTAATTTAAGTTTTCCTTTTGTCTTTATTCATATTACCCTTTTACAGATATATTTTGGGTTATATCTGAAATATATATATATATATAAATATATAAATATATATATACACACACACACACACACACATATATATATATATATATATATATATATATATATATATATATATATATATATATATATGTATATGTATATATATATCAGTTCCCTGATTTTCTTGTTAAATTTTTTAAATTCAACAAGTAAATCAGGAAACTAATTTAAAATGAAAACAAATCGTAGTTTAGACTCATAGAAATTTTACGGTGTCCCTAAGACGAAAAAATGCTATCGCTATGCGCCACATCATTTCAGGAATAGCCAGCGCCCCCTACAAACCAGCTACAGCCATAGCAAAAATTTTAACGTTCCCCTTGGAACATTAAGTTCATCAATTAATATATGTATATATGGGGGAGGTGAGTGTGTGTGTGTGTATGAGTGCGCGCGTGTGCGTGCATGCGTGCGTGTGTGTGCGTGTGATTTAACATTTGAGACAGGGAATAATCCGAACTATAGCAAAGAGACACATTAGTTGGGCACCTAGCAAAAATCAAACCCATATTGATTACTAGACCCAAGATATTTCCGATCAACCTACGTTAGTATTATTATTAAGTATGGGTATTAGCATAGGTACTAGTATAGATATTAATAATGTCTTAATAATTTCATAATATATTATTTACTTGACTTGGACTATTGTCCTCATCTTTGTAGCCATATTTATCACAACGTTTCGGCCGTTGTACGCCCCGGCCTTCTTCAGGTGGTTGGAATGTCGAACTGAACCCTTTATTTCGCTCACTGGGGTAGAATTTTCTAGTTCCACGTGACACGTTTGATGGATGTCAGCTATCAATTATCTCCTGTTAATTTTCCCTCTGAAAGTTCTCCACTGCCTTAACCAGGTATTGAACTCACACTCTTTGGGTCTTGTCACTGGATCTAACCAACGCCTTTATCCACTGTGCCATGTGTCCTTGAGAACATCAAACATGGCACGTGGAACTAGAACAATCTACCCCAGTGAGCGAAATAAGGGGTTCAGTTCGACATTCCAACCACCTGAAGAAGGCTGGAGCGTACAACGGCCGAAACGTTGTGATAAATATGGCAACAAAGATGAGGACAATAGTCCGAGTAATGTAAGTAATGTACATAATACCTCATCTCAGAAATATAGATAATTTCGTAATAGTTGGAAACCTCATGAGACCTGAACACGTAAGTTGAGTTGCCTTGCTAGCTCCCCAAATTAAATAATTAATACGCTTTTTTTTTAACTGCCACAGTAGTAGAACACATTAGGATCAAACTTTGGAGAGTGATTTATTCTTAGCTTATTCCCAAGATAGACCCAGTTTTCTTGAATTAGGAAGAAGCGCACATTATAAATTCATCATGTTTATAATGGGCTTACAGAAGGCGCATGTAAAAGTATATACTAAGATTTATCTTATTTTAAGCATAGTCACATATTCGAGAAAATGCATCAGGTTCGACGACAGTAGCGATGACTCGAGATCTGGTGAACATTACGGAAGTCCTTATTTGGCGCGAAGCTCTAAACGCAATTTCTGTTTTTCGCTAGAGATAATCGATGGATCACCTTTCCTGTGTAAAGTATTTGAAATATGAGAATTTATTGGCTGAGTCAGAGGGTAATGGCAGGGCAATGGTTTTGCTTCCGGTTGAAATTGCTTACAATGTGTCAGGCTTGAATTTCCACATATATTAATTAAAAATATGCATATAGATGAAGGGAAAATATATTTTACGCAGAGCGCAAAAGAAACTGACAGGCGGAGTGATAATTCAGACACACACACACAAACTATATATATATATATATATATATATATATATATATATATATATATATATATATATATATATATATAAGGAATTATATATGGGCACCTGGCTGAGTGGTTAGAATGTTTGCTTTCCGACTAGCCTTGTAAGTGAAATTGGGTAGACAGAATACTTGGGGGTCGTGGATGATTTTGTCAGCATGCTCAAACACTTGTAACCGAGGGTTTGAGCATGCTAGCCTTGTTCAGATTGTTGATCACACTAGATAACATGCTTCTCTTCCAGAAATTGTAGCTAAGTTTTATACTGCATAGTTGCAGTATAAACCACAGGTGGGTGTTGAACAAAGCCAAAATGCCCCTGCATTAGAGATTAGCTAGCCGCTCTAGTAGACGGGTATCCTTGAATACAAGTGACCAGTCATTAACGTTAAAATACTAAGAAATTAAATTTATATGTTAGATAAGCACTAAACATATGAAAATAATTGGTTTTATCGCTTTTGGTTGGTTAAACTACAGACTGTCACAAATACTCTCAATTCACTGTGTCAGAATTTATTATACAAGTCGATGCCTTCAAAATAAAATTACTATTAAGCAGATATTGGTAATATTTTCAAGATACATATTTATATATGTTAGACTCTCCCGTCGTATTCGACGCACGCCGGTCAAGCTGCTCAGTTCCTAGAAACCGACAGCCAGACACCAGTACATATGATTTGATTATTATGGCGAATGCTTTGTGTAGAACCAACCACACTTTTTGAAGGACCTAATACAGAGACCTGGTGTACTACGTGCCACAAGGTATCCAAGTGACCCTCCGCGCGTTTTGAATTCAGACGTGTTGCTAGACCAGTTGCCATCCAAGGCTATAGATCAATGTCTGTCCTACTATTTACCCATAGCTGGTGGGCGAAGAAGAGGATTAATACCTTTCCCAAGGGTATTAGCACGTAAGTGAATGTAATGGATCGATGTGAATTCAAACTCGGCTCTTAGATTCCTCAACCAGAGCCGCTATCCACTACTCCATTGAGATTGCATTTCAAGATCAAATTGAGAATATGAGAAAAAGAATACATTAAGGAGAGAAAAATAAATGAATAGAAATTAAGAAGATGGGAGATAATTATTGAAATTGCATTTAAATTTTTGAAGATCAAACTTGATTGGAAAACAAGAAGCCGGAAGAGAATTTCACAAGAAGTGGAACAGAAAAATCTGCTAGCATAGAACTTACAGTTGCATTTAGCCATTTCAACTATAACTAGAACTACATATATATATATATATATATATATATATATATATATATATATAGTATTATTTACTCTGTGAAATTGTCAAATTTCACAGAACAGTGAAATTGTCAAATTTCACAGAACATATCTGAGAACTTTCACACATTGTCGACATGGAAAACAAAAACACACACTTATTCAAAAAAAATTTACTAACATCCAAAAAAGGAAACTTTCGCAGGAGCGTCTTTTAAATTATTTTAATTTCGAGTAACCATGCAACATTTCACTTTTGTTTATCATCACTTGCCTTGATAATATCGGATGACGAAACTCGTCGCTCAACTGTTTTCCGATTGTCTATTTTATATATTAATATTTTATATATTGTTGAATAATATCGACATGTTCTGCCAATACAATTTTTTAAGTTTTTCATATTTCCGATTCAGTTGTTTACGTTCCCAGGGTACTTAAATTAAAATATACGTAAAAATTCAGTTTGAACGTTACACATGATGTCACATTCTGTGACTGGATATTAGCGAAAATCAATTACATGAACACACACCAAAAATGAATTTTTTGACAAATGAATGTAGCAACATTTGAAACTACTTGGGATAGAAACAAAAAATAAAAACGAACTTTGTTAAAATAACCGATTATATAAAACAAATAATTTGGAAATTTGACTAAGTTAAAAAACAAATTGAATAGAGAGAACTTTTCGATATTATTCAACAAAACATGTTTGGAAGACATACTGCTGTCTAAATTCACTCTATACAAACACAGACACAGGACACACACACACGTACACATACACATACATGAATGCATATATATATATATATATATATATATATATATATGATCCTGAAAAATTTATTTCGGTTGAGCTCTCTGGGGAGGAAATGACGGCTAATAATGCAAGACTCTTCGGTAAATTGAATCGAGTTTTCGCAGTCACTGTGAGTTTATCTAAAAAAAAAAATACGCTTAAATTCGCCTTCACCCCTGTCGTGCGCCAACGGCATAGTGGTAGAATCCCCGACTTATTCAGTCGGGTTTCGATCCTAGCTAGAGGTAACCGGACGTCTAGCCACACTGATGAGCTGTGAAACAGTCTGTCTGTGGATGGCAATATATATATAGTGTTAATCCTTTCAAGTCCACGAATAAATATCTTGGTGGCTGTAGAAAATTGGTGAAGAAATATATAAAAATTTTCTTTCACTTGAATGAGCTCAGAACATCTACATTCACAGTTTAGACCGATATTAATCAAAAAAACATCAGTATCTTATCAAAGTAATAATAGGCAACAACATAAAATACGGTAATATAAGAAAATTACGGCCAAAAATAAATAGTCAACTATGAGTAGAGCAACAAAGTTTTTAAATATTTTTAGCAGCAAAGTTTTATATAAAAAAATATTCAATTAAATTATTATAATTAAATTTTTTTTTTTTTTTTTTTTTTTTAATTACAAAATTTACCTCCTTTGCCTAACTGAGAGGAAGAAAGTGAATTTGAAACGCTACAAACAAACAGCGATAAAAATATTTTGAATTTACGGAGCTACTGTATACATATTCAAAGACATTTTAACCCCCTGAGAATGGTCTCATGATATTGAAAATACTTGGGACAATAAAAAAATATTTGAAAGAAAATTTTTTAATTTTTCATGATCAATTTTCTACGACCACCAAGAAATTAATGTGTGGACTTGAAAGGATTAATATATATATATATATATATATATATATATATATATATATATATATATATATATATATATGGTAAAAATATAGTTTCTGGTATGCTATATTTATGATTTAAATTGCTCAAAATCAGGGATAGTACATATGTAAATACAGAAGTGGACATTGGTGTCAACACTCAGCGGCGGCAGTCCATCTCATTTCACATGAATTCCAGGTTACATTATCTACTTTATTGGAAGTGTTTAAAAGAACTTATTTAGTGATGTGATATGCTATAAGCCTATTCAAAAATTATCGTGTGATAGAAATGCAACCCTCGAAATGTCGGAAATGTTTAAGACGAGGCCGAGGTAAGAACAAGAGTTTTTTTTCCATGAATCTCAAATAAGTTATTGGACAAAGATTTATCTGTTAATATCCAAGTAAAGTGGATTGACAGTTAAAAAAATATTATAATTTGGTTATAGATTGTCAAAGGATTGAAAAATGTCAAATCAAAAAAGCTTTCCCTGATGATATGAAATCAGTAAAACTTCCGCATTTAAGAAATCAGCGAAGTTGAGACTAAAATCCTCAGCCTCTGCTCTTTTCATTCAATTTGAAATGTTGCCATCGTCTGATAAATCAGAACACTTTTCTAGTATATTTCCTTGTAATTCTGCCCTTAACACATCCTGACTTTCCACTTAAAACAGAAATCCTCTGTGCGGTATGAACATGACGTCCTCAATGATTTTTGCCGTCATCTCTACAGTTGATCTCGTGTGCATTCCAGCATTTGTCTCAAAGTAATGTGCTCTTGAACTGTGCCAATCTAATCGCTACAATGTTTGTTGGTATTACTCTTCCATGCACCCATTTTTAAAACCTCGGGCGAATCGTCTAATTCTCCGAACTATCGACCTATAGTCTTCTACACCTTTTTGGAAAAGTATTAGAGGCTTTAATCAATTCCGAATTTTTAAGCATTTCATTTCGCATCGTCATCTATCAAACAAACAATACGGCTTCCACTTCTCGAGGTCGACTCCGAATGTGTTATCTCTGAAAGAGTGTGTCAATCTTTAGACAAGATTGGTCAGTTGCATTAGATATCTTAAAGGCGTCTGACAGGATTTGGCGTGTTGGTATTCTTCACAAGTTAAAGTGCTATGTTGTTTCTAATTTGATTCAATCTTTCTTATCAAATGGCGTAATGAAGGTTTTCCTGCACGGCTACACTTCTATATCTTTCCATATAAATGCGGATGTCCCCCAGGGTTTATTCATCAGACCCACTCAGATCCTAATCGTTATCAAAGATTTTGTCATCAGTTGTTATCAATTCCCGACTTGCTATCTATGCTGATGACACGACTGTTTACTGTCTTAATGTTAAATCTGAGTGGATCGATAAATTCAAATTGGCAGTTTATCTCGAAAATGACCTTCAATATGTTGTTAGGTGGGCCAAGAATGGTCTTGTTAATTTCAACGTCCCCAAAACCGAAATTTACTTTCTTAATTTCCATGGTAATGCTTTTTTGGCTTCCAACCGTATGGCTAATGCTAACCTCCACTTGAGTATTTCACTTCACCTTTACAGCCAAATGTTTTTCTCTAGTATGAATTGGAATAATTATAACGGATAAATTGCTAGGTTTTCCACTAAAAAAAGTTAACTTCTATTTTGAATTTCAAATGTGGGAGTTATTTTATTTCTATTATATATATATATATATATATATATATATATAAAGAAATATAGTTGTATAGTTATGGGATAAAGTGATCAATATTAGAGACTGACTGTTTCATGCTAGACACAACCATCACGTCTGACGAATGCGTCTAGCATGAAACAGCCTGTCCTGTCGCCACTGAGTGTTGACTTCAATGTTCTCTTTCATATATATATATATATATAGAGAGAGAGAGATATATTTATATGTTTATACATACTTTTTTATAGATACAAATATTTAAGTAAATGCTCTGTTTATAATAAACAGTATTAACGACATCAATGCCCGAGAAATTGTCATAGAAAATATGCGTCCACCGACAGGAATTTAACCCGTATCCTATACGGAACTTTCATATAACCTGACGTGCTTTTACCGATTGAGCTACAGAGTAGTGTTTCGGTTAGCAAGGTCGTTTTTACTGTTTTTAAACTACAATCTTCCATGGTTTTCTCACGTACATTCATATCTGTTCGATGCGTATCCAAATCTAAACAAATGACGTCACACATTGTGAAATGGACAAAGAAAATGGAAGTTTGTACTTTAAAAACAGTAAAATCGACCTTGCTAACCGAAACGTTCCTCTGTGGCTCAATCGGTAAAAGCACGTCAGGCTAAATGACAGTTCCGTATAGGATACAGTTTCGATTCCTGTCTTAGGACGCATATTTTCTATGACAATTTCTCGGACATTCGCGATGGTAAATGTTGTTAATGCTGTTTATTATAAAACAGAGCATTTACTTAAATACTTCTATCTATAAAAAAAAAGTATGTATAAACATAAAAATGTCTTAAATTAATTGTCTGACTTTGTCCATTATATATATGTGTGTGTGTGAATTTAAACCAGAAGATCACTTTTCTGTTGCTATCGCGAAGTTTGGCTTTTCTTTCCATTCCAGTAGAATGCTTGTGGCGTTTGGCTTCATTGATTTGGCTTTTAATTTTTTCAGAGATGTTCGTTTCTTCGACCGTTAACTAATTTTATTAATTTTCCTTATTAGTTATGTAGAATTCTCCGTTCTTTTTCTCTTCCTCTTCTGTAGGATTCATATATAGGATTCGTTTGAAATAAATGGTAGGCCGAAAATATATGCACATTTAAAATAGAATTACCAGATTTCGTCAAGCATTTAAGGTCAGCGAAAGTTCTCTTTTCGAGTACTTGGTTCACACAATTGTGTGCATATCTGTATTCCAAAGGGTCTTTTTAATTATGTATGCATCAAAATTTATAATGATGCATGTTATACATGACGTACAAACACTCACAAACACACACACAAATACACACACAGACAGAAATGCTCACATACACGCACACACACACACTGACAGACGCACGCACACACACACACACACACACACACATATATATATATATATATATATATATATATATATATAATTATATATGATAGGATAAAGAACAAGTAGGAAACATATCTTAATCTAACATATTTCAATTTATTAAAGCTTTGTCAGAGATCAAGATAGAAATGATAAAAATGATAAAACCAAAGAAAAGCAGATTAATGGTATATTGTGTTTGGTTATTTCTTATTTGTTAGATACGTGTCACGTGTAATGAATTAAGTAACAGATAATACTGAAATATCTTTAAGAAAAAATTATGGATGCTAAAGTGTGTAAAAGTTAGTGAGACGCTGCAGGATGTTTCAAAAAAAATTTTTAGGTTTAATTTTTTTATTAGAGCATATCTTGTGCGCATTTTGATTAAAACTTCATTGATTTTTATGTATTCGGAAGAGATAAGTTAGATTCATGAATAATGGATCTGTAGAAAAATGGTGGCGCAATGTAGCTTTTGAAACGTGTGTTAATAGTTGGTAGTATTGCGATAAATATATTTTCATAATATTTTCTCTTTAAAGGGTTATGTTTTTTTTTTTTTTTTGTTTTGTTTTTTTTAATGAGACTAGTGCTGGAGAAAAGTAAAATTATGTCCCACGTCATTGCGGTTGAAGATGCGAGAATTTGAATGTTTATCTAAACGCAAGTCCCTTTTGTGTTACTGGATGCGGGTTTTTAGATCCCGTGATGTCTCCTCAATGTACATGTTATTACACTATAGGCAACTGATTTGATAAGCTCCGGCCTTTGAATTATTTTTTTATTTTTCATCCAGATTATATCTCTGATAGTTTTAGTGGTGATTGTAACAATCATCGGTTTAGGTATGGTAAATTAACCGCGAGGTTATTCGAAGTGTTGGAGGGTAGGATTATGAATTTTGTATATTTTTTTGTTGCAAGTATGTTAGTTCGATTTTATGGATTTTGTGAGCACATTTTTTTACGTTTAAGATGAAATAGTATGGGTAATGTAGAAGTTTGAATGTGTTCTGAATATAATCCTCACTAATGGGCTTAGGACTACATATCTTAATGGTTCTAACATAAAATCCTATAATTATTCCAGATTTTATTGTCCGGCTGTGGTGGGAATAAAAATTGATAAGGTCATTTTTCTTAGTGGGTTTTCGGTAAAATTTTAAATATAATTCATTATCATTACGTATTAATAGGATATCGAGGAAATTTAAAGTTATTTGTTTCAAATTCGTATGTGAGTTCTATGGTAGGTTCAACTTTATTGAGTTTAGCTATTACGTTTAAAAGGTTAGTATCTTGGAATAAAATAAGAGGACGTCATCAATGTATCTAAGGGAAGTAGAGCTATTAGGTTTGATATGTTAAAATAGGGCGGATACTAAGAATTCTAGAAATAGGCAAGCGAGAACACCACTCATAGGAGACCCCATGGGTAAACCGAAGGTTTGTTTGTAGAATATGTTCTTGAAAGAAAAGAAACAGTGGTTAGTGATTAATTTTTATATATTTGTGATTTTGGTATCTGTCTACAATTCTGAGATTAGGTATTATGTATACTGTTTACATAATTTCAACTATTGTCCTCATCTATGTCGCCATATTTATTACAACGTTTCAGACCTTCTTCAGGTAGTTGGAATGTCGAACTGAACCTTTTATTTCGCTCACTGGGGTATACTGTTCTAGTTCCACGTGCCATGTTTAATGGATGTTAGTTATCAGTTATCTCCTGTTAATTCCCCTCTCCATCGCCTTAGCCAGGTAATGAACATTGTGATTTTGTAAAGGAAGCTACCCTTGGATTTATTGAGGTGATTTCTTAGTATTTCGTGATGGATGGATGGTGTTTAGTAATGTCTAAACTAGACATATACATGACTAAAACGTATCTGGCCAATCGATATGTGTTGTAATTTTATTTTTATAACACCAGTCGCAATATTATTTGCTCAGCCCTAGTATACTAACTCGTTTACAGCAGACCTTACGCATAAATACACAGCAACAGAAACAAAACGAATATCATTTTTGAACAGAGAACAGGCATATTGTCTAATTCTGAAAATTTCTAAAGAATCAAAGCGAATTCCGGCGCTTAAGCAAAATATAGATTTCTAACATTATTCCAGTTGAAAATGTGCAAAAAAAAAAATCATAGTTTATTTTGTTGTTGTTCTTTCTAAATAAACTGTGTGATTTGTTTCCTACTTTTTACGTGTGACTGAAGGCAAAAAATATCGGATTGGCGCCTACGTGTTTATCTCGCAATATAACTTTTTTTATTAAATTTGTTTATTCAAGAGAATGTAACTCTTCATTTTTAAACTAATCATTGCACAAGGTATCTGTATTTTGAAATTATTTCCGAACTTAGGAAAATAAATATTTCTTAACACAATTCATACCAAATGGATAATACATGAAGGTAAATATCTCTTATCAACATATAGTCTTCTACACCTCATATCTTATCACAATCCAGATGGCTAGAAATATACGTAAACGTGAGTGTATGTATGTATGTATGAGGAAGTATTATCCCTTTAACAAAATAGACGAACGATGACAGGAAAACCCCGGGCCACCCCTTGTTGAGCTTCACAATTTAAACACCAAAAGCAACCACAACTGCTTATGTATACGTACTCGTGCATATGGATACTTGTATACGCCCAGTCCCACACTGTTCATATATACATATATATATATATATATATATATATATATATATATATATATTGTTTTGTGAGAACTACAATACGCACACCTGAATGTGTGTATATATATATATATATATATATATATATATATATATATATATATATATATATATATGTGGACGTGTGAGTAACACCCCGAAACGGACACAGAGGAGAATCACCCACTACCATGAAATATCACCAAACATAACCAAACAGAAACTGATATGAATAGATCTAAACTGTCAAAAATAAATCAGTGTGTCTGACGATCACAAGGATGTGAAACCCAGGGTCACAAACTCACATATATATAACTAAGTATGTTAGCTCTATCACTGATATTGAGTTCTTTCCATAGATTACACACACATACACACACACACACACACACACACATATATATATATATATATATATATATATATATATATATATACATTAGCAATTATAACAAAATATACTATAAACCGCTACATAAATACAATCATGTTTCAACATTATGTGTGCCTCCTCAGGTTGCCATTACTTTGACATTTACATGGGATATTTGGACTGCGCCGAAGCCTCGGACCTCGTGGGCTTGTTTATTTTGTATAATCTAACCGCTTATGACGATATCGATATAGATAGAATTTGCTTATATAGGGACGATGGCCTAATGGTAGTTGAGAATTCCGCTAAAATAAAAATAGATAGGAAAACGATCCATAGAAAAATTTAAATACCTAAATCCTAAAGTTAAGACCACTACCAATATTAAACAAGTGAACTTCCTCGATATCACGTTGGACCTTAATAACAACATATTCCAACGATATATGAAAGCCAATGCGAACCCAAACTCTAACCACCCGACGTCAGTAATTAAACATATACCCTCTTCCATAGAATATAGAATTAGTAACAATTCTTCTAACTAATATGTCTTCTATAAAAATAGTGGTCCCAGAAATTTCAGCTACCTCTTTCTGAATTTACGTATAAGCCTTCTCCTTGATTGTAACCTCTCTAAGACCTCATCGCTGATCACATGCTCGGTTCATGATATTCTTAGCATCCTTCTGTAGAACTACATCTCCGTCGCCTCGGGTCTCTTCCTCATCCTTGAGGAAATCATTCAACATTCTCTGCCGTAAAGAAGAACAGATATCACGTAACAGCTCAGTTTTCTTTTCTCTGTTACCAAAGAAATCCTTTCTGTCTCCTAATACTCTGCTCAGCTTTTGGAATGTGTCTTTGGCCATCCGAATTCGTCGACAGATCTCAGTGTCGCACTTACCGTCTTCTGTCAAGACGCTCCCCAGATACTTAAACTTCCGCTTCTGTAGATATAGTTCCCCAAGTAATACAGTTAAACGCCCTATTTCTAGTATAATAACAATAAGTCCTGATCGGTAAGTAATATTAATTTATACTCCTCTAATAATCTTTTTTTTTTTTATCTCGGGTTTATGATTCCACCCTGGCACATAAATCCTAATCTTTATTTTTACCCGGTTGTGTATGTATGGACGCATTTTCGTATGTGTATGCGCTTGTATGCGGATATGTGCATTTGTCTCTGTGTATATGTGTATGTTTTTGTATATGTGTGAATACACATATGTATGTGGATATATATATATATATATATATATATATATTCGTGTGTATTTGTGAATGTGTGTAGTTATGTACGAGTTATATGTATGAGCGTATGTGCGTATATATATATATATATGTGTGTGGGGGGTGATTATATCTCTGTGTGTTTGTGCTCGTTTGTATTTATTTATATATGCGTATAGATGTTTTTTTTCTTTATGTATTTATGTGTGCATGTGCGTGCATATATGTGTGTGTATGTATGTATTTACCTATGTATATGTATTTATATATGTATATGTATGCTTATATTCATATATATGTGTGTGCATGCGTATATATATATATATATATATATATATGTAATGTTAACATGTGTGCATTAATGGTTTACAGTGTGTCCCTGCTATTTCTATTCCTTGTGTCCATACCCGGTCTATATGTATGTGTGTGACTGTACGTATGTGTTTAAATATATGTGTGCATGTACGGAGATGTGTACATTTGTATACATGTATGTATGTGTATATGTATACAGACATATGTTTATGTGTATGTTTTTATACATTTAAATTATATGTGCCCGTATTTGTGCTTATTTACTTGTATGTATCTCTGCCCGCGTATATAATTGTGTGAATGTGAATATGAGTCTATATCCACGCTTTGATTTGTGCATGCATGGGTACAGTCTTATATTTTCTGTCTGCATGGATGTATGTATGTATATGTGCTTGCATATTTTATATATGTGTGTGTGCGTACACATTTATGCATGTATATTGTCGTGGGTGTGTGTATATATATATGTATGTGTGTGTGTGTGTGTGTGTGGATGTATGGGTTTGTATATGTCCATATGTGTATGTTTGGAACTGTATAGTTATACGTCCCATCTCCTACCGGTTCATAACTTACCTTCTCTTCACTCTTATCCCCTCCTCATTGCCCCTGCTATTTTGTCCGGCTTTAGCATGCTGAACTAAGGTCAATGCTTGCTGTTGTTGATATGTGGCTTTGACAAATTTATAGACAGACTTACCCCTCACACTCTGATTTTGTCCTGATAGTTTAGATTCGTATGTTAGTTTATTGAATTAAGACTAAAGAATATTATGAACTTGACATTCTATTAACACCGAGGTGAGATTCTAAATAACTGGTACAGCCAAAAGAAATCCAACACGGAAATTAACTTCGAACACATCATAGCCCCGATGTTTGATTGGTTAACCGAGGTCGCCCCCCTAGCAGGCTAGAAATTTAGGCTCATTTACCCCATTTCTCCCCGTTGTGGGTATTGTTACTTATAAACCATAAAATGACCGTCTATTCCAGTTGAGCAACAACGCCTGAGGAAGAACGCACATTGTCGAAACATTTATGTAGCTGTTTATAACATGTTTTTTTTTATTGTTAATAAACATTATTATTATTATTAAGCTCTACTTTGTATTGAGCACATTTTTAAATATAATGTCTGGACATTGGTACTAATCTACCTTACACTTGTATATATATATATATATATATATATATATATATAGATAGATAGATAGATAGATAGATAGATAGATAGATAGATAGATAACTAGACTCGTTTCGAAAAACCCTCGAATTTTTGATTTGCAAATAATCAAATCAATTTCGAGGGAAAAAAAGGTTTTAAAAAAAGAAAGAGCTACAAACATGAACTACTGTCGAACAAATCGCACAGATGCAGGTCTGAAGCCCAAAGAAAAAACCCCGATACGAGTAGACAACTAACTAACAAAAGAGCTCAATACAATCGTAGAGCAGACCTAGATACACCTAGTGAGCCAGACAAACCTACCTAGGTTTCACCTAAACGGGTCGTGAAACCTAGGTAGGTTTGTCTGGCTCACTAGGTGTATCTATCTATCTATATATATATATATATACGTACATATGATCAAACCTTACATTCTTTTGGGGGAATCTGTCGGTTAGCTTCTCAGCCCCCTTTATATAATCCACATATGGTAAACGAGAAAAAACTGAAAAGACTCCCTCTGTCCGACTCATTTTTTGAGAAGTATTTGATATTTTTTGTGAGTGAGTCGGACTCGCCTTTATACATATTATTTAAAATGAGTTTAAATATGTATTGTGAGTTCGCAAAGACAGGTAAGATTGCATATATGCATATATCAGAGCATATCGTAAAAAAAAAAGTGCTCGGCTGGAGCCATATCCTAAGTGTCACTAGGCATAGAATCAGCGAGGCACAAGACAACAAATACATCACAAAGACGGTAGTCACCAATAGATCGACAGCATTATACAAGGTATGGTATAGGAGACTGATACAAAAACTCTCTATCTATGCACTCCGTGGATGGGTTTTCTCAATTAACAAGTTCGTCATACCAGGCAGGTTCAGGAAGGTCGTTGTTAATGGCTAGTCTTCTGGAACATATGACATCAATGTAGAAATCTCCCAATGCTCGCTTCTCTCCTACCCTCTTTCGGTGTATATTAACGATCTGCTTATGAACAAACTCCATTCTTTAGCAAATTTTTAGGCAGATGGTACAAAGGTATATGGATGCACATGCAAAAATCTCGATAACAAGAGCCTGGTAGCTGATCTCTACTCTATCAGTATATAGATATATAATTTACTTTTATTGTTACATTTTCTTGTGTGAAAGTTAAGGAATCAGGACATATGCTAGTGTGCTCATTCCTTAACTTTTTGCATTTTCCAATGATGTTCTCTGTCTATTATTTCATCCTTAACTGGCAGCATATATATATATATATATATATATATATATATATATATATATATATATATATATATACATACATATCATCCATTTTATTCTGTATTATATATATATATATATATATATATATATATATCATCCATTTTATTCTGTATTATATTAGGTTGGTGCAAAAATAATGACGTAATAATGTCGTTTTTGACGTTAAAAGATACGTCGAAAAACGACATTATTACGTCATTATTTTTGCACCAACCTAATATATATACATATATATATATATATATATATATATATATATATATATATATATATATATATATATATATATATATATATATACACTAGAGTTGGTAAAATTGCTCAATGCCATTAAATCTTGGTCAAATGGATTTTAAAACATTGCTACTACATTCGTAATAAATTTTGTCCACCTACATAATACAAGAAAATACTTGTTGACAACAAGTAATACTTAGTCATGAAAATAATAAACAAAAACTTAAAAATTAGAAAATACTAATAAAAAACTTAAAAAATAATGAATAAAAACTTAAAATAATAAAGAAAAAACATGAACATAATAAACAAACTTCAAATTCTCTAGGCACTCTATATGAAAAGCAACCGACGAACACTGAACAAAATTTGACCATATCCCTTACATTAATGATTCTCCTTTACAAAAACACCATGGCCATAATGGATTAATTTAAAATATTTAAAATGATTATAACAGATCACAAAAATCACAATGACCATAGTTACATTATGATTGTCTTCGCAATTTACTCCTGAGAATTATCTCGGAGATCGAAAGGACTTGGTTTAACAAGAACTACGATGCCTTCCTTAATGAATTTCAACTTATTAGGTTGGTACAAAAATAATATCGTTTCTGACGTTAAAAAATACGTCAAAAAACGATATTATTTTTGCACCAACCTAATAACATCAAGAAGACAATTCGAAATAGAAAGGATTATTACAATATTAAAGAAATAATATGTCTTTATTATTCAATGAAACTTACTTGAATGAAGGTATGCTGCCTACACGCGCACACACATACAAACACACACACGCATATATATATATATATATATATATATATATATATATATATATATATATATATATATATATATAAGGCTACATGTCTTGATCTTGAAAAATTGAAATGCAGTATCAATCTTTATGTAGTCTTCTTGATTATTCTTTGTTCTTGCTCCTTCATAATGTTCTCTATTTTTTAACACCTATTAATCCCTTATGTTTTAGTGGGTTTACTCTCTTGCTTAGGACAAATTCGATTAATATATATATATATATATATATATATATATATATATATATATATGCACGTTTGTGAATCAGTCTGTGTGTTACTGCGAAACCAATCATATGACATAACGAATCAATCGGATCTGTGTAAATGAGTATTTCAGAAGATCATGCAACAAATTTTTCAATGTAATCTCATTCTCTGTCACTCTGCATTATTCATTGCTGAATAATAGCTTTGAATACTACAGAGTGAAATTTTCATATATCAGGCTACGCTGTTATTGATCCAACCTCGTATACCGACATATATTCTCTTGGCGTTTGCATTTTCTCTTTCTAATGACAAAAATATGTGTAAATAACTGACTAGAACGAGATGATTGGAATCGTGCTTTTTTTCCATAGACAATTATCCAATAATCAACCAGTGATTAGTAGGTTTAATCTGAAAGATATTTTCGTGTTTATCGTTACTTTTTCTCGTCTTATGTTCGAATTGGAACTCTTTTGTGCCTAACTGCGTCAGTATATGCGAATGCGCAAATCTTAATCGAGAAGAAATAGAGCGAAAGAAAAAGTATAAAAATATAGTCGACATTGTTGCCGGCCGTTTCCGTTGTTTGACCTTATGACTCACATGGCTGTGGCTAATTTGAAGAAAGGGAGAGGACTTCCGGACGATGGAAGAAACCCACCAATCAAATGCTTTTAATAATGCTTTTTCGCGTGCTCTTGAGTTTGTGGGTTGTCTTGGAGAGACCAAGTTCATTTTAGCAAGGCCATAAATCAGGGAGTCACTCGATTAAAACTAATTCCTTTCGTCTCTATCGGCGACATGTCGTAACGTCAAAATGGCGGATTGTTGTGCTGTTTTCTGCCTCGTTCACTTTTCTTTTAATCTTTTTTTTTTCTCTTTTTAATGGCGGTTATATCTTTCTTTATTCATTTTTTTCTTAAATTAATGTTTTATCGTATTTAACTCTTATTTATTTCGTTCTTAAGCTAATTCTTTCTTCTTTTGTTTCCTTTGATAATCAATGTAAAGTTTTTTAGTCTACCTTTCATTTTTTTCCTTTTAGCACTTCTAAATATGTTATTCTTGCTTTATTTTCACTTGAATCTCTATAGCCTTTTTCTCAGCCCTTAGAGCGCGCTTTCATCATACCACACTCCTCTATATTGTCTGTCATAATCGATCACAATTCCTCTTTATTTTCCTTTTTATTTACTTCTGTTTATAAATATATCTCTTTACATTTTCCTCGATTTTTAACCCACACATTTTTACACCTTCCTTTATCTCTTGTTTATCCTTCCTTCTCGTTTATTATTATTATTATTATTATTATTATTATTATTATTATTATTATTATTATTATTATTATTATTCACCTCTTTTTTCCTTTTATCTCTCGCATTATTCTCTTGTCTTTCTTTTATTCTTTCTCCACCTACACAAGAACCCTTCCCACTTTCACAACGAAGCTTTTATTCTCATATATTTTATTCTGTTCTCATTTTTTCTTTGCTTTTCACTTCCAATTCTTACAATATCTTTTTTTTTTTTAATCTGTGTACTACTTTATTTTCCATATTTTTGGTCTTGCTTCGCAACATTCTTTCCAACATTTTTTCTTTTAATTTATTCTACTTCCAGACTACAAGCTGCTTATACAAGCTGTTCTTTCAATACGAACCCTACCGACGTTTAATTTTCTCTTTCTTTATATCTCTTCGTGATTTTCCTGTTTTTACTGGTATAATTCGCTTTTTATTCTTTTTATCATAACTTCTATAACTACAAGGTTTTAGTTTACCTTCGTTGCTGAGATTACTGTATGCTTTACCGTGGTCGATGTTCGAGATTTGCTAAAAGCTCAAAACTTGGACATGTTGATTTTCAAAATAGCCAGGACTTTGCCCTTGGAAGATGAGCGCTATTCAATCTCAGCCTTGTCGCTTGTGTGAAACGAAATTAAACTTTCTATATATTTTTTTCAAAAAATATTTTAAATTGTAACCTTTAACCTTTAGACAGTTGCGTATTTTCCATATAAAACTGCTGTTTGAGACTAGATACAAAAAACGAGAGCATTTCATTGCGCCTTTGTATTAGGATGGTGTAAAAATAATGACGTAATAATGTCGTTTTTTGACGTTAAAAAATACGTTAAAAAATACGTCAAAAAACCACATTATTACGTCATTATTTTTGCACCAGCCTAATAGTATCACGTTTTCTACAGAAATGGAGTGGAGTAATTATACTTAATTTATTGCAAGGCCTGCTGCTAAGAAGCTTGGTTCACGGTGTCGTTCCATTTTTTTTTTTTTTTTTTCTTGTCAGAATCCATCTTCAACATTTATAAATCTATCATTCGGGCTTACACTGAATATTACTGTCATATCTAGTCTGATGCTTCGGCTATCGACAAAATACAAAGAAATTTCTGTAAATTTATCAGTCCTCACTTGGCATCTCAGATTCACTTGGCTTCTTTGTGTCTGATGAGTTTTCCTCCTTGGTACGCATTTGCGTGAATTTCATCGTAATACTCGATTGTCACATACGTTTCATCCTTTTGCGGTTGAAATAGATGAATGTAATGATAAGTTCTATTCTGATACTTTATCTTCTCGCACTTCTCACCCGTGTAACTCTCTTTGGATTTCTTGCTTCCTTGCCTCCTACGATCTTAAATAAAATATCAACCGCAATCTTCTGTCTTCTTGAAATGTGTTTTTAAGCCATTTCTCGTCAGTAATTTCTTATCCTTGGCTTTCATTCATAGTAAACTCTTGCGTCTAAGTGACATTATCCCCTTATATGGGGTGAAATAATTAAAATGATTACTAAATCTCAAAGAAATCGTGCATAATGCATCAAGTTTAAAGAACGCATTCGGGAATAGTTATGAAAAACTTAGTATACGAAATAAGGAAGCTTGACAATGGATATGTTACTTCTATCCAATACCCTAAGATTCTATAAAACCAAAATATCCAGCTAAGAACTTCAGTCACATCCTCAAAAAGCCTCGACAGTCCAAATCTTTCAATGTTCTGGGTATAACGATAAATTACATCCGCGTCCTGGGTAAGACGATGAACTATATCCGATAGCAAGGCTTCTGATCAGGAGGTTTTGAGGAGCGTGGGACCGCCTCTTAATTGCTGGTGTTCCCAGGATCACTCTGACCCGAGTTGGTAGCACCATGTTGGAGTCACAGCTATGGGCAAATAGCTCATCCTAAACTGGGCACAAATACACTAAAAGAGTATTAAAATAGGATTTAATATCAGCAATACATTTTTGTGAAAAAATATTACCAGCAATACCTTATTACCAGCAATACATTTTAAAAAAGTATATTATCAGCAATAGATTTTTGAAAAATAATTAACAGCAATGCATTTTGGGGGAAAATATTACCAGCAATAAAAATCTAATCGGCATTAAATAACCATTGATGTTGATATGCCGTAAAACAAAAAAAACAAGCCAAGAATTTCGTATATATGACGTCCAGCTGCCTCGAAAATGTTTAAATTATCATCTATATACAACTGGTTTATCGGACCGATGGCTAAAAATGGCTTCTAGCGATAGAATCATTTAGGTGTTAAAGAAGACAATCACTCATCAAACCGTATAGAGCGGCGCTACACAATCGCAAACGAAGAGTTTTCCAAATGGCCAAATCACGTCATAGTACAGCAACAAAAAATAAATTGGTAGCACATGTAACAGAAGTTAATGATATAATCATGATATTGTTACCACACTGACTTAAACATAACGTTTAGAAGGAGAATCCCATGAGTAAGAGAAAGAACAATACAATGCTCTTGAGAAGCCTAATTTCCTGAAAAAGTCTTTTAAGAAATGGCTTTTATAAACTTTACCCGACAGTAAATCAATGTATGTATAATCATGTATGGTAAAACTAATGGTAATATTAACCGCATCCTTATAAAAAAAGATTTGTCTTCAATTGACTGAGATTCCTGTACTCTGATCGGTTAAAATTTATAATTTTTTAATCGAATTCGCCCCAAAGAAAGGCAGTAAGGACACTAGGGGTTACTGTATGTAGAAAAATTAGAAAGAAGAAAGATTACTAAGAAACGAGTAAAATAGAAGAGTATTTTGTAAGACAGTAGATTACGATTGGATTGCATTTAAATTTTTGAAGATTAAATTTCGCTGGAAAGTATGAAATTGGACGAGAGTTCCACAAGCGAGACCCGCGAGAAAAGAAACTGTTAGCATAGAACATACGGTTACATCAATCGAGCTCAAGTGTAAATTGGTGAGACCATGTCGCCAGTCTAGTATTGCGCTTAAATTCCTAATGTCTAGGTACCATACCGAAGAGCTCATCCGAACAATTACCATGAAAGTATGTATAGAAAAGGTAATGGAAGTCATCTTTATGACGGCGAGAAAGTGACTGAAGCTGTGATATCAGGTCCCAATTGATAATAATGTTGATTCTTTGGATTTTATCAAGAATCTCTAAATATATAGAAGGAGTACCAGATCATATGTGGTATCAATATTTTAAGCATGGAAAAATGGTAGACTCATACATACATATTTATATATATATATATATATATATATATATATATATATATATATATATATATATATATATATATATATCATGTCTTCAGAATGTCTGATGACAGGATACCCAAGATCCTAATGTACAGCCAGTTAGATCAGGGCTACAGGAATGTAGGACGCCCATGGCTAAGATACAAAGACAAGCTGAAAAGCAGCTTGTCAGCAGTCAATATACTACATTGAGCGCTTACCTTTGGAGCGGGTAGAATGGAGATCAACGTGTTTTTCGTGGACTCAGCAATTTTCTATCTGCTTGTCTGAATCATCTTCAAGAAGGGAGAGCAAGACCAGCCAATCTAACAGTGATCTCATCTCACAATTCTCACACCTGCTCCACATGTGGCCTCCTTTGTAAATCACTAGCGGGTCTTAAATGCCACTTAAGATTATCGCATAAACTTTCATAACTGAATCAATAAGCTGTCAGATCCTCATACGTAGAAACCGACGGGGAGAGTACATTATTATTATGTTCAGGAAAATAATTTTCTCAAATTCGGTAGCTGCTGTCACTTTTTCCTGTATGGATGGGGACTTTCTTCCTAAACTTTAGTTGAATTAATGTGGAATGTCTTTCTTTCCTCTTCGATTTAAATGTGTTATCCATTTTATTAGGCTGGTGCAAAAATAATGACGTAATAATGTCGTTTTTTGACGTATTTTTAACGTCAAAAAACGACATTATTACGTCATTATTTTTGCACCAACCTAATAGCATTTGCTGATGAAAGCCTTCAAGTGATGCGGTTTCTTTTATCTGGTACAGCTATTTTTCTGTGATTCTTTAGCGCCAGCCGACAATGTTCGAACAAGAAGGATCTTCGCCAAGATCCACAGCCATCACTTACTCAAAGCTATTTTTATTCCTTGATCTTAGAAAGCTGTTGTGTAGAGTTGACAGTTTAGATATTTGTGCACGGGGTTGGCGCCATGTCTGACATCTTTATAAAGATTTCGATATGACAAGGTTATTGAGGAACATAGCTCGTGTTTTCAGGCTGATGTTTTATGTTTTGTAGCAATTCTGGATGTTGGGCGAAGCTACCCCAGGCAGAGTTTCACTAAAGGCTCTCACTCCATTTCACTATCCATTCGCATAATCTCCTCACATAGGTTGCTCGCTGTCTCCCCAACATTTCTCTCTTGCCCTCAATATGGCCTGTGAAGTTTAAGTTTTCCTAGCCCTCTTTCCTCATTGTTTTTTCATGAAATTTCAAATTTCTCTTCCTGATTCTGAGCATAAATGATCTTTTTGTTACCATTTTCTTCATAGTTTCTTACGTGCTCCGTCCATGAAATTCTCAGCATCCTTCTATAGAACCACATTTATGTTGCCTCCGATTTTCTTTCTGTCCCTGGAGAGATTAGTCCACAATTCATGTAAAGATGATAGATATCACACAGCAATCCAGCACTCTTTTCTTTGTTTAAACAAGGTTCTCTGATTATCGGCACTTTACTGCACTAATCCAATGCGTGATCGGATTTCGGGGTTGCATTTTCTATCCTTCCCTAGAAATTTAACATTCTGTAGCTGATACTGACATCACCATTTAGTAAGTAGCGTATACAGCTGTTTCTCATGCAGATGGCCATACTTCTTGTCTTCTTTTAGTTGATAGCTACTATTGTCCTTAAGCAATATAAAAAAAAGAAGAAAGTTTTCAATCGATCTGTGTTTGAACGTTTTAAATGCCTTTATAGCGGGAGGAAGTTTATCTTGCAGATCGATGAGCTTTTTATTTCGACCGTCAGTAGATTGTCAACTTCTTTGGATTGTGTGCCCAACTCGATTAACCTTAGAATGCCAAGACTTATGCAGACACATGATCTCATTTTTCGTTTCGCTGTTGCTAGAACATGTTTTCTGCTTTAGTCAGGTGACACTGGAATGTTTCTTTTGTTCGCTTACATCGACTTATATTGCGGAAACGAAACTCCTGGTGTCGTTGAAGCAGCCTAAACGTAACTGTTAACAAAAAAGCAACATAAACTCATCCAAGACTCTATTGTTAACGTCTCTTCACAAAATTATAGACAGGACGGCGAATAGATCAGCCGAACTACATACCAACATAAATATTTAACTCTAAACACCGAATAGCATAAGAATTCCAAGAAGGTTCGAAGAAGAAAAAAAGGAAGTAGAATTGATCGGTTGAACCAACATGAAGAACGTGTTTAATTGTCCGAAAGCTCTTGGATGAATAATTCATCAGAAATTATGAACGAAAAGAAAGGAAGTCTTGGAATTATTGGGTCGAAACCCAATGCAAATTAAGGAATGTGTTCAATAAAACTACTAACTTGTAGATTGATAATGACTCATCTCAAAATTACAGCGGGAAGGAAAGAGAAAGTAGAATGAATCAGCCGAAATGTGGTAGTAACTAGCAAACAGTTGAAAGAATGCGATCATTCAAGTGAAATAAAATTTCGATTTTTGGTAACTCATATATATATATATATATATATATATATATATATATATATGAGTTACCAAAAATCTAATCTTTAATTTAGTTTACCAATATAATAAATAAATTACATTCATAAATTAATTTTAAATATTAAAATAGATGTTATATATATATATTTTTTTTTTATTTTTTTTTTTTTTTATATTGTGGAAATACAATTAGTCGGATGAATAAACTATTAAGATTTTAAATATTTCTTTATGTCCTAGATAAATATGTTTATTACAATAATAGTTATATTTAGTCCTGAAACTATTTACTTAAAAAATTAAACATTTAAATAATAACAAAATTTTTTTCAGACATCGAATTTTCTATCAAACATTGTAAACTATCTTTTACATAATTTTGTTAAAACAAAATTATAACAACTCCATCTCTCTTTCCCCCTCCCCCTATCTCTCTCTTTACCGTAAGACTCACTTGTATACATTTTCTACAATTCATTTCCGTTTTATTAACCATCTAAAGAGGTCAAGTTTCTGTCACTCCTCCTTCTCCAATATAAAACATACTTAAGAGAGATATAAAATTAACCCCTCCCTATACTTTATATTGTCTGTTTAACTACCACTCTCAACCCCCTCTATTAAATTACAAAAATTACACTACCCACCAATTTCTAATCCCATTTTTTTTCTCAATTCGTTGTTGGAAGATTTACCTGATGATCCTGAATCCTTAAAAAAGGATTTAGGTGAAATAAATTATCGTAATGGTACATTAAAGTGGTTTGTTTTTCATTACATTTTATATATATATATATATATATATATATATATATATGCAATGACTACCTCTTCCAGTTCCTACTCTGCCATCCAATAAACAAGTTCGCTGGATAAGCTGCTCGACGTTTTTCTCTGTCTCTCTTCCCTGTCGTATGTGGTGTGAGTGTCAAAGTATAAGGGATACTTTTCGTTCTCATTTTACTTCAGACTTCATCATTGCTCTCATGTTCCGTCTATGGTAATCTCAACCTCCTTCCTTATAACCACATTTCTGTTCCTTCCAGTCTAATTTTCACCCGTAATATATTCTAGCAAGCTCTGCCATAGAGGACATCTAATATCGCATAACTGTCCAGCATTACTTGTTTAGTTTCTAACGAAAATTTCCTATTTCTAAATATTAGGCTGGTGCAAAAATAATATCGGTTTTTGACGTATTTTTAACGTCAAAAAACGATATTATTTTTGCACCAACCTAATAGGTTGTTTAGAAGAAAAGCAATTTTCGCTATCCCAGTACAACTTCGGATATCTGTGTCACAGGTTTTTGTCGTCTATCATAAAAATATGGAATTAAATTATTATGTTTTATAAAGTAACCTTTTAAATCCTTAGCTAGGGTGACACAGTCGGTATGGCTAGGTGCTCTATTTTTTTTTTATTTTTGTTTTCATTATTCAGTTGAGCTGAGTAAATCTCGATAGCCAGATACCACGCCTTACTCCTCATCCTGTGTCCCTTGAGTCTTCCTTCCTCCAATTCAATCTCTCTTCATTTCCTTTCTATCACTTTCAACGCTTTAACTGCTTTACTTCAAGTTCTTTCCTTTCTTCCCCTCCTTCCTGTTTCCTTCGTCAATTTAGTTCCCGCCATTTTCAGTTTCCGTCTCAATTCGCAAAACCGAGCAAAAATTCCTACCTCAGCCATCATCACTTTCTATCACTTTCTATGCCTTGTTATAAAACCATTCACTCCATTCTTCGAACTTTTTTCTGATCTATTGTGTCTATAATTTTCCCCCGTTCGATTAGTTGTCTCCCTAGTTCGATAAGTGGCTCGCATTTCAAGGTGATTTTTCGTTCAACTTTTTCAAGTTCTCACCAGTGTCTCTCCTTGAAAGATTTATGCATCTGAGAAACATAATGCGTTACAATGAGCGAATACAACTAAACTTCTTTTGCTTTTTGTTTTTTTTTTTTTTTTTTTTTTGGCATATAAGTAACAAGAATCTTATTCTCTAAAGAGTTCTGATTTCAATCAGTTTTCTATTTTTACAAAAGAAAATCTGATACGATACCCGTGTAAACATTTATAGTAAAAACTATTGATGGATTAAAAAAACTTAAAATATTAATATAAGGATAAAAATAATTCTTCCTTTAAACTTGTAAAAAAATCTCAATTGTCTGTTCTGATGTTCTTACTATATGTCTCATGATTCTTGAAAAAATCAAAAGAAGGGTCTGCAATGTAATTGTTGTGGATTCCGAGATGAAATTCGGTCTCCAATGAATGACAAACGCAAGAAATAAAGATAAGAAATTAAATGTATTTACACAATAATACAACGGGTAATTCTGTTAGTAAATCCAGGAACGCGGTTAGTAGCGAGAATAATATATATATTAGGTTGGTGCAAAAATAATGACATAATAATGTCGTTTTTGACGTTAAAAAATACGTCAAAAAACGACATTATTACGTCATTATTTTTGCACCAACCTAATATATATATATATATATATATATATATATATATATATATATATATATATATATATATATATATATATATATGTATAGTCTCGAAGTAGGACCTCCTTAGAGTCTACGTGCTTGTAACTGTGACTTCTACAAGCGGTTACCTCACACTATTACTCTACCTCCAACTCAATCACAATCTCTGCTCCCTCTCTCTATTCGTTGTCGTTTTCTCACATATGTTACTAATTGAGAAAACGACATTATTTTTGCACCAACCTAATGCACTTTCAGGCACTTTGTCACCACTGTGACGCATCTTCTCTCTGTCTTTTCTATAAATATTTTCGTGGTAATTATTCTCATGAGCTTTGCTCTTTGGTGCCTCAACTGCATTAATTTAAGCGTACTACTAGATTGACACATAGGTCTCAGAGTTTTACTGTTGATCCAGTTAGATATAACCATATTTTCTATTCTAATAGTTTATTTTCTCACATTTCCCGCCTTTAGAAATTTATTGCGGTCTTTTGCTTCCCTGTCACATATAATTTTCAAAATTTAAATACAACACCAATCACCGTTTTCTGTCTTTCTCGCACTTGTTCTTTTAATGTCTTTTCTCTTCAGTAAAGTTCGTTATGCGTCTGATGATAAACTATTAGGTTGGTGCAAAAATAATGTCGTTTTCTCACATATATTACTATGTGAGAAAACGACATTATTTTTGCACCAACCTAATACATCCGGCAGCAATGCCTCTGATCGGGAGTTTGTGAGGAACGTAGAGTTTTCTCTTAATTGATGTTCTTCCCAGATCCATTCTGACAGAAGGTGATAGCACTTGTTAGGGTCCCAGCTAGGAGCAAATAGGGAACCCCCCAAAATGTGGTCAAAACATGAAAATATATTAGAAAAAATACCAACAATACATTTATGGAAAAAAATTACGAAAACTCACAAGAAAATAGAATTCCGGCATAAAATGACCCATAAGAAGTATTATACGCTGTTAAACAAACAAACCAAATCAAAGCAATCCTCAGTAAAGTCTTCTCATATTCTTTCACTCCCAGTAATTCCTTGCTTCGGATGAAATGATAAAAAAAAAAAAAAAAAACTAAAATATCTTTCGAGAGAACACGATATCTCTTCCTTGTTCAATGATTCAGTCGACACCCAAAATAATATATATTTATAAGTTTTACTTGCAAATCCTCCCAGGGCACATGGATAGAGACGCAGGTAATTCAGATACGTGAAAAGAAAGCGTGAAGTGTTTCTTTTAAGTGAAAATGTGAAAGTGAAATATTGTATGCCGAGGTTTCTAACATCTTTAGTAAGAACGAATTTATACGTCATAGAATATTTATTACCGTCTGAATTTTTCGTATAAACATTTATCATCATTTACATTATTTACAGTTGAACTAATATCTTCTTGCTCGTTACTTCTATCTCAACGTTTCGGATATTTTACTTTTGGCCTTCGACAGGGTAAACTGCTCACGTCCCTCAGAAATTGATGCTGACCTTTAATCAATTTACATCTGACTAATAGTTCATACAGCAATGAAGAAAAGTAACTTGAATCGGCATTAAATTTAGGATTCCAATTGTTAAATAAATTTATAAACACGTTGACCTTTGTTGTTTTTCGTCATGAGAAAAACACTTCTAGAAATAACGAAATAATAGGAATTCTGATAAATGAACACATTTTTTACTATAAAAAAAAACAATAACCCTCCTCCGACACTGTCGACTAGCAAAACTTACCGGTTAGATTTGAGATCTGATCGAAAAGTATTACGGTTGCTCTGATGGTAACGGAGCTAACGTACTGCACTTAGCGCAGATTGAATAATGAATATAATCAAGCTGGATCGATTTTCATAAAGGGTAAGTAATTATAAAGTTTAAATTTTATGTTAACGGGGGGGGGAGATATTCAATGAATATCTTTCCACGAGCCGAAAATTACGTAAGAGCCGGATTTGGATCACAAGCTAAAGATTGGCCTACTGTGATATGGTGGAACAAATATGGTCTTTTATTTAATACTGTAATTCCATTAATACAATGCCTAAGAACCACTCAAGGTAGAGGGTTACTGAATAGTGTTATTGTAAGGGCGTAATAAGAGGAGGTAAAGACATATTAAGTGGGTATGTAGGATAAATAACGTTTGACCCTTGTACTGAAGAGGATAAGATTGTAGTGGTCAGAGAAGAAAAACACAAAGTGGCAGATTTGAGAAGAACTTCCTCCTTACTAATGGAATACAAAGGGAATAAGAATGAGTCGATTTCGTGTACTTGACATGGTGCACCCAAGCTGTGGTGGCCTGAACTTCTGGAACTAAGGAATATCTAAACTTTTGTTCATGGAAATAGCAATAGAGTAGTGAAAGGCAAGCAATATTGCATTCATGGGGAAGTGGTTGCAGGATGGAAAATAGTCCATTACCCACAAGGCTGCATAAACGTTTTTGAATTCTGTAAAGGCCAGAAAGCGCATATTGGCCAATGCCAGTTTAGATCTGTCAATAACCATTTTGATTTGAGCGGATTCTTTTAAAAATACTTCATGGCAGTAAGAGTCAGTTACTTTTGTCAATGTTTTCAACCTTATGAAAGGTTGGTTATTTAAGCGCCTACCATAGTGCAATTGAAATATATTCAAATAGACCAATTCGCTTGTCTAGTGAATTCGATCTTCAGAATATGCCTAACTGATATTCCTTTCATAGAATTAATGTTGTCCTTTTTAGCTTTTCTTTCCACTCCCCCTGTGTCCTTGATATTAATCAGGAGAAAAACACTTCTAGGAATAACGAAATAATAGGAATTTTGATAAATTAACACATTTTTAACTATAAAAAAAATAATACTCCCCCACTCCCACAGATTGTCGACTTGCAAAAGTTATCGGTTAGATTTGAGATCTGATCGAAAAGTATTGCGGTTGTTGCTATGGTAACGGAGCTAACGTACGCATAGAGAAGTCGCTTTGCACAGATTGACTTTAAACTCTGCCGCGCACACACACTAATTTATAATATCTTCGCTCATTTACTTTATTTACAACAGTGCTTTGAAGAGACGTGTATACAGTGTGGTCGTCTCAACACATCACAGATTTTCCATCAACGTCCATGGCTTGCATAGCAGATTTACGCCAAGGACAACATTCCCCGGATCTAGTAAGCATCATATATTCCAGATCTTGCCCTTTGCGAATATTTCCTCATCAAAACTCAAATCCCATATGAAAGGAAGAAGATTTCAAGATGTCGAGGCAAGCCAAGAGAATGTGACGAACCAGATACTCGCTAGGTGTTCCAAGAATGTTTCTATCAGTGAAAACAAGGCTGGATAAAATGTGCGGGTTCAGAAGGAGACTATTTCGAAGCAAAGTAAATGCCGAATTGATGTGTTGAAGTCCCCTTTTTATAGCACCAGTCTCGATACTTTTTGATTAGACCTCGTATAATCTCTAGTTTATTGGTGTCGATCCTTATTAGGTAGCTTAATATTGTAACATTGTGACATAACTGTAAATATTACAATTATCTATGCTTTGGGGTGCCTAACGGAATAAGGTCAACGAATTCACTTTTCAATATAGCTTAATAAGTTTAATACACGTTGTACCGTGAATTCGTCCAGAACAATATAAATATAGTAAATAACAATGAGGAGGTAAAAGCAAAAAGACGAATGTCTAATGTTGTAGTGAAGCTTTATGCAATACAGTTTATATACTGCTCGCGAGTGAGGTTCGGCCATTTTTCTATAGTGGGGTTGTTTGTAGGGGAGACAACTATGTCTGCATTCCACCGCAGAGGGCATACCACAATGCTGTTAACTCGTCTTGTTAGTATCTCTATTCGGTTTTTACTCTGGTTGAGTGCACCTAAAAAATATTAGTATCGCCATTATCTTTCTACGTTTTTAACCAACCAGTATCAATTCACATTTTTTTTTCAAGATGTCTACTTTCTGAGTATATTTCATAACTACTGTTTGTTTTCTCCTATTGATTTTTTTTCTCCATGTCGTTTTTTGCATCTTTCGTATCACTTTCTTTTTTTTTTCTTTTTTTTTTTTGTTGTTTTTTACTTTTACTTCTCAGCTACCGGCTAGTATTTACTGTTTTATTACTTGTATAAATGTTCCAATTCCTATGACTGACGGTGTTAATTTCATGAACAGTTAATTAAATTTATATACAACTTAAAGCAGTATCTCGTCGCAAGCGTCAAGTTTGCATAATAACACCTGGTGTATAGGCAAAGATTTATTTCAAATACACACACCCACATATATATATATATATATATATATATATATATATGTGTGTGTATATTTATATAAAATATATATACATGTATATATTATATATGTAATATATATATAATATAGATATGGATATGTAATGTAATATATATATATGTAATATATATGTAATATATATATATGTAATATATATAATATATATATGTAATATATATAATATATATATATGTAATGTATATAATATAGATATATATATTTATATGTAATATATATAATATAGATATATATATGTAATATATATATAACATAGATATGTATATATATATGTATATGTATATAATATATATATATGTATTATATATATATATATGTATATAATATAGACATATATGTATATATATAATATAGATATATACATGTATATATATAATATATATATGTCTATATATATAATATATATATATGTATGATATATATATATATATATATATATATATATATATATATATATATATATATATATATCAATATCATGTCGACAAAATAATATCTCTCTTTAGTTACCTCCAGAGAGAATACACAGGTGGAAATTATATTTTACTTGGAATATTTTGCATACAATTCATATTTAATCAGTAACCGAACATAACTCATTTTCTTAATCGACGGTGGGTATCCATTTTTTTTTTCAGGAAAACAAAATACACATGAATTTTCCTAAAATGAGAGACTCCCTTTCAAGACAATTTTTTAGATTTTTCTTCTTTCTTTTTTTTCTTTTTTCTTTACGTAGTCTTTCACTTTTTTACCTATCATTTTCTTTGCTTTACATTTTGCTTCTCAAATAGCGTTAGTGCTTAATGTTATAACAATAAGTGCTAACGCTATTTGAGAAGCAAAATGAAAGGCAAAGAAAATTGATACGCAAGAACATAAGAGACAACAACAAAACAATAAACTACATTTTTCTTTCTTTTTTCGCTTTTCCTTCGTTCGCTCTGATTTTTGTTCAGTCTCTCTCTTGTTGCATTTTTTACTTATTTGACATATGGCAACAAAATGCTGATGCTTACTGAACCGGGTCTTTAACAAAATAGACTCTCCATTTCAGGTCCAAGTATTTGGCTAATCTATTTCCGATTATCCTTCACGTTTAATCGCTATCTGTTTGTCGACTTTGCTTTGTTGCGGCGTCCATCACTTGGTCTAAAAAATAAAAACAAAAAACAGTAAAATATCCGCTTGCCATTCCGCTATTTTTCGCTTCATTGTCACTTGATCACGAAATACTTGAAGTACATTTCGCGCGGATAAAGAAAAAGATAAATTTTTGCATTGATATATTTTCTTAGTCATAGAAAAACAGGTCAGAATCTAAACACTCTTATGGCTTACGACAACATTACGGTGAAACACCAGTTCTCGTTCGATGTCAAGCAACTGGTCAGTACCGAGAGGAGTAACTATTTGGTAAGAGCAGGCACTGGAGCTTGGATGTTCTTGTAGTGTAATGGATGGAATTGGAAAATGGAGAGTATTATTTCAGTTCCAGTCGTATTCCTTATATTGACTTGCGATCAAATACCCTTGGAATAGTTATGAATCCGCACTTTCTCCCTCAGCTAAGGGTTAAATATTAAGACTTGTATTAATAAATAATAAGTTACAAATTAGGTATAAAAGATATAAAAATTATACACACACACACACAAAACACACACACACACATATATATAAATAATAAGTTACAAATTTAGTATAAGAGATATAAAAATATATATATATATATATATATATATATATATATATATATATATATATATATATCGGATGCGATGAGAACGAAAGTAATATATAAATTCCAACGTTCACAGCATTAATCCAAAAGAGAAATCTATACCGATAGTAGAGCGATAATTATTTATTATAATTTTATCATATAGACAAAACCATAATTTTCCATTGTAATTCTTATAATTTTCTAACGACGAAAAGGTTAAAACATATCCTGTGGAGAATGACATTGTTACACACTTACGAGATCTTGCACAATTGTATAACTTGAAAACCGTTTGGTTTTGTATATATGATAAAATCCATATATATATATATATATATATATATATATATATATATATATATATATATATATATATATATATATATATGTAATAGAATTGCTACAAAATTTTTAACTTAATATCTCGAGTCATATTCTTGCATAGCCTCGTCAGATTGACACTTTGATATGGATGCCATGCACGGTGCCGAACTAGTTCAGAAATGTGTGAACTGTCTGCTGTATACAACCGTATTCTCAGATCTGTGGGTCTTAGCGAAGACTACCTTTATTCGAACATCGTAGACTGTCGTTACAGAATCACAAAGAAAGAACTTTACCAAGTAACAAACGCCATCATTTGAGAAAGTTTAAGAACCGCTGCAAATGAAATGCATGACACATGTAACTTGATTAGAAAATAATGACTAATAAAGATGCTGACATTCGAAAGATTTTGGAAGGAAGTCCCCGTCCCCGCTGGAAAGAGCGTCAACGGTAAGTAGACTTCAGAAGCTAAAACAAATGTTTTAATAGAATCATATTATACATTTCAACATTGGCTCCGCGGGAATGCATGACGAATGGTTTGTTATAAAAAAAAATGGCTACTATTATCAGATTACTGCAAATGTCCGTCCCCGCTTTTCATTGTTACTATAAAATAATTACAAACTGGCACTGGCGTTTGTTTTTGTGTCGACTTTGGTGGGTTCTCTATTGAAAACTTCCATCATTCAATTGCGAGTCAGACTTTATTGAATATTCACGTTTACTTCACAAATAAATGCCTTAAAGACGGAAGTTGAAAAGTTACACTTTCGCCATACTATACTCTATGAATTTTAGAAACTAGTAATCATAAAAACTACAACAAAAACATTCACAATGCTTATTTGGATCGTGCAACACCTCTTCTATCGGTCAAAATGGGGTTTGTCAGTGTTATTTTAACCTAAATTATCTACCACACTCTGACCGACCTGCTAATGTCGATGAAAACGCACTGCTTGTTATGGTAGAGAATAAATCAAAGATTTCGATGGAAGCGGTTACTAAGATTTTGAAAATAAATATCTCAACTGCCTTTCACCATTTGCAGAGACTCGGGTTCAATAAAAACGTCGTAATTTAGCAAATCGAAAAGTGTCATTTTTTACCACGATAGCGCAAGACTACAAAATAGCTACTAGTAGATCTACAATGTACAACCCATAGGTAAACGGTCAAGTTGAGAGACTGAACTTAAATTTGTAAAGGACGATCAACGTAGCCTTAAAATCGAGGCTTTTACTTGGGAAATCGTATTATCTGTCACTCTACACTCGGTTCGACAAAACAGACCTTGCAGAAGCTTAGAGTTGAAGTGACAAACACTCCAGTACTTACCATATTCTCCTGACTTGACGCCTTTTGTGTTTTTCCGGTCTCCACAAAACAATTTAGATTACAAAAAAATTGACTCTATACAATCAGTGGCAAAAAAACTCACAACATTCTTTCAAAAGTTTCTACATAAGTGGCATCAAAAAGTTTGGGAGACATTTGTTAAAAACAAAGTAGACTATATACTTCACTTATAGATGTTTTGTTTTGTGTGCGTATGTAAATTTTTGTAATTTTCTAATCAGGCAGGAATGTTTGCAATGATCTAATACCATTACCTAAACGATTTGTAACATTGGGAAATTTTAAGTTATACAATTGTGAAAGATCTGTTTAGTAAAAATGTCTTTCTCCACAGGACATGTTTTAATCTTTTCGTTGTTAGAAAATTATAAGAATTACAATGGAAAATTATGAATTTTTTATAATTCTATTAAAAGAAGAATAAAAAAAACTGTTATTTATAACACTATTTCTGAATATCGAAAGACATTTTGCTAAGATTCTAACAATTCGATTTCATTTTTGAATAACTTTACAAAACTAATTTTTACCAGAATATACTACAAATAGTAATGTTGCTAAACAAAGAAAAATGTGACATTAATTCGCAGAACAAAAGTTTTCGATATAATGGCATAATATCTAATTCGGTGGAGATTTTTCTGAATAAATTAAACAAAATTTTGTTCAGCAAAAAAATTATATTTTAAGACGTCAAACATCATTAAGAAATGATTTACTTTTTCAAGGAAACATCTGAATAAATATTAGTGCATCAAATTCTATTTCTATTGATTTTGCCCATTCGAAATGTTTTCCCGACTAAAAATAGTTCAAATACAAAAGCGCAATCTTTTGATAATTCTAGACAGAATACACAGGTGAAAACTGGAAATATTTTTGCATACAACTAGTATTTAATTAGCAACCAAAATAACTATTTTTTCTCAATCAACGCCAGGTATCCATCTTTGAAACAATCATAATACACATAAGATGTTAAAGAAAAAGTTAATGAATTCTCCGTTTATTTAAACACATTCAAACATTGAATTATCTGTTGGAATTTAACTTATTAAGAACTTTAAAGTCAGCAGATTTTCATTTGATATATAACCAACAAACATATCTCTCTAATGTTCAAATGTTCTCTATACTCGAGCGCTTTCGGCTATTAACTATAATAAAGGACTTTTTTTATGAATATGCAAATTATTATATGTGTTCCTGCTACTTATCTCGAGGTTCTTGACAAAAAAGCATTTGTAATGTAATCGATTCTGACTTGGCATCTCGACTGTAGTCCCTTTCTTACCAACATAACGTGGCTTCCGCCTGTCTTCTCTACAAATTTTCATGGTTACTGCTCTGGCAAGTTTTTTTCCCTGGTGCCCCGACTACGCGAGTTTAAACATGCTACTAGATTGGCAGCTAGATCCCACCCACTTTTGAAATAGTTAAATGTAACTGCCACTTCTACTCCAACTTTTTTTTCTCGCACTTCTCGCTTTTGGAACTAACCTTGTGTTTCCTTTCTTCCCTGATAACTAAAATTTAAAAAAAAATGTAACGTCAATCGCCATCTTCTATCTTCTTGAACCTCGTTCAGCTTTTATCCTTTCCTTGTTAAACTATACTCAGTTTTTTCTCTAACCTTAACTCTCTCTACCGCTCCCGCTGCGTACGAGTGACATTCCCGCCTTGGTTTGGATTAAATGATTAAAAACATACTTGCTTGAGGTGAAAAGATCAAATAAAATGTTATATGCATCCGCCAGAAGATTTGATATCAAATTTACACATTTTTTTTTTATTTTTTTTATTACTGTCAAGCTTCTTAATAAATGCATACGAAGTTCGGATTAAGTAGGGTTAAGTTTATTTTTAGTGGATACAAATATTTGAGTAGACGCTCGGTTTAATTTAAACAGTATATTTATGTTCGTTTATGGGCTGAATATCCGAGTATTCTTATGAAAGAAAATCTGCACCCTCTGGCGTCGCCATTAGCAAGAGAAACTCTCGGCTAATGTTTTTGTATTCGTTTGCGTTTGTGTACGAATATGCGAAGATATGAATTCTGGAAAATCTGAGACAAGAAGGATCGCGTTTAAAGGCAGTATTCGGTCTTGCTTGATTGACGTTACCCATTATTGGCAGAGTCGGTCTAAAAAGTGACGCATCTATCGACGGTTTTCCCTGCAAAGATAGACTCAGGTTCGATTCCTACAGGAGGGCGGATATTTTCCTTTAATAAGCTCTTTCAAATGTTCAAACCGGTAGAGGGAAATAAATATACAACTTAAACTAAACATAGCTTCTACTCAAAAATGGGTATTCAATAAAAAGATCGTTTACAGTGATAAAAACCTATCAAATTAATAAATTAAAAAAATTACTTCTTTAAACACACACACACACATATATATATATATATATATATATATATATATATATATATAGGTTCTTAGGAATGGTATGAATTTACACTTCACCGCGCTCTTTAATCGTCCTCAAATAGATGATGCACGCCATATATTCGGCCCTGCTACTGATAGCACACAATCCAGTATTGTTTGTTTCATGTTACTTGATATAGAAACCATAATCACTTTCCTTGTCCAAGAGATGCTAGGAAAGATTAGTCCTGCGTGGCATCTCGTTAACCTCTTTTGAGAACCGTACCAGACAATGGAACATAATTATCTACTAAAACTGATTAAGCAATAATAAATGATAATTAAACGATTAGTAATTAGCAGACTTGGAACGGTCATAAAGACCCTTGCCAAAAAGAAAAAAAGTGAAAATCTAGGTAAAATCGAAGCTATTCTGACCATAGCTTTGCTGAAAACTGTGATACTATTATAAAGTTTGCTTTTATTAATTTAGAAAAATTTTGTCACATGATTCTTAATTCTCGTTCAAGTCCCATCTAGACATGGGAGATCATCTAATCATACAAACCTTTTTCATAACTCTATACTGTGTTTTACTATAACTGATCTTGGGAAACATGAAATCTCAGTGATTTTAATTCAAAATCTCGTTGCCAATCAAATCTATAGATTTTAATTATTTTTTTATACTTACGTTCACACAAGGCACATGTATCACTCTAGATAGACGACTACTAAATTATGTGCTTGATATGAACGCAAGATGAGATAAGATTATGAGGATAATATGATTGACAATACACTTAAAGAGGTTATGATTGCAGTTTTTAGGAAAGCATTGAGGTGTCTGTTCAGCAAACTAACAATCTTAATCTTATTCATGCAATACGTAGGAAATGAGGGTGACTGGCCATGGATATAGCAATAGGCTTGAAACATTGGATCTTTGGAGTAGTGGCTCTAGGGCGGAAAATACATCATATCCAACAAGGCCATGTAAATAATTATTTAACCCATAGCTGGAAAGTGATGATGGGGAATTCTAGCCCATATATAAGTATGTGAATGTAATGGATCTGACTGGAATTCGAACCTGGCTCTCCGATTTCTCAATCCGGGCCGCTATCCATTACTCCACCGTGCCTCATTATAGGACAGCAATAATTGATTTTTCTGATTTGTTTCTTGAAATGATACAGGATTGTTGGCAGCGTCATGAAACCAGTGATGTTTTCCGTATCTTCAGTAATTACTTGCATTATATACAACCTCTCTTCTTCAATTTCATGGTTAGTCCATATGTGTGAGTGGTTCAACAGAGAATGGCTCGGAAGTGGAAATTGGAGAGCCGAGTTCGAATTCCAGTCAGGTTCATTATATTCACTTACGCGCAAGTTGTTTTATACCTAGGGAAATGCATGGATTCGATTTTCTATCATCAACCATAAATTAATTTGTAGAATCTGTATTCACAAAATTATTATTTCCAAAAATTTCTTATAATCTAAATATATTTTATGCCTTTAAATAACCTGTTACAGGTTAATAAACCATAAAAATTAAATAATTTAATCTTTTACTATTTTGCCGATGACACACTACTTAAAAAAAAACTCCTGACACAATAACCAAATTAATTCCGTAGACAGACAGGAAGGGCTGTAAATCACATGACTGAGGCACATATTCTCATTACAGTGAATTGGTGCGCATATTATGCCACACGGCCTCCAAACGATCCTCCTCCTGTTTTGAATACAGAGTTTCCTTCTGCTAAACTTGTCTGAGTGTATGATTAAATGGGGATCGTTATTTACTGGGAATAATTAAAAAAAAAAAATAATCGCCAGCTGATATATCTTCACGGGTTTGATCAACTTGAATTTTAAGTTAAAGTTTCGGCCTGACTATCAATTTATATGTGAGAACTCTTTTCTGACAGCTATTCAGTCTATTCAGATAACATTAAAATAAATAAGAAGAAACTACCTTATAGTGTATCATCTACGAACAGGTCTCACTGACATATCTATGGAGATCTATGGCAATTTCAGATCTTTACGCTTATAGATCTATGGACATCTATGGAGATGCAAGTCAAGCAACAGAAACCACACGAGACGGATAAAAGACATTTCGACTTTGAAAGACGGACTACACGTGACTGTCTTTCAATTATTAACTTCCTTTTCTCTTAAAACCAATTTTCATTCCTCGTAACAGTAACCATGACGCCCATCTTCCATGCAGGTAAGAGAGAGTATACGAGTCCCATTCGCTGAAAGTATGGCAGTGTATTTTGGCTTTTTATACTGATGTGTTAAAAGAAATGTTATATATGTGGAGCCGAAAGGATTTTAGAATGAAATGATACATATAGAACTGTCTTTAGCTCAGAGCATAGAAAAAACAATTGTGTTAACTATTTATTATTATATTGTGTTTTCATCCAACCCTGTATCGTTGAGATGGCACTTTTTAACGCCTGTCTAATGTGCAGAATCTAGATATCACAATCCTATCATAACATAACAGATATACATTCAATATGTCGGTGGCTAACACAGAATAAAAAATACAGAACTAGTTAGTTATATGCCATCCTTTAGGCGATATTTCGATACATGACTGACGAGGCAGATTTTTTTCCAGCAGTAGGTTGCCATCCAAGGCTATAGAACCCAGTCTGTCCCGCTATTTACCCATAGCTGGGTGGAGAAGAAGAGGATTCATACCTTTCCCAAGGGTATTAACATGTAAGTGTATGTAATGGTTTCGACTGGAATTTGAACTTGGCTCTACGATTCCTCAATCCGAGCCGCTATCCATTAATCCACCGAGCAGAACAAGACAATGTTATAAAAGAGAGTGAGAAGAAAGGACTATCACTTGCGACAAAACGGAATGTATGGTTTTCAACAAGAGAAAAATCTAAGATGCGAACTATGAAGTGAAGTTATCACAATCAAACAAGTACAGTTTAAATATTTGGTAAGTGTTTTAACAGATGATGGAAATTGTGAGTCCGAAATCCGAACGCGTACTGGAATAGCAAAAGATGCATTCCGAAAGCTAAGCAAAGTAATAAGATACAGGAAGATTTTCAGGCAAACAAGGAAAAGAGAGCCGAAATATCAATCATCCTACATGGTATTGAATGTTGGACAATTTTCTCACAGATGAAATGAATGCTGGAGACAATAGAAATGTAGTTCCACTGAAATATTCTGAGAATACCACAGACGGAGTGAGTAAGCAACTAAAACATCTGAAGGAAAATAGAACCAAAAAAGATAAATACACCCAGAATCAGTTGAAATGTCTTGGACAGCTATCGAGAAGAAAGATTGGAATATTTAACATTCACTACATATGGGAGGCCAAATGGACGGGGAAAAGCGAGCCACATCGCTGATGAGTATATGTGAATGGTTGACGAAAAAGGGAGTTAATTTATGTAAAAAAAAAAAAATGCTTTACTTATAACAACAACTGACAAGAAATTGTAGAGTGCCATAATCCACTGTGTCATGAAGAAGAAAATTTTAGACCGTTGCTGTTATAGATGCTGCCCAGCTAAATCGTGGAAGGTACTACGACGTTTACCTTAAGTGTAACTTGCCGAAGAATACCTGAAGAACAAATCTTTGGCGTTAGTATAAGTTACAGAATTGCATAGTAGTCAGTGGTGTATTTTCACCATAGCTCTCCGTTGGGCGAAAAAATGGTCCCTCTATACTGTCATCAAACCCTTCACGGCTGATCCTACGAAGAACTGATGTCTCCGGCAGCATAGCTTAAGGAAAGCATAGCTTGCAGAAAGTCCTTGTTGCGGTAATATGGTAAAGTCAAAACTGTCACTTTTCTTGAAAATCAGGATTTGGGCTTGTGTGTTTTTCAAGCAGTTAAAAAAAATGGTGGCAGAGATCTGCTTCATCATGCCAATAAATATATGATTTCTTTTTGATATATCGACCCTCCCGTTGTTTTCAACGTATAATCTTCGTAGTTGTTAGAATTGAACAGCAGGAATACCTGCACATATAATTTGATTATAGGGTTGAAGGCTTGAGCAGAACCAATTCAGAAGAACCGAATACAGTGAACTGGCGCGCATATTATGCCACAAGGCCTCCAAACGATCCTTTCGGGTTTTGAATACAGAGTTTCCTTCTACTAAGCTGGTCACCAACCAAAGCTATAAGGCTCAGTTTGTCTTAGTACTGATACATAGCTACGGTGAGAAGAGATATGATAAGGATATTTGCGCGTAAGTGAATATAACTCGACTGTAATTCGAACTCTGATAGAAAGTGCTTTAATCTCTGTACAATCCACAGTTTGAAAATTTCCCCTTTCCTTGCAGATCTTATATTATTCCAAAGTAGAACGTTTAATAACAAAAGAAAAAATCATCTAATATAATATATAATATAAAATAATCTAACCAAAATTGCGTAGACAATATACCCAGGCACATCTATAAAAAAAAATTAAATTAAATTTTAAAAAGACACATTTTTTAATATTCCCCTTTGTTCACATGTGTATTTGCGCCAACAGAAATATCAATTTAGTCCGATGAAGTCGTAAAGGACGAAACGCATAACACAAAAAAATACCCACATTGTTATTAATTTCCATATATATATATATATATATATATATATATATATATATATATATATATATATATATATATGTAAGTAGTGAGTTTATGTATACATTAGTGTGTATGCATGTGTGTATGTCTGCATGTATATGTGTGTATGTAAGTATGTGTGTATGTACGTGTGTATGTATGCGTATAAGTATTAGGTTGGTGCAAAATAATGACGTAATAATGTCGTTTTCTGACGTATTTTTAACGTCAAAAAACGACATTATTTTTGCACCAACCTAATATATATGTGTATTTAGTGATTTTCCAAGCGTAGCTTAGATGTGGCACAAGGCCGAAATTATGGGACACCCAGTGAGGATCGAACTTACTACTCAGTCGTAAATGTTCTAGCAAGCCAAACTTGCTAACCACTACACCGCCTCGAGGTGCCCCAAATATATATATATATATATATAACTTAACACGCCCGGTGAAATTTGAACTCGGGTCCTTTGTCAACACCTTACGTCGATGATTCGGTGCGGTAAGCAAGAACCGATTCTTAACTGTGTATTATGACCACCGCCATTTTTAAGGAATTCAAATGGATTAGTTTTAATCTTAAGAATTGGATAAATGTAATCTTCAAAGTGTGTCACGTTTTTAAAACAATCGGTATGAAAAGCGATGACTACGAAGACATAATTTGTTCCATTTTTTTCGGAATCTTTTCGATCTTTTTTTATTATTATTTAAACATTTAAGACATTTACAGCTAAGACCTACGTTATGTCCACAGGGCTGAATTATATCAATTCCCTCTTTATTCCATATATAAGAAGGAAGTTCTACACAGCTTCTTCCCAAATACAGCGGCTTCGTGGAAAAGACATCTGCGTGGATAATTACACTACAATCTAAACATTAATATACAGACAGATGTTATCTATCCTGGATATTCTCATAATCTTCACCACCTCCTCTTATATTCGTATCATACACCTCATATTTTAAAAATCCAACATTAAATAGCACTTAATCATTTTATTGGATGAGTATTAGTAAAAAAAGTTGTTTGAATCGATACATTATTCGGCCTTTCTAAGTACGTTAGCCTGGGGAAAATTAAAAATCGCTTTGTTAATTTCTTTGCTATTTCATCTTCTTAACGTTCTATGCATCTAATAACTTCACGTAAGCGCATATTATAGTATTCTGTTAATACTATAGACGAGAGAACAGACACAATTTGAAGATATTCATTTTTATATCTGGAAGTCATCAACTCCCTTTTTATATCTGAAAACTTGTAAATACACTTATGAATACGGTCTCTGCTTAATACGATTGAATCGAAATTCAATCATCTGATTCTCTCCGACTGTAGAGTTCTACCC
>OZ010579.1:86622236-86629736 GCA_963932145.1 Acanthosepion lycidas
GCTTATTTAATCATTAACTTAAAAATTAAGATACATCAGAAAATTAAAATAGAAAAACCGTGAAATATTCACGGTTCTTCCTATTTGTTATTACCATTTACATTTGTTCTGTTCCATTGGCACGACATTGCCTTTGTTAATAGTGGCCTTCGTCCTGTTTTCATTTGTAAGATTATATAATTGTTTTCTCTTCTTTCCTGTTTATTCCTATTTGATTTTCTATTTTCTTCTTACTTTTTTGTTCCGTATTTTTGTCCACTTTTCTTACCCTAATCTCTAAGAACACGTAATATTTTTCTTAACTTTCGACCTTTTTTTTTTCGCCGTTTCATTTGCTTTATCATTATTTCAATATTCCCTTATTTCTCACTCTGTATGGCAGTGTATTTTTGTTTTGTTTTTTACTTTCTTTTATCTGATCAACCGTTTCACTTTTATTTTTCAAAACACCTTTTTCTTCCATTCACAGTAAATTCATTTTCGTTCCTATATCTCTTCCATGGAACCGCTTAATAATATATAACCTGACCCCTTATTCAAATTACTATTTTACCAATGTTGTCTTTATTTCGAATCTACTTGTATTCTGTTTGAATTCACGCATAGAGAAAGAGAAAGAGAAGAGAGAAAAAAATCATTGCCTTTTGTACCGTTTCTGTATTCAATTTCTTCCGTGATTTCTGCGTTTACTTTGCAACAATTTTCTAACTATGCAATTAGTTCCGCCGGGAATAAAGGCTTCTTAATGTAACGCCATATTGAATATTTCTGTAATTTCATTGTTAATTTCTAATTTGAATCGTATCACCGCGAAGGCAAGGCATATACTAAGACAATAAAATGATCTCTTATAAACATGTTTCCTTCTCAACCAGCTTTAACTTTTCAACGTGCTGTTGTTTATTCGTATCCATATTTTTAATTGCTAGCGGGTTTTTCGTTCCATCTGCACGAGGTTATTTCATTTATTTAGTTTTGATACAAACGTATTCACAAACTCACACCCAATAATTTTCACGAGCAAACAGATATATTTAAAAAGAAATAGAAATTAAGAATAATAAAGACCTGTTAAGCTATGAATCTAGTGTTTTTTTATGACACATCTTGACAGATTTTATGCAGGTACCTTGTCTAATGATTAGCAAATTTGTCTCCGCCCCCCAGAGCAATTACGAATGAGTAGTGAGTTTGATTTGTCAATTTCTGGGACACGTGATGAGAAAGGAGTGGGTGGAGAATCTAATACTCACGGGACGAATAGAGGTAAAAAGAGACAGGGGAAAACAGCGCATGACATACGTGGGGTGCTTGGGGAGGTGAACTGCGGAGAGTGGTCGAATTGAGTTGGCAGAAACACAAAACATGTTGAGAGCCACAAGAGATACGGAGAAGTGAAGGGCCATGATCGCCTACATCCTTAAAGGACACGTCACATAAAAAGAAAGAAAAGTGAGTATGATCCTTAATGTGTGTCCCATACTTTCGGCTTTGTGCCACATCTAAGCCACGCTTAGAAAATCCCCATGAGAGATTTTATGGTAATGTATAATGCTAAAACGCAAAATGCCTTGTAACCAACATTTCTTTATGGCTATCCGATTGTTGCCTAACTGCGTTGGCCTGTTTGGGGCGGGGGAATTAAGTCCTATAAAATGAAATTAAATTCAAGTAAATATTAAACCGCGAAGTACGGTTTGTTTTGTTTTTTTTTCAAAGAAGTTTTCAAACAAACCATCTTTTTCAAATTTCGTCGATTGGCTTGCGAAATTGAACGAGACGTAGAGTTGGTAAATCTTAATAATAGCGATAACTTAAACAACAATTAATACTACGCGGATTTCAACACGCATACATGTGTTTCAAAAACATTCTAGTATAACAAAAACATAGTCACGGGGATATTTCAAAAAATGGAAGAGTAACAGAAACACAAACTCACTTAAAATGATATGCGAAGCGAGCTTGCTGATCAAAATAGAGTTTTAAATGCTTATAAAAATTAACATATATTCACATTCGATACACGCTGTTTATTTATACCCAACTCCTAGAGAAGTTAGCCAAACCCTGTTAATCTGTTTTCTTTTCTTCAGCACCCACAATGTAACCTGTGCTTTATACTGCTATTGTATACGAGTTACATTTTCTAGGAGGGAGCATATAATCTGCCGTTTTAGTAGTCGAACAGGCCCAGTACGTTGAAGCTCTCGGGTGACTTCATGCTAGAACAACCAAACCCAGTTCCATTCACACAACTTGCGTCATACTGTGATAGGGTCTTCAGGCTTTTCCAACGGACCGTCTCCTTCAAATAGATGTAATCAATAGGTTATCACCCTGAGAAATCGAGCATGGCGACATTCGATGATGGATTACATCACCGAAAGTCTAGCGCTCGAACAACTTCAGTATATAAATGAAAAATGATATTTCCTAAAAGCTAGTTTTGCCCGTCTTCTCAGAAGTATGCATTGCAAAAATGTTCGGATATTTGGATTTATATAGATAACTTCACAGTAGCATTATATATATATATATATATATATATATATATATATATATATATATATATATATATATATCGCGCGCTCGACTCTTCCGTCGAATCCGACGTATGAGGGTCAAGCAGATCAGTTCCTAGGAAACCGACAGCCCGACAACAGCACATGAGAATTGATTATAGCGGTGAAGGTTTCGTGCAGAACCATCCACACTTTTTGGAGGGCTGAATTCAAAGACCTGGTGCACTAAGTGTCACAAGGTCCCCAAACAGGAGTTGTCCTTCTCCTAGACCAGTTGCCATCCAAGGCTATAGAATCCAGTCTGTCCTGCTATTTACCCATAGCTGGAGAGAGAAGAAGTGTATTAGCACGTAAGTGAATGTAATCATGGAAGAAATTGAATGAGTATATATATATATATATAACAATGTAAAAGACAATAGGAAAACTGTAATATTAGCTGACGCGTTTTGTCCAATGAGGATTTTCATTTCGTTTTCGCCTTGAAAAAATCCACATTGGACGAAACGCGTCGGCTAATATTATAGTTTTTCTATTATCTTTTACACACACACACACACACACACATACACACACACACACACACACACACACATATATATATATATATATATATATATATATATATATATATATAAGTGTATCCATATATAAGTATGTAGGAATATATATATATATATGAATATATATACCGAGTGTAACATCATACATTTTTAATATCTAAAAAAACACAAAACTAATTGAGGTTTTTCCAGATTTTCAGATAAGACTTTTAGCTATCTTGACACCATTTGTCGCAAGAATCACTAAAAAAAACATTTGAGCTATTCAGCAAGAAAGAGAACAGGTTAAGATCGTTTTGTGTCAGCGACACTGTCTTCCCAATGGTGAGACGATAAAGATCATTCAGACCTTCAGAAATGGTACCAATATTCACACTTTGGCTTCCATCTTTAAAGTTTATTCAAGAACAATCAAGACAGCGGTGAACAAATTTAAAAAAAAGAGGGAACAGTAGAGAGGAAAACTAAACCGGAAGGTCACAGCAAGAAGAGAATCATCATTTCAACTTAGAGCTAAAGAGATCAAGTAGAAAAGATCCAACTCAGTCCATAAGACGTTTGGCACGTGAGTGAGGATTTCAACTATAGCGGTCCAAAGAGTAGTGGAAATAACTTGAAAATGAAATCGTACGTGAAACGTGTGAAGCAATTTGTTACTCTAGAACAGAAAGTTAGAAGGTTAGAGAGGGCGAAGATCATATTGAATAAATTGGAAAATTATCCTGGAATATATTTATTTCAATATTTCATGAGATTGCAATCTTTAGCTATGATTCATTAATGATGAAATTGTCATTTTCGTTTATGATCGATTTCATCATGATACTGCTTTTAAGTTTAAATGGTAATTATACATTCTTATTGCTCAAAGTAGAGTCCAATAGTGTTATAAAAACCTTGGAGAATTCCAGTAAGATATCTTTAATCATTTCTAAGATACAACAGTTCAGAGTTTAATCTAACAATTGGACAGTGTTGCCGTTACACGATTTCCGGTATACACACACACACACACACACACACATATATATATATATATATATATATATATATATATATATATATATATATATATATATATATATCATTGGCGACATTGGGGGTTCGGGCTCGTCAGGCATAATCCGAGGGAGTCAACATTCAAGTATATCTATTTCAAAGCAACAAAAATCTTTCGTGGTCCGTCGTTTTCATCCTGGACGTCTGCTGGATCCAAAATTGTTTTAAATCTGGTCCCAATAATATTGACCAAAATACATTTCGTTGATATTCATCATGATATAGAAGAAAGAAAGAAGAATGAAAAACAAATAAAGTAAGCAAAAAAATTATATTAAATTAACATGGTTAGTTGTGCTGCGCGTATCCGGGCCCTACAGGCAATGTATTTCTTGCTTTAATTTAAAAAAATAATCTTTTAAAAATCTCTAATGATATATCTGTCCTGTTTTTCAAAGTAGCAGCCTTAACTCGTCGATGGGAGAGTTCGAGTGTGGAGTGTGACTAGGGTAGTGTTGAGAAAATATATCTGACAACTATTTATAACTTTACCATCAGTGACTTGATAACCAGGTTAAAAACAATATAAATGGAAAAGAACCAATAAATCGACAAACATATCAAAGACTTTGTCCTCACTCTCTTTTCTTACATGTCTGTAAAAAAATTTTAAAATAAATATTTTGATAGAATTATTATAATTAAATTAAAATAATTATTACGATTAAAATAACAAAATCTTTTTTTTTAATTTCATGCACATAGATTTAAAAAAATTATATATAAAAGAATAAGGGAATAATTTTAGTAACCAAGGTTTGCAAATAGTTATTTTGTTAAAGATTTTAATGAGCCTGAGAAACACTGATGATTTAGAGACACCACTAATATGTATACAGTGTAACCCGGACATAAGAGACCCTGATATAAGATAAACCCTGATATAAGAGAGATTTTCTCTGGTCCCAAATTAGAGCCATACTTACCTAAACAAAATAGATCAAAACTGGATATAAGATAAACCCGGATATAAGAGATTTCTTCTCCGGTCCCGACAACTCTCTTATATCCGGGTTACACTGTATATATATGTGTGTGCGTTTGTGTGTCTGTGAGTGTCAGTGTGTGCGTGTGTGTTAACGTGCGTTTTCTTTTCATTTATATCGTAAGCTTTTAAGAAATATAAGTTAAAAAATATTGCAATTTGTTTAAGTCAAATATAAATTGCCAGTGTAGTTTAATTTATTATTGTTTCCTAACGTAATACTTTTTAAAAATATTTTATTAAAATGTAAGATATTTCCTGTAATCTTCGAATATTCTGACTAATGGCTCTTTTTTGGATTTACAAACTATGGTCCATTTCAACACAGGTTTTGATATAAAAAAAAAACATTATAATTGATAAGTAAAAAATAGCGAAAAAGCAGAAGTAAATGTAATGTCACATTTAAAGTCATAGTGAAGATATTAAAAATCTTGTCTGTTTAGAAGTTAATGGTAAAATTCATAAAGAAAATTTGTTATATAAAGCAATTATATTAAAATTGGTGACCTTAAACTAAAAAAAAAAAAAGAAAGGGGCCCAGAACTTCATTTAACATTTACTTAAGTGACAGGAGCTAAGACTTGAAAATATTTGACTCATAGAGTAGTTCCAACTACAGTTACCACTAGTGTTATTCTAGCAGAAGAGGCTTTTAGTGTTTTGGGAGTATTTGATAATATAGACAGCCTTAAGGCTGTTCTTCTGGACAACATAAATATAAATAATGGATGTAAGGCAGGCCTTGTAACTGATCTGGAGAAGAAGCTCCATTGAAGATTACGAACAATTGGCTGTTCATTACATCAGAATGAGCTATCATTCAGAGCTGTTTTAAATATGTTGATGGTACAAGAAGAAGCCAGACTGCTTTTATATGCCCACTAGGTAAATTGTGTAAAAGGCACTATCTTGATTTGCCACAAGTAGAATTTATGAAAATCAGTGGTCCTCTTGATAATATTGGTTAGAATTAATCAGTCTATCACAAAATGGAATTTCTGAGCCCGTAAACAATGGAAAAGTTTCAGAATAGAAAATTTCTAACATAAATTCAAGCAGAGATGAAAATTTTGATGAGATTATATAAATATTTGGATTGAATTAGTTTTCATGTAACGTTAAATTTATTTATTAAAATACTAAAGTTTTTTTTTTATTTACTGTTGAAATAATAAGATTTTTCAATCAAATATTGCCAAAATAAATGTTTTTAAGCTCATTTCCAATGCCAAATTTGATTGTATTTTCTCAAAATGATTTCAAAGATAAGAATCTAAAATTCGGTGTGAGTTTTTATCTCATTAAGTCCCAAGCAATTACACTTGTCCACAGTTGAATTTGAAAAGAAAATGTAAAATCGACCTACTTAATATTTATATATATATATATATATATATATATATATATATATATATATATATATATATATATATATATATATATATATATATATATATATGTATGTATGTGTGTGTGCGTGTGTTTGCGTGTGTGTGTACCTGTATATATATATATATATATATATGTGTGTGTGTGAGTGTGTGTGTATATATGGTTCGCTTTCCGACCATGAGAGCCGAGTTCGAATCTCACCATGGTCGATTTGTGAGGAAGGCAACTTCCTTATATTATCGGACGGGCTCAAGGTCGAACCCAGCGGGCGGAACCTTTTGAAAGTTCTTGAAAATCATACCACCGGTTGACTCAAGCCTTGACTGAAATTGGGTAGACGGAACTCTATTGATAGTTGTACTAACACGATGCCACAAGTCATCGTGGCCGAGGTCTTGGACGTGCTGACCTTGTTCAAATTGGTGATCACACTAGATATCAGACTCTCTCCCTGTTTGATCAGCATAGTTGCAGTATAAACCACGGTTGGGCTCTGTGGGCTTTGAGCAAACACAAATGTGCCTGAGTGAGCATTTTCAATAGGGATCGGCTAACCACCCTAGTAGATGGGTATCCTCGAATATGAGTGACTAGTTATTATATATATATATATATATATATATATATATATATATATATATATATATATATATATATATATAGTAAAAAGAAAGAACAGTAAGATATATAATCCAGTGTTCTTATTGATATTTTTATTTTTACAAAACAGTACTCAATGTAAATATATATTATATAATAAAATAGATATTATATAAATATTATAAGTTAACTGATTGAAAAATGTTTCCTTTGCTACACAGGAATTACCACGTTTCAAAAACTGAAGCTAAAAACTTCAAATTTAATTATATAATTAAAATTAAAATCAATAGTTCTATTTCATCTTCAAGCGAATTTTGGGACATGGTAATTCCTGTCTAGCGAAGGAGCCTTATATTTAAATCAGTTATAT
>OZ010579.1:86634736-86722236 GCA_963932145.1 Acanthosepion lycidas
GTTAGCGATTTTGTCCTGACGTGTATAACCGCATATTGAACAAAAACAGCTTTTATTAAAAGCATCAAGGTGATTGATGTGCGTTCTGCATGGCGTCCACGATTCTGACCGATAAAGAAGTGTGGTGAGAATGACTGCTCGATAGACACTGATTTTCGTTTTTTGTAAAATACCATGAACCTCCTGTTGCAGTTTTTTTTGGGTATGAATTTACTAGTGAGCCATTTTGAGCTGACTCATTTTATAGTTCACCAATAGAAGTGTTAACCAATCAGAAAGCACAAAGTATTCAATGCGACGTGTCTAAAGGCAGCCATTTTGTTTTTTCTCCCAAAATATCTCCACTGCCAACCTGATATCGAAGACATAAAGAATTACTTAACAGCCGCTACTTTCTCCGAATCTACATTGCCAAAGAGATTACGGACTTCAATGGATTCCATATTCAGAGACTACGGCAAACAAGGTCAACACATCCCACAGGCAATGCTTAAGTTTCTCAAAGGCATTGTTTGACTTCAATATTCGGTTAACTATTTCGTCATCCAAAGAATCACTTGAATTGACTTTGCTCCCTTAGTATGAGAATGATTTCACATACTCCAGGCTGTTGCTGCCAACAGCAATTGGAAGGATTGGAAAGGGTATGGGCAGGTGGGTTTAGTTTTACACGCTTGACCTGCTTAGGAGAAGGCGTTAGTTGATGGACAACTTCAGTTTTCTTTATGCTTATAGTTAATCCAAATGCGTTGCAAGCAGTGGAAAAACGATTGATGATTGTTTGAGCCTCTTCGATTGAGGTGGCCACGATCGTAATATCATCAGCAAACAAAAGATCACGAATAATGTCTGTCGAGTCATCGATTTTGATTTAAAACGTTGATGGTTAAAGAGGCCGCCACTTGTGCGTAATTCAAATTTTACACCCATGTCAAGATCTCTAAAAGTATGGTGCAGCATGACCAAAAAGAAGAGAGAGAAATGTACAGGAGCCATGGCACAAACTTGTTTTGTGCTATTTGCTCCATCAATGGTTTCTGAAAACTCTCCATTAGATAGAATAGATGCTTTCATTCCTTCGTGAAATGAGATGATGGCATTCAGCATACTTTCAGATATGCCAAGCTTTTTGACTACTTTCCAGAGGGCACCTCTGCTTACAGTGTCAAACGCTTTGGTCAGATCGATAAAGACGGTACATATATATATATATATATATATATATATATATATATATATATGTGTGTGTGTGTGTGTGTGTGTGTGTGTGTGTGTGTGTGTGTGTGAAAATATATAGAAAATAGGAAAGAACTGGCTAGGTAAATAATCCAAAGTTCTTTAGTATTTTTGTTATTATTTTTTTAAAAATAAAATAAAAATTAAATAAATCTCCATAGACACATAAAACCAGACTAGGCGAAATCATCTTCCTTTTTAAATTTAGACACCCCAACCTTACCCTGACTTGACATCTGTGAATGTAACTCTATACTGATACAAATTAGTAACACCCTACACCCCTTTTTATTTAAACAATCGCTCTAGCCGTTACCATGGAAATTTTGATTTCGATAATGAATATGCTATTAAAACACGTAAATTTCAGAAATAAATTATTCCAAAAAAAATTTCGCTTGAAGATGGAACAGAGCTTACTTTAATTCAATTTAATTCAAATAATTATATTGAAGTTTTCGGCTCTTGTTTTTCCGAGAACTCTTATGTAGCGTGTTGTAATCATATTTTTTAAATATATATATATATATATATATATATATATATATATATATATATATATATATATATATATATATATATATATATATATAAAGTTTTTTGTAGTAGTTGACTTTTACTGGCATACAGATTCAAAATCCTGGCGGGTAAGTGTTGCTTTATTCTCAGATCCAAACGTTGCGACGTCCTCTCTATGTAATCGAGTCCACAACTATACTTATATTAATAAATCACTGAAGTAACATGATGGCGGGGAGGACATCCTTACGAATGGAAGAGAAAATAGGACGGGTAACAAATATTGTCCGAACAGTACCTGAAAAATAACAGCTATTAATCGCATGCGAAACTGGTTGTCGTATTATTTAGCTTTTAAAAATATAAATCATGCTTATCCCTAGCTATATATATATATATATATATATATATATATATATATATATATATATATATATATATGTGTGTGTGTGTGTGTGTGTGTGTGTGTGTGTGTGTGTGTGTGTATATATATATATATATATATATATATATATATATATATATATATATATAACTTTAAGAAGATCTATAGAAAAGTTTTTTTTAAATTAGGGCTTCTCCGGACTAAAGTGTTATTTACATTAATGCAATTATACATGCGCATGAAGGAGAGGGAACCCTGAAATTTTAAATTTAATTTTCTTTTTTTAAATATATATTTGGCTATAAAGGATGAAATTCGCGCCGTATGAATTGTATCCACTTTGCCTTAAATTTTCTTAAACACTTAACCTCTTAGCGTTATAGATAGATAGTATTGGTTCTTATGTCCACACTGTTTATATCTATAAACCTTCTGTGTCTGATAATGAGCACTCTTCACTTATAAATATAAGATATCTTAAACCATAGACAAATGGTGGGTAAAAAATGTATCATTATTACAGAAACGGACATTACAACAATGAATATAAATTTATATACAAATATATTGTTGAAAGGTAGACGGAAGAGCAAGGATTAATAAAAAAAAATATTATGCTTACCGTGAAGATGTTAAAAATATTACAAAAAATCAACACGAATAACAAACGTAAACACAACAAAACGAGATCCTTTATATTAAATCTGGTATTCCTGTTGTACTATTAATAATACTTAATGAAATTATTGAAGAAATCAAAGAAGGATTTGGAATATAATCGATCCTGTCTTGATATATTGACATCAGTCACTTTCTCACTGACGAGTAGTTGTTTCCGTCTTCATTTGATAAAAAATATTCTCATGGCAATTGCTTTGATGATCTGTTATCGCAGGTGCTCCGACTAAATGAATTTAAGCGTGTTACTAGATTGGCAACTAGGTCCCTCTTTTGTGGTTGAAATCGCTAAATGCAACTGCCAGTTCTAGTCCAACAGTTTATTTTCTCACACTCCCCACCTGTGGAACTCCCTTGCCTTTACTTGCTTTCCTGATAACTACAATCATCAAGAATTTAAATGCAACATCAATCCCCATCTTCTATTTTTTGAATCTCCTTCATCTTTTGTCCGTTCCTCAATCCTTAGTTTTCTCATTCTCTTTCACTTTCACTTTCACTTCCTGTAACCCCCGGCGTACAAGTGACATTTCCGCCTTGCTTGGCGATGAAATGAAAGTCCGAGCAGCCTTCTCTTTGTGGGATGAATTGTTGCTGGGTATAAACGTAATCTGTGCTGATTCTGCATCTTTCTTTCCTTTTTTTTCTTCTAATCATTTTACCTATATTTATAATTTTCTCTTAAGAGCAAAAAGCGATAACCGATTTACTCCTTTTTTATTCTTTCTTCATTTATTTTTGTTAGATTTTTCGATCTACTATTTTATGATAAGAAATTTTCATTTTTGTTTTTGCTTATCCTTGAACGTTCTCTCTATGTGTTTTATTGTAGTTTGAAATATATTTGTACATACTTTTAGAATCCCAGTTTTTAATGCTCAAAATATATATAAGCAGATATATAATAATGAATAGCACTAAATGATCACTTGCCTTATTCATAGTCAGTCATTCAGGGTACATAACTCTAAGAAATTCCGTGAATAATGTGCGTAATCATTCCGAGACTCTAAATAGAAACCAATAATTATTTAATTGTATTCATTATCATTAATGTACTATTTCTTACAATCATTTTTTTCTTTTTGACAAAAGGCGATATTCGTTGTATTAGGTTGGTGCAAAAATAATGCCGGTTTTTGACGTTAAAAAATGCGTCAAAAACCGTCATTATTTTTTTCTTTTTGACAAAAGGCGATATTCGTTGTATTAGGTTGGTGCAAAAATAATGCCGGTTTTTGACGTTAAAAAATACGTCAAAAACCGTCATTATTTTTGCACCAACCGTATAGCTATTAGATAGAAAGATGCACAGTACAGATATATTTGTATAGGAATTAAGGTGGCATCACAGTTGGAAGTTCGTAGTTCGTCATTTCTAGGTTTTCTCAAAGGTAAAATAAAAACATTTTATGCAAATAAGAAACATTACCGTAATTATAAAACTAATAATTGGGAAGTCACGAAGTATTGACAAAATATAAATATTTTATGTAAAATAATCCTAAATCCTTAGGTTTCATATTAAATTGAATTTCGCTTATTTTCGAATATATATATATATATATATATATATATATATATGACTTGAAGGAAGAATTTAATCAATGACCTGTTATAATTGCCACAAGGAATCCATCAGAAACCTCGAGAGATTCAAATAAAATTTTATATTATCAGAAAAGGGATCTTTTACAAAATAACACATTCAGTGCATTATTTACCGTAATTTTGGTCACCAGACGCTTCTTTGTGTATTAATGGTTAACAGCACATCAGGTCAAATGTTAGTTCACATTATGAAAGACAGGTTCGATTCCTGCCGGAGAAGAAGATATTTCTCGAACATTCAGGCTGATAAATGTAATTAATACTGTGAAATAAAGAAAAAACAGAACATTTACTTAAACAAATTATGTCTATAAAAATAACGTATAAACGGAATATATATTATGTCGGACTTAACCCATTTCATATATATATATGGGATAAAGATATAGAGTTAAAGATTGTAGTCTATTGTATTTGATCTCACAGGAAATGATCGCATATCATGATAAAATCCTTTTTTACAAGTCAAAATTTTACAAGTGAAAAAAAAAAAAAATATATATATATATATATATATATATATATATATATATATATATATATATATATATATATATATATATATATATATACACACACACACACACACACACACACACACCGGGTTCGAATCTCACCAGGGTTGATTTTCAGGATGTTATATGTTATTGGTCTGGAGGTGGGATGATCCCAGCGTGCGGAACTTTTGGAAAGTGCCTGAAAATCATACCACGGGTTGACCCAAGACTTGCAAATGAAATTGGGTAGACAGAATTTTTAACTTTTGTGGATCGTCGATAGCTGTACTAGCACGAACCACAAGACATCGTAGCCGAGGGTAAGAGTGTGATGGTGTTGTTCAGATTGTTGATCAATCTAGATAACACGCGCTGTCTCTTTCAGAGAAACTCTAACTAGGGTCTGCTCAGCATAGTTGCAGTATAAACTGCATGGTTGTTTTTGTGGATATTGAACAAACACAAATGTACCTGAGCGAGATTCTACAATAGGGATTCGCTAGCCGCACTAGTAGACGGGCATCCTCCAATACTTCTGACTAACTACTATATATATATATATATATATATATATATATATATATATATATATATATATGACAAAGCGGAAAATTTCGTCATTTAACTCTTCATCGATCGAAATGTGTTGGGGCGTCTACACACGGGCACAAACGTGTGATGCTGACAAGTTTAAATTTATTTTTTTTGTTTTTTGTCTTAAACTTTTTTCCACTTTTTGCCCCAGTATTGTTTTTGATATATAGAAATATATATCTTTATCACACACACACACACATATATATATATATATATATATATATATATATATATATATATATATATATATATATGTATATATATGTATTGCTGTGTGTACACATGTATATATGTGTGTGTTTAATCATATATATATATATATATATATATATATATATATATATATATATATATATTTAAGTTATGAAGAACTTGGTAATCCCTATGGGTAATCCCAAGGAGGATGAAATCCTGAGAGCTCAATGTAAATCCAGAGCTAATATATATATATATATATATATATATATATATATATATATATATATATATATATGGATATCCTCACATAAATATATATATATCTTATACACATATACATAATTATTTACATGATGGCACATTCATGTATACAGTATGTGTATGTTGATATATATGTATAGGATTTTGTATGTTGATGTAGAAAAAGTGTTAGCCAATGTTTGAAAGTGCGAAATTGTGTAATTAGAATTTACAAACAGATTATTTATTTTCTGTGTTTTGCTTACGCGCGCGATGTCCAAAATATCTTCGGCCTAGAACGTCAACATTTACTTGCTATCGTTTCCTGACCAAGCCGATAAAATACTTACCATGCCTTTCTATGTAATTAAATTTGGCAAAATTAATAATTTGATGAAGCAATCACAGCTTTCTTGCTTTTTATTTAATAGCAGTGCACAATATTCTAGATAGATGGTCATTTGCTCCATGTTTAGATGGCTTGTAAAAACTTTTACATCACAAGTCTTAGAATACCTCCTTTTACTCACGTGAATGCCAAAATAACTCGACTTTCAGATACCAAAATTAGATTATTTTGGCATATATCGCCTTTCCAGTATTAATGGGAACTTCTTTCATAACATTTTATTCAAATTAGTGTAAAACATAAAAGTAACGATAATGTTTTTGTTTTTTTCCTATCGAGTTATGAGAGCAATCTATTTAGTTGTTGCAGCTGCTGGAAATCCAAAATTGATGTCGTTTTATTTGATACAGTTCTTTGCGATTCTGTAGCCTCACTGTGTTTGAAAGAGGGTTGTCCTCTGCAAACCTACAGTATACATTTTAGAGCTTACACATTTCAGCACGAGTTTTGAACCATTCATTGTGACAGCTATTTGAAAGTCTAGATCTTAAAAACTTTATACGAGATAATTTTTTAAAAAGCCATTACAAATCTTAGAGACAGTAATCACGTTTTTTTAAAATCCATCATCAATAAAATATAGTGCAATTTAAGAACAAATAAAATAAATATATTTCATACTTATTTAAACTATAAACACGACACTTTAACATATGAAGTGATGATACAACGGAAAAAATGGGGGCGACCAGCGCAAAAACTCTATGCTCGAAAAGCCAAAATCAAACACAATATGAAAGACATGTGAAAAAATCAAATGAAACTCTTTTCTTAGAGACTGTTATAAAATAGTCTTTTTTATATAGTTATGCATAGATATACACAAAAGTTCTTTAATAACAATATGAAACACATTTTTTTTCATTTGATGTTTTCCTGCATATTTCCACCATGCTGGATACGACGTTAGCAATCTCTTCAATATTTCTCCTGTTATCTCAGGAATCAGTTATATATATATATATATATATATATATATATATATATATATATATATATATATATATATAATTTTTTCTCATACCACAGTTGTTTCCTCTGGCTATATTGCTTTGAATACTGTCTTCCTTCCTTCCAGATTGAGTAACGATGGCTTCTAAACACTGTAAGATATCAATTATCTGCTTCTTTTATGTGTATAGACATTATATTCACCCAAAACAAATATTATTTTGCAGAGAACCAAATACTATGTCATTTTTTAAAATATATTTCGGTTCGAATGTTCCTTTTAGAGACCAGGACAAGTCTCTCATGTGAACTGCAGTAGATGCGAATTGGCCCTAGAAGGGTATATGCGATGCAACAGGAAAGCCATGCCGTTTGCCATTGCTGATAATTAACAGGGACTGATAGTCCATCTAACGGACAAAAGATATATATATATAATTTTTTCTCATACCACAGTTGTTTCCTCTGGCTATATTGCTTTGAATACTGTCTTCCTTCCTTCCAGATTGAGTAACGATGGCTTCTAAACACTGTAAGATATCAATTATCTGCTTCTTTTATGTGTATAGACATTATATTGACCCAAAACAAATATTATTTTGCAGAGAACCAAATACTATGTCATTTTTTAAAATATATTTCGGTTCGAATGTTCCTTTTAGAGACCAGGACAAGTCTCTCATGTAAACTGCAGTAGATGCGAATTGGCCCTAGAAGGGTATATGCGATGCAACAGGAAAGCCATGCCGTTTGCCATTGCTGATAATTAACAGGGACTGATAGTCCATCTAACGGACAGCTACTTATGAATAGTTAACACAAATAACCTTTCGCAAGATAGAAAAGAATTTTTATTTTCAACTGTACCGGCGACTCATGATGAACAAATGCTGATTTCAGCACGTCCAATATTTACATCCACAGATGATGTCAATATCGAAACCGGTATGATGATGAAGATTAGGAAGAAGTGTGTACCTGGGTAAAGAGGCTCCATTTTCCCAGATCAAGAAATTGGTGAACGCGTAAGAGGTTTGAATCTCACTTGAAGCAACTGTAGATGCTAGATATAAACACGAAACATTAAAACTCCAGAAGACGGCCTTCAGTTTTGACCAAAATTCCTCTCATCGTCTCAGTCACGGTATTTCTCTACTGATGTAAGTAGTCCCTTTGACGCGATACGTTTCAGACCACAGACCGATCAATGACATCTATTCGATGATATCTTACGGTTGGCCACTCTCTTTACGTAAGAGATGGTTAGAAAAGCACTAATCTTGTTTGAAAAAATCAAATACGATGACTACAAGCGGGATGTATATTGCGATTTCAAGATGATGGAGCTTGCTCGGATTGAAGGACTGTCATAATGATCTACCTGCCTATTCTTAACTGCGGGATAGCAGAAATGCGATCAACCATTACGTGAAGCGAGAAGGGTAAGAAAGATCAGCCATGTCTACTTATAAGCCACAATGCAAAGCAGAATGTTCATGTTTCCGTTGAGAAAATTTTACTTTCTCTACGCCGCTTTAAACTATGCCTGACGAAATCATCAATTCGCCGTATCATTTGATGGAATACGAGCAATGTTTCTGAAACTCTCAGACGTGAAAATTGCGATATGTGTGTGTGTGTTTTTTTTTTATTTTGTCCAAAATTCTGGATAGAAAAATGACACTAGTAAAAAATAAAAGCTTGAAATAAATTCAAAAACCTTGTCAATCGTTGTCTAGTTAACGACAGCGTAGATCATGCAAGGCACTTATTGAAGACCTGCTTGGCAGTTAACTATGTAAAGGGTGCAAAATGTCATTCAGACAATACTATTTACATTATCCATTATAATTCTTCCAACAGACTTTTAGTGCTGTATGGAAGAGCATAGTGAAATCAGGAAGGTGTGATGCAATAAGTATTTATAAGGATATACATGGAAATTGGTTCGAGAATAGAGGACTTACCAACAAGGACAACGACGCTCCACGGTTCTCTTTTAGCTGATTGACTTTCCGTATACCTTCAAATCCAGAATTGCAGTTTGATTTCTTTACTTGTTTATTATGTGATGTATCGGTATATATATATATATATATATATATATATATATATATATATATATATATATATATATATATTGTATAATTACAGTAAATGTTGTGTTTTCAAGTTTTATGCATAGCGTATTGATTTCGTAATGGACATGTCAAAATAAAATACAGAAAAAAAGAACAATACAACACTTTCATAAAATTACTTTACTAAGTGAAATGGCAAGATTATATCTCTGGAGTGGGCGCACATGTCTTGTCTCTACGCGTAATAAATAACAACTCTTTTGTCACCCCACTAATTCAGGTCACTTACCAACCGTATGTATTTGATCATTTAGTTGTATTTTTTTAAAATAGATTATAACCAAATAGTTTTCACACACACACACACACATATATATATATATATATATATATATATATATATATATATATATATATATATATATATATGATTGTCACTTTGCAGAAGAAGAATATCTATTCATTCAGAATTCATTTCATCATTTTTAACCGAGCTAAAGCACTGCTATGGGCCCGTAAGGCCAGCTTCACTTTTACAGCCTTTCTTACACACGTGACAAACATAAAGTTTATCTGTGTTACCTATGTTTGAAAATGTTCTGGACTTGTGTACAATCATTTGATGTATGAGTCCTACACCAGATTTACAAATCTTGTCACAAAACTCGCACAGGTCTTTCTGGTAGGGTTGCATTCACAGGAATCTGCACCTTCTCTGGTGTGATCTCTAGTGACTCGCTAAACGAGCCGCCGAAAAGGTGACTTGTTCACAAATACTGTAAGTGCGTTTGTGTTGCTAGGAGAGATTCTATTAATCTTTTCCTAACGGCGGTGTTTTTTTACGGAATTCTCAATTACCTTCTGCTTAAAATTCTTGCAGCGTTCCCAAATCAATCTTCCCCAGCCAGATACATCTCCAGCAACAGTTATTTAGTCTTCAACATTAGAGGCAAGAGTCTTTAGGTTACATTTAAATACATCCATGAAATTTTTTTAAACTTAAGTGCTGGGTTATTATTTTGTACGTCCTCACCATAAAAATGTCTTCCAAGTAATCTGCTATCCTCCATTCGTGTCAGATGACCAGTCCAGCCCATTTGAGGTATTTTTTCTAGGCTGGCTATGTTTACGCGCTGAAGGACTTTTGTGACAAGTGATCCTAAGATTCGTTAAAACGATTTAAGACATTAATGTGCCTTCGATAGACGGTCCTCGCTTTAAAGGAATATTAAAGTGTGGTTATACAACTGTTTTGCAGATGTCAATCATTGTACATCAGGCGATATTATATATATATATATATATATATATATATATGAATGACATAAAAATGAAACTCAGTTAATTGTACCCCATTTTTATGGCCGTTTCTGTCCTCGGGATATATTCCCTGGAGCTTGTCAAAAAAAATGAATGGTAACATTACGACTCATTTCTTTATGAAACGTTTTAGTATTGACAAGTTCCAATGAATTTATTCCGACGAGCGAAATAGCCATATAAATGGGGTATATTTAGTTTCATTTTTATGGAATTCATCTCTATGCTCTATAATAAATATGTTGACTTCTTATTTTGGGATCATTTTTAAAATTTTATATTAATAGGATTCATTTGGATTACTTACCCACGGATTTTTACCTATATATATATATATATATATATATATATATATTATCTTTTTTTAAAATTTTTGCACACTTCCAACGGAATTTTCTGTAATTGAATTCCGCATTTTATCTAAGCATAGTGTATCTTTGACGATATATATATATATATATATATATATATATATATATATATATATATATATATACCTATTTTACCTATATAAATATATATATATATAGAGAGAGAGAGAGAGAAAGAAGGAGAGAGAGAGAGATATTAATATTAACTTGCATGATCTATGGAAAACAGGTCATATTTATGTCTTTTATTTGAAGTTATTTTCACATTTTATAGACGGAGGAGGTCAAGTATTTTTATTATTTTCAATGATATTTAAACATCTAGGAACTTAAAAACACATTGGACAAACGGTCAAGTCAATAGTGTTTAAAAAATGGGATTGAAATGAAAAAGCTAAAGTAGAAACACCGTCCAGAACAGAATGCAATACCCTCACTTACTTATACCACGTTTCAACATGTTCAAAATGGCTACTCAATATATTAAACTTTTTTGACCATTTTGTTCCGTTATTATTCTTTTTTACTCGTGTGTTATATTTTCTCTATTCTTCTGATTATTTATTTTCTTATTAAATCTTTTTTTCAATGTGTGCATTCTCGGGCGCCATCTCTTTGTTGCGATTTCATGCGAGAAATTACGAGAGTTCAGATAAGATTTCGATTAAGACTGAACGGAAATTGGCATTAAAGCAATATATTATAATTCATTGGATCAATACTAATAAGGATTAAAAGAAATAAACAAATTTTATGAGAATACAAATGAGAAAGATAACACAACGATAGAGAACGAAAGATATTAGAAGAGAATGATAATAACGAATAAAATTAAAAAGATGTAAAAAAAAGTTTCTTAATATCTCGGCCTTGCCAGTGAACCGAGGATATGGTGAAATATGGACTTAATAGTTGTTCCAGTCATGATAGGAGCCCTTGGAAAAGTTATATATATATATATATATATATATATATATATATATATATTAGGTTGGTGCAAAAATAATGACGTAATAATGTCGTTTTTTGACGTTAGAAATACATAAAAAAACGACATTATTACGTCATTATTTTTGCACCAACTTAATATATATATATATATATATATATATATATATATATGTGTGTGTGTGTGTGTGTGTGATAGCCATCACTAAAGATTGAGTGAAGATGAGTTTTTCGAATATTTTCAGCACCTTTCTCAGTATCATTTAAGAAAACGGCACGGCAGTTATCTAGAGGGTCTCGCCTAATTCATTCATTCTTGACTTATTAAAGTATGACACTTACTGTCACGTTCCAATGCGAGATTCTAGTATTTTTCAATTTCGTTTTTGCTTCTTTTCATTGTCGCTAGCTGATCCATGTCTACGACGTGACAGGTTCACATTTCCATGTTTATAAACATATGATCCTATATTCACATTTAGTTGGAGAGACCCGTCTGCAACTTAAAAAAATGTATCTTCTTTGCAAAGATAATCTCTGGTTAGTACTGGCATTATTTCTTCTGTCGTCGTAGTGTTTCACTTCAGTACATGTGCTATCAATGATTTCCACAACTTTCTATCTATCGTAGAATTATTTGTAGAATTATTTTCCATCCTACAACTCCTCATCCAATGATGCTACGACGCCAGCCTCTCGTTAATACATCTCTATTTTCATGGTAAATGTTTTGACGAGTGACATTTGCTAGATTCACCAGAAAATCCCCACCATTACTCGAAAGAACGATAACAGTTCACTAACTTGAAAAACCTATTTACCTGTACAACAGTTTTAAGAATAAGTTTTTTTTATAAACTTCAACCGACATTAACGCTAATTGTTCGATCGCTGAATACCGAATATTTCCTGTAAGGAAATGGTTAATTTTACCATTACCATTAACTTTGGCGTATTTACTCATAACAAATAGATTTTTTTTTTCTCTCAAAGACAGCATTTGCTTTTTTGCTTTTTTCGCCTACTTTTATTTTGGTAAAATCATTCTTTGTACATTTTTCTTGGATGCAATGATAAAGAATTCGCTATTTCCATTTTAGGTTTTTCACCGATTTATTTTCAAAACAGTTTTTTTTTTCTGCAATCGGGTCTCTTAAAATCTCTGTGTAAAGTTTTTATTTTTTTAATTTTTCACCTTTCGCTTTCATTCTTGGATTTCTTACTATTCCCGTGTTTAAATTTCTCTTATCTCTATTTTCCACTATTTCGTGATATTTTCATGATATTCATTGCAATGTGGGCCGTATTTTGCATACCCAACATTGTTACACACACACACACACACACACACATATATATATATATATATATATAGTTAGATAGATAGATAGATATATAGATAGATAGATAGATAGATATCTACTTTCTTCAATTCTTAAGCTGCAGTCGGGTGAAACAGAATTATATGTCTTTTTGCCACCATGAATTGATCGTTGTTTTAATTTTCTACTATTCACATGCACAGGCTCAAGTTTGGGATTAAACTATTTATTTACACGTCTATACCCGAATCTATATTATTATTATTATTATTGGGTGAGTATGCAGCCTGTCAACAAAGCAATTATACAAACCTAATATACCAATCCTGACACTCTGTCTGAGAAGGGTGTAGTTCATGTTGAGTGTCAATCGTTATTCACCCTCATTATCCTCATAATCTTTACTTCCTAACACTTCCTCTTACATTTATATAACACACCTCATTCAATCACATTTCTTGCGGATGTCTGGAGAGGAATAGAATGTTTGAATTATCAGAAGGCTTAAAATTGTGTCTGTTCAATAATCTTCCATCTACAACAATTAAATACAAGGCAGAGAATAATGATTCATAAACATATTGTTTCAAAACGTAACAATTGAATTCATTAGTGTTTGATATACATGCATGAATACTGAGTGAAAAGGTTAGACATAGTTGCATCTCTTAGATTAGGTAATATTTGTACCTAAGTTCATAAAGTGAAAGTAATTGTTAAACTGTAGTTTAGAAGAATAAAGTTTCTTTAGCATGTTTGGAATTGTGTATTGTACAAGTTAGTAAAAGTACAGAAGAGATTTCAGAGTTCGTACTTGCGTGAATGCTGGCAATGGTCTTTAACGTCTGACTGCAAGAGTTCTTGAATATTACATCTTGGCAAATGAGACGCGAGAGGGAGAAAAAGAAACACACGTGAGTTTACACGTGTTTTGTTGATATAATATAGTGTATCACGTAGGAGGCTCCCAGCGTATTGAGCGGGAAAACAGATTTGTCGAGTGCAGGATATCTGATTGGTCGGAACTGACCAATCAGCGAGCTAGATTTGAGGTTGATTAACCAATGAATGCTTGTTATATATATTGTAAGATTGTGATGGTGAAAATTACAACAGGAATAATGCATTTTCTAGCAGGGGTTAACTGGCTTGTTGTGGAAGATTCCACACGTTCTATTTTAAGTGGCGCTTTACCACTGTATTAGATAAAACTACTGTTTCATATATATATTAATTGGAGCCAAATGTACGCCATATGCTGAAAATTTTTCATAAAGCACACGTTACTTTACAGATAGGGCCGTTAGAGATACCTTAAGTCAGGGTAACAAAAATAGACGGTCTCCGATTAAGGGTGTTTTCAGGTATCTATGTAACTCTCAAGTGGTACTGATCTCCTCTTCTTTCAAACTTACAAAAAGAATCTCTCTTGACCCCCGATCAGGCGGCTTCCTAACTACGCTCAGGTAAGAAAGAAGATACACTATGATCCAGACACTAGAGGACATGCCCAACTGGCTAAGGTCAGGTAACTAACAAATAAATCAGTGAATCTCAATATTTACTGTCTATATCTCTGAGATGAGATATTCTGATTACTTTGCATTATTTACATTAATCCTCATCTTCATTGCCATATTCCCAACGTTTCAGCCGGTGTACGCGCCGGCCTTCTTAAGGTGACTGGAATTTTTTCAATGGATTTTAATGTCCTCAAGGAAAACATGGCCCACTGGATAAAGACGTTAGTTAGATCCAGTGACTAGACCCAAAGAGTTGTGAGTACAGTATCAGGCCACAGCAGTGGTGAACCAAAACTTGATGAGTTGAGTTAAAGGGAAATAACTGAGGGATCCGGAAGAGGCATGACAAGTGGAACTAGAACAATCTACCCCCGATGGACGAAATAAATGGTTCGATTCGGAATTCCAGTCATCCGAAAAAGGCCAGAGCATGCAACGGCCGAAACGTTGTGAATGTTGCAATGAAGATGAAGATAACAGTCCAAGTAATGTAAATAACGCAAGTAATCAGAATATTTACTGTAGCCCGTTTTATTTCACCAAGAAAATAATTTTACTTGTTGACACCGCCAGTATCTGCTATAGCATCGGGTTGAGATGTTCATCATCATTATTATTTTTTTTTATGATTATTGCTTTCTATTTAGTACATTCACTTACCCGTGACCTAGCGTAAGGAATTATAGTAAACACACAATGGAGGTTTGACTATGAGAAAGTAATGCTAGTTGTGAAATCTTGCATGCATTAATTTCAACTCTTCTTATTAATAAATGGATTGTTTATTTCCAGATAAACTGATATCTGGCTATTCGAAGAAGACTGTTCATTCTGTTGGTCAAAAAGTCATCAACATCGGATATGATCACGTCATCACTGCGATACTGATTCGCAGCCAAGAGTTGTTTTTTTTTCATGTAGTCAAAGATGGAGGCTGATCAAGCAGTTAAAAGCTACATTCCACGCACAGCAGCCATCCTTCTCACAAAAGTCAAAATCAAGTTTCTCAGTTTCATAAAGGAATTACGGAAACAGGAAGACATCCTCAAAATAGGGTTTATCGCGCATTGAGGGTCTGTGGAAAAAAGAGTTACCTCTTAAGATCTTCACAAACACACACACACTCACACACACTCCCCCCCACACACACACATATATATATATATATATATATATATATATATATATATATATATATATATATATAAAGTGAACATAGAAGTCAACACTCAGAGGCGACAGCATCTGACAATTGCATCTAGCATGAAACAGACTGTCGCCTCTAAGTGTTGACTTCTATGTTCACTTTTTTATTTACACACGCTCTATCTCTGATATTGAGCACTTTATCCCATAAATATAGCACATTTTAAGACTATATTTCTTCATATATATATATATATATATATATATATATATATATATATATATATATATATTGGTCCACAAAATCATATATTGTTGACGAGGACCCCAATACGGAAACAAGAGTAGGATAATGAGAGCCTTAATCTATTTAATTTTTTTAAAGACTATGCCAATTGGCATATAGTTCCACAGAAAAGAACACTGATCATTTAAGTATTCCAAACGAATCTAACATTAGAAGACAGTGATCCTGATTTCCCTCTCGAAGTCAATTCATTGATAATGTGGCGGTTATTATGATTATACAGATATTCATAGTTGAGATAAGAATGATCTTGAACAAAAATCCAACATCCAATCTACCAATTATTCCATAAAATAGGACTCACTATAAACGTTTACAAAACAGAAAATATGATCTGAAAATCTAATGAAAGCAGTGATGTCAACTACCCTGAATCCATAAAAATTTAAGATATGGAATTAGTAAATACTAAACACTTCAAATACCTAGTAATATGGATCAATTATAACACATTAAAAATAGAAGATAAGGAAACTGAAAATAAAATAAGCTGCGCCAGAAGTAATTTTGGCCGATAGCCTAAATTATCAGGAAACCAAAATATTAACCTGAAAACTCGAGTCATATTCTTAATTAGCCTCGTCAGATGGAGACTTTTAGATGGATGCCATGCATGTCGCGAAACAATATTTAAACAGTCAATCGTATATTTCTCAGATCAGCAATTCAAAATGGTTTGAGAGAATGAAATATGTAAGTCTTAACGAATACTGGCTTCCCTCGAACCTTTACAACTGGCGCTACAGAATCACAAATAGCTGAACAAATTCCTCTTTAAAAACCTATATCTTGAGATGAAGTTATGTATTTGTTTTCTCTCTCCAAAAGGCATGCAAGGAATGTGAGTGAACCATTTCTTGTTGACTAAATCGATAATTCCTAGATAAATACGAATGCAGATGAGAGGTCGTATTGTAATCGCGGCAACAGTATCATTTCTACGAAAAGTATTCCGGAAGCGTTAATCACATGGGCAAAATATTAATTTAGGCAGCTACATCCAAATTCTTTACCATTATTTTCTTAATATTGTTGCAGTTGTTGTTTCCAAAATACCTCGTAAAATATACACTCCTTCAACATCATCGTTTATAGTTATTCATTCCAAATGACTTTTTAGGGGGGACAGCCTGTGAAAGACCATCATACAAGATACAGTTGAAATTCAGATTAACAATTCTGAGCGGTTATCCGTTATACCACAACACACATGCTCCGTTTCAATACAATGAATCCATTTCTTGTGCTTCATAGAAACGGTTATTTTCTAAGCGTATCTTAGGTGTGGCGCAAGGCCTAAAGTAAGGGATAACCAGTGAGGATCGAACTCACTACTCAGTCGTAATTGATCTAACGAGACAAACATATTAACCATTACACGACGTCGAAGTGCCCAAAATGATTTTCTAAGCGTAGCTTAGATATGGCACAAGACCGAAGGTTTGGATCACCCAGTGAGGATCGAACTCACTACCCAGTCGTAAATGATCTAGAGAGACAAGCTTGCTAACCATTTTTCCATGTCAAAACGCCCTCGTCCTTCATAGAAATGATTTGAATTCAGAGTTTTCTTTCTCCTGGACTGACTACCTCTCCAAACAAGAGTACCAAAGAAAAATCAGTAATATAATCGATCCAGACCAGGCATATCGTATTCAGTCAATTTCTTAACAACGTGACGTGGCTTCCTTCTGTCTTTTCTACAAATATTTTCATGGACACTGTTTGACGAGCTTTTTTTCTGACTACATGTTTTTAAGCGTGTTACTAGACTGGCATTTAGATCCCACCATTTTACTGTTTAAACAGCTAAATGCAACCGCCACTTCTACTCTAACAGTATCTCTTTTCGCACTTCCCGCATGTGGAACTCCCTTCTTTTTACTTGCTTCCCAGTTAACTACAATCTTCAAAAATATTAATGCAAATTCAATCGCTGTCTTTTGTCTTCTTGAAATCTCTTCATTGTCATAGTGTTTGATATCATCCCTGTGTAGATTAAAAACTAACCTTTTTTTACTTTGTATTCATAGTTGCGAGGAGTGATGCAAAGAACAGCCAGAACTGAAGAGGCGACGGGGAGTTTCCTTGAAAGATACTTCATCAGATATTTAAACAATTGGGAGTGGCAGTACCTCTGGTGTGACCTAGGTATAATATGGTTTTCTACAATTCCATGTTATATTTAAATAAATTTACTTTCACCGAGAAGACTTTGTACGTTTTTAAAGTTCTAAGGATCCAAGAAAGTGAGCCACTATCAAAGACTTTATAGTAATCTATCCAAGCTGTGGTGACATCTCTACCTTTATACATATATTTATTATTATTGTTCCTTGGATTTCAAGTGTATACACATATCTTTCCGGGTCCCAAACAGAGACCTAAGGTCAGAAATGGCATCATGACATTTTACACTGAGCATTTTTGAGGTAAAAATACAACCTTAGATCAAACATACTTTACATAGATAAAGCCCTTCGTAAAGTGTGGACTGTACTATGAGTACATTTTTTTTTGTATTTCTTTAAGGCATCGGACACCATGAATCTCGTCACTGAGTCTGTTGGAATTCCATTCAGTCCGGAGGCTCCAATTACGACTATAGTCGTTGATGTCCTCATGTACCACATTTTTGAAATTTCAATTTCAAAGTCCTTGTATTTTGACAGTTATTTTTAAGATCTTCAAAGAGAGATTACAGCCTGAAGGGACTGTCATGTCAATAAGAAGGCACATTATGTTTTTGCGGGCTCAGATCACGATTTTTGGGCAATTAGATTTGACTGTTCTGTCTGTGTGTTTATTGTAAAGTCCCATAAAATTGTTACAGGTCCTATCTCTGTAACTGGGTCAGCATGGTGTTCATACTAATTTCTTGCAGTTTCCTTTCCGTAAAAGTTGCAGATTTCCAATGCAGATATTTTATATTCAGTGGGTGCCAATACCATGTAACATGATAAAAGATGGTCAGTTGTTTCTGGATATTTATCACAGAATCAGCATTTTGGCTTAACATAATTTTTCAGTATATGTGCTTGGTAATTTCTAGTTAGCAAACACTGGCCCTGTGCAGCATGAATAAAATCTACGGTTTCAGCTTTTAACCCTGCACTACACCTGCCAATAATGGGTATGGGCTTTGTCTACATCTGCTTGTTTAGTACGAGCTGAATATTAATATTTATCCTGTAATCGTTTCTGTATCTGGTCGATTGCATTTTCTTTTGCTCCCTTATGTTTTTTGCAGCTGCAGTAGGTATGCTAGGTTTTACATGCATTTTTCATCTACTTGAATCTCCATGTTGAAATTGTTGACTTCCTTTGTTACTGAATAAAGTGTCTTACATCTTTCATGTTCTAAAAACGGATCATCATCCAGTTTTCTGTAGTTTTCAGGTATCTTTGAAGGCCGATTGTTGTAGCTTTGTAAGACAGTTCTAGATTAAATAATCCTCTGCCTGCTCCGGATCTGAGCATATACTGATAAGAAACATCAGCCTTGAGAGGAAGCATGCACTGGCAAGTGGGAAGCTTTCTCGCTTTGCCATCCATTCGCTTAATATCAGTTATGGTCCAGTTAATCATGCTGAAACTGTGTTGCTCTACGGGGACAGGCAAGGTGTTTATGCCTTATATTCTGTTTGTTTTTTTGGGGGGGGTTGTTTTTTTTTCTTAATTCATCTCTGTATTCAGTACCATACGCACACACCTTTAGTATCCTTTTCTTGTTTCGCCTTAACTAATCTTTGTGAAAAATTCTAGATCTATTGAGTGACTTTCTGTAATTTTCCCTTTCTTGAATGTTACGTTTGCATACTTATCTAATACAAAATCCATACCTATGTCGTCACCACTGAGGAAACTATTGCCGTCTTTGGCAAAGAGTTTGATATCATCCATGTAGAGTAAGTGATTGAATACTTTCTTGTTATCTTTGTACCCATAGCTATTATTGATTAGTTCCTGGATAAAGGGGATTAAGAACAGACAAAATAGAATGATTTAGGTATAATGTTGTTTTCCACATTCCCATGCTATGTTTAAACCTTTGAGCCCTGGCCACCGCTTCACCGGTGGTAGACAAAAATGACGTAATGTTCAGCCATCGGTTGAACAGTGATAGAGAAAAATGACTTAATGCTCAGCTACTGATTGAACGGTGGATAAACACTTTTAATTATTTTTATATCTACCGTGAAAGATTGCATAACAATTATTTGTGAAATTTGACTCAGGGGCTCAAAAAGAAAGGGTTAAAATTGTTCAGGAACGTAGGGCTGAAAGAGTTAAGGAAATTTAGTATCATCGGGGGTGACTTTGTACACTTCCATATTCTTAACGACCCAGGACTGTGGCACACTATCAAAGCCTTTACGGTAAGCTATCCATGCTGTACACAAGATTTCCACCTCTTTTCCTGCGGTTTTCTAGGATAATTATTTTAGCAATAGCTGAGTTGATCTTTGTAACCATAAGAATCTCTCCTGCATCCCTTCTGCTCCTGGGGAAGAATCTTGATTTCTTCGAGAAAAGTACATTTCGTCATGACAGACGTGATCAATTTATAGGCGGTGGACAAACATATTATTGGCATATAACAAAAAGAAATAATACGTCTAAATTATTTAGCCAAATATGCTTGAATAAAAATATGCTGCCAAATACGTACATACACAAGCACATATATATATATATATATATATATATATATATATATATATATATATATATATTCAAAGATACACTATGCTTAGATAAAATGCGGAATTCAGTTACTGAAAATTCCGCTGGAAGTGTGCAAAAATTAAAAAAAAAAAAGATAAAAAATAAAATTAAATGAGAAATAGACAGAAAAAATTAAAGTTAAATAAAGTTAAACAGACAAAATGCAATTTTTTTTAAAGTGTTTAAAACTGAAACGCTTGCACAGAGTGACATCGGTAAAAAAAAATAAAATGTTCGACTTGCCGACGCCAGTAAGAGTGATAATAATCATACTTTATAGGGTAGATCACCCCCTACGCACTACAAGTTAGCGGAGAGGTCACTAAGGAATTCATTGAACAAAGAAAAAGGAAAAATACAATAGATTTTACATTTGGAGTCATTTCTCACTCGCCACATAATACGGAAAACCAAAAAAGCAAGATTCTCACACTAAAAAGTTCGTCAAAAAAAACATGGCCGGATTAGCACACTAAAAAAATACGTAAACAACCAATACGATATATATATATATATATATATATATATATATAGAGAGAGAGAGAGAGACAGACAGACAGACAGAAAGACAGACAAAGACAAAGATACACTATGCTTAGATAAAAACCGGAATTCAGTTGCTATAACAGAATTCCTGAAAGTTCCGCTGCGGGTTCAATATATATATATATATATATATATATATATATATATATATATATATATATATATATATATATATATATATATATATATATGTACATGTACATGTTTAGGCTTGTCCCTGGTAGCGCTAAAAAAGTAGTATACCCTGGAGCAAAATATAATTTGTATATATATATATATATATATATATATATATATATGAATATATATATATATATATATATATGAATATATATATATATATATATATGAATATATATATATATATATATATATGAATATAAATATATATATATATATATATGAATATAAATATATATATATATATGAATATAAATATATATATATATATATATATGAATATAAATATATATATATATATATGAATATAAATATATATATATATATATATGAATATATATATATATATGAATATATATATATATATATGAATATATATATATATATGAATATATATATATATATATATATGAATATATATATATATATATATATATGAATATAAATATATATATATATATATATGAATATAAATATATATATATATATATATATATATATATATATTTTACATATTTTTATTGCTTCAAACGTTGTTATTACTGAATTATTTTGAGCAAGCTCCACTTTATTTTCTTTTTCTTTTTTTCTCCAAATGACATACATGCGAAACAAAACAGCACAGACTCGGTTATAATTTGAACTCGGCACTCCGATTTTACTTTCCGCGCCGTTAACCGTAACGCTAACACCACATCCGACTTATGCATTCCGCCTCTGGGGGAAAAGCATATTTTGAACGTAAAACATTCTATCCTAATTATCTACATTCAAAGAAAATATCTGATAATTTCTGCAGATAATCAGGATTTATGTTATACGATAATACTGTTGTCCGACCCCTGCAGAATTGCCTGATTGACTCCTACAGAATTTTTATTCCAACACAACAAATTTATTTTGTATTTAAAATCTTTTTTTCGATATAAAGAGTTGTGCTTACTGGAGATCTTTTGAACTGTTTAATAAAAAAAAAAGCTTTTAAAAATTGTTTGTGCAAAAGTCAGATCAGTACATTTAAGAGAGACAAAGAGGAAGTCAGACATTTTGTCGGAATCGGTTTTGTGAATACGATAACTATCTTTGGATAAAAGTAGCCATTTTTATAAAGAGGGACTCCTTTTTGAACGAAGAATAATACTGACATCAACACAAATCAACAGAAAAAAATCTACCAATACATCTGTTAAGAATACGTCACTAAACCATTATTAAATCGAAGTTCATTAAGAGACAAAAAATAAACACAAAAATATTTTGCAAAATCTAAAAAGAAAAATACTGTCGGTTACTTTTCCACATTTTTTTTTTTTTTGCTGATATACATTTTTTAAGTAGGCTTTCACACATCTTGGTTTCAAGATTTTGTCTAGGTTATATAAACAGTGAGTATTCTTTCTTACCTGTGTATGAATGTACGTGTGTGCGCGTGCGTCTTCTCTGTGTGTGCTTAAATCGTAAGGGAAATTTACAGTGATGGGATTCAAGATATTCACAAAATTTTAAACGAACCGTTTGCTAAAATTACACAAGGCTATATATATATATATATATATATATATATATATATATATATATATATATAACACTTGTAATTAAATTTTATATTTATCGCGAAACATTACATACCAATTATTTGCGAATTTTGACTAAGGAGCTCAGGGTTAAAATTAAAATTGTTCAGCAACGCAGCGCTCAAAGGGTTAAACAGTGTCTATTACGGCCATTGAACACGTAGATTTAAGCATCTATTTCAAATAAAATCCATTCATTGTAATAACGTTTGATATATATATATATATATATATATATATATATATATATATAAGTGTCTAGCATGAAACAGCCCGTCGCCTCTGAGTGTTGACTTCAATGTTCACTTATGTATTTATATTTGCATACGCTCTCTCTCTCTGATATTGTGTACTTTATCCCATAAATATAGCGCAACTTAAAACTATAATTCTTCATACATATATATATATATATATATATATATATATATATATATAAAGAAATATATATATATATACATATATATGTGAAAAGTGTGTGTATATAGATATAAATAAATATATATAATTATTTATATATTATATGCTTGGTACTTATTTATACATATATATATATATATATATATATATATATATATATATATATATATATATATATGAAGAAATACATATACATATATATATATGAAGAAATACATATATATATATACATATATATATATATATATATATATATATATATATATAAATATATATATATATATATACATATATATATATATATATATATATATATATACACACACACACATATATATATATATATATATATATATATATATATATATATATATATATTTATCTTAACATACTTGCCATTTGTGCCTGACGAGTTAGGAAAACATGAAAATCTGAGTTGCATTATAAGCGTAGGTATATGTGTATTTATTACGTCATTAGTTTTGCACCACCCTAATATTATTAGGGTGGTGCAAAAATAATGACGTAATAATGTCGTTTCTTGACGTAAAAAAATACGTAAAAAATCATCATTATTACGTCATTATTTTTGCACCAACCTAATAATATATTTTATAATTCTGTTTAACTGCAATGAACAATGTTCCGTTTACATCATGAATTAATTAAATATTTATTTTCTTGCCTGTATATGGACGCATATACAGTTGCTAATATAGACACATACGCACGCACACACACACATACATACATATATACACATATATATATATATATATATATATATATATATATATATATATATATATATATATATATGCAAGTTTGGTTGAACAATCTAGACATATTATAATCCTCTCAAATTGACGAATCAATTTGTTAATGTTGTTATTAAACTCATTAAGGAAGCAGGCATAGATTTTTCTTTCATTTATTTTAATTTATTAAGTACTTTCAATCTTACTAAGACGAAAAATGAATGTAATTGATAGTTGTGAAGATTTTGTAAATGGAAGGCACTCTGCTATAATAATAGAAATGTATGAACGCGCTCCATTATAGTTACTTCAAAAATTAGCGTTATCTAATGGAGCTAACTTAATACATATTTGTATTTTTTTAATAATATATATATATATATATATATATATATGTATATGTGTGTGTGTGTGTCTGTGTGTGTGCGCGTGTGTATGTATGTATGTTAGCTGGCCAATAGTATTCGAGTATACCCGTCTATTAGGTCGGCTAGCCAATCCCTATTGCAGACGCTTGCTCAGGCGGATTTGTGTTTATTTAACACCCACAGAGTCCACCTGTGGATATTGGAATCTATGCTGACCTGGCATTTCGGCCTCCACCGCCGTACTGTATTTTCCCTGTGACTTTTTAATAAATATTTTCATGACAATTATTCGTATGTCCTCTCCCCTTCGGTACTAACACTGTTTTATTTAGTTTCTTGCAAATTATTTTGTAAATACTCATTAGGGATTACATTTTTAATTTGTTATTATATTCCCATCATAGAGACATTAGGTATTATGGTGAATGTAGTAAGAGTGGTAAGTAAGTATCTCTTGTTTTGGTGGAAGGAATATTGTAGTATGTTTGTGTCGGTGGTTGTAACTAAGTTTAATTATAAGACAAAACAACAACCTTTTTCTCCATTTAATTTTTATACAATTAAATATTGCTATCCTCTTTAGTACCTCAACTTTAAGAATTTAATTGTAGTACTAGATTGGCAGTTAGGTCTCATCATTTTACTATTGGCATTGATAAGTGTATCTGTAAGTTCTCTTCTCATAGTGTCTTCTCTCGCAAACTTCTGCAGTCTATTTCCTGGCAATTCTTTAAAAAAGATTGATTTTTTAAACAGACAGTAAATGAATCACAGTGAGTGCACTCAAACTTAACAAGGAGAAACGGCAGTGCACATCAGCAGGCAGGCGAGACTTCAAACTTCAACTGGTTCTCCATTTAAAATTGTTCCACATAAATAGCCTCCTGTTAAAGCATCGACCCATGAATTTGGTAACAATAATAATTGTGAGTTCAATTCCTAGACTGAGCAGTATGTACTTAGACTCGGTGGAAATACTGCATTACCGAACAGTACTAGATAAGAACTACATGATAAAGCAACAGGATTGGGTTGTAGGACGAGAACACTCTACACTCGTAGATTTAATAAAGTGTTAAGTCTAAAATTCCCTGAAAGCTACCAGAATTGATAACACTGATGGAAGCTGTAAGTCACAATGGCCGAAATGCTGGGATAACAACAACAAAGATGAGGATAATAGTCTGTAGATATGTAATGTAAATAAAGACCCAAAGCCCCTAATGAACCTCGGCTAGAAACATTACTGATGATGTATACTAAAGCATCCAGTAGATGTATTTTACTAAATAATGATAATTCCCTATCCAAACATTTCTAGCAGATATGGACCGTATCTATATTATATTCTCTACATTGCAACATTTGTAAAAAATAAAGAAAACTTAAAAATGTGGAAAACTTACTAAGTGTAGAGTATTGACATGACGGTCATAAATGACCCTGCACAGCTCAATTTCTTCAACAACATTTCGAAGCACACCCTCGAGTATTTGTTATCTGCAGCAATTTCGTAGACTTTCATGTAAATGTTACACAATCGTAATCCTTGTTTCGTAGACTTGCGATGTAATATAAGCACAAGCAATATATATCCAAAGGGATTAGGTTTCATGCTAAAAGTTGACCACGATCTGATACACTGATTCCCAGTCCACCGATATTGGAATCTTTCATTCAGAAAATTCAGAACAATTCTTGTACAAGCACATATGGTACCATCTTGTTAAAATAAACACTGCTAATTCACATGGTAACATGATTGTTGACTTTGGTAGCAAATATTATTTCCTATTTGCTTACGCCTGGAAAGAATGAAAAATGTCTCTGTCCTTCAAACTTTGTTTTCTGTCGAGGATAATGACATTTCTGAACTGAATAATCACATTCACGCAAAGTGGGAACAAAACGACACATAATTTAAAAGTAGCATTTATTCTAGGATTACACAAGAAAGACCACAAAAATTTTAGAAGTTAGTAGTTTTTCGTAATTTAATTTTATATTATAAATTTCACAGATCATCCCCAGATAATCTCTCATCGTTCTTTCGTTATACCATCGTTGATAGCCAGAAGTTTCTAGAAATTCTTGGACGGTTTAGAAACTCCTCGAATGTTCTTGAAATTTCTAAAATGTTCTAGAAAATTCTCCTTTAGCAACTTGGTTTTGAATCTGACTAGAATGTAATGGAAAATAGGTTAGTTTTAAAACATTGATGTCCAGGTCACAAAAGCAAAGTTTGAATGGAATAATAGTAATAACTTCCTTTGTTTCTAGGTTTATTTTGGTTTATTTTGTTTCACAGGATATCAACCTCAATGGATCATTTAATGTCGGCAAAACTTTTTACTGCTGGTAATATTTTGTTTTGTCAAAAATCTGTTTCTGTTAATATTTTTTCCTTCAAAATTGTGTTGTTGGTAATAATCTTTTTTCAAAACAGTATTCCTGGTAATAGTTAACAATTTTCCCATAGCTGGAACCGTAACAGGTGCTACCACTCCGGGTCACGTGGACCTGGGAACATCAGCAATTAAGAGGTGGTTCCACGCTCCTCATAACCTCCTGAGGCCTTGCTGCTACACGTAGTTCATCATCTTAACAAGAACGCGGATGGAGTTTGACGTCTTACCCACGACGGGCTTTCTAGACAGAAGCAATTAGGAAATATCACTTACTGGCTAAAAGCAAAAAATTTTTAACATAGTTTTATCTTAGCTGAAGCCAACTGAGGTTCAAGGAGTTTTTGTATTATCCCAAGATAAATCGATTTTGCAACTGTAGTTTCGGCAAATAAAACGTCTATAAATCTTGAGTTTTGTCAAGCTTACACATTCACTTTAGGCCATGTTTTGCCAGTGTTCGATGAATTCGACAAACCTCGCGATTTACCCTTTCCCCTTTGCTTTAATATCTCTGAAATATAACAAGATAAAATAATGCAGTTAATACTCCAGAATGTGTTTCGAAATTCTGTTGATCGATGTGTCTTTGATCAGCGATACTGATGACCGTCATGTCGAACCATTTCTATTTATAATTTAATTTTTTACGAATCTTTCATTCTATAGTTATTTCTTATAATCTCAGTTGGTTTCAATAAAAAAAGAAATGGAATTTTCGGATGACAAGTATTTTAACAATCACAAAGTTATAATTGAATAGTGACAAAATTTTAGAATGAACTCCATTTGAATGAATAGAATGGAAAAAAATCCGTTATGCATTTCGTCCAAAACGGGAATTACGTCAGATTAATAAAAGTTTTAACGTAGGTCATTAATAATAACTTATAGATTATGGAATTTTAAAAAATAATAATATTTATTTGTCTACTAAAGAACTAATGATATACATAATATTATTATTATTATTGGCTTTTATCTCTCGAATTTTCTCTCTTATATATATATATATATATATATATATATATATATATATATATATATATTTATTCATTCAAAAATTATAACATAAGCATGTTATAACAAAGTAATGTTATAGGTTGGTGCAAAAATAATGTCTTACATATTAACTCATGTGAGAAAACGACATTATTTTTGCACCAACCTAATATAACATGCTTATGTTATAATTTTTGAATAAATACTATTTGCTCTAATCTGTATTGAGCACTATTTTAAGAATAGTGTTTTTGGTTATTGGAATTTTATTCCGTCTATACCATTTCAACACACACACACATATATATATATATATATATATATATATATATATATATATATATATATATATATTATACTCATAGTTGACGATTCATTTTTGGCCGATGTTCTCTTATATAAAGAGCTACCAGCATTTTTTGACTTATTATTATTTTTATGAATACTAATATATTTTCGACTAATATCTGTCTAAACTGTGTTCTTTTAAATGTTTTGAGACTGAACTAGGCTCATTCAACTAAATTGAAAGCCGTCTCGTTAATAATATAAATATATGTGTGTGTGTTATAAAAAGCATACTTAGAAAATCTTTTTCTATGCTATATATATATATATATATATATATATATATATATATATATATATATTAGGTACCTCCATGAAAAAAAAAGAGCATAGCATGATGAAAAAGACGCCAAATTTGACAAAAACAAAATGTTATCGTCTAAATGTTTATATTAATATTAAGGGGAAAGATCAAAGTTTATTTTAATTATTTTTTTAAAAATTTTCATTCTTTTTAGAAAATTCTAAATTTTGATTAAATAAGCTTTGTTTCTCTTTGCATCACCGGAACTAGTAAAATAACATACAATTTTTAGCACGTTTTTTTTTTTTTGTGTGTGTGTGTGTGTGTGTGTGTGTGACACACATATTAATTTGGAAAATGTTGCAAAAATAAAAATGATTGTCGGATGTTAATGAAACTTTCAGAAACTATTCACAGATGATCGAAATTATTATAAATATGTATTTTTTATTAGTCATGGCAGAAATATTTTTTATATTTATTACCCCCACCATAACTAATTTTATGAAAACGCTAGAAATTCGATCGCGTCAGGTTTAGTGATTATAATAGTTAAAATCTTTGAGGAATGCAAATCATGTTTTTTTTTTTGTTTTGTTTTTTTAATTGGACACCCCTACCTGAAAAATCAGCTCTGAATTGTAACATACAAAACGCAATAAAACAAAGATATTATTTAATTTCAAATGCTTTTATTTAATATTTATTTTTATATTCAAAATTTTTTCGATGAAAAATGAATTTTTAATACAATTATTCGTTTTTTTTTTTTTTAATTATAATAGATTTTTACATTTAAGTTGTTAAAATTTTATAAAATTAGTTAAAAGACACATCGGGTTTCCTAAGTCTCCTTATGAGATAGATCTTTTTTTTCTTTTTATATATATATATATATATATATAAACCAGGGTGAAGAAAAGGAACCACATGTCAAAATATTCATTTGAGAAGATTCAACACCTTAACGCCCCTCCAAACATATATATATATTTTTAATGTTAGGTGAGAACTGTATTTATAATTTGTCTATCTATTTTGAAATGGTATTTCGTAGACAATACGTCCTGTAAAACGGATTACGGTCGTCTCTATACGTTGTTTAAGGTAAGTTATTCCGTTACACATATTTACTAAGCTTTAATTCGTAAAAGTTAGTGGCATTATCGATGGACTATTTTATGCTAGTTTCCAGAGCGATGGAAACAAGCAAAAACGTAAACGAAAAGAAAACCAGATAACAAAAAACATCCTTGCAATTTTGCAGAGAAGTTGTATTTTGGTTGGGGGGGGACATTTGACGTCATGTAAGAATCAACAATTTTACTAGCCCTTAAACTGACTGCTCATCTCCAGTATTGTTGCAACGTTATGGTAAGTTAGCTAATGCTTAAAGCTGAAAAATTCCATACCAGTCAAAAACTTTCTTTCTTCATCTAACAATGTGTATAGATTGTTAAATTAGAAATCATTAATTTAGATCAGTGTTTCACAATCCTTTTAATCTTGTCGAACTCTTGAAATAATTTTGTCTCCGGTAACTTCTGCATAGAAATAATTAAATATCAGTATTAATATATATCTTTATTATATTTTTATCGTACTTCATGTAGTAAACATAATATATAGACAATGTAAATATGTCCTGTACTCTAGTAAGTTCTTCAATGAAACCCGAATCCGCCATGTACTGGTCTTTTCCACTAACCAATGAAGATGGTTTCACACAGGCTATACAGACATTGCTAAATAATTACCTATCATCATTATAACTTTAAATAATACAAGAGGTTAAAGAATGTATTAAAATAACCATGGATTTTTCACAATGCCGTACGTGTATAAAAATATAAAATGAAACAAAAATTAGCCTATTTATCACTGTCGCCAAACCCTAAGGTCGAGAAACACTAATTTAGATAATTTATGCACGTTCTAACATATCTGGAATTTATATAATGTTATAGTCAATGTATTTGATGTGTTACAGAATTTACCGGTTGCAGGAATGTTGTGAGGAGTTTACAAAAATCAAATTTGCATCTATGTAACCTTGCATAAATGTTTTAGTAACATCATTTTCTTAGCTGCATGCATTTTTTTTAAATCTGAAGAAGTCTTGCCAAATCTGTAAAGATATACTAAAGGACATCAAGAAAATAAATTCTTAATTCAATGACATTCTTTTTACCTTCCAAAATTCAGGTAAGTATAAAGACAGAAATAACTTCAATGTTTGTCTTCCAAAATATCACGGGTGGAGTTAGCAAACTAGATTTTGCACCCTTGTGCTATTCATTTTCTAATAGACTATCTTCTTGTAGTTCTAGTTGGCCAAAGTTATTTTAAATGTAGCTCAAAACATTTACAAGCCGCGGAACTTAAATTTTTCCAAAATAGTCTCGAGCTGGCAAACCTCGTCTAGACACTGACGTTTGTTTAGGCACAAGTGCGAAATGTATAACCCAAGTGATATTCAAACCTTTTGATAAATAATGAATCGTTATCTGTTATTAATTTCAAGTAATGTGGAAAGTCAACATTTTGATTGTCATTAATACTCTTCAAGTTATATGTGCTATTTATTTTAATTGTTGTTGCTATTGATAGACGTCAAACAGTTTGGTTTCTATTATTTTATCCCTTCCCCAGTGTAAACGTGTATATACCTTTTTACTGAAAGTATCTTTTTCCGACACGGACGAATAAACACGTCTATAACATCACTTTCAAAAATCAGCTACACATATTTATACGGTGATGATTCTTTATATTCCGCTCTAAACTTTAAACGAGTCAGGTTGTCAACTCATACGCCTGGTAGGGGTGTTAGCCACTACTAGGGGTGTTAGCCACTACTAGGGGTACTTGAAGCCGCCTCTGTTTCTTAGTTACTATATTAAAAACGAAAATTCGTCAGAAAATAAAGCGTTTTCTGAAAAATATTTGGCTGAGAAGGGGTTAAAACTGTATCAATATTTAAAAAAAAAAACACTTATGTTACGACGCGTAATCTGTAGTCAACTTCTGCCTGTCTCTTTGTTTTACTCTTTATATCTCTTCTATATAACATATGCAAATATGTACAATCCTATTTGCCAATGCGTTAGTCAGGAATATTAGGTTGCGCCAAATTTCCAAGAGGGCAGATTTCTTTCCTTCTTTATTAGAAAATCAAAATTTGAAATTCTGGTTATGTGGAATCGAACGGGAAACTTTGGCAACGTTTTCGGCATTATTATAAGTAATATATCACGTCTGAGTCGCACCCGTAACAAAATTTCATTTTGGCCCAGAACTGTATTCCCTGATGCGTGAAATCAAATCTTCATCTCATCGAATGCTTAATTTTTCAGAAGAATCAAATACCATTTCTATCTGAATATTTCATTTTTTTTATTTACATTATTTATGTATCGTTTAAAATGTACACCATTTTATTCGCTAATTATGTGTTTATTGCTGGAACTGCGTAGTCCTTAATGTTTTCCCTTGATAAAATTCAAAAGAGTCTAGACTGCATTGTGACTGACGAATCATTTTACACTCCAAAATCGCTTTCCCACAATCGTCGCAACCTTCTAACTAATCTCTATATTTCCATGGCAAGTGTTCAGATCAGCTACATTCTTTGGTTCCACCAACCGGAATTTTTTTAGCTGGGGTCCGCCATGCTACCTACACCAGGATGAGTCATTTTCATTCTCTTTGTATTCTAGTAGTCGGTTTCATTCGAACAGCTTTACAAGAACTGCTACTTTGTGAAACAAACTCTCGGAAATATTTTCCTGATGACTTCAAACTTAAGCTCTTCAAGAATTCTAGTGTTACCTTTTACATTTTCTAGATAACCTCATGATCTGCACTTCTTGCCGTCACTTACGCTCATACAATACCACACAGGACCCCTCTACCTTGAATGGTTCTTAGTCCTTGTAATTTTGAAGATTATTATGTAAAAATAAAATGACTTTTTAATGATTAATTTATTTTGAATTAAATTAAAGTTAGGAATTTTTTTTTCCCCAACGAGTGATTAAGATAAAACGTAAATAATATGATGATTTAAAAGTTAAAAAAAAAATAAGCGGATTATGAATTAACAGGAAGCCTTTTTGATTATTTTATTTATACAATCCTCTTTGGGTCACGAAGGAGACGCTTCTGTTTGTTCTACTCAGAGTTGTTCACCAATACAGAAGGTCCTCTGGTTATGTCGGACCCGACGTACGGCCTTTCGTGGTTTCGATGCCTTCTCCCATAACGGCTTTGTCTTCACCGGCTATACGCCATATTGGATTGTGCTACATTCGCTAGTTCTCGCTTGTGTTGTTTTTTTTTCGTTTTTTTTTGGCGGGGTGGGGTGTTGTCCTTCATTATAGCTCCCAAGCGTAGGGCAGACAAGTGTGTTCTTATGTAGGTGAATTCCGACCTACGTAACTCGAGGAACCTCTGTATCAAATTCACGTGAATGGCCTCGTCAAATTCTCTTTGACTGACAGCCATCTCCGCCACTAGGGGAGAGATAGAAAAATAGATAAAGCGGATGACGATCCCGATGCTCCACTGCAAGCGGATGCCGACAGCAATAATTTACACACATACTCTGTTTAGGACAAAAAATTAAATGTTTTCATATTTCCTCAGGTTTTCCCTCATTTGTACATAGTCAAAGAAAAAGGCAAAACATTGAGCAACATTGTTACACGAAGAAATTCCAGTGATGAATTTACGAAAGAAAAAATAATTATAATAAATAAAAACTTTTTAAAAAAGTCGAATTAACGGGAGCTATTTTTAAATGATACATAAAAAAGCACTCTTCAAATTTATATTCATCTACATATATATATATATTCGGTCTATTGCCCTCATCTTCCTCGGGTGTATATCGATCTGGGTAACTTATTACTGAATTCTAAATTGGACCCTTTTTTTAATTAGTTTATGTGAGTATACTGTTCTCGTACTATCGCCCATATCTAAGGATATAGTCTAGTTCTTATTTTTAACACTGTTCAGTTATTGCTCGCCCGTTTTCACTGAGTTTTAAGTACACACTGACCAGCTAGAGGTTGAATTCAAAATCACTATCACTATGAACTATATATATGATAGCCTATAAAATTAATTGGATACTTTTCTTATGAAATTTAATGTCACTCTTAACAGTCTTATTTTAATTTCTTTAGAATATATTTTCCATAAAGCAACGTAAAGGTGAAAAGTAAGTACAAAAATAACAGAGCGCTGAAAGTTTTCCTTAAAAATAACGAGGTAAATAATTTGTTCACTTAAATGTAAATTATTTCACTTTTCTCCTTCCGTAGAACAAATTACCCTCACGGAATCCGTCAATATGTCATTCATCACCTGTCACGTGACGCGAAAGTTTATGACCTGCTTTGTTTTATTTTCTGCTTTGTTTTATTTTCAAATCGCATCTTTTCGGCGCAGAAGATAAGCTAAGATTAGTTCAAAATATTTTAAATAAACATTTCTGATTTTCTTAAAATAAGTTTTGAAAAATGATAACTGATATTTAAAAGAATTTCAAAGTGACATTTCCCATTTTTATAAAATCGAAAAAATGGTCAATTTTGCTGACTCAAAAAAAACAATATATTTAACGAAAATTTCAGACGTGCTAGGAACGATTAAAAATGTACAAAAATACCACCAAAATACTTTGATCTTTACTGTTAATAATAACATAAACATTTAGACAATAATTTTTTTTTTCGTCAAGTTTGGCGTCTTTTTCTTCATGCTTTTTTTTTTTTTTTTTTTTTTTTTTAGCGATCTCGTGGAGGTACCTTCTATATACCTTTGCATTGGCAGAGGAATTAAGAACAGTCTATACCTGGAGATTAAATAAAGATCTCCGTTAAGAATCCCTGTAGATTATGTATATAATGTTATATATATTATGTATATCAATATCCTCTTGATGGATGCCGGAAAGCGCAACCCTTGGAATATTGTGATAATAACAAAGATTAGGACAGTATTCTGTACATAAATAATGTAAACATTAACTTCGTATCCCAGAATTCAGAATTTAATATTTTCTGTGGATCAATTTTCGGGTTAAAGAAATTTATTTTTAGCAGCCTGAGGCAGAAAAGACTTTAAATTATGACAAATAAAATTTATTGCGGTGAGTTGGTCATAAGAATTAAATTAATTAAAGAATTAACAAAATGAGATCGAAATTTAGTCTATCAGGAACTTGTATCCATTGAGAATTTTCAGAATATTTCTTGAAAGAGTGAATAAACTTAGGAAAGCGCTTATTGTCCCTGTAAACAAAAATGAATGGCTGAACTTTGTTGTTCAATGATTGTGTGATTAAGTGTAGCTCTTTAGGCCATATGGGGTTAGAGGAGCACGAAATTCACGTCCAGATAGGCGCACACGATGCTGTCCGAAAACAAATTATTCTATGTGTCGCGTTCTTTCAGAGCATTGATGATCATTGCTCCCTACAATTTCCTATGCCTTCTGGTCCCTGTAAGTTCGTTTTTGTTTTTTTGTTTTTTTTTGCTAAAGCACTCACCCCGGTTTCGTAGGGTAAGTGGTTCCCTTAGATCTCATATGCACTATGACAGTTAATTTTTCCAAGTGGTGTATATATATATATATATATATATATATATATATATATACCGAAGAAATATCTATAGATCCCTATATGTATACAGCAAAAGAATACGACCGAAAGCAAACTACATAAAACAGAAACAAATATTAATTATTTGTCTGTGGAAAAGGTGTGCCTTTCTTCAACAGCGGAGTCCAAGAGTCATCTTTTCTGAGACAAAAAAATAGTACTTACATAACCAGTTGTAGAGGGCTTTTCGTTACAGCTGATGGAGCTACGGATTCCTGGAGAAAAATAGAAAAATAGTTTCTTTTCGAAAGCATGTTTTTTTTGTTTGTTTTTGTTTTTTTGTTTTTTACTAAGAACTCCATTCAGCTGCTGTCGCTACTAATAAGGTCCAAGTTACTACTACTCCATATTTTCTATATAGCCGTGTTGGGGTTTTAATTCTATTGCATGATCTTATTTAAAATTGATCACTACGGAAACGAATTGCCGATTAGAATTGCAATCGACTTGAATCCATTTGCAGTAAAGAATGATAAATGTATAAAATCGACAATATTTATGGTCAATGATTGATCAAAGCAATACGCTTCTGTATTCTTGTATTTTCTTTTTGAATATTTTAGGCATTTTTATGCTAAAATTTGATATTAGCAATGGCGTTTTTTACGGTGTTCTTTCTCATGACTTTCTCATTTTCCTAGAATATTTTTTGTAATATTTTTATGCAAATGCGTCTAGAAAAATAGACTGACTACTTTGTTATTAATCATCTTTGCGAGTGGAAGTTCTGTTCATGTTCTTTTTTTTTTCCTTTTGAAACGTATGGACGTTTTAATTATGAGTGTTAAAAATTTCAGGAATTTATTAAAAAATGAAAAATGAACAACAGCTTTATAAAATATTAAAAAATTTCATGTAAAAGTTTTACAATTTTTTTTAATTCTTTTTTTTCTCCCATAAAGTGTTGCTTGAAAAAACATATGCATACGTAATAAACAAGAAAAGTCATGTTTTGTGAACAATACAAAATAAAATATGTAGAACAAAGGGGAAACGTTTATAAATCAAACATTTCTTTTCTTTTTTTTATTAAAGTTTCATCAGAGAAACATAATTAATGTTATTTTTAATTTGTGTTATTTGATTAACCCTGGCCGACAAACACCGGATATTGACGGTCTGGCGGTTAAATATTTTTTGCCCCACCCGACAAAATGTCATATATATATATATATATATATATATATATATATACACACACACAAGTATAGGATTGGTGTATACGGAATAAATTACAATAACCAAAAACTAGTATTCTTAAGAGTGATACAGTGTAGAGCAAATATAGTGATTTTTATAACATATTTGTTTTAATTTTCGAATAAATTATATATATATATATATATAAACTGTAAATAAAATAAGTTACTTGAGAATATATCCATTTATTTGTATGTATACGCAATATTAAGCGTCTTGAAAAACCAAAAAAATTCATTTTTCTTCGTTTATTTTCGCGCGGACATTGTTTTAAACACTTGACTTGGCCCGTAATTGTTTCTGTAAAATAATTTTATTTGCTATGTGTGTTAGTTAAAAGATAATATTTTATAAGTATAGCTGTTAGAAAGGAGAAACCTTACAGCATAATTATTTGTTATATAATTCAAACGCTGCGAAATTTTATATTCTAACGTGAATTATAAGTCCACTAAATTAAGTTTATTTGAAATACCATTTAATATTTAATAAAAAAAATTAAATTTTATTTTGTTTGAAGTTTGAACTCATAAAATGTTTTAATAATGTTTGCTGTGGTTTAAAAGTATAAAATGTTTTATGAAATATTAATTTGTATTGATTTCCACAATCTTTTGTGATACACTTGTAATAAATCACTACAGGTGAAATTTTCGATTCGATCAATTTCCCAAATGTAAATGAATGAATGTTTTTATTTCCTTCTGGGAATGCGTCTTCTTAATCTTAAATTATTCACTCTCCCCATCACCCCAGCATTTTGTATTTTTTTCTTTTTTTTGCAATTTGAATATGAAATATGTGTGTGAGGGTGCGTGAGTGCTTTTCTCTCTCACACTCTTTCTCATATAAAAAAAGATATCTAATTTCCACAGTTTAAACTATTTCTTTGGTATTCAGTAACGATTTCTATTAATTAACTACTCTGGACACTGAATCTACAAGGTTTCTTCTCGTGATGTTTACGTCTGTCATTATAGGGGGGTTTGGGTTACGCATATATGAGACAGAAGGCCATACTCTGTTCGCGAAGTTTCTGATTATTTTATTTTTTATTTTTTTGTTTATTTTTATTTATTGGCATATATAAATTTTCTTTCAATACTAAATCAATGTGACCTTTTAGATTCTCCCATATTCAATATCCTACTGTCATCACCTTAACTCTGGTAAATGCCGCTTCCAGGTGCTATGACTTGCCAAAAGCAACTGTTGTTTTGGTTGTTACGGTTTTGAATTCATCGTCGTCCTTCTCTTAAACCGGTTTCCAACCACATCTGACAGCCAAAGCTGTCCTTCTATTTAACCTGTTGCTAGGGGACAAGTGATGGATTAATACCTTTTTTCCAAGGGTATTTGCGCACAAGTAAATGTGCTAAGTTTAAACGGTGATAAATAGTTATTTTATAAATGATATTAATGTTTTAATAAAATATAATTGACGAAAATGAAGTCGATAAGGAAAAAAAATCTCAACAAATCAAGCAAAAAAAAAATATATAATAATAGACATAGGTAGCTTCGTGATCGCAATTTTTTTTTCTTGTGAAAATACCATTTAAATAAAGTAAATATAATCGTAAATCGTTGTAAAGCCTAAAAAGAGCACGAAACTAAATCTCTTGTATATAAAATTGCCGTTTATTCACCCCCCCCCACCCGGATTTTCTCATTTAATATCGCCAAAACTGATACTGCCAGTAAACCGCCTGCATAAGGATAGAAAAAGAATTCAGTAAATATGCAAAAACAGGACGAGGTTTAACACAAGCATTTATCTCCTCACCGTACTTCAGTTCGATTCAGAAGTTCTAACCAGATTCATTAGTGGCGGTCACAATCTTAACATAAGATATACAGATGACAGTGCTGATAGCAAACACGGAATGGAAACTATAAGAATTCGTACATGGTGTATTGAAGGAAGGCAAGAAGAAAGCAATAAAGATCGATTGCAAGAAGCTAGAATGCATGGTTGTCAGCAAAAGGAACAGCCCTACATGCATATTACAAATTGGAGATAAAAATTGTCAAAAAAATAATTTTTTAAATCTTTGAAACAGAGGAAGGAAAGTGCGACACTGAAATCCGAAGACGCATTATCATAGCAAAAGGTGACTTCCCAAATATTAAATTATTAAGAAACAAGAAAATTTCGTAAGAAACAAAGAAAATCGTACTGAACTATTATGTACTATTATCAGCCCTCTTATATTACTGTGAAAGATAGATAAATAAGACTTGAAGCAACATAAATGTGGTTCTACAGAAGGATGCTGAGAATACGATGAATCGAATATGTGATTAACGACAAAGTTTTAGAGAAAATGGAAACGTTATTTACATAGTTTGGGCTGTCGTTTTCACCTTTTATTCTTACATTTACGACGTTCCGGCCGTTGTCCGCTCCGGCCTTCTTCAGGGGGCTGATCCAGTGGACAAAAGCGTTGGTTGGATCCAGTGACTTGACCCAAAAAGTTGTAAGTTCAATACCTGGTTACTGCAGTTGTGAACACAGCTTGGAGAATTGGGTTGCTAAAGGGAAATAAACGCAACTGAAATCTCCGGATGAGGCATGGCTCATGGAACTAGAATCTACCGTTGGACGAAATAAATTTTGAAATTTCAATCAACTGAAGAAGACCAGAGCGTACAAAGACCGAAACGTCATGTATATGACAATAAAGATGAGGACAACAATCCGAACAACGTAAATAATTACAATACCTAACCTTACAAATAGACAGATATTAAAATGGAAACGGACAGTTGCACTTAACACCAGGGAAATATTCTTAATATTTCAAGGTCACGTAATGAGTAAAAAGTGGCTTGGAAAACTTTTTGCTCAAAGAACTGATTGAAGGAAAGTGCGACAGGCAAAAAATGATAACCTACCTAGCGAACTTTAGTAAATGGATGGCGGAACACGATTCAGAGGAAATAACCAAAGCTATTAAGAACAACAAAGACGGGGAGACGTGTATGGTTTTGTGGGTATTCTTTAAACGTAGACACTTCTCGCGAGGATTTGAAGGTTCTGTGGGTTTCGCCTCTAGGAGTGCTTAGATATCTACCCCTCATACTGTTACTTTACGAGTTTCACAGCTGAGTCGATCACCTGTTGACAAGTTGAGAGCTATCACTGACAAACCTTGTGCGAATCTGCACTAGGCGATTACAAGGCCATCTTTATACGTCCATAGTTCCTTTGATGCTCTGGCGAAAGGGTAAGTAAAATGTTTACTTTGGTATCTCTTAAAGTGAGTGCAGTATATGCTGAGGACATTTCAGATAAACTTCTCAGATCAAATGTTCATTACTGGAATTCGAATTAGGCTAACTGATATTTCCTGGCGTAAATCCCATTCTATTTTTAAATCATTCCACTTCAAGTGAAGCAATAAGTGCCACTTTGACGCAAAGGGTTACTGAGAGTGAAAGAATCAGAGGGGCATATAAATGAATATAATTCTTTTTAAGGCTGTACACAGGAAAATAGGAAGAGTTCCATAAGCGAGAAATGTGAAAGAGGAAACTGTTAGCATAGAACTTACGGTTACATCTAGTAATTTGACCTGTAAAATGATGAAACCTACCTGTCAACCGAAAACTGTGCTTAAATTGGTAAACTCCAGGTACCAAAGAAGAAAGGTCATCAGAACAATTACCATGAAATGTACATCATAGCACAGGGAAGCCAGGTTACAGAAGTAGGAAAGTGACTAGAGTAATAGAAAATAAGCCATATCTGCCCCATTTAAACCCAAATATTTAGACAAGTATGTTCTATTTACTATCCTTCGCTATTGCGAAAGACGTACATTCCAGAAGTTTTCACGAGAAATGCAAAACTAAAAATGAATTGCGATAAATTTATGTTGGAAATAATTTTGAGCGTTCACGGGACGCTTCAAATATATTTGCCTAATTAGGTTTATACATTTTTTTTTCTATCATACAGTTCATTTTAGCCCGTATCCCTGCCCTATACTAACGTATATTTTTGCTTTACACCGGGCATTAACAAAACCATAACCTGAAAACTGAAGTTTATACTCTTAAGTAGTGTCGTCAGGTCGAGACTCTCGTGTGGATGTTATTCCTGGCTCCAAAGCCTTTCACGAATATCTAAACTGTCAGATGTATCCAACCGCTTTCTTAGATCAATGGTTAAAATTCCTTGTGTGAAGGTTGTGGGTCTTGGCGAAAATCATCCTTCTTTGAAGCTGATGGACTGGCAATACAAAATCACAAAGAACTCATACGAAATAGCAGAAAGCACATCACTTGAGGAATTTCCACACCATAAACATTTAAAATGGGCGTGTAACTCTAAGAGAAAATGACATAATAAAGTTGTTGACATTCCAAACTAATTAATATAAAAGGTTAGAAAAGAAACTCACCTCGATACTGAAAAGAGTGATAATAAGTACTGGACTTGAGAAACCTATTTACTTGAAAAAAATTTTTTAAGAGAACGATAATAAATTTCAACTGACAGTAACAATGGCTACTCGCTCAATGATTGTCGAATATTTCTTCATAAGGAAACTGCTAATATTACCATTACGACAATATAATTAAATTTTCAAGCAGCCATTCCAGCTCTGTCTATCACCGCAAACATATCGGGGACCTGGAATTCTCATATGAATTAATGATCTGTTTTTACTCCATTGCTGCTTACAAAACGTTTCATCACAATCCTATTTCGGATAACGCAGAAGAGCATGTTACGTTGAGAGTTTTTAAACTGCTAAAATACGCAATATTGATTTGATTGGTGTGGTGATACTCTTATCAATGAACGCAGATTAAATTTCTCCCTTCTCAATTGCGATCATTTTCGCACTAATATCATTAAGAAAGCCGTGAATCCAATTACCCTAAGCTATTGGTTAAATAACGACGAAGACTCGGCTCTTGAGCAGTGGGTGGAAACAATTCTATGAAATAAAAACATTGAATTCACAACCGTGGAGAAAACATGACATTATCTTTCCTAACAATGGTAATTCGCAGATAATAAAGGATTCCGTGTAAAGGCATGATCACTTACACCTCGAAGGGACATAACGTTTTGCAAAATTCACATCGTTTAGTTCGTGACACAAAAATATAAATATATTCTAATTTGTTAATTTATTCGAACTCTTTCACGCATATAGAAATCATTGACATTATCTTTTTTTAAATTTTGCACGTCTTGTTAGACATTATACCTTGAGTAAACAAACATTTCCAGAGATGTGCATTTAAACATACTGCAGAATCCAGATATTCAATCGATTCTATGAATTTTGCAATTTCTATCTATGCTATTAACTCCCGTGTTTCTTAGTGCTTTTTTTCGTTTTTTTGTCTCAGTCGGTTCTTGCCCTAATCTTTTTCCTGCTTAACCATTTTCTTTGTTACTATATTTCGTTTTACTGTCTTCCATGCCCTCTCTCTGTACCTCTCTATCTTTGTCTCTCTCTGTGCCCACTCTCTGTGCCTCTCTCTCTCTTTGTCTTTCTCTGTGCCTTTCTTTCTTTCTACCTCTCTCCGTGCCTTTCTTTCTTTCTACCTCTCTCCGTGCCTTTCTTTCTTTCTACCTCTCTCCGTGCCTTTCTTTCTTTCTACCTCTCTCCGTGCCTTTCTTTCTTTCTACCTCTCTCCGTGCCTTTCTTTCTTTCTACCTCTCTCCGTGCCTTTCTTTCTTTCTACCTCTCTCCGTGCCTTTCTTTCTTTCTACCTCTCTCCGTGCCTTTCTTTCTTTCTTTTCACCTTCTCTCACATTCTGACATAATACCAATGGTGTCTGCATCAGCACACGCGTTTTAGCTTAAGTGCCTGGTTGATTTCTCGCGAGATTGATCGACCTAGATTTCCTCGATCCTGTCTACGATTCGCTTCACCTCCCAAAAGCTGCTCCATCAAACATCGCCTCCCTTCGCCAAATCCCCTTGATGTTCGCTCTCTCAATCACCACTGCTTTCGACATTGCTGCACCAACCAATCACTCACATGACACAGTGAAAGACAAGAGGCGTGACATGTCGGCAAGGGGCATCGGCCACCTGCGCTTTATTCGCCTCAAACTGAACTGTCATCGAGGAGGGTGGAGACCGAGACGACGACATTCGCATCGCAGAGAAATGCCATACGTTTGACGAGACTTTAAATGACATATTGGATCTGTCTTTAGTTATTTCTCCTGCTTGCTCCGCTGTTAGCGATTTTTAAAAATTTTTTCTTTGTCTTTCACTTTTCATCGGCCATGTTTTTTTTCTTTATGTTCTTACTTTTATTATTATTATTACTAATTCAGTCATTGATTTACTTTAAGATTTAAATATTCGTTTTCTTTTGCGCGTACATTTAATAATATTGCTTCTCTTACGCGATAATTTAACAAAAAATATTTTACACGCATTATATCATCTCTTTCTCTTCGTTTATTCTACATTTGTATTGAGCCTGATTGCTTTATTGATGTCATTTTCGCAGATCATCTGATCATATAAAGAAGCTCTTCATTGTCAGAAGAATTCAAGTAATGTTTCCGATAGTATTTAACCCGAGTATTAGGTCTTAATACTAGAATATTTCTCTTTTGGGGGTGCAACCTTCAACTGGCCTTTTAAGGTGCACTCAATAGCTTGATGGATGAAGGGAAACTTCTTTTTTTACCTGAACCGTATGTGAAAGTGATCAAAACGATCTCTTTTTAACCTTTAAACGACAAGAAAGCATCGGGATTGTTGCTATGGTAACGAAGCTAAATTGTGCAGAATACGGCCGCTTGGCTCAGATTGACCTTGAATTCTGTCACGCATACACTCTGTTATAACGTTATCACTGACTTTCGTTGATTGTGGGAGTGCTTGGAAGAAAAGTAATTAGAGGGTAGTTATCTCGCCACGTCACAGAGATTCCATTAGCGACCATGTCTTTTGCAGCAATTCTGGGTCAAGAACATTATTTCGCTATAAATGTTGCAAATTTTAAACACAATATTAGTACGAATACGCAAACGTGTGACAGTTATATAATTTTGAAATTTCATAAACGAATGAGATTTTACTTATTTTTTTATAAAAACTGATAAGTGTTAACTATATAAATCTAAAATGTTTTATAAAATTCTAGCAACGGATTGAATTTGTGTTGATGTCAGTTTCCAGTACTATTTTTGATTGTCATTTGATGTTACGAACGACATACCCAAGTCATATTGTGCACTCCTCTCTATATTTCTGAGATGAGGTGTTGTAACTAATTTCATTATTTACATTGATCTGAGCGTTGGTTGAAGTAATCCAGTGACTTGACCCAAAGAGCTGTAAGTTCAATACCTGACCACAGCAGAGTTTAACAAAACCTTGGAAGGTTCAATTACTAAAGGGAAATAACTGAACTTAAATATGTATTTTCAGACACTACCCACTGATCGGTGATTTCTTTCTCAACTTGACATCCATATTGCCTCATTTTGATCATGCCGATGTGATCTCCATCTTCGGGCTTTCTCCTTCTATAATTTGGGCAGGAGTAATTCCATTGTTCAAATTTAATTTAAATAAAAGGGGAAAACAGGTGTTATGGGGACTAACCTTCATGGACAAAATAGACTCGTCTTATGACTATATTATGCCTCACAAGAGGACTGCAGACAGCAGACGGGTTGACTACTGTACTTGGCTGTCAGAAGGACGTGCAACACTTCTGTATTCGTTGTTTTTGTTAATAATACGTTTTCACTGAATTGCTGAGTTCGAGTTTTCTTTCGGACCTCTTCCGGGTCCACAACAGAGGGCTTGTAATTACGGGGCCTCCTTTTGATCAAGATAAGACATACATATCCAAATACCCTGGTAAATGTTGTTTTGGGATATATATGGTTATGAAGGCCTGTCTTCAAATTCCTGCGAGAAGTTAGATAACAGACAGAGGCTACAACTATATCTATATATAGATAAGGAACCGATCATTTTCCCGCATCTTTACCGACTGACCGTATATATGAGTTCCACTCGATGTCTTGGATGAAAGTAGAATCTCAAAAGACTTTCAAGGGAAGGAGCCTCTTTGGGGGAACACCTGTTTATTGCGATAGTTGAACATCCAAAGTCTAATCGGTGATGGAATGTGACTTGTCTATTTTTTCATTTGATTATTACCAGTCAGTTATTTCTGTCGAGGCTTGGTCAGAGAGATCAGACGCTACGATCTTGTCATCTGCATTTTTGGAGGTGCAGCTATATACCGTTGTATCATCTTCATAGAAATTTACGAAAGAATGTTCTTAGACAGATCGTAAGGAAACTCATTGAGAATAAACCCATTCACCATGAGGCAAAACCTCGGTGTCCGCTCGGTGATGATGAAACGGTGCTAACTTGTTTTCGAGATAATGAAGATTAGAAACCATTACTTTCCCATTGATCTGTGAGAGATATGTTCGACGAGAGATAAGTTGCCAGGCACTGGTTATCTAGATTGTTGTAGGTGCATACATAAACTGCATATTACTAATGGTCTGAAAATGTTCTTATACAGAAACCGAACAAAGAGCCTTTTGTGATGTAAACGTATACTCGTTGTCACTTTCGTAATACTCGTTGTAGTAGAGAATTTGTAATCGCTGTTGAGCAATACTGGTGTCAGACGCCGTCGAATAACACTCGCACTCATAGTACTTGCTCGTGAATTCTCGCTCGAATAGTAACCACCGAAGTGTAATCAGTATAATGATCATTATTGAGAATAGTATAGTAACTAGTATAGTGAATAGTAGAAATAGAGGATAATGTAGCTTGAGTGATCTGTATAGTAATAAGGATAGAATAGAAATGGTGATCAGACGCCAACGCTAATTCCCATACATATATATATATTTTTTTCTTTACCATCACTTGATCTACTTATTAGAAGTTAAATCACTTGTGTTTGCTCATTAGTGATCAAACCCAAGTGTCGACAGTAACACTTTATTGCTATATAACAGTCTTTGGGTACGCCTGCATTGATTAAATGGGCTTTAGAGGACCGGCCATTAAAATGGCCTTCATGTTCTTACCTGAAAGGAAGGACTTGATAATTGAGAAGAAATCTCCAGAGGTGTCATGACTGGAAAGTTGTGTAGCAACCTCCTATGTTACACCTTTTCAAAAACCTTCCAAATGTATAAAGTGATGGCTCTCGTGGTAAATTTATCGTCAATTTCTTCATTGATTCTATAATAAATGCCATTTAAGACATCATTGAGGTGACCGTCATTTGTCTCATTGATGACTCAAAAAGAATGCTGATGAAACTAAAGAGAGCTGATGGGAGCAGATATTGAGACACGGACAAGCGCCTTCCAATAAATAGCTAACACATTCCATCAACTTGGGATTTTTGTTTTGCCAAGATTGGTGATAAATCTGGACTAAAACCCTCTTAAAAAAACCTGAGGAACTTTATCCGAATCAATGTGTACTTTGGGCGAGGGGGGTTCAATACTGGACGTCCCTTATCATCTAACTTGGCGATGGAGGCAAATTTAATTGTAAATAGCTTAACTTTTTTTCTTACAAGGATGAGATAACTTAGAGATATTTATAATAAAAATTACTGTTTATAATCTTGTTTTTAATTTTTAAGAATTAGAGAAAAGCAAGTTGTTTGAATTAAGGTTTGATTTGACCTTCTAGCATAGCTGCTCTGTGCCTTTTCTAGGATTTTCTGGCAGTTCTAAATTCTGTAAGGATTTTGCTAGACCGTTCCATCATAGATGATAGTGGTGGTTGCGGTGAGCTAAAACCTCAGCACATTCCGGTTGAACCAAGGCTGCTATTCGGCTTTTTGTTAATTATTTTTCATATATATATATATATATATATATATATATATGTGTGTGAAAGAGAGAGAGATAAAAAGAGAATTATCTTAGCCGACGTGTTTCGTCCTCTAATATTTTGCAATTATTAAAAGTGCTTTTCGTTTTACATGATTTTTAAATTTAATGCTCATAAATATTAATAAGGCTAACAGAAAAGCTGCTAATGACGTAATTCATGTTTAATAAACGAATGTGAGTAAATGTTGATAGTTTTTAACACAATATTTAAACTGGTGAGTAGTACGTTCATGAGTAAGGTGAGCCTGGTCAGGATCAGTTACAGCTAGTGGCAATGCTGGTGCCAATTATTTTAGGAAGAAAACCTCAAAAGCAAAGGTTTGAAGCAAAATCCTTTGAGATGAAACCATCATTGCAGGGAAGCGCGCCGTTCTCGCTGAATAAAAGACTACTAAGAAAGAACTTTCCGACTCTTAGAATTGCAATGTGCAACAGACTGCTCGACGCTGCGCCAGTGAGCACTGAATCAATGAAGACATCCAGACTTCTGCCATCCCTGAGAACATCAGGGGAATGTACGATGGTACCAAAAAGGTACTTGGACCAGTCCAGACAAAGTCAGCTCACCTCAACTCTTGTCAGTGAATACTTATTCATTGACTAGAGACGACAGTGAGAAATAGGTGGAACATTATTCTGACCTCTAACTGAAACAGAACACTGTGTCTGCGTCAGCCCTCGATGATATCAAATGCTTGCCAACCGCGGATGAACTGGATACTGAACCAATGTTGGGTGAGCACAACAAGACCATTGAGTCTGGCTACGGGAATTTTATGAAATACCTCCCGACTTTATCAAGCAATGCAAGACAACCCTACTGCTCCCATTGCGTGAAGTCCTCTACCAATGCTGGCAAGTGGGTGCTTTACCACGGCACATGAAGGACGCCACGATCATAGCTCTACAAAGGCAAGGTCGAAAGAAGCGACTGCATCAACTAAAGAGGAATCTCTCTTCTCAGCATTGTTGGCAAAACATACGCACGAATCGGTCTCGTTCGATTACAGAAACTTGCAGTACGGCTTCCGCGCCAACAGATCGACAGTAGAAATGATATTCTCTCTTCGCTCCTGTACATCGCATTTATCGATCTCACGAAGGCTTTCGACTTGGTTAACTGAGGGGGTCTATTCAAGATCCTGCCTAACATAGGATACCCACCAAAACTGCAGAGCCTCATTTGATCTTTCCAAATCAAAATGAAGATGACAGTACAGTATGACGGAAGCACATCGGGTCCATTTAACATACACAGCCGTGTGAAAGAAGATTTCGTCCTTGTCCCAGCACTCTTTGGTATCTTCTTCGCCTCGCTTTTGAAGCATGCCTTAGAAACAAGAGAGGGGTCTACCATCACACCAGATCGAACGGCAGGCTGTTTAATCTTGCACGCCTCAATTCCAAAAGAAAAGTACAAGAGGATCTGATTAGAGACCTGCTCTTTGCGGATGATGACGCAGTCGCAACCTACGCAAAAGATGAGATTCAAACTCTGATAAATCCCTTCCCTGAGGCCTGCAGGTACCTCGGGCTATCAGCCTGGAAAAGACAAATGTCCTAGAATATGAGGGAGACGTGTCACCAATTATCACCATTGACAACTACAAGCTGGATGTTATGAACCAGTTTACGTACCTCGGGCCTACGATCAGCAGCGACCTCACCCTGGACACATAAATAGACAAGAGGATTGGGAAAGCAGCAACCATATTCGTACGCCTGATCAGGCGACTATGGGAAAACGCCAAACTCGGAAGAGAGATATAGACGACTTATATCAAACAGGAGAAGAAACTGAGCACTTTTCACTTGAGGTGTATCCGTCGCACCCTGAGCATATCGTGGAAAGACAAAGTATCCAACACTGAATTGCTGTCGCACGTCGGCTTAACAACGATGTTTCCCTGATTCTATAGCATCCTAAAAGGTAATGAAGAAGACTCTATGTGAGGGCCACGTATCACGATAGAATATTCGTTCTGCTGAACTTGACAAGAAGCTCTGAATGAAGATAGTTGATGCGTACAAACAAGGCGATGAATATGCAACACTTTCCCAGCGTTGAAATATTCCTATATCGATAATTCATGGCATTATCAAGAAGTACAAATGAGCCTCATTGTGCTGAAAAAAAATTCAGGACTAGTAGAAAAACCATTAATTTCTGAAAGAATGGGTAGGTGAATTTTTAGTGGTTCTCGAAAAATCCTTACTTAACGTCAAAAGACATTGTCGATGATGTAAAGACACCAAGGTTGAATGTATCGATGAAGACGATCATTAGATGCTTTCATAGAGCAGAACCTCGAGCTTGTCGCCCAAGGAAAACTCCCTTGATAAAGGCTAGACACCTAAAATGCAGATTAGCTTAGGTTAGAACCCATTTACGACATGAGTAAATATCGGAACATTGTTTTATGGTCAGATAAAACCGAAGTAGAATTTTGGTCACACACTCCTGCTATCTATGGAAGAAAGCAAATGAAACTCAGAAATCAAAAAAATACCCTCCCTACAATTAAACACGGTGGCGGGAGCATTGTTTTGGAGATGTGGAAAGCACCGGGTATCATGGATAAAGAGTATTTAGCGATTTTAAAACATAATGTAAAACAATGTGCATAAAAACTGTCTTTGAGGCGTCATTGGACGTTCCACCATGACAATGGCCTGAAAGGAATTGCCACAAAATAATTAGATGAAGACAAAATTAAATTAATGGTGTACCCTGCACAAAGTCCTGACTTACAACACATTGAAAGTTTTTGGGTACATTTGAAAAAAAAGATATCAGAAACAAGATCTGAAGAATTTGGAAGAATTAGAAGCTCTTGTCATGAAGAATGGAACAAAATACTTATCAGTATGTGTAGTGATCTTATAAAGAACTATAAAAATGATTAACGGCAATAATCAAGAATAAAGTTTTCTACAATTGATTATTGTGGAAAGAGGGCCAACAATTTAGTCCTATGTTAAATTTCATATTTTATTTTTTTATTTTTTTTTTTTTGTTTGACAAAACTTTTGTCGTGGGCATCACTACACATTCTTTCAGATGTATTATTTCATCATTTATAAAATAAATGCACATCAGGTTTCCATAAAAATTTGAGATATCACGAGCATTATTTGTAATTAAGAAAGTGGAGGTGAATAATTCTGTCCACAACTTTATATAGTGCTGACCTCTCTTCTGATCTAGCACTAAGTCCCCAGTAGGGGGAGACTGGCTGGTCACATTCATTGCCTCGAAGACCAAACTAGTTTCAATCCTTCACTGTCTCAGACCCCAAACTACGCTAGTTAAGGAAGCATTTTACCTTGAGAGAATATTGGGCATCAAACTCACACCCAACCTGAAGTAGAACTCTTATATACGATATATCATTAAAGATGCTGATAAAATAATCTGCTCAATGTAACGTTCCAGTAAGTACCTAACTGCTCATGCTATCATCTACCATCTACAAAGGCCATATCAGGCCTAAAATTGAGTACTGTTGTCATATTTGGGCGGGGGTTGCCCAGTTTTCACTTTCCCGTCTGACAGAATTCTAAAGAGTCTTTGTTGAAGAATTATTTCCACCTCCAACCTCTCTCTCACAGGCAGGATACGGCGAGCGGGTCACTGCTCTATTGCTACTTCCATAGAAAGTGCTCGGCCGAACTACATTCCTTGGTTCCGCCATGTCTACCTGTCACGGTTTGGACCCACCATTCCACTTACATTGTAACAAAATACCCACATTCCTCACACCCCGCTGCCGTATTCGATCGGCAATAAGTTCTGATAGAACATTTTCTTCCCGTTATCGATCTGATCGAACATATTCCTCCCAAGAGAATGTTTCCCCAATCACTGCAATCTTAAACTGTTCAAGTCTAGATTTAACACATTTCTTCCCATCCTATCCATGTAAACTACCCACTAATGGAACCCTCTAGAGGGGCCCCTTGGCCTTGTACCGGGTGAACCTTACTTTACAAAATAAATTAGTAAACTTACAGCTTATTGAAAAAATACAGTGATATATATTTTTGATGACACTCGATAGAAACGTCTTTTTAAAAGTGTCAAGCCAACCAACTGAAACATCTTTAGCGGTATGAACTTTGATGCGGTCACAAAGAGGAAGATGTAAGATCAAAAACCGAAGATAACTACTTCGAAAGGGTTATTTAGCGCGAAGATGTCGTTGTATGTATACGAAATCCAGCGTATGAGATTGTTAATGGTAGATGCACGTCAAAAAATTCACAAGCAATATCTTGAGTCGGTATGTACACTTTTTCTCTTTTTTTTTTTTTCCATTCGAAGTTTGAGTAATTACGAAGTGTCTAGATTATTTTCAAGAGCAACATAGATAAAAAGAGGTTTAATGATAGATCCAGATTAAGATATCTAGTGAAATATTGGAGGTACATATAAAGTGAATGGAATAGATGTAAAGAGACTGATAAATCGAACTGTACAGCTCGTTAGACATCAGCGCTGTGAAGTGGAGGGAAGGTTATCGGGTACAAAGTAAGCACAGCACATGCGCGAAATCCATCTTATTGATGGATACGGATCGCCATAAACATAAACAGTTTGAATTTAATCCTTACAACAATTTCTACTTAATTTATTTATTTTTTATATTTTTAAAATGGCTTTGTCTCTTTTCTCGCAAATGATTTTAGAATACAGGCATCCCTCGATTAATGTGCTAAAACTTTTATATACCAAAATTCGATTAGTGCTTACATAATATTCGTTTAGTGCGGTAAAACATTCTGCAGTTTAACCATACTAATTGAAAACTATCAGTTTTTATAGTTACCGATGTACAAATTAACAGCACCAATCGAGAGATTCCGCTAATCATATTTACCATAGCTGGGGAGAAAAAGATATTTTAACGACTACTGCCAGCTGAGTAGCTGTCTCCTACGTCAATGTTGCCAGCTGAGTAGCTGGCTCATACGTCTGTGTTGCCACAGTAGCTCATCTTTATAACCACGTTATTAATGCTGTCTTAGTAAGTACACTATTTTCAGTAACAACCTGCTACGCGAGATTTCAGGAAATTTAAACATGGAAACCATGAAATACTCTGGCAGATTTCTATAATCTCCGCAAATACTCCCATCGATATATGCCGACTGGAAACCAGATATGTGCTCCAGAGACATATTTTCTAGTGGCTTAAATCGTTGGTTGAAAGATATATCTTGTTCCATGGCAGATGCCGGGTTAGTGCCTAAGGCTGTATTGCTGCAAAGTTTAGTGGATGAAGCGAACGAAAAATGCAAAGATAGATAAGGCTGATGACGATTAATCGATATGAAATATCTTAAAATTGGAATGAGAACAATTTTCAACTTTGATTCTGGTTCGGAATTCGAAGCAGGTTACTGAGGACCATAATACACATGGCGATGTACGAATTGTAGAACGACTGAAACTATTGAGGATAGCAGCTGTATTTTTAACTATATTCTATTTTGTTTTTACCTTATCAAATTCCTTGATTTATAGCAACGCATCGTGTATATAGTGGATTGGAAGAAAAAGTACGTCACGTTTTTTCAATAGGTGGCGTTTGAGTATGTGATTTCGTTTTACATGTGTGAAATGTTACCTATTCTGAAAGCGGGAACTCGTGGCGGTGTTTTGTCAAGCTTGTCTCGCTAGAACAATTCGGACTGAGTAGTGAGTTCGATCCTCAGTGAGTGCTCCATACTTTCGGCCTTGTGCCACATCTAAGCTACACTTGGAAAATCACAATACATATTCTGTACAGTTCATGTGCAACTTTGAAAATAAAAATGGCGGTAAAAATGTTTTCGGTTTTCCTTTTTATTACCAGATATTTAAAAAAAACGGTACGCAAAAAGCAAATTTATATGTACTGTTTATAGAGACGGTGTCATAACTTCTAGTACTGTTCTTAAGTCGTTTGCTCGGTTCAGAATTAGAAATTTAGGTCTGGAAGACAGAATGCTCTGACCGCCCTTCAGTCCTTAATGATATCAAAATCAAAATGCAATTTATAAGTAACCGAGGTCACACGACACTGAATATTGCAGAAATATTTCATATATCTCACGTGGCCATTGTAAAGAAATTGAAAAAGACTTTGATGCAGGAATCGATACGATGTTATTTTATTTTATTTTTTGCTTCTCGAAAGTTAAAGGAAAATTATTTTTTTGAACTCATTCCTATCTGCGACGCATTTTTAAAAGAATATTTACACCCGATGCAAAACGGATTGTTTACAACAAGACTGAGTGAAACGGTCCTAGGGAAAATATAAGCCAATGTTAACTACTCCAAAAGCCACTCTTTATCTAAAAAATGTCATGCTGTATATCAGGTGGGATTGGAAAGAAATCTTGTATTCGAGTGCCTTCGTCAAAATAAAAAAAAAAGACGCTGAACTAATTAATGGCAGTACCTTTCTGAGAATTTGTACAAGATCATCGCCTCTTGAAATCGTGTCCGCACAAACAATTATATGCACAAAAGCTGAGTACCATATACCATGTATTCACTTGTGAAAGCAGAATGGTATAGAGAATTTTTTATTAATTACTTCAAAGCTCCCAAGGAAATTAAATTTGGGCCTGAAGTAAACCAATATGGAGTTGTTGTGCCGTTAAAAAACATCAATCAGTTATCCTTAAAAAAAATTAAAATTTCACAGGTTTTGATTTCAATATTTTTTTAATAACCCTTGAATCTGGTTTTCATTAGAAAAAATTCTCCCCGTCATATCGTTTTGCAGCGAGTAAAAATGTAATTTGTTGATGCTAGATTTGGTGAATATAGCGTGTAGAATAGAACAGACCAACCCAAATCAATCTTTTTTTTTTTTTTTTGTGCGTGTATGTTATTCTTGCTGTATGAAGACTTGCCTCGCCTTGCAGGACAAGATTTTTTTTGCTACTGATGAGGGCAGGGTTTTTTATTTTATTTTTTTTTTTTTTTTTTTTTTTTTTTTCAACCAAACTTTTATGAACACTTTACAGCTTCTGGACGTATAAATGCGCATTTAGTTTTTCATCGTATTTTAATAACTCCAAATGAATAATCCACCAGACGAAGCCTGCAAACTCACAACATTAACTTTCTTAGATATAGCGCACATTCTTGTGGTCTGTTGGGCAGATTTGTCCTTGTCAATCCACTGCCCGTTACATTATAAATGGTCGGATATAACCCATTTTTCATCACGTGTTATGATATTGTTATAATGGAATGTCCCACACTCCCTATTGCCTAACTATATCAGCAGATATATATATATATATGTATATATATATAGTGAGCACAGGATATCTCAGCTTTGCTTCGAGAATTACTAGCCTGCTACCCGATTTTCTGTCTTTCAGTAGTGTATTCTCTTTTACAATAAACCTCTCTTTTTTTTTTCATCTACGCGGGTGTTGCTGTTCCTTCACTCGACTACCACCATTGTCTGTCTGTAACCCATTTAAGGATACAAAAGATATATAAGGAACAACTTTTGAGGATGATAAATTCGACGACATTAATCTTGGTTCCTAAAAGCGGAAATTATTTATGACTCGGACTAATATATTTAATCATTTATTCTGTAGTTTTACTTTAAAAAAGAATCTATTTTATATATCGAAAATTCTGCTAATGTCTGTGTTGATCTGATGTTTAGAGGCGATTTCGCTTTCTGCGATTTCAGACATCCGTTACCAATTCCAAAGAAAATCAGTTCATTAGTTTTACTTACGACTGAAAACAGTTCATTAGTTTACTTACGACTGACGTCAAAGAGCATTAGTAGTGATGCTGTCAATTTGGAAACCGAAAAACTTTGTTAGAAACAAAGAAAAACATACTGAAATGTTACGTTACATCTGTCCTCATATATGGCTGTGGATACTTGACAATTTCTTCAAAGAGGAAGAGATTTGAAGCAACAGAAATATGGTTTTACGGGAGGCTGAGTATACCATGGGCCGAATATTTGAGCAACGACGACGTTTTAGAGAAAATGGAAACAAAACTGAAGATCCGAAGGCGAAAGTTAAAATTTGTAGGGCACCTAATGAGGAAAGATCCCTTTGAAAATCAGATACTCACAGGCCAGATTGAAGACAAGAGGGATATTAGGAAAATAACGCATAACATTCTTCGTGATCTTGATTAGATTGGTGGTAGATCAAGGTTTAAGAAAGAAAAATCAAAATGTTAAAATGTATTAAGAGCTACGACATGAGATAATCGCCTACGTCCTAGGTGGGGGAACACGGTACATAAAGAAAATATGCTTCCTTTTGTGAAATTTCTCTGTTTAAAAAAGAAAAAAGAAAATCGTATGTTGAGACTGGTACGTATTTAGGCAAAAACAATTTTTTGAGTATGTATTTTTACTATCATTTCCTCAACGAAGGCGATAAATCCCCCAAGACGTAAGGTTTTACCGAGAATAAAAGAATATGAGAAATACTATAATTAAGAGATAAGGATTGACATTTTATTTCACTTTTGCTGATAAAAGGTATCTGGAAAACACAAAACCAGGAAGAGTTCTACAAACGATAAATGCCCGAGGATAAACTGTTATAGATAGATCTAACATTTTAAACTGCAAAATGATGAAACCTAGCTGTCAGTTTAGTACTGCTCTTAAATTCATAAAATCGAAGGACCAAGGAAGTACCATCGAAGTAATAATCGAAAAACTATCAGAATATTTACGAGAAAATAAATCGGAGGTTCAGTACTAGCCGCAGTTTCTGATATGCATGTTGCTGATAAACGCAACTAATGTTGTCTACGTTCTCATATATTCAAAGTTCTTTATTGCATTAATACTTGATTTATGGTCAGAAAAAAATTGTCATTGGAATATTAACATTGTGATAGTATTTTTGTAATGAATTAGACTCAGGACATAGCGCGATGGAAATCCTCACTTTTACATAGACGATAGGCCCAAATTGTCGTTTAACTCCATTCTATTCTGAACGGGTAATTTATGAAAGTGGCTTGTACTAAAACAGTAATAAGTCTTTCCAAAATTCAGGGACACTTGCCAACAAGGAGAGAAGTGGACGTCTGAGGATAACGAGTGCTAGAGATGAAGTTTTGAAAGCGCGTTTCTGCATGATCCCTCCTACAATCTCTTGTATGAAGGTACGTGCTGATCTGCTTCAAGATGGTACTAATGTCAGTTCTGTGACAGTTTCTCATCGTCTGCGATTTGGGTTTGATTTGACATCGTTCAAACTGGCCTGTCAAACACAACTGCTTCAAGGAAATCCCAGCGCCTGACATTTGTACCCGACAATAGATAACTGGAGCAAAGTTATGTTTTAAGATTATTCTATTCTGCATGTTTTCCTTTTATACATAAAAAAAAATCATTAGAAGGCTTCCTAGTAAGAAATGTCATGAAAAGGATACAATTCTATGAAACAAGCGAATATGATTTTCAGTGCCATATCCAAATCTTTAACAGCTGGACTCTACTTCTTACCTCCAGGAACAACGATGAATTGTGTAATGTAAGTGTAACTATTACAGCAGAAAGTGAAATTCCATATGCATATTCATCAATGCACTGTATTTATCCATGATTGTACTCTATTCCAACGGTCAAAGGTCGTTCAGGTTGTTTTCAATAGGATCAACGTGACATTAAACCGGCTGTGGAAAAGTGCCGTTCAGAACCCAATTGAAAACTAATCAAAAATTGTTGAAAACAAAGTTGCAGAAAAACATCTTTCAACTATCGAAACACCGAGTATGATTATCAAAAACGTTTGGACAATATCTTGCGTGACAACTGTAACAACTTGATTCTCAGCAGTAACCAATCGCAAAGGTCATAAAAATACTGAACTCTGGACTATTTTGCTTGAAAAGGGTGAACATAGTCATGTGAGAATTTTCACTTTCTCATAAACTATATTTTACTTTGTTCTTTTGAATTTCAAAATGGTAAAATTACAAGTTGGTCTTAAACTTTTGTCATGTGATCTTAACTGTATCAAAACAATTATGCCTATAACAATAATAATTCTAAAGCTGGTACATACGAAATAAACTGTCACGAATATTCCTTACAATATATTGGGGAAAATATCTATGAACACAAAAAGGATTTTTTATACATAAAAAAAGTTATCAAATGCATTAGTTCTACATAAAGATGAGTTAGGCCACTACTTACATCTAAAAGATGCCTCGCTTATTAATAGAAAGTAACTTAGACGGAGAATTATTAAGAGTGCTAATATCGTATCCTACCAAAATATGTCTTCGGCAAGGATTTCTTTTAAATATATCTTTTTCTAAAATAAATACCACTTCCCCAAGCCAACATTCATTAACATTTCTAAAAATTAAAATATACGGTTTAATTCAAAACCTATTATTTAACATATGTAAATATATAAATTAATTGCTCAAATTAAAATATAAAATAATTACATTAAAAAATCCGACAATTACAATAATAACATTTACTCCAATTTTTTTATTAGCCATTTAAATACATCACTTAGCATCCATCATAGTTTACATTGACTTTCACATTTAGCACATGAGTATTCCTCAGGCTACTTTTAAAATTTTGAAAACCTACTATACTTTTACTTTTGTTTATAAATAACTAGCAGCATGGCCCGGCGTTGGCCGTGCTTGATTCAAAAATAGTACGACACATACAGCAATCGCTGTCACTTGACTTAAAATATTTTTGCCCTTCTTTGCCTTTAAAGGAGTGCCTTTTTCCGTGCTGATGTTGCTACATGCCTTACTTCTTGCCTATCTCACGCTGCGAACTTTTTCTAAGCTCTATACAAAACATTAAATATGTTACGAAAAAAGAACTAAACAAAATGAACACAAAACGATCAGCTTTAAAAAAGGACTTGTAACTGGAAAAACCGAATGAAAAAGCAATGTTAACAACAAATACTTTTTCACACCCAACCCAGTTTCCTGAAATATTAAGACTGGTCATACTCCTTGGGCGGGGTTGTTGTTGCCCTTGTTTTGTTAACCCGGTACTTTGGAAACCATACATTGATACAAATTTAAGTTCAAATAAAAAGAGCTCAAAAGTGATTAACAACGCGAAGTTAACTGCACAAAGTCCAAAATGAGGTGAAAAGCTTAGATATACTGGGCCGTGTAGTGCAGGCGAGACATTCAACTTAAAAAACCCCAAATCCGTATCACCTGTGAGTTAATCGGTTTTTTTACAAAGTTTGAGTCCCAAATAAAAAATCGGACTCTGGCATGACACAATGACGTAAATTGAAAGATTGGATCTGGGATGCGGCCTGAGAGAAAGAAAGAACAAAGTTTAAAGAAGTGGGAAATGGACTGCTGAGGGCATGGTCAACACGGAGGTTTGTATCGATCTTTTAGTCACGACGGCGTCAGACGGCATTCTATGCAAGGCACCTCTAACTGGGCCCCGTAGGAATTCCTGGTTGAATTGTAAAGAACGCCCAAAATTTTAGAATGTAATCCGCCCAAATACCGGAGTACCAGCTGATTTACCAATTTTTTGAAAGCCCGAGTCCAAATTGAAAATCTGTCTCCGTTACGAATTGACGCCGTAAATGTCGGAAGTTGAATCGACACTTGACGTTAATTGCAGCCTGATGCAGCTTTTTGCGAGGCTGAATAAAAGAACACATCCTCGCGTCTGCCGACTCGAGAGCAGACTACGTAAAGTTGGCCGTATGAGAAGCACTGCTCCTCTAAGTGTACACCAGTGACAAACAGCGTTTGTCCTTGGGCCTTATTGTCATAGCAAAACAGTGTGCGACTGGGAATTGGGATCTTCTGAAAGTGAAGGGTACGTCGGCATCTGATGGATACGAATGTATCCTTGGGATAAGCACTTGCTCCCCTTTACCGCAGCCAGTTATAATTTTGGCCTCAATGTTTGGGTGTAGGGCCTGAATAACCATCCTGGCCCCATTACAGAGTTTCGATGGACGAAGGTTTCTCAGCAACATAACCGGAATCCCCACTTTAAGTTCCAGAATGTGAGGAGGGAGACTAGCGGGGTGGAGGCTGTTTAAGAACTCCACTGGAAAGTTCGCCATTTCAGCGTGGTCTGGATTTCTGTCAATGATTTGTAAACGTGCAACACCCCTGGCCCAATTTCCAGAAGCTGTCTATTAAGGGTTGTCACAGTGGTATTTTTTGGGGGCAAGAATTGCCCGCACATCAAGCCACTCAATATTGTTGTAGTTGGTTTGAAGATCAGGAAAAACTGATTCCCTGAGTGTTGCTGGCATTGTGACCACTGTAAACAACCTTTGGACATTTACAAATCCATTAGTATCCGCTGGAATAATACCTTCGCCAAGGGCTAATAATGAATTCGAAAATTCGGCGGACCCAACATCGCCAGTTAGGTGTGCACGCATGTTGGTGGTAAGGTGCAATGGTCTAACAGTGGGCCAAAGTTGTGAGGATTTCAAGCACGCTCGAATAGCGTCGGCCCTTGTCCCCTTAGGTACAACGGGGTGGGTCTGTTGATAGTCACCGGATAGAAGGACAGTTATGCCTCCCATAAGGTCATCGGAGTTTCGAATATCCTTCAAAGAGGGGTTTACAGCCTCGAGTGCAGTTTAGGGATTGACAGTGCACTCATCCCAGTACCTAGACCTGATTGCTTGGCTATACTGCATACAGCTGTTTCTGCCTTAATCAGGTCAAGCGGAAGTTTAAACGTTGCGTACACTGTTCGGCCACCCGGTAGTAATGTGGCAGCAATGCCTGAAGACGCTACTGCTAACGCCCCTTTGCAAGAAGCAGTTTTGTTACGAACGTTTTTCCCGTTCCCCCAGGCGCGTCCAGGAAGTAAATTGATCCTGTATCCTCCCTGGTGGATGCAAGAACCGCATCGTAAGCGGCCCTTTGGTCTGAGAAGTTTTGGTTCATTTCTTGTGACATAGGCGTTCTCCTCAACATAGTAGAATGTCTCCCGCACAATCTCAGGTAAGAAATTGGAGGAAGCCACACGATCTGGCGTTGGAAGCCCAATAGCGTCGAGAGATCCTCCCCCCATTTCAACAAACAGGTTCTCAATGATTATAAGCGCCCTGTTGTAAATTTCATCGCTAAATCTAAGAACCATTGTTGGACACAGCAGTTGCGCTTCTCTGAGTATGTCTTCGGACAAAAAGTCCTTGTATTTGTCCTAAAGTGATTTGGAATCACTGGGTTCGCACATTTCAAAGATTTTGGTGAAGAGGTAGCGCAAAGCAGAGGGCATTTTTAAAAGAGCTCCCTCAGCCATTGTGGCATCCCACTGGCTGTCGTCTTCCAAAACGCCGAGACGGAGGCAGGCCTCCCTAAAGGTGTCACATAAAACTCCATTAACGGTCCGTAAGTTATTGTAGCTCGTTGGACCACTAACTTCGTGCAAAAGGAGTCGCAAGTAAAAACATTCCTGTCGCGATGGGGGAACCGTGAATACCCTTCCGAGTGTGGCGTCTTTTTTGACGCCTGGATAGCCCTCGACATTGTCCCTGGTGTTCTTTTTTTGTCCACACGTAGTATGAAGGCACGTCTGGGTAAAGTAGAGTCCTAGCAAACTCGTCCTGTTGACAAAGTTTTAAGAACGCTGTAAGCGTTGTCTTTGGTACGTGCAGTCACATCCATTGCTGTACCCTCAGAAAAATAACGAAGTTCGTCGTTTTCTAGGTGCACAGCAAGCTGGACGATTGCTGGGAAGCGTTCGTGGATGGGGAATCTGAATATATGCCAAGGGACCCCCTGTGCTGCTAATGACGCGCCCTACAAAGAAGTCCTGGATTTCGTCTACAGAACCTTCCTGCCTAATATCAAACATTGCAGCATCAGTCCCTTTGTTGATGTACTTGCATACATACTTGATGCAGCGAACTGAATGGAAATATTCGACATTGATGTGCGCATTGAACACTTTTGTTAGCAGGCGACAATATGGCACTACACATGTGTTACCCACTTGGTGGCCCTTTACCACAGCTGTAAATCCTCCCTCAGCGGTACTCCTTCGCTGGTACAGTGGATAACCATCGCTCCCTGTAATGGTTTCGCTCACGAAATCTCGTGGGTACTGCCGGATGCATTTGCCGTCGCTGTTGTGACAGCTGATATAATTGTAATGCGACCCACAGGGACCATGAATCATGATGGTTGTCACTATTTTGTACAATTCAGGGTCAGCCGACGGACAAGGGATTTCAGCAGAAATAAGATGATCGGTTTCTGTGGCCTCAATCTTGTCGCACAGCCAAATTAGTATATGTGCGTGAGGAAGGCCGCGTTTCTGCCACTCAATAGTGTGCATGCGACAGCAAACATCCCCCAAAACCAGGCCCTTTGTAATCACATCCATTAGCTTTCCCAACTTCAGATGGTAAACACGCGTAATGAGGTTTGGTCGGTCGTAGGCCAATTGCCCTGGAATAAGTTCTTTAGCAATTGCGTACCATTTTGGGTTACACGTGAAAGTTATTAATAGGTCTGGTCGGTCGTACTTACGAACGTATGTCATCGCGTCTTGCGCCCTCGCGTGCATGTATCGTGGTCTGCCTGTGAACGTTGCATGTAGTATGCACATCTTGCCTATATTGCGTGGATCAGCGTCATTTCGAAAGGCATCACGGAGGTGAATGTAAGAGTCGCAGCTCAACTTGGTCTGATTCAATCTGATGTTACAGAGTCTTTCGGATTCCATCTTAGCAGCCATGTCTACTATGAATTGATGGAAAAGTTGCCGGCTTCGATGAAGACGATTGAATGTACCCTCATGTACCATCAATAAGTAGGCGTAGAAAGCCCTGCAACACACTGATTTTAAGGTGTATCCATTTTTCAGAATGCCAAAGTGGTACCCATCTTCGCTGTAACGGAAAAGAAGTGGGTATTGCAGTGCATCGTAGGACCGGTGCGTTTCACTGATTCTTCGGAGCCCACTGCCGCGCGATTCGATAACAATGTCACGTCTGTTGTGCTGATCACGACTGACAATGACGGAAACTTCGTTACTTGCGGGAGCATTGTAACGACGTTAGTGCTCTCCCTGAGGCCGTTTGTCAGCATCAATTACAATAATGGAATCGGAGGAAGTGTTATTTTCGAGAGCATACTTAAAACTGCGGACATAGCTGTTTCTCTCGTGGAGCATTTGTTGGAGACTCATTATGATATCCCTGCGAGGATGATAGTCCTGGCCTGTATCGTTTTCGGTAATAATGCCCATGTGAGCATCTGCCTGTTGATTGTAGTCAGCTATGAAGTATATTAGTAGAAAGGCCGAATAAGTGGCAGTTTCCGGCAAAAACAGTGGTAAACTTGACCTTGAACTTTGAAGGCGGGATTCCAACCGACTTCGCGGAAGGCATTACCACCAAAAGAGGTCATCTGGAAGGCACAATTGTACTGTCTGATTTTTGCGAGGAAATGTTTGGAGTCTGGACTGGAACCCTCCAACAGAGCTTTCAACGGATCAGGTAGCTCTTGAAAAGGTGGCGACTGTACCTTACCGTCTGAACAACACAAGCCTGCAGACTCTCCAGGTCATTTTTTGGCATTGCAATGCCCACAGACAACTTACATGGATTCTATTTGGAGGTCTTTGGGACCGGAAAGCCTCAAAACTGGCTCATAGTTGAACGCCAGCTTAAACCAAAACTGCTTTGGTGGGCTACACATCCCTCGCTGTGCGTGGCGGCGCTGGTTAGCAGCCTGAAACCTTTCAAGCCTTTCAGTAGTTCCTTCTACAGCTCTAGCAGCGGAAGTTGAAATTGCATCGCGTTGCCGCATTGTGCGCTTTTGCGCGGAACTTTCCGACGCCCTTGCAGCATAAGTTGAAGCGACGTCGGCTGCATGGAGTGCGGTTTTCTCAGCCATGGATTCCTGGTACCGTAGAATGGACTTTGCCGCTGCTTTCGCTGCGTTACGTGCAGTTTTCTCAGCCGTGTCGAGACCGCAAAAGCCCTTGTGATGAAGCCGCTTTTTTGTTGTTTTGCAAGCATTTAGGTAGTTTCCTCTTATTTTTCAACGAATATGTGTAAACTGATTTGCAGTACGAACGGTAGTTACGCTCACCAAACGTTTCATGTGACAAAACATACTGCCTCCGTTGAGTTTGACTGGAAAGCCTCAAAGAGGCATCTACCTCGGTTTCCACTTTCCGCTTTCTCTTTACCGCAGAGGCTCTTTTAGAACGCCTGCTAAGATTGCCTCGCCATGGTATTTTGGCACGCTTAGCAAAGCGGCCGGGTCGGTCATCGCAACGGCACTCAAGAGTGCAAAGCAGAGGTTGAAGTAGACGCCAGCCGCTTCTCCCCCAAGGAGGCGCACTCAATGGAATCCTGCTCCCGTTTCCCCTTAGCCGGAGAGGCTTTTTTAGAACGCCTGCTAAGGTTGCCTCGTTGGTCATCGCCACGGCACGCAGAAAAGTGCAAAGCAGAGATTGAAGTAGACGATATATGATCATTTGTAACCGGAGTTATTATGTGCTCCTCCGCAGTCACCTGTTCTGCTTGTGCAACGTTAACGGTATTAGGGGTCTTCCGTTGCTGACGTGCGGATGCTCGTCATGTAGGAGCCATTTGAAGTGTTGTAGAAATGCTGTGTAAGAATGCGAATAGAAGTTGATGCCGATGCTGAAGCGGTGCAACCTCGTTGTATACGAAAAACTAAAAATGCAATCGAGCGGTATGGAAAAAGCTTCTCGTCGCTGTAGGAAGAGGTTACGCAACCAAAACATTGAAGCGTTGAATGTTAAGAAGTAGTGAAACACTGAGGTGTACTGGGCTGCATAGTAAAGGCAGAAGAGAAATAACTTGCGACAGCAGTTAACTGTCTAATAGCAAAACTGAACTACGAAAAGGTAGAAATAGGTATGGAACGCTAAGATGAACTGGGCTCCGCAGTAGAGCCAGCACGCGGAGATAAAATGGGTAATGCAAACGTTTAAGCAAATAGGTACCTTGCAGTAGCAGGAAGCTGTCAATTAATCCAAGGACAGAAGCGTTAATGGCGATCAAATCAAGACGTGAGTGCGGGTGTAGCCGCGCTAAAGGTATTTAAAGGGAGCCTGACTTGTCATTGATTGGTGTAGCCTGGACAACGGCCATGACTTAGATCAATGAATGAACTCACGCAAAATGGAAGATGCTAGCGCGTATTCACGCACGCGCGCATGATTTGGCAAGCGCAAGGCTTGGCCGTAAACGGGGTCAAGCTGCCTGCTGCATATGCAGCTTGGCTCTAACGCACGTGATGCCGGCGATGAGAATGCAATGAGCTGCAATGAAGCATTTCCTCGTTTGGTTTGTGCGACAATGAAAAGCTGCTAACCGTTTGCCGGCATTAGCCTTGAAATGGATTGGGAGGAAGCCCTGCTGTGTTAGCGCAAAAACTCCTCGTCAGGTCTAGGATGCGGCCTGGGCTAGGGGAAAAGGTTTAAAGAATTGGAAAATGCACTGTTGAGGGCGGAACCATTTTCACTCAGCACGTATGCGGTATTGTTTTTTTAGTAAAGACGCGAATAAAGGAAGTGTTTATTTTGGTAAGATGCGACAATTAAAGCAAAAGGGTTGACGAAGTCGAATATGTCATTTGTGGCTCAAAGTCAAACCTGGTAGCAGGGATGAAAATCCGAAATTCAATGGCCCTGCACCCATTCCAGAATTTGAGGTCAAATGTTTTTTTTCCACTCCACTGCAAGCACGGACCTGTTTCTTCCCGCGCATAGCGTGACCTTAAATTAATCTACGTTTAGGAAATACCCAACCGAAAAAAACATTTTTAAGGGTTGACCGATTGTCGATTTGCACTCTGTTTGGGGGGCGCTCAAAGTTGAAACTTCACATGGTGACTCCTAATGGCCTTCTTATAAATCCGGTCGGTTTTCGCTAAAACCGACATGCGGTTCAGGCGCAATCTGGGCGTATCGGTTTTTGGGTTTTATCGATTTTCCGCGCTATTTAGGGGTCCGTGGACATGAAACTTCTGGACAGCACTTCTAATGGTAGACTCTAAGAGGGTGACAAATTTGGTTGAAATGCGATCATTCCTTCTGTAAGCATATTTTTTCGGAACCTGAGTCCGAACTCAAAAATCGGGCTCCGTCATGTCCTTACGGCAGCTATTTGCAAACTTGTGGTGAAAACCGCATCGAAATCGGGTGAACAACGCCCACTACAGACACACACAGACAACATGAGAAAAATAGATATAGATTGTTGTAAAAAATAGCCTTACATTTGACTTGATAAAATTACCAGAGGACGAAACGCATCGGTAAAAGATTTTTTCCTTTTTTCTTTATTTATATATACAAAAATTGATTTTTTTTTTTTTTTTTTTTTTTACGACTTTTCAATCTTTGCAGTTAATTTAAAACCAGAAAATATTTTTAGATTGCAAACGTTATTTTTATGATAATGATCTTCATTGGTGTAACCTTTATAAATCTTCGATGCTGAAAATTCTTCCTCTATAAATATAGAAAATTATAAATATAGTTATACATCGAAGCTATAGCGAGGTTAATGTGTCAAGTTATCGAATATAGAAGTCATAATATTATCAGTTTCATATATAAAGAATTGGAGACCTCATCCAGAAGCCAGACGTTACCAATCTGTGATGCCTTCATTCACAAATCCAAATCCAAGAATAGCAATCAATGTATATCTTAATCTAAAAACAATATTACATACATGATTTTTAGGGGGGGTTGTAAAGTTGTTATAACTGAAGATATTGTCTCTCTGAAATATGTGTAATCTATTCGTATATGTGGAATACATCATGAATCCATTCCATTTCATTTCCGTTTATATCTTCATTGTTATTAAGAAGTCGATCATTCAATCATTTGGAAGTCATTGCACATCTCTTAAACGGTTAAGTCTGCAAATATTTCACGGCTTTAAGTAAGAGCTTACGAAACATGTGTAAATTAAGACTAAAGAGAGAAGCGTTATTGTTTCTTCTACAAAATGTATAAGGATCACATCAGATAAATATGTTGGCTTTCATCAATAACTTATAAAAATCCCTCCCAATGTTATAGATAAATCCTACAGATGCATAATGGTATTTCTCTCTAACAAACTGTTGTAACGTAGGGAAGGTTACTGAATAGAATAATCACACGAAGCTTGGTAATGAACGATAATACTTAGGACACGAACAACACATACAAGATTCGCCAGCGGCGTGTAGTAGTCGTCAACTGCTAGAAGTGAGTCAAGTGAATTCTACAATGTATCTCCAACTGCAGGATATCTATCACTGACCCAATGTGGAACAAGGCCGAATTTAATGTGGGGTATCTGAGCCCGTAGACTCGGCTGAAATTCCTCCGTAGACGCCGTATAAAACGGGGTCGGGTAGCTGTTTCCCGAGACATGACTCTACACTTCGACATAGCCTTGTCTGAAGATCCTCTGCTCAGACCAGCACAGTGGGAGACGGAATCGCCAACTCTAGACCAACATACATTTTATTTACTACTGTATTTATGTAAATGGGTATGTCCCCATTATCGTCCATAGGTATGCTACAACACAAATTATGTCATACACAACCATTTGTTTTTCTTCTTGCCATGACGTGATAAAGCTATAACTATTTGTATGTATTCCCTTTACGCGTGAACATTATTTCGATATTTTTAACCTCATCTTCTGTTACTTAATTGCTTAACTTTGCCTTGGATTATATTCTATTGCCTCATATTATTTTGCCCATTTCTTCAATCGCAATCACTCCATGAAAGACAGTAATGCCATCAAAGCACAAGGGTTGCAGATTGTGGAAGAATTAGAGACAGAAACATTACTAATGACAAAGAACAATTTTAATCTGGAGGACAGTAGATAGAGATTGACATTGTATTTCATTTTTTGCGGGTTAAAGTTGGCTGGAAAGTATGAAGCTGGAAGGGAGTTCCACCAGCGAGAGCTGAGAAAAGAAAACTCAAAAACTTACGGTTACATCTAGCCAGCTCAACTGTAAGATGATGAGATCTCGACGTCAGTCTAGTAGTGAGCTTAAAATTCAAAAAAAAAATCTAGCGAAGAGTTCATCCGAAAAATTACCATGAAAGTATTGATAAAAAAAAAGCAAACAGAGGCAATCTTAGCGCGGTGGGCAATTGACTGAAGCCGAGACGCCAGATCAGGACCGATAATATATCCGATTCTTATTTTTTCTATTGAGAATTTTGCCAATGCCACTTAATGATGTTTGCTTCCTCAACAATATAGAACAATATATACGTGTCAGTTTCGAAATTTTTCGACAATGATTTAAGATGTTTTACTATTATGGGGATCTTACATTCGAGAGTGAAATGCGTGTGTAAATCAGTCTTATCACAGCGGTATTAAAATCTGTCAATGCTGCTCCGAATCCCGATGTGAAAGAAGATGGAATGGGCGAAAGGTTACCACATCCATCTGATAAAAAAAAACTCAATCTACAGTCCTTCAGAAGATGGACAAGCATCTCACCTAGGTATCGTACTGATGGCCTCTACCCCTGTTGGTATGGGAGGCGGGAGATTGTTTAAAAATATCAATCCAAATCACTCGAATAAATATTATCCTTGCTTGTTTATACTCTCATCGATGACACATACCAACGAAGTTTACAGATATAAATATCTTCCTCATTTATCACAACTGGATACTAAATAATTTTGCTATCTCTGATATAGACATTTTTATTCAGAACCGTTCATTTTGTTTTATTCTTCAGCTTTTCATACGCTTTATGTTTAGAATAGCACAACTGATGGCATAAAATATTTTATTACTGCTGAAAAAAAAACCCTTGTATGAAGAGAATTTTTTTCTGAAATACTTAACAAATGCCAGACATGTTTTAAATAAAGTTACAGACATTTCTTATAAAATTTGGAAATTTAACAAATACAATATTTGAGAATCCTGTCATTTTAATTATGTATCAAATTAAGCTAATATTACTCAACAAGTTTAATCATGAAAACTGACATTTTCTATGTTATTTGTTAATGCCTTACTATTAGTACATAATCGTATAAGTCCCGTAAATCTATATGACAGTTTTGAAAACAATTCTTCTCACATGGTTCGCTGATCAATCAGCGTCATCTGAAAAATGGATTTTATTTCAACAAACTCTACATGAGTGGGACAGAACGTGATCTACGTTCATGATATGAACGTTTGATATTGTATATCTGTATTTTTTTTAACTTAAATGTTACTAATTTTAATTCATTTTTAATATATATATTCATTTGTTTCCACAGACACACACACACACACACACACATATATATATATATATATATATATATATATATATATATATATATATATATATATAATATATAATATAAATTAGGTGTATTTAAGCAGCAAAAATTCATCCAAACAGACTTTGCTAAATACATTCGAAGGGTCATTCGCTTCAAGTATTTTTCGTCAAAACCAGTCATTATCAAGAACTGAGTGCCAATTGTTTTATTTTGTTTGTTTCTGATACGAATTGCACCACGTCTAAACAAATAATAATAAACTCTGAAGCAGTGTTAGTGCACGTGGTCAGTGTAAGAATTTAATGTTGATGTTCGATTATTATTGGAGCACAACTTCCGAAAGGCATAAAAATTATAAATATTTTTTTTGTTTTTCAAATAATAGATATTTGCAGTGCTGAGTTTATATGTAAAATGGACACTGCGATCACAACAAAGCAACGAATGTCTTTTTCATACTGCAATTCAACGCTCAAGTCATATGCATTTCGTTTTGGTTGGACTATTTATATATACTGCTCAGTGGTGCATTGTGGATAGCAAGGTCTATTCTATTAACCAGACACGGTTTTGAGTTGGCGGTATAGGTTATGTTTCAAATTATTGTCGAAGCTATTGAATAGAAATAATTGTGAATCTGGGTGTGATTATTTGTAGATATTTTATAACATTTTACTCATTATTTATTATTAATTACTTATTTGTTGTTGGTTATTATTCCATTGACTTGGGTGTATGTCTTCGTTTGTAGCTTGATAATTTATTTTATTTTTATTTTACGTTATATATTTATATTTTAATTTACCCATAAATATAACATACCTTAAATCTATTGGTATCATGATTCACATATATGATCCTGGTGAGACAGAAACTACCTACTTACCGTGAAAATCTATTTAGGTGAACCCTAGGCAGGTAGTTTCTGCCTCGCTATGAATTTTTATACTCTGAATCTACTTAGTGTATTTGAGCACTTTACGTTTTTTTCTTGTTTTACTAGATTGTTTTTGTTTTTCTTTGTACTAGAAATTACGACACTGGGCGATTTGTTTTTTGTTTTTTTTTGTTTTTGTTTTGTTTTTTGTTTTTGTTTTTGTTTTGTTTTTTTGTTTTTTTGTTGTTTTGTTTGTTTTGTTTTGTTTTTTTGTTTTGTTTTTTTGTTTGTTTTGTTTTTTTTGTTTTGTTTTTTTTTTGGGGGGGTCGGCTTTCTCGGTTGTTTTTAGTATTGTCTTTTTTTTTCTTCCAAATTTTTTCCCCAGATACCAATTTGTTTTTATTCGCAGATTGTACTATCCTTTTATTTCACCAGTCGAGTATAGATATTAAAATCATATATGTATATATATTAGTGTGTGCGTGTTTAAATAAATTTCCAATTTAATCTTAATTTATTTTTATAGTAATTAACATTACACTTGGGGCTGCCACTGAAAAAAACTAATACTAACTAATAGTAATGTTTTTAATTTCTCTCACTTGAAGCAAAAGATTTCTGATCTTTCCGCGTCATCGGTGACACATTTATAAATTGTTTGAATTTCCGTATACAGGATATTCAGTGTATATAGGCAATCAGGTATGTCCGTAAAACCATAACCTAATGATAAAAAAAAAAATTCAATGTTTCTTTTATGCGACAAATATTTATTTTAAATATTTATCCCAATGTAATTAATTTACTGATTAATATTAAGTTGGTACGAAAATAATGACGCAATAATGTCGTTTTTTGACGTTAAAAATACGTCAAAAAACGACATTATTACGTCATTATTTTTGCACCAACCTAACATTAAACATATAAACTCAACGCTTTATAAAGTGCAACCAATAAATAAGAATTCATCTAATAACTATATCTCAATCTACAGACATTTTGCTGCATATTCGGTGATACCTCACGATTAGAAATATATCTACTGTTACTGGTAAAGGAAAAAACAAATAGATGCACACACACACACACACATATATATATATATATATATATACTCTATCCAGTATATTGGCAACTTTTGTCCAAAACCTACAGCATAACTTAAATTATATTTTGTCATGAATTTGGTCCAAACAAATCCCGAAATATGATTTATTTATTGCTTTATAGGGCTTCCATAAATTCAAAATTCATACTTTCACATTAATAAAAGTGTGTTAACTGATAATTGAGGAATTCTTTTAATTCTAATTACATTTCCAAATCAAAATTATTTATGGTCGAATGTCATTTAAAACTTGATAATGTCCTGTGCTTATTTCGTTAATATAATGATTTTCAGTATTTTATTTTGTTGGATTTACTAAATACATCTACGGCCTTCGTTGTACTTGAACGAGGTACTGCAGAAAAACAGTGTATAATGTCTAGAGAGAAGTCGTAAGAACTTCAATTTTAAGTTCTTATATATATTGCTAGCAAACAATTTAAAAATCATTTATTAGGGATGCATGTAGTAAAAACGTTATTAAATTTCAATAATCATTTCTGTAGATTCTTTTAATTATGGCCATCATAATCCCGTCGCCTTTACTATAAAAATAGAGTAATCAATGTGCATAAATTCAATAGAATTTTTTGTCATTAACTGCCTTACCACTGAAGTGCGGTCTGTATCAAGAACGAATGAGAAACACTTTTTTACGGCTTATCTAGCGATTGTGGATTTAATTTTTTAATTTATTTTTTTTATTTAATCTCGAAACACATTTTTGTACTGTATTGTATTTAATCATGTTTTGCGAGTTAATATTGCATTAACATTTTTTAGAATAACAGATATATATATATATATATATATATATATATATATATATTCGCACACACAATTTTCTTTAAAGATGGCTGTACTGCGATTTAGCATTTAATTTATTTTTTCTTGTGTTCGTACAAGTGTTTTCTTTATTGACAAATGTGTATAAAAACCGTGCAAAAACTGAACTCGTACATAAAAACAATAACATTAGCATCTTCTATACAAGCCAAATATACATTAACTATAAGCAAAATGAATTTTCTCTTAAAATATAACAAAGAATTACAAACCCCAATCGGCCTGAACAAGATTAAATTATCTATTACAAAAAATTCAAAACAGCTCACCTTGTAACATACCTGCAAAATAAAAATTATAGAGAACCAATATTATTTACGAGTTCAAATGTCCCTTAAAGAACTGTGTATCACATCAAACCAAACTCTTAAAAAAATATATTGTTTATACTAATAAATGACTATCTAGACATCTCATGTTACACCGACCCGACCATAACTCAATTAGAACTCATTTAAACACACACCGAGACCTACCAATTCACATGCACAACCTATTACGAGAAAACACAAATAGCCTCACCCACATGTAAAAAAACAACAAAAAAAATTAAGAATAATAGAATCATTAATCAAAAAAGGAAAAACTAACACTCGATAACATAAACTATGAACATGGCCAGAATGTACTGACCGTGTTTAGAAAATAAGACATTTTTATAACTCCTATAACAAAAAATATTCAGTTACAAAAAAAAAAATAAGTAAAAATCGTCTTTAATAATGACTAAAAGAATAGCGGAAAGAGCTCAGATATGCAGAATATTTCGACAGTTTGTACACACTTTCTGTTCCGAAAATAAAATACTTGTACGAACACAAAAATTAAATAAGATGTTTAATTGCAATACCTTTTTTTAATCACTCTTTTATACAAGTTTGGTTAAAAAAAAAAAAAAAAAAAAAAGACTGACAAAGTACTGCTGTTAATTCTTAAATGTAATTGTTCTTGTGTTCCTATATTTTTATCTTTCTGAGCATAAATTATGCAGAAATTGTCCGAATGTTTCTCTGCCCGAGCGCTTTCTATTATTCTTTCAGCTATTACCAAGGATTTTATTTTTACTTTTCATCGGATTCTATGGATTTATTTATTTTTTTTTTTTATGTACCTAGAAATACAAGATTTTTTTTTCTAAACACGGTCAGCACATTCTGGCTGTGTTCATAGCTGATGTTATTGAGTGCCGAGGGTATTCTTCCTTTTAGAAACCTTATTAAAAAAAAGTATACAGCTCCTGTCGACAAAAACAAACAAATTCATCTACTACAAAAACTGTAAAATTGCTAACCTTATCGTCAACAATTACTCCCCTGCAAGATCCAAATTACAGTGGACCAATATTATTTTTGTATTTAAATGTCCCTTAAAGAAACTGTGTTCTTAATCAAACGAAATTCGTGAGTGATTATACTGGATATACTACAATATGCTTAAGACGTTTACTTTTTATCTCCCTGAACATAGCTCGGTTATGTCTCATTTAAATATACACATGGAGACCCTACCAAGCGCCATCTGCTACATACTCGTTGACAATAAAAATATAACAGCCTCACCCACATGCAAAGAAAATGTCTAAAACTAATGGAAGCATTATTAATAATAAACAAAAAAAAATCAATATCAACTACGAATACGGCCACAATGTGCTGACCGTGTTTGGAAAATAAAACATTCTTATAACTTTAGATACATAAAAAAATATCCACACATTCAGTTTAAAGTAAAAAGAAAATAATCCTTGATAATGGCTAAAAGAATAGCTGAAAGGGCTTGGACATACAGAACATTCGAATAGTTTCTACATAATTTATGTTCAGAAAAGAAAAATCTAAGAACACAAAAATGAAATTTAAAAAAATAACCAAGTAACTTCGTCGTTTTAACGAAACACACAAACATATATATATGCGTTTTTGTATTTTCTAGACGCGAGGAAATGTTTGTCCCTAGTGTTTCCATTAATACATACCACTAAATACTATTTCCAAAGCAGCATAGACCTGTAGTAGCTTATAATATAACTTATTCTGTGACTTTATTTTACTATATCTGGTGTTTGGAGGTCGTGTTTAGTTTCTATTTCAGAATATCTTATCGAAGCCAAAATGGCGACACGCTTGAGAAAACGTTATCAGTCTTTATAATCATCAGTTGCAATAAATGATAATTTCCTTTTTTTTCTCTGAACAGCCCATCACTGAGAGACAAAAACGCAGCAATGAAAGTCTTAATATTACTTGCAAGAAAATGCTGTTTAGACCTGTTGTCACTAATTTCGAAACGGAATTTACTTTTGCTTTGAGATTTGCGTTGTGCCAGTTTCCCTGTAAGTGCTGCAAGCTCGTTAGGTTAAAGAGGAAATTCCCGCGGAACGAACCAATTTAAGTTACTCCATCTTAAATGGCTCCTAAGATCAAAACAACTACAGTAGGCAAACCGTAAAACAAGCCATAATATAAGAACAAGCCATCGTCATAACTTCGCCATTTGTCGCCACAGCGGATTGGTATTCCCAATAATCATCAGCCTTACCTATCTGGGGACACAACAAAAACATTTTACCTTAAAGTTTACAAAAATGTCACGAATTCCATCGGTGGTATATTAGCGACGTATCTTATTTTAGGCTGTCATTTTGTTAGATTGTGGCATAAGTAAGTTCCCTTTTCGAGAGACAGTTTAATGACTAATGTATTTTCCTATCTATGCTTTCCTTCAATATCTAATAAGAGATGAGGAAAATAAGTTCTATGCAACAATGTTGAACGCAAAAGGATTGGATTGACAGGAATAAATCTTGAAAACCGGCTTCAGAAATTGAGCTTCAGGCAGAAATGTAACTCAGTGTTTAAAGCGCAATGAAATACTACATGTGCATTTACAAGTCCACCAGCTGCAATATAAGAATAAAGGTTGGGTCGAAAAACTCCGTGTTATTAAATAAAAGGAAATGATTATGCAAGGCTGCCTACAAGAAGAAAGTTTTGAATTCCGTTCATTTGTTCTACCCTATCCGCCATATTCAGCTGATCTCAAAAAAAAATATTACTTTTTTCGATCACTGCAAAACCTCTTTGATTTGGAAAAGATTCTCTAACGAAAAGCAGATTCTAGATTTTGTAAAAAGAAAACCGTATCTATCAAAATCTTAGGAATTTTACACAGAAGGTATCGAAGAGATGCCAGATATTAGGTTGGTGCAAAAATAATGACGTAATAATGTCGTTTTTTGACGTTAAAATTACGTCAAAAAATGACATTACGTCATTATTTTTGCACCAACCTAATATATGGCAGTAATGCTTAATATATAACTAACTAAAATATAAATATTTTTTCTTTTCTTTTTTCTTTTTTCTTTTCTTTTTTCTTTTCTTTTTTCTTTTCTTTTTTCTTTTCTTTTTTCTTTTCTTTTTTCTTTTCTTTTTTCTTTTCTTTTTTCTTTTCTTTTTTCTTTTTTTTTCTTTTCTTTTTTCTTTTTTTTTCTTTTCTTTTTTCTTTTCTTTTTAAGAATGAAGTTGAGAAGCGAAAACGGAAATGTATGACTCGACCTAATAAATGCAGTTCCCGGCGATTATCTCAACATTTAAGCAATGGTAGACAGAAATATCACTACCTTTTTATAGGAAAACGTTGAGCTAGAATTTTTAGCAAAGCGGGAAATGTAATTAAACAGTACGATTTTTGGTAAAGTAGTTATGGGGCATATGAAAGCGTGTCATCTCTGCATCCGGTTTCAAGTGTTTAAGTCATACTTTCAAAAATCATTCGCTATATTTAGAACCTACTAAAAATGTAGGTAAAATATTTTCTCTCGTTTGTTTTAGGGCAAAACCTTGCAAAATAACCGACTTAAGGCGAGAGTGAATGAATTAAAGAATAAAGAAAGAATTGAGCTTGTTCAAACTATATTATTTTTAGTGGTCCGCTTGGGTAAAGAGAAAGATACTGGTGGAGATGAATAATTTCCCTGTCTCCATTGATGAATATAAAATATATAACATATCTATGCAAAAACATCATTATTATTATTATTATTATTTCCCCTCTTCTACTACTCGCTTTCTTTTTTTTCTTTCCTCCTTTTCTTCTTACCCTTATTCTTTTTTACTCTTATCTTTTCTTTCCTTTTCTATTTTTCTTTCTTGTTCTTTTTAGATTTTGCTAAAAAATGGGCATAGGCTTTTATTCTTGGCCGTTTCAACGCTAAACATTTACCCTAAGTCCAAAACGATGAATATAAATAAACTTAAAGCAGTTCCCAAACAATCGACTAAATCCTCCAACATCTTTCTCAAAAATTCGTACCAATTTCTATAATGTAGAATCTCCAGAAAACCTATGGCTCTGTGAAACTAGCTTAAATCCTCAATCTGTATCACTTGATTATCTGTCCCTGGGTATCTTTTGCTAAATCGAAGGGACTATATTTATGCATATGTATGTATGTACTTTTCTTGGGTTGTATAATGAATGGTGAATGCTATTCGTTCCGTTACACAGTAAAACCCTGGCCTTTCATTTTACCCAATAATAAAGAATTTTTCCAGTTCAATCCTTGAAAAAATGAAAGTCGCCACAAAAAACTCAAGTAATTAAGTAGATACATTGAGTATATTTCGATATAGGACACATTGAAAACATTCGGTTTCTCCGTAGGAACCGTACGACAATACGACTATTGTCACGGCTGACAGGCCACTGATTTGCTTCAATGTACTCGGGAGACCATGAAAATCAGTTGTGTAGATTGGTCTTCGCAATCAATATCGATCTACCAGCAGAAGAATTCAGTCTCTTTTCTAATCAACTCATCTTACAGACTGCATTGTACGACTTATTTCCGTTACACGAGATCTGGCGAAAGAAACTGAAGCGTTTTAGTGACCAATCTAACACTTCTGCACAGATTTGACAATGTATTCTATCTCGACAACGCCAAGGATAAGAAAACAGCGAGATAAAGCGTTTGTTCAAGAAATCTGAAGCATAAATTATCTGAATTGCAATCGATGATTGACATAAATCAAGATATTTTTTTTTTCCTTTTTTTTATTTTTAGCATTATTATTTTATGATCAGTTTTACTACACTCTATAACTGATCATTTTTTTTTACCACAACCTTGGGCAGACAGAAGGTTTCAGTTGCTACATTAAACAGAGCGGAAACGGAAACGAAGAAGTAACTTTTGACTATAACTGCCGTAGACGCATTGGTTCAGTGACCATTACATGATGAATGAGGTTCTGAAAGATGTAGTTTTATTGAATGCGACAGCTTTATTTCCGATTTCATCCTGTTCAACCCAACGATCAGGCAGTGTATCGACCTAGTGTTATAATGATAATCCGAACTAATACAAATATATTAAAACTATTATTAAAACGATAGTCATAAGTCTAGATTTATAAACTTGCAAAAAATGTCTACTCTTAAAAATTAGAATTATTTTTTTTTTCTATAATAAAGCATTAACTGCTGTGTTGATCAGATCTCATGGAGATAAACTAAATTCCACAGGATTCCTTTATTTCTGAAGTATTAACTTAAAGAAATTAAAACTTTCCTTGATGCAATAACAATTTTGTCTGGATGTAATGGTCTGGTCATTGAAAATAAGAAATTATTTTTTATTTTATTTTATATTTTTTTTGTTTTTGTTTTGGAAATCAATTACACACGTTAAAGGTTGAAAAGAGACTAGACACAAATGTAAACGAATGAAAAATTTAACTTAGTCTACATAGCAACACAGCGCCATCTAACGGTAAATTTTTAAACTTGACTGAAAATCAAAGGATTTGCGGTTATACGTTTATATAAACTTTTATCCATGTTTTGATATGAGGAACCCGACCTCAAAGTTGGCAAAATTTATATATATAATATTATCTTGTATGTTATCACAACGTATCGACCGTTGTGCCCTATAGCCTTCTTCAGATATGTCGATCGTTGTAGGCTTCAGTGAATTTTGAAGTGAATCTTTTAGTTTACTTAATCTACGCGGATAAATTGTTCTCCTACCACTGTCCATGTCTAGAGATATTCTGTCTTATTCTTTTTTTCAGTACTGCTTACTCACCAACATATATTTTAATTCATGAACATTTTCGTTTATCTATCGATTTATTATATTACCTTTTTGGTAGTGTTTATATATTTTACCGATGGTCATAAAAACACCAGGTACTTCAGACACAGATAAAATGATTTTGTACCGACATGACTTTGTATGTTCTAATGACAGACGGGCCTCATTATGTCACACTTGACGTTATATTTCTATATATGATCCCATAATTATGTCATGTATTTTTAATTGATATGTAAGTTTTCATATAATTTATGATCTAGAAATTATATTTACTAATCTTTAAATTACGTTACTGATAAGTGTTCTCTGCACTGCCTTTTATTTCCTTTCACCTAGCTTATGGGACAAAGATGTGGATCAGATTTATATATACAATGTGCCAAACGAGCCTCATGAGCATTGTTTGGCAGTAAAGGTGTTGATGCGAACATTACTGACAATTTAGGATTATATTATTATAGATGTCATGTAAGAACTGATTTTACTTCACAGCTACACTGCAGATTATTTCCCAAACGATATTCATTGCAAATGAATTCAAATAGATACGTTGAAAACACGAAAATGGTTATTTTAAAAGTCAATAACTTGAGGGATGTCTGTGAATCGCATCATTAAAATGAAGAATCCATTATGGATCTCATACATAGCGTTGAACATGTTCAGAAGTCTTCGAATAGTCTGTGTTTTGATCCAGACGATTTTCATTATAAGCAAAACTAATCTAAACAACTTAAACCTAGTAATAAAATAACCGTAATATATCGACTTATAGAATTGTAAAAATTTCCTACTATACAAGTTTCCTCAGACCAATAATTCTTTAGGTCTTCAGGCAATTCCTCCTGAGATCCTATAGACTCGGGCTACAGAATCACAAATAACAAAATATATAATACAGAACGATGTTCTTCATTTCTTAGAGTAATTTCGAGATGTAAGATTATGCGTGAGACAGGGGAAACGCTGGGTAAGTTTACAAATAAAGTTTGATCAAACTTTTGAAATTCTCGCATAGTGTAAATAGTACATCTGGCTACCCAAATCCAATGAATCGTTTATTTATCTTGTATATAAGCACACTTATATACTGTTGTTTGAACAATGGCTTGGTATCTTCTGAAAAAACAGATAACCGATTTTCAGACTGTAATTAATTTTGTTTTTTAGTTCTTGGATGAAGACTAAGAAGCGACATATGTGAGGACATCTGGTCGAACATTATCTAATGTGTATGACTGTCCCTTTAAAGCGGGTACGGGCATAGTGGCTTTGTGCCACGCTAAAAATCGAAGATTTCTTTTATGGTGAAATCAAAAGTACGAGAAATATAAAGATATCTTTTTTCTAATTTTTCTTTTTTAACGAACACCTCAAACGGAAATATAATTTAATTGAGAAGGAAATTAAAATTCCAAATATCACAATTATTACAAGAATCGCTTCTAGCTCTCTAAGAAAAAACATTGTTATACGAAAAACAAACTCCCATATTAACAGCTCCAACAGCTACTCTATATAGTCGTCAAACCAAACATACATTCAACCAGACATACATTCAACCAAAACAGTGTCTGAATCTAGGATTTCTCTTGACTCGACTAATTTTCTGCTTACTTAGAGTTCACTTTTCGAATCTGGTTAAAAGACTAGCATTAAAGGCATGAGTAAGCTAAATCTAAGGAGACTAAATCAACTCAGATTAGGGTGTACGTGAGTAAAGAATTAGGATTATATACTAATGGAAGATCATTGGATGTAGTATGACTTTGTAGTTATTGATTTTTATTGTAGCTTAACATTTCCATTCTTGGAGAAATATTGTTAGCTAAGAAAAACGTGATAGAATATGTCGTACAGGTATCTAAGGTTACTCAAAATGATTTTAAATTAAAATATTACATTTCCTTCTCCTCCTTAATTGCTCGATTTTGCTCCATCTTTTCAGAAGCATTGCAACATTTTTAGATGGAAAACTGTTTATTAACTGTGAAGAGAAAACTGATATTGAGTTTTTCTTTGTGTCATAACCTAAGTAATCTTACGTCCAAGCGATTAAAGTTTACAAAATAGATTAAATTAGCTTATCCATAATGACAGCTAATATCTTAATTAAATATCTTGTGAAACCAAAGAAGCATTTGTTTCTTTTTAATCCTCAATATGTGATGTCATATTTCAAGCGTGAGAGCCTTTTTTTTAGGCAAGCAAAATAATTTATTCAACTAAAAAACAAGGTGTGTGTGTGCGCGCGCTGTGTCTAATACGTTGGCAACACTTAAAATGATTTTAAGACAGCAATTTGTAAACTGTTTTCTTAAGCTTTTGTAAATGGCTGAAAATGAGAAAATCTACCAATGTTTCGGCGATCTACACATTCGTATACAAAATGAGACAATAGAGGAAATAAACTCAGTGCAGTTGAAACAAATTTCTAGAAAGTCCCAGGCACTTTGGAGGCTTCAAAGAACCCAGTTAAATTCTAATTCTCTTTAGCTGCATGGCGTTCCTCCCGATAGCCTTCTGGATGTCACTCAGGAAAGGACTTTCTGCTAAATTGAGATAATTATTCTAACTGCTTCAGGCAAATCGGAAGATGTTTATTCCTAGAATAGTTATAATTCCAAGAGACTTGGTATTTAAGTTCAAGCAACTTCGATTACTAATGTCATTATCTTTTACGAAAAAATGGACGATCTTTCGAGATCTTTAGCCTCAGCTACACTTCGGCAAGCTTGTTCATGCCCCGTGCAATGCTGTTTGTTTTAGGTTGGGTCCATTTTTTTCTTAATCGCAATTAATGACTGAAATAAAAAGGTTGTTTACCCAGAATAGACAATTTTCTTTTCTTATGGGTGTCAGATTTTTATTGAAATAACATTATTTTGATGGATAATATAGTGTAAATATTTTTTTCTTTTTGTTAAAGAATAACTACCGTACATATTCGTGTATATGCCGATCTCATATCAAAAATACCTGTATATAGTTCAATTGGTCACCGAAAATGCATGATTTCTTACCTTTGCAAAAACATATATGAATATAATGAGGCCCATTACTTTTTGCGTAAAAACTAATAAAAACTTGCACTATACTCGAGTACATGCGGTGAGTGATATATTTCATGGTATTATTGAAATGCTATTCACCCGGGAAATGTTGGATGTTTATACTTGTGTAGTTTAAATTAAAATTGTTAGATGTCCTACATTATATGAGAAATGCAGAAATATCCTCAAGCAGAAATAAGCAAATAAATTTATTCGGTCGTCAGGTTGATAGCTGTTCCTTGCATATAAGAGAACAGGACTGTGGAATACATATTTAAAGTTTAAATGTCGTATTTATAATGAGCGATTCATGCATAAAAAAACACATTTTTATTGATATACCTGAGATAGATGAAATTGTTCTTGTGTGTAAATATATGTATATATATTTTGCTTTTTTACTGATTCGTTTTAGACGGCTTATGAACCTCTTTGGGTTATTTAAAAACAGAAAATGTTTCTCGATGTTAGTTTTTTTTTTTTTTTAAGATAATAATGATTTAGCGATACAAGACTTATTAATTAACCCGTACCCGGGAGAAGGGGTCAATTCTGACAATCAGTCAATTCAAAGGAGCTAACTTCAGCATTATAATCCCATTTCTTGGATGAGTATGGAAAAGAAATGTAACTTTTAACATGGCACATTTGTTGCTGCTAGACGCGAATGTCTGAATATTTTGAAAATTGGTAATCGACGAGAATCTTCAGACACGGGTCTCTAGTGGATGTACAGAGAATGTCCAGAAAAAATTCCACTGAGCAAGGATTCTTTGGTGTGGAAATCGCTTCTTGATGAAAGAGGTCTGATGAAAATTTCTAGACTAGTTCATTCTGACAGAATAGAAAAAGAATCTCAAATAACCATTTTCTCTTACAACGCTGGTATACAGAATAGGATCTCTGAACGCGAAACACGTGGAACCTGCAGATGAGCTACAGCAGCAGAATATCACGGCGAGTACTGCACCAGTCCGATAAAGATAATAGAAACTGGTTATTGACTTGTCTTCTGGTAAATCTCAATTTATACCGCAACATTCGGATGTTACGTTCTGAATTTAGCGCAAAGATGAATTTTGGTTGCATCCGTTGTTGTAACAGCAGTGTACGGTGGGAGGACAATGGCATTGGAAATATTTTCTTAGTATAAATCTGGACCCTTGGTCCAAATTAAATTTCATTTAAATGCCGCATTCTCCATGTATATTATGATTAACCACGTGCTTAAATTTATGACAACGGCTCATACTTTGCGGGCCATTTACCGCAAGCAATGCACCCTGTCACAAATTTAAAAAAAAAAAAGAAAGACTGGCAGATTGACTCGTGTAGTACATCAATTGGGTTTTCAATGGTAAAATGGCCAATACGGTCACCGAATCTCAATCCCATAGGTTTTGGATGTAGTGGGACGCAAGATTTAAATCTTGGACTTGCACGCGACCAATCTAAGATCAAGGGATGGTATAATAGAGAATGCAAGTAAATGTCGAAAAATACTATCAAAATAATACTTGATTCTATGTAAACTAGAAATCAAGCGTTTCTAAAGACGAAAGTGAATCCAATCGTATATTAGCGGAGTAAACCAAATAAAGTGCGAGTACAAGGTTGTTTTAAAATTGCTATATTTTCGAATATTCGTGTTTTTTGTTTTTGTTTTTTTTTTGGTGGGGGGTTGTGTTTGGATGAATGGCTGCTTGTGTGAGTGTCTGTTCTTATTCTTCTATGTGCCATGTCTCTTTAGGTTGTTGCCGATCATGACTCTCTGTAAGTTCCTGTCCTTTGTATCTCTTATTAAAGTTTGTCTTTTTGCTGTCTCTCCTAAGCTCTGTTCTGCTAAAGATTTACATAACCTCCTTAGGTAGGTTATCCGATACTTTTCTCTGTTCCTCTTGCCTTCAATAATCCAGTGCGAATCCAAACATCTTTCCTCATGAGATGCCCTACAAATTTTAAAACTCTCTTTCTGATGCTAATTATATGTACCGTCATTGCTTTTCTTTCATATTCTCTACAACCATGTCGTTTCTAACGTATTCAGTCGATGATATTCTCAGCATCCTTGCGCAGAAACACATTTCTGTTGCCTCAAGTCTCTTCACCATCTGTGATGAGGTGATCTAGCATTCAATGTGCTGTATCCTTAAAAAGGTTACAAACAGACAAAGGTGGTAGTCGAGTGGACGGAACAACACGGGCGTAGATGGAAGAAAGAGAGGTTTATTGTAAAAGAGAATACACTACTGAAAAACGGGAAATCGACTAACACTGTGGTATGTCCTGTGCACAGTACATATATCAGTGATATAATCAGTCCACAATAGGTAATAGGGAGAGTGGAACATTGCATTAAACTACCATATTGGAGTATCAAGATTACAGAACAATTCCATATTTTCTTTGTTACCAATTATATTTTCCTGCTTCTGAATACTTTCGTTATCCCAATGCACCTTCGGATTTCGATGTCGAATTTTTCATTCTCTGTTAAAATACTTCATATCTTGGGAATAATAGAACTATTGTATGCCATAGAACGATAGAGGAATTAAGGAATGCACTTGCCTATTTGAAAACTCTTTAAAGAATTCTTCTTTGCATATATATTGAATTTGGGACTAGCATATCATTCTCGTTTAATGGCTTCAAGGGACAAAGCAAGACAATGTTTTAGATTCAATTAACATTAATTCCCGTGAAATGACGAATGTCCTCGAAAATTTAATTTGTTCAAGATTGTTGGGTTTTGACGACTTAATCTGATCTACCGTAGGAAATTGCAGTATCGGGATCTTATTATATCATGGTTGATTTCATAAAACTCTCGCTGTTAAACCAAGAGAATCGTAATTATTAAGTTTTCTTCAAATAAATGTCAATGATAGCTGTTTTATAAGAGAGAATTTCTCTTCGAGCTGTTTCTTAAAATAACAGGGCTTAAGGCCGTTCAATTTGCATTCTTTTTTTTTGTTATTTTTAAAATTACAAATAAATCGACCAATACGGGAGTTTGAGGAATATACATCAGCACTTAATGTAGAATGTGCCTATATAACCCTTCCTAAACCAAAATTCTGTAAAACAAAATTATTACCATTAGATAAATTTTTTTAAGCACTTCCAAAATGTTATTTTTTGAAATTTTTCTTTACTATTGACACTACCATAATTATTGCAGAAGCAAGCGTATATTCGGTATTCATTGACCGAGCAACACTGGTTGACATTTATAAAATACTAGCAGTAGAGCCCGGCATTGCCCGGGGATGTAACAGTAAGAGATAGATCAAGTATCGACCCTCATAAAGACTGAAAAATAAAATTGACAGATTATTGTTTAAGATTGACAGACACGCATGTCTTAATTAGTTTTTTTTTTTTTTTACCAATTGGTCAAACTCAAACAAAAACATTGTTGAGTCTATCGATTGAACAGAATTTTATTATAAACAATTGTCTTGTAAATGGAATTTCTAAAGCATTCTGAATGTAAAAATAAAGAAAAACTTGTGCAAGACAATAAGAAACATTACCTGCCAAAAAAAGTGAAGTTTTGTTGAAATCGGTTGAAAAATGTAGGAAATCCGATCCCATATATAAACGAACACACACACACACACAAACAACCTGGGTTTTATAAAAGTATAACTCGATATGAGTTGTCCCCCTTTCATTCTCGCGATGCCTCTTAATCGTGTTTTCAAATTGATTTCGTGCAAAAACAATTGTGATCTTCCAATTTTTGGCGCTGTCAGAACCACCGCAAGGTAATTTTACGCAGTTCTGTGAAGTTTTGTTGAAATTGGTTGAAAAATGTAGGAAATCCGATCCAATATATAAACGTACACACACACACACACACACAACCTGGGTTTTATAATAAGTATGATTTCATCTAAGACAATTTCTTAAGAAAATACTTTAATAATTTCTACGAACCTTTCTAATTGTGAGGATTTTTTGATTTTTTTTTCTAGCGGTTTATTGTAGTTTGTACCGTCAAGATCGGGATTTTATTACTTTCTCTCTATTGCTATATGTGACACCCATTTTCGTAAGTGTAGTAATGGATAGCGGCTCGGATTTAGGAATTGGAGGGCCGAGTTCGAATTCCAGCCGAATCCATTACATTCACTTACGTACTAATACCCTTGGGTAAGATATGAATCCTCTTCTCTCACAGATATGTGTAAATAGCAGGACATACATTATTCTATAGCCTCTTTCTATCGCAGAAAGAAATGTCACCCTACCGCGGGAAAAAATCTGCCGCGTCAGTAATGTATCGAAAGATACATGATCGCCTAAGCGTGTATCGTGCATGGCACAATATCAACAACTAAAATGTCAGTGAACTGACTGACATTTTAGTTGCTATCATTGGAATACTTTAACTGATGTAGTGTCTGCTATTTGATTCCATTCTTTGTTTGTGATTGTGTAGCGCCAGTCCACAAGTTTCGAAGAAGGATGGTCCTCGTTTAGATCTACGTTCTTCTTTCGATCGAAGGCATTTTAAAAGAATTGATATGAGAAAATAGATTTATATAGCTGTCAACTTAGATATTTATAAACAAGGTTGACGCCATGCATATTCTCCATTGGTAAGTTACGTCAGCTCGAAACCTTTTCCGCACAGGACTAGCTTTTAGGGTGATGTTTTGAAGAAACTTTCCTTAACACAAACTGTTCGATGTTCATTTATCTCCCATATCAAATTTGTATTACACCGAGTTGTTTGATGTTTTTAGTATTTACTAATTGCACATCAGTCAGTTATGTGCTATGCGTGATACATGCTTAGGCGATCATGTATCTTTCGATACATGACTAACGAGGTAGATTTTTTTTTTCCCCGGGTAGGTTTCCATTTCTTTCTGCGGTAGACCAGTTGCCATCCAAGGCTATAGAACCAAGTCTGTCTTTCTATTTACCCATAGATTGCGGAGAAGAGAAAATTTCTATGATTTCGAGATACGTACCCTCATAGTTTACATTGCAATTCCAGGTCATTGTTTGTTTTGGAGTTCTGTTTCTTGAAACTTTGGTAAAATACATTCTTTGTTTTTGTTTTTAAGATCTCTACTATGAATACCCATGCCATCGGCACAGCCATCCTCATCATCAGAATATTGGCTCCATGGTCGGGAGAGCAAAAACGCTCTTTGTCTTAATTTCGTTTAGGGTTTGGTATGGAGTACTTAAATCATCAATTCCCATTTCTTCATACCTGTGCTTGTATATACACAGACCTTAGTCTAGGAAGAGATTAAATACTTTAGACCTTATCGTAATCTTGATGCAATTTGAAATGTTCCTATATTGGGTCACTCGCCAAACATGTGAACAATATACTTCCTTTATCAGATTTATATATTCAAGAGAATCATGGCTTAGGAATTTCTAAAAGATGACACCAGGAACTCACCATCGATACGGTCGTATTTTGCTGTCAGTTCAACATAGCTGGTATATTGGGGAGGCATGTAATTTCTTAAAGTTGTTCGATGACATATATGCCCTTACCAAAATTAAATAAAATATTTATCGGGTGCTTTATTTTTACACAAAAATTCGTAAAGCTGATTAGCCCAGCATAGTTTCGCATTTTAAACATTTACAAAGAATCCGGCGAATGAGGACCTTCCAAATCGAACCAGGCAGATATGAAAAAGTTATCCGTGTCGTCGTTTTGGTAACTGTGTCAATTGACTATATAAAATAATAATTGCTTCTTCAATTACGTCATTGCGAATAGCGAGGGATACGTTACTAATGAAAGCCGACTATAGTTTATTATTGATTCCAATCAATAAACGACTTTATTGGTTCCAATTTCTCCTGTCCGCTTATGAAATATTGAGAAAACGTATCTGTCTATATTTCTGAGATGAGGTATTAATGTACCGAATTTACATTATTAGGGCTATTGCCCTCATCTTTGTTGTCATATTTATTACAACGTTTCGTCTATTGTACGCTCCGGCCTTCTTCAGGTGGTTGGAATGTCGAACTGAACCCTTTATTTCGCTCGCCGGAGTAGACTTTTCTAGTTCCATGTGACCTGTCTAACGGATGTCGGTTATCAGTTCATTCCCCTCTCCATGTTCTCCACTGCCTTAACCAGGTATTGAACATACAACTCTTTGGGTCCTGTTATTAGATCTAACCAACGCCTTTATCTACGGCGTTGGTTAGATCCAGTGAAAGGACGCAAAAAGTTGTGGGTTCAATACCTGGTTAAGGCAGTAGAGAACTTGGCGAGGTGAATTAACAGGAGATAACTAAGTGATTGTTTTAAAAATAGGTTTCAAAAATTGGTTAAATGATCGCTCATCTTATAAGTGAAAATGAGGCTTCTTTATCTTAATGTTAACACCACCGTTCCCAGGTGTATGCTATAATTTTGCCTCAGATGGTCACTTCTACGTAGTCTAATACCATATTATTTTCACAAACGGAAGAATAATATTATATATAATATTTATGCAAACGAAAAAATAATGACAATATAAATGACTATTGTTGCTATTTTTTATTTTACTATGGCTAATACTGTCATCGTCACCAGAATACTGCATTTACAGGCTTTATTATAACGGAAATTATATTAGCCATAATGGTTAAACTATTTTGTTTTATTTTCACCTGTGGTTGTAGCTTAGGGTTATGTTCTTCTTTTTTTCTGCTTTTCTTTTATTTTTATATTCCTGCAATCATGTAGGATTCCTTCGCTATCGTGATTTCTTGCTTAACGTTTTATTGCTAGCTTCTTTTTTTATATACACTAATGTTTCTGCTACAGTTGAAATGTTTTGTAATGCACTTGTTTTAAACCTTTAAATCATCTCATTTAGATCATAAGCGTATGACTGTCCACATTTTTAGGATCTATAAGTTTACATGTACTCTTGGGAAATATTGTTGTTTTCCATTCCCTTCTCAATTCGTTGAAATTAAGTTTCCTTTCTCTTAGACTAACAGGCACCTAAGGCTATACAATCCAGTCTACCCTGATATTTTACCCATAGCTCCGGGAGAAGATACGAATTCCTAACTGTACAAAGGGTAGTTAAACAAAAGGGAACGTTACAAAGTATTCCGAAATTTGAAATTGGTTCACCGATTCTAATTTCTGCGTCGATATCCTCAACACTACCCACGCATCCTTTAAATGTTACATACTGAAATACACTGAAAATGTTTATTTCTCTGAAATATACCTGTGAATAATACACACACACACACACACACACAACTACGTTTAGTTATGCCACTTAAGTTTCGCTAGTTTTCCAGCTCATCGGGCACATTTTTTTTGTACCTGATGAGCTGAAAAACCAGCGAAAATTAAGTGGCAACTCTAAACGTAGATATGTGTATATGTACCCTTTTAATAATATATATCTTTGCTCTGTCTAACCACATCGAGCACTATTACGTTTATACAACTTGGCTAAATTTCATGATTATTTATTTGCTTCCCAGTGTACACACGCCA